>JAIFOV010000007.1:0-1200000 GCA_020654155.1 Novius pumilus
GCAGTAAGAAAGAGTTGACAGTTTTCTTTAGAAATAACATTTATTTGTAGAATGATCAAGATCATATTCAGAATTATATCCCAAGCATTTGTGGTAAATTATATGACTGGTATCGCGATTTTCACGGTGTTTTACTTCAATATAACTGAGGTACGATATTGTTTAAAATAATTATAAAGTAAAGCAAAATTTTCATTTTATTATTATAGGCACAAACTATGGCATTCAAAATCCGATCGGTCTCTATATTGCTAATCAATATTTTTATTGTAGTACAATATTCTCATATGGGCCAAGCTTTGGAAAATGAGGTGAAAACATTTCAGTCACCAGGTATCTAGTAATCCAGTACATAATTTCTGCTAGGGTGAATTATTGTATCAAGATATCTTCAACTGTCCATGGTACTTGTGGAATAAAAAAAACAGAAAAACGTATCTACTATTTTTAAGTCGAGCATCTCAACCGATTTGTTATAGCACGTTTCACAGTTGGCAATTGAACAATTCTATTATGGTTGGTGTAAGTTTTCCATTAACTTGTTCTAATAACAAATAATTATTGACTTTTCAGTATTTTAAAGCTGCGATGTCGATGCTTGCCACTTTAAGAAATTTGTCCGAACTCGAAAACAGGAAATGAATCTGTTCTGAAAAAATGATCAATTTATACACTTTTCACTCGTTTTCTCACTTTGAAATATCAATCACCTAATTACATTGTTCACCGAAGTTGCATCAATATAATATATGTAAAAAAATCTTATGTTTTATAAGTTTATTTCCTTGATCGGTGTTTTGGTATTAACGTCATTTTCATGCATGGGTTTCTAGGAAGTCTACGCGAGCAACTCAATTAATTCTTGCGGCATGAAACAGCAAAAAATTAGCAACAATGATGCTGTTTGACACGTGTCGCTACCCAATTTGGGTTTCGAGATATCGTGAAGGTTATGATAACGAAAATTCCTGTTTATTGGCCACGATAAATCGTAACGATTTGACCCTTTCGATAAATTGTTCCGGTTTATCGAAAAACTGGAAAGCTGTTTACACGTTTCAATATATAGTTACAAAACAAACATCGAACCCAAATCAAATAAGCTGCTACGATATCCTATTTCCACCAAACAATATTTGTAAAAATAATTAAACGCTGCAATAACTTTTTCACAAAGAATATCTACCTACTGAAGCATGTAGATATTCTTCGGTTTCAAGTTCTTAAGTGTCATTGGCCATTGAGGACAATTGTTGAATACAGAAAGGTTGAACATCGAGGAAGTAGTGTTACTGTAGTTGCACAATGAGTACGAAATAGCAACAAATTATTAAAAAAAGATTCAAAAAATGCTGTAGGCTTTTGGTTGTGAACATATGAAATTGTTATATGGATAACAGACCTCCCAGGCGGTGCGTTTGACAACTTTGACTATGAAAATTCATCAATGACAAAGGCATATGGGAAGGAATGAAATAATAGCATTCCTTTTACAACTGAATCGTGAAAAATTCATTAAGGGATCACAGAGGTTCTTTGATTAAAATGACCGATGCGTTTGGTTTGTGGTGATTACTTATTCATATTGGGAATATGCTCATAACACAAAAAGAAAATAACAGATATCTGATGAAAAATCGTTCAATTTTCCACCATTCATCGTGTGAAGTCTTATATCGAAGTTTTGCGTCAAGTTTGCTGCGATGGTGTGGAAACATACACGCGCTTGTAGTTTTCATTTTATTCGTTAGTACGCATAATTTCAAAATTTTTTTGAAGGTCCACTTATGCATAACAGATTTCCATATTTGGCTTATCCATATGAAATACCAATTTTACGAATGTTTACAATTTTTTACGCAGTTGCGGTGTTTTTTAGTATACTAATAGCACTGGTATATTTTTCGATGTATTGGAATCTTAAAAAATTTTTAAACTACGGCTTTTTGTTAATTTCATACATTTTTGTAAGTAATTTCATTTTATTATTCATAGGTTTGGAGTTCTGAAACACAGTTTTTTAGGTCATTTTCACGATTATCATCAATTTGGTCCTCGTGGATTCCCATTTTCCATTGATGAAATTAAAAAAACAATTATGGCAATACGGTTCTGTTGGTTCTGAAGTTTATCAAAAAATAATGGCAGATATTAGTTTCAATCGCAAGCTGCGCTGGGCCTCTCTCATTCTGACAATGGTAGGAATGTGGTGTATTCCGGTGAGTGGTGATCAAAGAGAAATGTACCCGATGCTTCTATTCGTCGAAGATTTGGACAAATATAAATATTTTTTAATACCATTAGATTTGTTCAGTATTTTTGCTAGAATCTATACAAGTTTCTTATTGCAAACGGCTACTTTTATGTTGCTGGTGGTCATCGATGACGCTAGGTATGCAATTATGGTATTGAGGAAACGAATATCGCTGATAGAGGAGGAATACCAAACAAATCTTGAGATTTACTGGAATCAATCTTTTCAAAAACATGTCGAAAATGAATTGTTACTTTGTTTGAAACAATATGAAATCATCTGGCAGTAAGGTAAAGTTCACGGTTTTCATAAGAAATAGCATTTTTTTGTAGGATCATCAAGTTCATTATGGGGTTTATATCTAAAGGATTTGTAACAAACTATATTATTGGTATAGCGTTTTTTACTTTGTTTTATTTTAATATAAGCGAGGTAGGATGTTATTACCAATTGTATTGAAGGAAAGTATAAATTGCATCTTTTTTTGTAGGCACAAACAATGGCATTCAAAATACGAGCAAGTTCTATACTGCTACTCAATATTTTCATTGTAATACATTATTCCTATATGGGACAAGCTTTGGAAGATGAGGTAAAAAAGGTTTTCATCAGTAGATATTTGGTATTAATCTAGTACGTTATTTTTAACAGGGTGAATTATTGTATGAGCAACTATTCAACTGTCCGTGGTACCTATGGAATAAAAAAAACAAAAAAACGTATCAAATGTTTTTGAGTAGAGCATCTCAACGGCTTTGTTATCACACGCTTCAAAGTTGGCAATTGAACTATACCATGATAGTTGGTGTAAGTTTTCACTGAAGTTGTCCTGATATTATATAATTATTGAATTTTCAGTATTTTAAAGCTGCGATGTCGATGCTTGCCACTTTACGAAATTTGGCAGAACTCGATGGCAAAAAATGAAACTGTTCTAAAAATGATTATCACAAATTTTTTTCGCACACAATTCTCACTTTGAAATAATTATATTATAGTTAATTAAGTAGCTATAATCACGTTGTTCATTAAAGATGCATTTATATAATATACGCAAACAAAAATCTGGTGTAATTCAATACGTTTTAAATAATCTGGAATGTCATGACCTCAATTCCTCTTTTCTTTGATGGATTTATTTTACAGAAATTTTAATTAATCTTCTGGTGAATTAGTTTCGTCTTATTGTATACGCATGCCCAACGAACGAAGTGAGCGCGCGGGATTTTTCAATCCTACAGTTTTCTTAAATTCTTCTCAAAGAAAAAAGGAAAAGTTTTGTTTGTTTCTTAACGTTAAGTTCCTTGGCAAGAAGAAATTGGATTTCATGCTTGAATAATTTTTTTTTATTTCGAAATCATTCATGTTTGTTTTGATTAATTAACTTTGGTTCAAATAAAAAATAATGTCATTTCCTTCGTTGAAAAACAGGAAGCGAGAAAAATCGTAGCGACAAATTGGAACATCTGTTTACACGTTCCGATATATCGTTACAGTTCATAAAAATTGGTGACTCTTTCGATAAATTGTTACAATTTATCGTAGCGTGTAAACGCACTTCAACGGCAATTCAATTCCAGCTCCAATAAACCGATACGATATCCTGTTTACAAGCAACGATAAATAGCGCGTAAACGACCTTTAAAATACTAAGCACGCAATAAAATGAATTTTTGCGATACGAAATAGCAACAAATTAGTAACAAAATTTACAAAATGCTGTATACTTTTGGTTGTGAACATATTAAATTGTTATATGGATAATCGATCTCCCAGGCGGTGCGTTTGACAACTTTGACTATGAAAATTCATCAATAACAAAAGCATATGGGAAAGAATGAAATAATAGCATACCTTTTACAACTGAATCGTGAAAAATCCATTAAGGG
Source organism: Novius pumilus (assembly GCA_020654155.1). Lineage (NCBI taxonomy): Eukaryota > Metazoa > Arthropoda > Insecta > Coleoptera > Coccinellidae > Novius > Novius pumilus. Next base: position 4,144 of record JAIFOV010000007.1, read on the forward strand.
ATCACAGAAGTTCTTTGATTCAAATGACCGATGCGTTTGGTTTGTGGTGATTACTTATTCATATTGGGAATAAGCTCATAACACAAAAAGAAAATAACATATCTGATGGAAAAATCGTTCAATTTTCCACCATTCATCGTGTGAGATCTTGTATCAAAGTTTTGCGTCAAGTTTGCTGCGATGGTGTGGAAACATACACGCGCCTGTAGTTTTCATTTTATTCGTTAGTACGCATAATATCAAAAATTTTTTGAAGGTCCACTTATACATAGCAGATTTCCATATTTGGCTTATCCATATGAAATACCAATTTTACGAATGTTTACCATTTTTTACGCAATTGTGGTGTTTCTCAGCATGCTAATAGCACTGGCATATTTTTCGATGTATTGGAATCTTAAAAAATTTTTAAACTACGGCTTTTTGTTAATTTCATACATTTTTGTAAGTAATTTTATTTTGCTCTTCAAAAATTTGGAAATCTAAAACACAGTATTTCAGATCATTTTCACGATTATCATCAATTTGGTGGACGTGGATTCCCATTTTGCATTGATGAAATTAAAAAAGAAATTATGGCAATACGATTCTGTTGGTTCTGAAGTTCATGAAAAAATAATGGCTGATATTAGTTTTAACCGCAAGCTGCGCTGGGCCTCTCTTCTTCTAGCAATGGTAGGAATGTGGTGTATTCCGGTGAGTGGTGATCAAAGAGAAATGTACCCGATGCTTCTATTCGTCGAAGATTTGGACAAATATAGATATTTTCTGATGCCATTAAATTTGTTCACTTTTTTTGCTAGAATCTATACAGCTTTCTTATTGCAAACGGCTACTTTTATGTTGCTGGTGGTCATGGATGACGCTAGATATGCAATTATGATATTAAGGAAACGAATATCGCTGATAGGGGAGGAATACCAAGCAAATCTTGAGCTTTACTGGAATCAATCTTTTCAAAAACATGTCGAAAGTGAATTGTTACTTTGTTTAAAACAATATGAAATCATCTGGCAGTAAGATAAAGTTGACGGTTTTCATTAGGAATAGCATTTTTTTGTAGGATCATCAAGTTCATTATGGGGTTTATATCTCAAGGATTTGTAACAAACTATATTATTGGTATAGCCTTTTTTACTCTGTTTTATTTCAATATAAGTGAGGTAGGATGTCATTACCAATTGTATTGAAGGAAAGTATAAATTCCATCTTTTTTTGTAGGCACAAACTTTGGCATTCAAAATACGAGCAAGTTCTATACTGCTACTGAATATTTTCATTGTAATACATTATTCCTATATGGGACAAGCTTTGGAAGATGAGGTAAAAAGATTTTTGTCAGTAGACGTATAGTAATAATCTAGTACGTTATTTTTAACAGGGTGAATTATTGTATGAGCAACTATTCAACTGTCCGTGGTACCTATGGAATAAAAAAAACAAAAAAGCCTATCAAATATTTTTGAGTAGAGCATCTCAACCGCTTTGTTATCACACGCTTCAAAGTTGGCAATTGAATTATACTATGATAGTTGGTGTAAGTTTTTACTGAAGTTGTCCTGATAATATATAATTATCGAATTTTCAGTATTTTAAAGCTGCGATGTCGATGCTTGCCACTTTACGAAATTTGGCAGACGTCGAAGGCAAGAAATGAACCTGTTCTGACAATGATTATCACAAATTTTTTTGCACACAATTCTCACTTTGAAATAATTATATTATAGTTAATTCAGTAGTTATAATCACATTGTTCATTAAAGATGCATTAATATAATATACAAACAAAAATCTGGTGCAATTCAATAAGTTCTAAATAATCTGGAATGTCTCAATTCCTCTTTTCTTTGACGGATTTATTTTAGAGAAATTTTAATTAATCTCCTGATGGTTAATTAGTATACGCATGTCCAACGAACGAAGAGAAGTTTATTTTATTTTCTATATAAATTGACGTCAAATAAAGGATGAATCGATTGAAAATATTACATTCGGTTTTATCGAGCTGTTTCAGTAGTCTCATAAAATTCCGTGTTTCTGCTAACCTTTGATGTCTTTCGATAAGAAAGGGAATGGGAAAATTGATAGATTATTCTCTTTGAAATAGCAATTTAAAATGCGTATTAAACGTTAACCTACATTCTTTTTAAAACCGCATCGATACCTTGCTTTGTAGTCATTGCAATTGAAATAAAATAATATCCAGCTCATATACTCACATGAAAGGAAAGTTAAAACAAAATATGAACATCAAAAGGGAAAGTCGATTTTGCCATCATCCTCATCGAGAACGTTGTATCGAAGATGCTGTTCAAACATAAACACAAAGTGCTGACTTGGCGCCCTTTTTATATATAAAAATTTACCTCCTCCTAAAATTATGTACAAGAGGTTTGCGTCCCTCTTTGAACAAAAATTTCGAAAAAACAAATAAATATTTCATATTACAATCAGTGATGCCTAAAAGAAGGACTTTTTAGGCTCACACTGTTTCAATAAATTTGCGCCTCTTGAGTTTGCCACCCGGGGCAATGTGCCAAAGGGGGACCGCATGGGACCCGCATAGTTAGGAACTTACCATATGTGGAAATTCTTTTCCAATTGCGGGAGTTCCTTTTATAATGAAAAACTGGAACGATGATCTTCTAATCAACCAATCGTGATACTCGTTGCACTCTAAATTATTCGAATATACGCCATTACTTTAAGAAAATCAGAACATCAGCAGTGTGCTTACTTTCAACAGCTTTCGACGTTCCGCTTCTCATCGGTGCAGTGGGATGAGGTTTTGGTGACATAGTTGTTATGGGTACCGTTGGTATTTGTGGAGTCCAATCTGGTATTGGATAAAAAATTGGCAGAACAGTAAAAGATGAGGTAGTAGCAATAGTACTCGAAGAACTTATTTCATTGACCGAAGAATCTTCCATTGTCATAATTCTGCGATATTTATTTCGTACGATGTTTCGCGAACGATCTAAAGCATCTTAAAGAAAAATCTCACATAATATAATTCTTCCAATATTGAAAACTAATAAAGAATTACCGGTTATTTGGGAAAATGCGATGTAGAAAATGAGAATACTAAAATACATGTTCACACGTATCGTGAAAAAGAGTCGCACGATTGTAAACGGCAAACGATCTGCTAATATTTATGATTAATTGTTGGGTCGGAAGCATATAAATAGCGGAAGCTGGTATTTTTATCCCCGTACTTGAAACGAATAATGGCGATTCAGGTGACTGAATTATAAGTTCAAAGTGACTACAAAGTCCTAAAATTTTCGATGGAATATTTATATCATTATCTATTTCAGAATTTTTTTTGGTACTGAACATTATGAATGAAATACAGAGCAAAAGTCTACAATTCAATTATACAGAGTGGACCAAATTTGAGATGTAATTATTATATTGACACTCTGGTGTTGCAAAATCACCTGGAATACCCAGAAAATGGTTTTACCTCGATAATTCGATGGTGGGAACATTAGTTAAACATTATTTAGAATAGAACAGTTCCGTAATATGAATTTCGTTATATGAATAGACAACTGATTCTCAATATGGATTCCACACATTTGTAAATGTACCAATTTAAGGTTTTGCATCAATTTACACGGAACACCAGACTCTTTAGTTCTCAGTGGAATCTAACTATACATCATATTTGCTTTCATAATTAGTTATCTTTTTCGTAAATTGTTTTCGTCTTCCTTATTTTCATTTTTCATGTCGCATATTTTTCGTCGTCTTCTGATTTGGTCCTTTTTGTCATCTTGTCTTATCGTCCTATGGCATAAAATTTCCTTTCATTATTCACTTTTCAATCGTTTCTATATACGCAAAACTAACAAAATTTCTTTCAAAAGTTCTCTTAATTCTTTCTTCTTCGTGTTAGTGTTTCCAAAATAATTCTTCGTATTCTAATGGACTGTATTCATTTTTTATCAATTTATACCGTTCACCGGTTTTTTCGTCATTCTTTTTTTTTATTTCAGATCTAAAATAATGACAAATCTTAACTCTTTGAAAATTTTTTCTCATCTTTTTATTTTGTGGAGCTATTTTTCTTCTTTTCTTTAATTTTTATTGGAATTCAAACTCAAACTCTTTTATATGGCATATGCCAACTTATAATAGATCATACCTTTCCTTACGAAATTTTTCCCATTAATATCATTCTGTTTCCTCATTTTTTAAATTTCTCAATAAAAATTTGATAAAGTGACAGTTATAAATCCTTTCTTCATCTTTCAATTTTACCTTATTAATTAATAATTCTTCTTGAGTTTCCCAATTTTTGCTTGTCTTAAACTTTTTCAATTCTTTTTCTTTTTCACGCACTTATTATCATTATTATTTTGGAAAATAAATCTTTTTCTTCATGTTTTAATAATTCAAGGTACTAAGAAAAGTGCGCTTCTGGTTAAGTTGGAGAACTTGTAATGACAAGATAATAGTTTCATTTTTCTGTGCTTTTACCTTATTCTGTGTTCATGTCTAATCTGTATTTGAATCCATGGCCAAATGTCATATTTTCACTAAAATAAATAGACTAATACACAAAAATACTAGTAACAAAAGTTCCTTCGCTTTCACCCAAAATGGTCAGTAACGGTTTATCGTACATCGTTCCAATTGCTCATTATCGCCCTTAACGTACATTCGTCTCCCATTGAAGACGGTATCGATTGTTTGCATTCTATAATGGAAAACAGTTTCTAAAACGCTCAAATTATGTCAAAATTGTATCTAAGTTGGTTTTTGTTATTGTGCAGTACCCTAGTTTCTGCGAGAATACATAAATTAACCTTAAACGTGAGTACTTATCTGTATGTACCTTAGTTTTAAGACTTTGATCGACTTGACTTTTCAGAATGACGTCCGAAAGTATATAGCTTTAAGCACTTTCGGTTTTTACCAAGGTGGCCTATTGGACGTTCAGCTGCAGAATCTACAAATAACCCCCCATAATGATTCTGCTTTAGTGAGTTCAACCATTCCATTCTTGTCCAACACTAAAATTTTTTAATTTTCAGTTTGGATTCAGTTTAGATAGAACAGTTAATGATGCAATGAACCCTTACTTGAACACACATCAAGAAAGATGTATTCTAAATGATCCGATCACTAAACAGAATGGCGCTGAGGTGCTTTATTTTATTCTCGATTTGAAAAATAAGAAGTAAGACAATGAACATTCAAGGGTTTTTAAAAATTTTGTACATTTTTAGACTAAATGTGAAATGTGATAAGGGTGCTATTGTTCACATTTATAGTAGCCCAAAAGAAGTCCCTAATATAATGTCAACGGTTGTGAAACAACAAAAGAAAAGGAAACGGGAAGATAGAACACCTTGCGATGAATACCATTTTGATGTTGATGCAAAGATTATCAATGGAATAACCCATTACAGTACAAATGTAAGTTTGTAGTTGCTTAATTACGGTACAATTTTCAATACAAATTTTTGTAGTTCACGATTTCGATCGCAAGTATTGAAGAAGAAGGTTTGTACAATTTGTACTTCTACAATTGCCCAAATTATAATCCCAATGAAGAGGTGTCTGTCGATTTAACCATTGAAATTATCGAAACTAATATGAGCAACTTTTTGTCAGCGGGTGAGATGCCGTTGCCGGCCCTCTATTGTATGATGGCCATCCTTTTCTTCTTATCTGGTATGTTCTGGGTGTTCTTGCTGCGTCAGTCCCGGCATCCGGTCTTCAAGATACATTATATGATGGCGGTGCTCGTTTTTTTGAAAGCGATTTCTCTTGCTTTCCATGGAATTAACTATCACTTTATCGAACATTTGGGCGTTCACCTAGCTACCTGGGCGGTGTTGTTCTATATAGCCCATCTACTTAAAGGCGCCCTGCTTTTTGTTGTTCTGGTGCTGATTGGCACGGGATGGACGTTCATAAAACACGTCTTATCGCCGAAAGAAAAGAGTTTGTTTATGGCAGTCATTCCGTTGCAAGTATTGGCGAACGTTGCCGCTATTATTTTGGAAGAAAGCGAGGAAGGTGCAAGGGAGCATATGGCGTGGGCGAGAATATTTTTCCTGGTCGAGTTGCTTTGTTGTGGTTGCATACTGTTCCCAGTCGTCTGGTCCATTAAACACCTACAGGTATGAAGTTAGATATAAACAAAATTAGCAAATTGGATTGACCATAGTTATATTTCAGGTGGTGTCACTAACAGACGACAAAGCGGCGATGAATTTGAGAAAGCTGAAATTATTTCGTCATTTTTATGTGATGATTGTTTGCTACATATATACTACTAGGATTATTGTGTATCTGTTACGTATGGCGGTACCATTTCAATACGAATGGTTGGATGAAATGTTTCGGGAAATGTCGACTTACATCTTCTTCGTACTGACAGCTTATAAGTTTAGGCCGGCATCACAGAATCCTTACTTTGTCTGTCCAGATGAAGATGATGAATATGATGGAGCGTAAGTGAATGTTTATTTAGTTTACCGATTTTTTATTACGTAATTCGAATTTTTTTCAGAATAACACAATCTGGAGCTTTGGAAGGTTTATCACGTGTTGATTCCCGCAAAGCGAAAGCATCTTTAATGAATATAACAGAAGTATCGGAAGAAGAAAAAGACGCACTTCTCAATCAGACTGAAAGTAGTCACGAATATGATTAGATCGAACAATTTTAAATTTGAATTTACATTTTATAGAATTCTCCAAGATTTGGTATTTACTTGCATGATGACTACCACAATTTTTGTTCAATTCAAATTTATGTATTTTCAACATGTTGCATGTGAAACTCCATGAAATTGAATAATGTTACCATTGTTACCTCTTTTTTTAAAATCCCAGTGAAATAATTACCAAAACGTTCATTTTATTTCTATGTACCCATAATGCTGTTTTCTTATTTTATGCCAGAACTTTCTTACGATAAAACAAGAGTCGATTTGCACTAAAGTTTTCATAAAATACCTCAAAGCAAACTTGATTTCAAAAAAATTTCATTTGTTCCTGTTATTCCATATCAAGGGTATGTGCTAGAACTTTGTATTTCAAACTCATAAATTTAACAAGAAAACTCAATATTTGTAAATAATAAAATGGGAGAATATTGACACAACTGGTTTTAAAAGATAAACCAAAATAAATCACTTTGTGATAAAACTATAAACTAGCTCAACATTCAATTGCGACAATCAAATTTTCAGACAAAACTATTTTACAAATATCACTGACTAGACAAAAAGCTATTCTCAATATTCGAAAGCGCCCAATGATGTTCCAATATTTCTAGAGCCTCCCATTCCGCTTTGAATGGCACCCTAGGATCCTGGGGCATATTAGTCGCCGCCCCTGACATTTGCTCTTGCATTTGTCTACTTTGATCTGCTGCATTGTTTTCGCCCAAAACTAAGGCGTAGATGCTCCTCAATCCAAAAACGTTCAAAAAATACCATGAAGCTGACGAGACCCATGAGGCATCCAAGTGAGACAGCTCAATGCCTCTTTGCAACATTGACTTGAAGCGTAAGGTCAATGGAAATGGGACTTTAGTTGTAATAAAACCAGAAAACATCCAATTTATCCAACCTCCAATAATCAACATTGGTAATACGTTAGTAACGTTGCCTTTAAGCATATCAGTCATCACTGAAGGATCTGTCATTGCATTTTGAGTTGTGTTCGGTCGCTTTTGTGTCAGATATCCTTCTTCTTCTTTATTGAAAGCGAATTTCCTCATCAGAAAGGAATTTTTCGGAATGTATTTGGCATTTTCCCTTAGCAATTTTGCTCGTAAAATGAGCTGACTGTCTTGGAGTTGTTGCAGTTCAACTTTTTTTTGACTAGTTATCAATATCGATATATAATGTCTTAGTATACCCACCAGGAAGGTGATTACAACTATGGGTAAAAATACCCATAATCTGATTTCGTGATCAACAATTAAATCACTACTCATATTTTGATCCCAGCACTAATTTATTGTAAAAATTGAAATTAGGCTGACAGTTTTAAATGTCAAAAATGTGGCAGTCAAAACGGAGCAAAATCTGCGCCACAGAAAATTCATATAAGCAAGAAAAAGCAGCAGTACATTCTTACTTTAGTCTTCATAACCTTTTGCATAAAACATTAAATAATTGTAGATCTGGAACAAATATGGCTTCTCATTTATAAGCAAAATACCTTCTTCTTTCTCATGAACTGTGCTAACTCATCAAATCAGCATCAGCCCAAGCAGGTCGCTCTAAAACAAGCAAAACAGTTGACCTTCTCGTTGTTGTAATCTTTCCTCTTAAATGAGGATAGTAATAAATACTTTCAACACCTTTCTCGTGCGTTTCTTTTCATTTAAGCAGGTAAAAAAATGACGAACCATCTCTGTCGTGGAAATATAGCTTGTTCTGTGGGCGCACTTAGTAATCTCGCTAACTCCAAGCATATAATTAAAAAGAAAACGAAAAAAAAATTATGTTCATTAGTTTATGGTTTCTAACCTCAACAAATAACAAAGTTAACAGAATTCATATACGTTCAAAATTCATTGACCATTCTTTTTATCAAAATGGAAAAAGACGACAATAATGGCGTGATAAGATGTCCCAAATGCAATGGTACTTTTATAAGACAGTCTGACATGATAAGACACATCTCGAAATTTCATTGCAAAAAATCGACGACTACTAAAAAAAGTGAAAAAGAAGCCGGCTCTCGCTACACATGCTCCCACTGCAGCAAAGAATTCTCCTCCTCAAAAAATCTCATATCACACGAAAGAACACACGTCGCAAGTGAAGTAAAAAAGAAATGCCCACTGTGTGATCATGTCGCTACTTTTAAGAAAGATTTTTATGATCACTGCAGAGAAATACATAAAATAGATATTGACGTTGAAAGAAAGAGTTTCGAAACAATTGAAAAGTTCTCGGTTTGGAAAGAATATATTCAAAAATCGTCAAAATGTCGTTATATAAAAGAATTTGGATCGAACCAACGAGAAGCAAGTTATATTTGTGACAAGTCCAATTACGTGATGCTAGAAAACAATTACAACAGAGTGGATGACAGTCAAAAAATTAATGGCTTCTGTCCTGCTGGGTTTAGGGTAAGATTGGAACATGGAAAATACAGTATTTACTATATCAAAACTCATTTCTGCAAACACAACAAAAGTTTGCATTTTGAATGCAATGGTGAAACAATTAAAGATGAAGTATTAGAACAAAATACTTCTCAAAATGTTAAAACAGAAAAAAATGTCGACTCAGATTTTACGTTAAGAAAGCAACAGTTGATAGACAAGTTGAACACAACTTTAAATAATATATCAAATGACACAGAATTAAGAGTTGTTGAAGAATTAGTAAATCCAATCGAATTTGTGCTGGGTGTTTTGAAAATGAAATCCGAAAGTAAAGTTGATGATGGAATGGAAAGTTGAATTATTTCCGTTGGGAATTAATAATTCATCATGGAAAATACTTGTATACACTGTTTCATACATATGTTTGTGGTAACAGAATTAATTCTTGTGATAGTTTATAAAATAAGATTTTTATATATCAAACTTCTTTATTCTGTGAACCATCGAAGTATTAGGAAATTTTAACTAGTTTAATTTATGTAAATAAAATAGTTAGGTTTTTTGTTTCAAGGGCAATGTTGATGTTATGGATTTACAATTTTCGTTTAATAAACTTGATGATTTCAAGCTCTTCGTTTATTATACAATCCTAGTTTGAAATTTTCAGATTTTTGTCGTTAAAGAAATTCTTAATATTTTTTAACTTAATTATTTTAAAACAAGGATCGTTTAATTTTTATCTTTTCAAAAAACACCATCAAAACAAATAACATTTAAGTCAACAGAGATAAGTATTCAAAGGAAAAATTAAACTAACCCTCATTTCAAACCACCCAGCAAATCGCTAATATTCAACAGGAAGACTTGCTACTAAGAAAACCTCTCATTTTGTACAATTTATTTAAACCAACTACATTACTGTACCGACGATTGAAGAATTTTTGGAGCTCTGAAATCATAATGTGAAATATTTGGATAATCATCGCAAATAACTTTATAAGCATAAAATAATCTGCAAAATTCCTCATTTGTTATTTGAAACGGGCGTGTTTCAGGATCCAAATTAGCTGAATAAAATATCCTCTTTACTGAAATATTAAAGTTTAGTTGATTATAATGCTTGAATCAATGTTACCTAAATCATCCCTCAGTTCCTCAGGGAAAAGTTTCGAAGCGCTTTTCCAAGAGTACTTTTGCCGCGTGTTAAAAATTGTACGCAAAACTTTTTCAACCATTTTGAATGGAAGTTGTGTTAAAGGTTGACGTAAAGGTTTCAACTGTACAACAGCCACATCTACGTCTGGTTTTGGAAGGAATGCGGCGCCAGGTATTAGAAACTTATAATCCACATGACACCACAGCTGGCAGATCACAGATAATCTGACAACAGATACTTTATAAGAAAAAGCCTTAAACTCAACATTTACCTACCTACAACGTTGCTTATCACCAGCATTTGCGATCATCCGTTCTCCAACTTCTTTTTGAAAAGTGAGTGTCATTGGTGTACGACCAAACTTCCAAGCTCCTCTTTTTTCACTAATTGCATGAAGCCAATTAATCATTAGATTTGTGGAGACACTAAACGGTAAATTCCCAATTAGGTGAATTGGAGGTGGCGGTTCATGCCAGTTACAAGCTTCAACTTCTTTGAATCCTTCTTCAAAATTATAAGAACGTATATCTCCAATTACAATATCAATATCTGTAAAACCACTAGTTGATTCCTGTAAAAGTTCCAAAGTAGGAAGAAATCTTGGATCTTTTTCCACCAGATATAAACGTTTGGGTTGTCTTTTAATAATGGATCTAGTGATCGATCCTGGCCCAGGTCCCACTTCCAACACATGGTGATTTGTGATTCTTCCTGCTGATTTAACAATTTTATCTGTGATCCTTTCATCAAGCAAAAAATTTTGGGATAATTGTTTCAGCGCCCTTAATCTATACAACTTAACTAAATCTCTAACAGTCGGTAAAGGTGGTAAACGGACGCTCATTTCAAAAGCTCCACTGTTTTAGGTGGTTCGTCAAAATCGTCCAAAAACGTTTCTTGTTTTACTGCCAAAATCGAATAGGAATAAATTCCCAAAACAGCGGCAGCTAGAATTCCTCCTGTTAGTAGGTTTCGTTGTCTAACAATTTTAAGCTTAGCAGCTCTTTCGCGATTTTGCGCTTCGATGAATTTGATTAATTCCAACTGAGGTTTGAGTAGTTTTGTTTTGTCAAATTTAGGACCCTCGACAGAATTCGACATAATCAACACGAATTGGTATAAAAGATTATCTGAATGTGTTTAAATCAGAATAAAACTCATAACCTATTTGTCATTGATATCACAGAATATATAATTTATTGACATGGTTACAGGTCATAAAACAGGGTTTTTTAAAGAGGCTAAAACACTAATAGACATTGCACGCAATTTATCCTCTGCAAACGCCCTCTTTGAGTCGTCCACTTACTCGTGGCCATCTGTCGGTCGTCCATCAAGCTTATGTTACTTCTTCCTGATTAAGTTGTTCAGTGGATATAACTTCTCAGGTTATATATTCTGTGCAGAGTTACTGGAAATGACCTACGCCAGGAATTGACTAAATATTTTGAAATGGCTGAAAATGATGATTTAAAAGAAAATTTACCCGAATCTAACGATGAAACTGAAAATAACGTGAACCAAGTAATTGAATTAGATCTGGGAGATGACAACGCTCGAAAAACGGACTCCAATAGGTTAGGAAATCAAAACTTTGGTACAGGTAATCCCAATCCCCTTTGTTCTCAGCCACCTAATTGTATTCGTTTCTTTAGTTGACGGCACCAGGCGAGATCCAGAAAATCCATTTTCCTTCAAACATTTCCTTCGTGGTGATACGAGTTATCAAAACAAAGGAGCTCGCCCGAAGGTCTATTGCGACGGTCGTCCGGTACTCGATAATCAACACAGCCAATTAATCTCGGATAATCCCTCTGCACTGCCAGATTTCGTTCAGGATCATCTAGTCATTGAACAATGTTATTTAAATGGCATCCAAAGGCCAGATCGTTCTAGGAATGGAGAGGAAAACTCTGCCACTAATGGATCAGAACCTCTCAGACCTCGAGTTGATTTTCCGTTGGACCTACCATTGAATGGTAGGCAAGTTTCTAATGAGGTGGCAGTTTCCAAGAGCCTACCAGACTTTCTTAATGATGGAGCTGTTAGATCACAGAATGTAGACAATCACCAGGAAGACCAGAGTCCTAACAGAGACAACCCACAATACCTTCGTAGAGAATTGGAAGTTGTTAGAAGGTTACTTGTTGAACAAACAAACAGAGCTGAAGTATTGCAAAGAGAAGTGCAAAGTTTGAGAAATCAGGATCAAGAATACACACAAAATTTAATCAAAGCACTGGAACAAGTTGAAGAAAATCTAGAACATGCAAATGTTAGTCAATTAATTCCTTTAAACATTGTTTTATGTGATGTTTGTTTTTAGAGACGTGCAAATTCTGCTGAAATGACAGTATCGAGACTTCAACAAGAAATAACTACTTTAAGGGTAATCCATAAGTTGAAGTTGACCAAAATGTTATCCACATGATTTTCAGAATGAAAGATCTTGGAGTAGTGGCGAGGCCGCAGCAGGTGGACCCAGACCTCCACCTCATTCAAGAAGGCTAGCGCAAGAGCTACGCAGTGCTGCCAACAGTGCAGAAAGTTCATTGAGGTACGTTTCATTTTTTTCTCTTAACGTTGTTATCATAAAACGTAACTTCCAGACAGTTACTTTCTGGCGTGGATAATCTGAGACTGATGGCCTCATCTTTGGAAAACGTGCATCGAACCGAGGAAAAAAATAAGCCCTTTATGAAAGTTGAAGAAGGAAGCGGTCCCGAATTATAATTTACCATTTTACATTGTTTGTAAAAACATAGTGAGATTATTTCGTTATGTGATGTAGTCTAAGTTTAATTTCTTTTTTCAATTATACAATTTATACAATGTTTCAACATTTTATTTACATTCAACAACTTCAATTGGTAATTGCTTCGAGCAACTCTTGAAATTCAACTTCAGTCTGTGTTTCCATGTGACTGCACTCTCGTCTGTTAATAGGCGTGTTCGTTTGACTTTCGACTGACTTCAACATGTCCACGACAGTTTGCGTTTCAATGTTATTGAAACTAAGATCACTTAATAGCAAGTTTTCGCATGTTTGCGTACACATGTTGCTGTAATAATCGCAAACATTTAATAATTCGTCGTTGAATATTAGATCGGTTTGCGTTTCTGTATTGCAATTAAAAAGAGTTGTGTCGAAATTTTCTATGAGATCTGGAAAATCGGATATTGTTTGAGTGCTCGAGGAGCTTCTTCGGGCATATGGTAGATCAAATAATTCCATTTCATTTATGTCCAGCATTGTGTTTGACATTGATTTTACAGGTGTCAAATATGTTTGTGTGAATGAGTCTGTCTTCATTACTGGATTCCTTTTAATATATTCTGATGTTGTTTGTGTTTCTGCATCCAATTGTTTTCTCAGTGGGTTTGTTGCAACAATTATTGGCCTTTCTGTTTGTACTCCTTTATTAACAGTTAATTTAGGTAATATCAGTCTGGTTTTATTTCTCTTCTCTTTATCTGTTTCTTTAACTACTTCCAATTTTTTTTCACAATTTAGTTTGAACTTGATTTTTTCTTTGATGTTATGTTGTTTTCTTCTAGCATGTGTTATTAACGATTCATATTGCGGGTAGCTCGATGTACAATCGTTACATCTAAATACAACCCCACAGTACTGTGAATGCGTTTTTTGATATGTTTGTGAGGAGAATTTTTGGCCACATTTTTCGCAACTGTAAATCTTTGGAGAATGCACTTTCAAGAAGTGTTGTTTCAATAGTTTCTTAGTTTTAAACGATTGGTTAACGTAATAGTTGCACTCAACGATTGGACAATAGAATTGTTTCGGTGCACCGTCAAATATAACTGCGTTTTGCTTCTTGTGTGTTTTCAATAGATGCCAATTTAGATTAGAACTAGACGTGAAAACTTGAGTGCAATTTTCTTCTGTACACTTTAGGCAATTGTTCACTGTGGATAACTCTGCTGCCAAAGGGAAAATTTTCTGTTTTTTAGCACCTTTAGATGATTCTTCACATCTTTCATTATCACACCTATTCATTTGATTTATGTTTATTTTTTATATCATGTTCTTTAATAACCTCACTTTAACTTTCTGTGAACAATGAGGTTATGATTATTTTGATCTGACATAACCTCACTTTATTCTCTCATCATAACAATATTTTAAACATGGATGAGTTTAATTTAAACGATTTGGATTTATATGAGATTTTGGAGCTTGAATCAACATGCACAAATGCTGATGTTAGTCCTTTAACGTTTACCAAATCTTTCGATTATACTTAATTATTTTTAGATTAAAAAAGCTTATCGTAAAAAAGCCTTGCAATGCCATCCAGATAAAAATCCTGATAATCCAGATGCCGCCAAAGAGTTCCACAAATTGTCGAAAATATTGGAAGTATTAACAGATGAAGCCGCTAGGAAGGCTTACGATAGAGTCTTGAAGGGTAAGAAGGAGGCAGCTCTTAGACACAGAGAACTTGACAGTAAAAGGAGAAAATTGAAAGAAGATTTGGAATACAGAGAAAAGTATGGAGGAACTACGAGCAAGACTCCCGATCAATTATTCAAAGTATGTTTACGCTCAAATTTTGAATGACAATGTTTCTTACCTAAAGTCATAAGAGATATGATTTATGTTGTGACTTATTAACTCATTTGAGCCTTGAATTTTAGAACGAGATTTGACATGTTAAAGTGATAGTTTAACTTAACTGGCTGAAGCTGCCCACCACTAAAAGTTATCTTTTGTGTTTTAAAGGAGGAGATTGATCGTTTGAGGAAAGAAGGCTCTAAAGCTGTAGAAGAAGAGATGCAATATGTCTTAAATAAACTAAGAGAAGAAAAAATGGGTGATCAATGGGAAAGCTCAAAATACAGAATAAAAATAAAATGGGCTGCTAATAAAGATGATGAAACAAATGGTGGCTATACTCAGGAGATGCTGCATCAATTTTTGACAAAGGTTAGAATAAAAAATCAACATTTTGTCTGTACATTAAAAAAAATTTATTTACAGTATGGTGATATCAACGCATTAATCATGTCACCGAAAAAAAAAGGAAGTGCTTTGGTTGAGTTCAAGACTAAATCAGCTGCGGTAAGTTATTTGGTGAAACCTCCTGTCTTAAGGGCATCTCTTGCTGCGCTTGTATAATGCCTGAAACGATCTGAGCCAATTTGAATACCGCCAAACCTGAAAGTACAACATAAGTATTAACAAATGGAATGTTTTGTATTGTTTGTAACTTACCATCTGGTGACGATAACCATCACGTTAATGGCTTTCTGACTGTTCAAAAGTTGAGCTAAACGATTACCAGCTTGACGCTCACCGTCGTCGTCACAGTACTACATCGAAAAAAATTTGGGTTAGCATTACATCACAAATAATTCGATAGCAGATTTTATATATGTTATATTATAATTAATCGTTAATTACCCGTGAAAAAAGAAGCTTGTTTCAATAGTTTTTTTCAATTGATGTTTCACTAAGTTGGCATCTACTCACAAACTCAAAAAACATATTTTTTTTTGGTTCAATTCATTTTACAAACAATCTGTGAGTTCTTTGGGAGAAAAAAATTGTCGTGTCGGTAGTTTTCTTTTTAAAACAAAATATTTCTTAAAATGACGTAAACTCAGGGAAGCGCCTAACCCAAATATTTGTTTGAAATTTTTTTGCATCCAATTAGTATCGAAATTATTCGTGCAAAAAGAAAATATTTCGATTAAGTAGTTACTATTTTAAAAAAATACCGATTTAAACAAAACTACCAACACAACAAATTTTCTTTTGTAATGCATAGAATAAATAACCCAAAAAAAAACCAACTAGCAAAAAATAAATCTTTGAGTTGGTGAGTTGAGGTCAACTTAGCGAAACATCAATTCTAACGGCAAATAATTTCATAGTTGTTTCGCTAACTTGAAGAAAATATTATTTAATAAATTTCTTACCTCCATAATTTTTCCGTTGCATTCAAATCTGTAAGCGTAGGTATTGTGCTTGGCGTTGAAAATTTTTCGATTTGTCAAAAGTTGACTTCGGAAATTCCTGAAATAATCGACAAATGATTTCATCTCATTTTTTTCGGGGCGTAATGAAATTACCTAACGTCGGATTCCGAATATACGGGACAAACGTGGCCTTGAAAAATGCTCTTTCTATCTTCTATCACTTTGCCATGAACGATGACTCTGGAGAAATGTTGGAGACTTGAAATGCTCCGATTGTCAGCATGTCGATCTTCTACTTTTTTCGATCTTTTCTCGTTTTTGCGCTCCATCACGTCTTGTAAAATTTGGACCCAGTCGAAAATTATTGGAGAACCGAACTTATACCTGTTGACAAAAATTAGGATATATTGTTTAAAAAAAAGAAACAGTACTTACTCGAATCTATTTTTGAATTCCTTGTAAACATGTGATTTTTGTTCTTTCGATAATTCTGGTGCTTGTAATTCGTAACTCGGGGGACAATCTGATGGATACGATGGATTAAACATAACAAACAATTTAGTTGAAGATGTTACATGTATAACGTATGAACCATCGTTGAGTAACTCCATTCTTTCGTTGTAAATCGATTTCAGTATTTTTAATTCTTCAAGTTGTACTTCAATGTTGTCCATTTCGTTGCCTGTGCGGTGCGACGTGCGTTCTACTAAACTAAACTCAACTAAAGGAAAATCATTATGAAACCGACATTTTATAGAGTGAACAAGTTTTTACCTGACTAGGTACTACTTAATATTATTCTAGGAAATGGCGATGGACTTAGAAATCGGAGTAATCACAAATCCCTTAAAACTGGAATGGATCAATGGACCTCCGTCATCAGGTAGTCGTATTAAAAGCCAGCTCGTTAAGGATACCGATTTTGAGAGCGTTACACTTATGAAATTGCGACAAGCTGAGGAAAGAAAACGATTAATTGAAAAAATGATGGCAGAAGATGAGGAAACGTAGTTCTCAATATTGAATATCTCCTGTTGTCTACATTCATTACTCTTGTACAAAATTTCTTAGTTCATAGTTGATGGACTTCTAAGAATATAATAATGTAAAGACGGAAAGAATCGTTAGGATCATGCTGTGCTTCATTGGCTCGAGTTACTCGTTTCTCTGGCTTTGGTGTTTCCAAGAAGCATCTCAGAGAAATGAAGTAAACATTTTATTTTCAATATTGAATGACTCATGTCGTCTCCTTATTTTTCAATGTAATGTAAACATCCCCAAAGACAGTATTTTATATTGTTCGATTTACTTTTTGAATTGATATAAATTTGCGTATTTGTAGGGTAATAAAATAATTTACTAAACAATACGGGTTTTGATTTATATAAATTTTATTATTACATATTATACAGAATTTCACCAAAATACAAGCAAAATAGCGAAAAATGAATTCCTCATACAGCTTTTTAGGCTAAATTGAAGCCAGCAATTATTCTTGGAAACAGAAAATCTTTTGTGTCGGCGTTTGTTTTTAATTGATAAGTTGACGTCAACTTAACGAAACATCGATTTGAAAAAAATTACTGACACAACAGATTTTCTTCTAAGAATAATCCTTATATGCAATAATCTTTGAAAAACAGACTGAAAAAATTATTTTCACTTTTGTTTCACCATGTGTCAACCCGATGTTAACTTAGCGAAACATCATTTAAAATAAAGAATACAAATGCGTTGATGAAAATCATATTTTAGAAAAAATATTTCGGTTAGATGTTTCCCATTTTAACGAAATATTGATTTAAATAAAAACTGACACCAAAAACTTTCTTTTTTCTTTATATTAGTTTCAGGGTAATTCGTAGAATAGGCAACCTGTGTTTCATTGTCTCGAGCTACCTGTTTTTCTGGTTTTGGTGTTCCAAAGAAACACATAATCCTCTTTTCGTCTCTGAAAATTAAGGTAAACATTTCATTTTTGTTATTGAATGACTCATGTCGTTCTCCTATTTTTGAATGAAGTTTTAAACATTCCCAAAGAAAATATTTCAAGATATTTGATTTACTGTTTGAATTAATATAAATTTGCGTATAGAAATAATTTACTTAAACCATTTCGTTTTGATCAAAACGGTTTTTGATTTACATACATTTTATAATTACGTTATATAAAATTTCAACAAAATCAAGCAATCTATGAGTTTTTAAAAATTTCTGAATAGTAGGCAAAGAATTTGTTGGAAATCTTAGTCTCAAATGTGAAACGTTAACATTGAGAAGTTTGCAGATTAGGAAAAGTTGTAAACACATATCAAGGTTTCGAGAAGTGTCATCGAATCTGGTAAAAGTCAAGAACTCGGAAGCTCAAAAGAAATAAAAAAACTTGTTAATATAGTACTAAGAAACTTTAAAAGTTGTTAACAATTTTTTTTACTAATTTAAAAACAATTCAATGGGACTGCATTCAAATTTCTGATGAACGGTCAGAAAAATTTCCTGAAATTAACAGAAAAAATTGATTGAATTAAGAAAATTCGACGATTATTTTCATCTTCCTCAGATTTTGAAGAAATCTTTTCGAAACTCGATATTCATTGTTATTCAAGTTAGTAGGAAGTTAGTATTTTTCCAAACACAATCTTTCGAGTATGAATTTCCCATACTTTAGATCAGTTTCAATAGAAGAAGCATGAAAAAGCTTGCTTTTTTGTCAAGAAAACCATTACAACAATATATTTCAAAATTCAAAAAAATGAAATTAGGTACGCTCGTTTGCTTGTCGCAAGCAAAAGTTTGACATTAAAATCAGATTGTTTGAGTTTATTTACGTTAAGTACTGAATCGAATAAATTATTAGTACTTTTTTAATCAATTTAGATATCTTTAGTTAATATTCGAAAGGAGCGCTACTCTTTCTGTGACATATCGATGTTCTTCCGGCCCATAGATTAAAATTCTGTGGCTCAGCGACCCCACTCTCTGTCATTACAAATGTCATACTTTGAGCATCCCATAGATAACCCCGATAAATACTGCATCCCAAACAAGATCATATCTTTTTGTTTTGATGTGTAGTAGACAAAGTGCCGGTTAACTTCGAGAAACTCATTGATTCATCAATCAAGTGATTATACAGAAATAGACACCCTTTATTGTGACTTATTTAACAAACAGTAAAAAGTTCATCGGATTTTTGACTGGAAAATGGCTACTCAACCACATAGTCGCAAACGAGTGTGCTACTATTACGACAGTAAGTATTTGTCATAGTTTTATACACCAAAAAAAAAGTTATGAATTTATTTGAGCATTTTCTTGTATGTATTGGCGCTGAAGCGCGATAATACAATTTTTGAAATCGTAACGCGAGATGTGAACGCCGGACTCGAGCCACCATACTTTTCTAGCTCTCTCATTGGTCAACGTACCTATGATGCTATCTTTGTACGGTGGCTTGAGTCGGTCGTCAATATAAACAATTTTTAAATTTTTTCGACGATTCGACATTTTAATACGTTTAGTAGTTTTTAAGCATCTAGAAAACGCTTTTAACTAAATACGTGGGGATTTCGTCCATACTAATTTTTGATTTTACTGAATTATCTGAAAAACCGTAATTATTTAATTATTTAAAATCGTACATCAATTATTTTAATGAGCATGCCAGAACGATTAATAATTAACATATTCGTTGAAACTTCAAAATCTTTACCGTGTTTCACATATTATAAAGGAAATTGAAAATTATGAACAGATAAACCAGAATGAAAAACTTTTTAAAACACGTGTTTCAAACGAGCATTTAATGCGTTTATAAGCACAATTCATTAACGATCTTTAGCAGATCAATAAATATATTTTGCGATTATTTGTAAATATGTACCTCCGTTATATGAAATTCGTGTAAAAAAATTTTTTTAACGTTTGAGGAAAAGTTGCAAATTGTTTCTTAAAGGAATTGTCTTTGCCTTTCGATAGAAATCAGTGACATATTTCAAACTAATTTTTTGTTCTATCTTTCCAGGTGATATAGGTAATTATTACTATGGACAAGGCCATCCCATGAAGCCTCATCGTATAAGGATGACTCACAATTTATTGCTGAATTATGGTCTGTATAGAAAAATGGAAATTTATGTAAGTCTTCGGTATATTGGATCGGCTTTTTTTATGTATAAATTTTTCAATTTTAGAGACCCCATAAAGCCACCGCTGAAGAAATGACCAAGTTTCATTCCGATGACTACATCAGATTTCTAAGATCGATTAGGCCGGATAATTTCTCGGAGTACAACAAACAAATGCAACGGTTTAACGTGGGCGAAGATTGTCCCGTTTTCGATGGCTTATATGAATTCTGCCAATTATCTGCTGGTTAGAACACACGTCTTTCAACGGTTGCAAGTTTTTTTAACGTTTATTTTATTCAGGTGGTTCGGTGGCAGCTGCTGTTAAATTGAATAAACAAGCTTCAGAAATCTGCATAAATTGGGGAGGTGGTTTGCATCACGCTAAGAAATCCGAAGCGTCTGGATTTTGTTATGTCAATGATATCGTTTTGGGCATTCTAGAATTGCTTAAATATCATCAGAGGGTCTTATATATTGATATTGATGTACATCATGGTGATGGGGTGGAAGAAGCGTTTTACACTACGGATCGTGTGATGACTGTGTCCTTCCACAAATACGGAGAATACTTTCCAGGTATGTTACATCGTGAACATTTAATTCTCAAATTACATTTTATACTGTGTAGTAAAATTAGTTTCAAAAAACATTTGCCGCCTATAGGATGCAAATAAATGCAGCGGTTAATCCCACTAAGTAACTAAATGTTCCAAGGTCATCAGTTGTGCTGACTCATTGATAGTTTTGAAATGTAGTACAGTTTTTTTTTATGCGGCAAATTTTTCTTTTGCCATGATGTTTAGAATTTCTTCACCTGATGGCTCTCAATCAATGCGAGCAATAATGAAGATATGTGACCCTGAGCTTTCATAAAATTTTATGCTGTATTCCATTATAAATGTTTTCTGTGCATCGATTATAACGTATTTTTTTTAGGCACTGGCGATTTGAGAGATATTGGAGCCGGCAAGGGTAAATACTACGCAGTCAACATACCGCTTCGAGACGGAATGGACGACGACTCGTACGAAAGTATATTTGTTCCGATCATAAGCAAAGTTATGGAAACATTCCAACCGAGCGCCGTTGTATTACAATGCGGCGCCGACTCCCTAACCGGTGACCGTCTAGGTTGCTTCAATCTCACAGTTCGTGGACACGGAAAATGCGTAGAATTCGTGAAAAAATACAATCTGCCATTTATGATGGTAGGAGGGGGAGGTTATACCATCCGCAACGTATCGAGGGCGTGGACATACGAAACTTCAGTGGCATTAGGCGTTGAAATCGCTAACGAGCTACCTTACAATGATTATTTCGAATATTTCGGGCCCGACTTCAAATTGCACATTAGCCCCAGCAACATGGCCAATCAAAACACACCCGAATATTTGGAAAAAATCAAAACGAGGCTGTTCGAGAACTTGAGAATGTTGCCTCACGCTCCCGGTGTCCAAGTGCAGGCCATACCCGAGGACGCGATCAATGATGAATCGGATGCAGAGGAAGAAAAAGTTGATGTAAAGGATGAAAGGTTGCCACAAAAAGACTTGGATAAAAGATTGGCGCACGAAAACGAATTTTCCGATAGCGAAGACGAAGGGGAAGGCGGTAGACGAGATAATCGTAGTTACAAAGGAAGAAAAAGGCAACGATTAGACAAAAGTAGCACAGGAGAAAATAACGTGGAAGTTAAAGAGGAGTCCAAACCAGATAAAGGTTAGTAAAAAGAATAAAAGCATATTATATTTATTCATAAATGTAATTTTCAGTTGAAGACGAGAAGCAGAACGCTGCAGATGAAGCAAAAAAAGATGGTGGAACAATACCATGACAAAATTCCAGCCAACACTCACGATTGAAATAATTTAAGTTTAATCTTATTTTTTATATCTCATTATGAATAGCTGTAGCGGTCACATTGATTGCTACTAGCTATCTAATTATTTTAGTTTATATTCCCGTAATTGCAATTCAGATTATTAAATTATTTGTACAAGTATGTGTTTTGATTATATAGAACCAATAGGGGATAACTCCTCCCCCCTCTGGATCACTAAAAGGCTAGACCACTTTATGCACTTTAATGTATTTCTATAGATCCGAACTGATGTATTGAGATTTTCCTTTCAAATCATTGAATATGAGATATACGCTTGCACTTGAAAACAGTAACTTTGCTCTGCTAATACATATGCTTGCAACCGGTTACTGTGATCATACATTATGCGTAATGGATGCAACTATCACAAATTTCAATAATGATTCATGCAATTTGAAAAATTATTTGGAATGAAGACAAAAATTATTTTGAATTTGTTTAGAGCCTTCAAAATTTTCCTGGCAAACTATAATAATTTTCTATGCTTTCCAGAAAACTTTTGGACATGCAATTACCTACTTGCGTTATTTACTAGAATTTGGAACATCGAAAAAAGTCTGGAAGGTAAAATTTGAAACATGATGGTAGGAAAAAAGATTTGAAAGTTCCTTACTTTAGAAATTTCGTGAAAAGTTGAAATATTTTTATAACACGATCTTCCGGAAAATTGCTTGAAAATTCAGTTCACTGTTTTTATTTTCAAATTTGAAGATTTTGGGAAAACGAGAGGAGGCTGAAAAATTGTGAACATTAAATATTTGGAATAAAGTGAAAAATAGTTTGGGAGTTGGAAAAAATTCGAACGTTCGAAAAGTTGAAAGTCCGGAAAACATTGTAAAAATCTCCAAAAGTTATACTTGAATGGTGTCCAACCCACGAAAACTCTTTTTCTTAAGGAAAGATGTTCCGGTCAAAGTTGGTTGGAAAAACTCTTTGTACTAAAAAAAAAAAAGATTTTCCAGCAGATACTGCGCATAATATTTTGTTTTACTTTAATAAATCATTAGTAATTTCCATTGGCGCTTAACACTTCTGCTGTAAATATATGACAAAAATAAAATATTTAAAAAAAGATTTCGTTCAGGATTTTCCATAATGGGCCTTTCCCATGCGGTGGGGATTTAAAATTTGACGGTTGTACACAAAAATAGATTTTTTTCAACGCACAAAAATGTCCTAATCATTAATATTGGTGATATAGTTATTGAGAAATCTTAATTTAAAGTTTTAAAATCGAATTTTTTCATTGGTCAGTTGCATGTTACGTATCATGAAAGTACCCAATCAAATTTGACTGAAGCTGGCAACATTGCTTAAGACTCAATGTAACTTAGGTTTTAAGGTTATCTACGCATAGAACTTTAAAACTTCTAAGTATCTATGTCATTGTTCCTAAGCGACGGAATAGAAGATGGTTTGAATCTCATTCCCATGTTGCCGGTTATACATAAAATTTAAAATTCAGATTTCCCGCCTTTCAAATCGATTTTATTTATTTTATAAAAAACTAAGAGGATTTAGAAAAAAATTTTTTGGGAATCTGTTAATTTTGACTTACTTCATTTAATTATGCAATAAAAAAAAATCATGGGAAAGGCCCATTCAGCGTAAATGTATAAATAGAGCAGATAAAGCTCGATTGTAACAAACCCTTTCTTACATTTGAACTAATGAACTAGAAACGAAATCAAACATTTTTTTGCCACAGTTTTTTCTGTAACCTTGACAATGCAATAGGCATAAATTCAAATTTCGCGCTAATATTATTCTAGCATGTTCCGCGTCCCGCGCGTGCGTCATCGCTACCTAGGTCACGGAACAATTTGTGTATTTACGTTGTTTTGACGTGATAAAAGTATGTTTTGATTCGAGTTCCTACCCTGACATTGAAGACATTTTGAAATTTTCCCGTGGAATTCGGAAACATTTTTTCGATATTCCCCCCTTTTGGGCTTATAATGATTATAAATATAAACCGTAAGTAGGATTCGATCGTTGAGAATAAAGGAAACCTTGACCTGTGTTTGTCTATTTTTGCAGACAATGTCGGAACACGATCTAAGTCTGTCAGGAGATCTGGAGAAGTTGAAAATTGGAAAGATAACTAGCAGGAAGTCACCCACGGCCAATCCGTTCCTGCGGAGGCGACGATCCAAATCCTTGTCGAACATCGATTTTGGGACGTGTGACTGCTCGAAAACTTTGCAGAGCGTTAAGCACACTGTATCGTTTAAACATCAATCGAACAAAAGGATTTTACGCGAACCGGTATTAAAATACGTAAGATGCTGCCACAACGAAGGAAAATCGAACAAAGTGAAGAAAAGAAAGGAAAAGCAATTTGGGACTGGATATTATGAAGAGAATTTCAAGTCGCTTATAGACAGATGCGAACAGTTGAACATAGGAGAGTGTGACGTTAAGTCGTATTCATCCCCCAGCTTTCTCAGTCCTCGTTCGAAGGATTCTTTAAAAAATAGTGAAAGTTCAAATATTGGCGCCAGTTGTTCAACTCAAGCTAGAATGAACTCTAACACACCCTGCGATGTGACTATTGATGAATTGGCAAGCTATTTCGAAACCATAGTCCATATTCCTAAAAAAATGAGTACAATGGCTGAAATGATGTATATTTAAAATTTATATATTATGTATTTATTAGTAGGTTATATAAAATTTTTCTGTAGGGCATTTTAGGAATGGAATATTTTTATTCAATGTTAAATTATGCAATGAAAGTCACTTTTGCTATTCAGTATTACATGGTGTATCCTGAATTATAAATGAAATGACTGACAGCTGTATACAATTTTTTCTGTGTGTTTTCACGATTTCATCGAGTTCATTTTGATTTAATGAAATAGCTCATCTTTACATCGCGACTATTTCCATGACAACTGATCGAGATCTGTCATTAAGATAACGTTTCGATTTCATTATCAATAAAATTTCTAAATTAATAGTTTCTAATAAATCGAAGTTAAAATTATAACAGTTGATCCCTGAACCCTCTACATGTCGCATAAATCGCACGCGTGTTTCTGCGCATATAATCGAACGATGGACCTGGAAACACCGAGAAATGTTAAGTTGACGGCTTTTTATAGAAGGTGAAATTAAATATTTGTTTTTTTTCTGTTTACTGTCTGTAATTTTGAAATTCATTACAGGAGTTTTGCCTTCTACACTGTCAAAGACAGACTTCCTGTAATTCTAACGAAGATCATCGATACTTTGTCACAAAAAAAGGATGAAATTGCGGAAGAGTTCTCTGCTGTGAGTATTTGAACCAATTAGAAACGTTTCAACTGAGCTTTGTTTGTTTATTAACAAATTTGACAACTCTATTGAAATGAAACTAACCTCAAATTACTGTTGTTTCTATAGTGTTGTATATTCGTTGATACAATCCTTGTTGTATATGGGTTGATTAAACTTGGACATGAAGTGTATATGGGCGAAACTAAAAAAGTTAGGTTTCCGAAAAAGAAACGTTTTGACTAATTCTCATTATTTTCTGAAAAAACCTATTTAAAGTGTTTTAGATAAAAGTAGAATATAGGCTGAACCAAATCACTCTCGTCAACTCAGTAATTCTCGAATGATTCATGTGATTTTAAGAATTCCTTCTGTAGCACCATAAGCACAATCTTGTTGACTGCCGGAAGCTCCAACTTCACCAGGGGTTGAGAGTGCTAAAGGCACTATGTCAAGTTTCCACTTTTACTTCAGCTCGTTTTGAAGTTTCTTTTTTTAACTTGTGCCTTTATGGCTGTTTGGAAATAGGTATGATATTGGACGCATGCTTCCTGCTGCTTATTATGTATACAGTGTCCAGTCTATTGTTCCCCACAGATTTAACTGTGATTATGGATCTATCCTAATATCCTCCGTTTCTTTATTATTATAAATGTATGGCTTACTTCCTTTATTTAATTATTCAATGATCATGAGGGCAGAGTCCCTGTCATGCTCAAAACAAACATCAAAGAAATTAAGTCATATTATGTATGAACTAAATAATGGAAAAAACTAAATGGCCGTTTAGTTTATGAAGCAAATCGTTCATACAGATTGTAAATAGCAATGGACCGAGAACAGATCTCTGAGGGAAGCCACAGTTAATTGTAGATGTTGTGCTGAAGCTCTTACCAAGACATACAAATTTATGATCAGCTAAGTAAGATGTTAATATAGGGAGTGATGTGCTTCTCAGCCCGTAGTTCTGTGCTCCATACAAACAAATGCCTTTGTAAAACCGCAAACCTGTACTGATGTTGTTAGACGACGCTCATATCCGTTAATAATGAAGTTATACATACAAGGATATGATATTTGTTCAGCAACGGCCTTTATTTAATTTGTTCTGATCTCGTAAACATCTTGAGTAACCATTAAGAGCACCAAGTTGAAATAGAATACAAGTCTTCCTGTAGAGTTGACTTCTTTGTAATGGGAGTGGCATATATTATCAGCGGTGTAGTAAGAAATTTCATTGGTGTATATGGTGAACAACAATGCTCCAAGAACAGAACCCTATGGAACTCCACCATCTTTTCCCGCAAAAACGTCTTGCAACCCTGAGTTTGTAGAATCTAATCGTTAAGAAATCGTCAACCCAACGAATCAAAGAATCACGACCACCGACGTGCTCCAATTTGTGTAACAGCCTTCGTTTAGATCAAATAATTATTAATTAATTAATTAGGTTACTGTAACGATAAGTTTATGAGATATTGGGACTTGAAGATGGAAAATGACTGTTTATTCACACAATCAATAAAAACAATATCTGATAAAGCAGCTATCGCTTTATGAGTGCCAGTGAAATGATTGTTCAAACTGTCTACCATAAATTATCCGTAAAAAAGTACAAGTTCTATTCAATATAGAGTTCACTTATCGTTGATTGTACTTATTCGATTAGAATATTAGTTCAACTTATTAAAAGTAAATTATCAACTTAAGTTCTGGAAAACAAAAATAATAATTTGCTCCCGAAACTCGCGCATTCCAATGTTACCTACATTTCCGAATAATAATTTTTATATTACGTAATTTAACATGAAGTAAAGATAGAAATTCTCTCATTTTAGAGGTCAATATTCAAATCAGGCAAATCCGAACAGAGGCGGTTTGAGATTCGAATTTATTTGAATTTCTCCTAGTTGCCACTTGTCTCTTTTAATTATGCAAGTGATATCCGGTTTTTGCGTACGAAGTATTTGTTGATTGGAAATTAAGATCATTGAAGGAAATTACGAGTAACATTGTTATTTATCGTAAATTCGGTTCTGTATTGTTGCGTTAAGCGCGAGGACGTTTGCCCACATGATGGAATCGCTGAAATTATATTCCACAAGTTCATTCAAACACGGTCATCGGTTCAGTGTTTAGTGTTTTTGTGCCGCGATGTCTTCCGAATCACAGAAACCCGATACCGTTCCCGGTTTAGGATTTAAAGATAAGGATAAAGCTTTGGAGACATTGAAAATTTTGGAAGGACGTGATCCTGATTACCAAAGATTGGCCGTCAAGGGCCTAATCGGAAGGGCTAAAAGAACCTTAACACGTAAGAGATAATATCACGATAACAACTTTCCACGATAATTATCCATTTCAGTAACTAAAGATAAAGATAAACTCCAAAACATTAAAGATGCCATGAAAATTTTCGAAGATTGGTTAAGCGCATTCGAAATAGAAAATAAATCGAAGGAAAATCGCGCCTACATGCCACTGGCAGGTATTAAGGCTTTGCTTCCTTTAAAAGACACCTATAAATTAAAAAACGAAAAGGTTGAACAATTTCTAGCTGCTTACGAAAAAGCCGGCGGCGAATATAAAAATTTAAGAACGGTGGAAAGCGAAGAAAACGGCCCAACATGGGACATCGTCCGAAATTCAAATCTAAAACAACTTTTAGACAAGTTCGTTTCAAATAAAGAAGAATTATGGAAGGACGATTTGCCAACTAAAGCTCACTTGGAATTAATTTTGTGGGCTTACAGCCCCGAAGCAGCCAAGATCAAGAAAAACCAATCGATGTATGAGGACAAGTTGTCTTCCCCAAATAAAAAAGGGAAAAAGCGGAACTCGGATGAAGAATCGTCTGATGAAGGGTCTCCGAAGAAGAAAAACAAAAATGAATGAAACGCGCTTATAAATGTTATTAAATTTCTGTGATGGTTGTTTTCTACTTAAAATAAATTTACTCATTTATAAATTGGAAAATTAATTTTTATTTTTACACATCTTAACTATACGAAAGTCATATATAATGTGGTGGTAAATCTTCTTGCATGCGTTCATATACTGTTGCCGTCCAATAACATTTCAATACTTAACTAGTATTAAAGTAAAGTTTGTAGGAAGCAAGAAACGACATCAAGGAAGTAATCGGAAAAATATCGCTCTTGAAATATCGATTTCAAACTAACAAACCTTTAGAAAAAATCGATTCAAACGAACCGGATGCTCTCATTTACAATCATTACATTGATGAGCGAAGAGATTGGAATGGACCTCCAACTCCGTTCCATTCAATCTGGCTATTGGTTGAATGCTACATGTATCGGAAAGTACGGGAAGCATTTGAAAAATCGTAAGTTATCCACTGTGGTATTATATAAATTTAAAGCGACTTTTTTGATTTCCAGAACCTACCTAAAAGACTTGGATCCCTTTCGTTGGGGTAAACAAGAACTATTTCTCAATGGCTTGACTCAGATTAAAGAAATAGCAAAGTTGCTGAAGAAAATGAGATCATCTGAAGTCGATAAACAAAATTTTTTTACGCTCTTGCAGGTTGGTTTGTTGTCATAACTAGAAGAGTTTCAATAACAACCCAGCGCATAACTTTTGATTACCACACATTAAAAGCGCAACTTAATGATTTTAAATTTTTGCAGATGAATTTGTGGAGCAATAAATCCGATTTGTCTTTTTCTGTCGAAGGTGGGGAATATGCTGGCAATGATCTTGAAAAATTGTCCGAATTTATCCTCGTTGATGATTCTGAGAAAATTTGGGAAGCTATTTCAGGTACCGCAGGAGGCACCATTGGTAAGACTATATTACTATTATTCAAATATATATGATCGATAATATTTGTGGCCAGTCTAATGAAAATTCAAGTTTTTGCTCAAACGAAAATAAACTGCATTGATTTCACACTTCAAATATGAAAAATGCTTAATAGAAAAAAAATATTATACTGAAAATCATAACAAATATTTAGTGTGGGACACTTTTGTAACAGAAGTTTTAAGAAAGCATCTTGTGGGTGAACTGTAGACATTAGTCCCAGGATCGAGAATCACTTGACCAAAAACTCCCACATCAACCTCTTCATTCCTTTCAATGTTTCACTTTTAATTACAAACTGATCCACTCCCTTGTAACTTTACTACCAACGCGAGTATATTAAGAAATAAATTACGAGACTACTTGGTTGAAAATCTCTTGGAATCATCTTATTTCCCCCATTCAAAAATTGATAAGGGTAGGAGTCAAAAAGTGTGCCCTTCCAATCAAAAATCGACGTATCTCGGGGATTTGGACTAACATCCACAGTTCGCCCATAATTGGCGCCGCTTCGTTTTCAAAAAGCGATCCTGTGTTTGTGGTTATTAGAAGATAAAAACCCAAGAAAATATTGCAGACTTTATTTTGGACAACGCTGGCTCCGAACTGTTCTCCGATCTTTGCTTGGCGGAATATCTGACTGCAAAAGGTTTCGCAACGAAGATAAATATCCACGTGAAAAGGATTCCATGGTTTGTATCCGACGTACTTGCGAAAGATATCAAGTGGATGTTGCATCACCTCGCCAACGAGCAAGATGACTCTTCACTTAAACTCTGCTCAACTATTTGGTCCGAAAATTTTGCAACAAAGAAATGGGAGGTTGTGGAGGATGATTTTTGGATCTTACCATTAGAGTTCGAGATGATGCATAAGCACTCGAGGAATTTGTACAAAGATTTATCGAAATCGAAACTGTTAATTATCAAAGGCGATTTGAATTATCGAAAATTATTCAGAGAAACTTTTTGGGAGCCCGAAACGAAAGTTAGCAAAGCCCAGGGATGTTTTGGGCCGAGCAAATTATGCTCCTTGCGAACATGTAAATCGGATATAATATGCGGATTGGCGGAGGGAATCGCAGAGAAATGTAGCGAAGAGGACGAACTTTGGGTTCGAAGTGGGAACTACGGTGTCATTCAGTTTTCTGATTTTATAGTTCCACTTTTAACGGAAAACGAGGTCCTTACTTTAGATAAAAATCACAAAAGATCTTGGAATGTACTGAATACTGTTTGTTGAACCAAATATAATTTTTTACCGGATATTATTGTTAAATTATTGTTAAAAGTCCGACATTGAAATCAGAACAATTTGACTCAAGCACTAAGCAGTTTTCTTAATCGTAATTTAAAGAAAGAGTTTCGCTGTCTATTAGTATCTCTGTGTTCGTAGGATCTGTTGGGTAACAGAAATATTAACTTGATTTTTTTTTTTGCTTTCCGTAAAGCCGTTTTTCTTTTTTTTAGCGAATACTGCAAAAATTAAACGTTTGATACGAGTTATGTCTAACTCTGTTGATAATTTTCAGACTACATTATGGATAATGCTGGTCCTGAATTGATTGCGGATCTTGCATTGGCCGATTACCTTATATCAAATGAGCTTTGTGATACAATCACTTTTCATGCGAAAATTATCCCTTGGTTTATCTCCGATGCCTCAATTAAAGATTTGGAATGGACTTTGGGATACTTGACAGAGAAAGGACGCGACTTCTCATTGAAAAGAACAGGTAAAAGGTGGTTAGACTACATAGAAGAGAAACGTTGGGTGTTCAAATCCGAACACTTCTGGACGTCACCAGTATATTACGAATATATGCACCGATACGACCCAAAACTGTATCAAGAGCTCAGCAAATCCAAATTGCTAATTCTAAAAGGCGATTTAAGTTATAGGAAACTATTCAGAGAAAAAAATCACAATCCGACTGTCACATTAGATGAGGCGCAAGGGTTTTTTGCACCATCGCCCCTCTGCATTATTCGAGTGATGAAAGCGGAAATAGTTTGCGGATTGCCCGAAGGATTGGCCGAAAAATGTTCGTCTCAAAGCAAATGTTGGATGCGGAGCGGCGAATACGGTTTAATCCAGTACACCGACAAGATAGTCCCTAAACTTGATTATTTTATACCCACCGATAATCTATTGTTAGGATGTACGCCGGAATCATTGGACGATGAGACGTGTCTTTCAAGAAATTGTAATTTTTGAGAATAACGAATCAATCAAAATGAAACATATTATACGGCCTCCAATTTCGATTATGAAACACGATTACAATCTTTACATCGTTTCAAAATTTTTTTCAACTGGATGGGAATGCATCTATACGAGTTTTTCTAGTGTGCATGTTGCGTGCTTTCTTGCCTCACCATTACTTGGTTAGAATTTTCCAAATATCTCTTGATCATTAGGTTCTGTTTCTCATCCAATTGGAAGCGTGAATGTTTTTTGAAGATTGGTTCATCCAAACAGCTACTCAGAGGCTTTCGTATAAATCAGCAACCACCTTTTCTTGATCATGTTCTCACCAGGGATGAGGGCGTTTTTTCGTTTTTCGAACTTTCATCACCACAATTGGTGTGACGGACGTAACAACGATATACGTTTCTTGAAAATTCAGATGTACGAGAAGTTTTTCTTTTATTTTGGAATCTTAAATAATAATTATATTCTTTCTTAATATTTATTAAACTACTATAGCAAACATGGATTGTAAATAAAAAGCGAACATATAAATAAACTATAAAAAAGAGAAAAGAAACAATCATTTTGACAACGGATAAGATAACAAACCGGGTTTTTGGATATGAAAAAAATGTACAGTTAGGAAAATATGGTTTTTCGGGATGTAGAAAATTTGGAAAAGAAGTACTAATACCTAATATTCAATAATAATGATAATCGTGGAAAGATGAATAAATTTTCCGTGGTATGACTGTTGAAGGATCAATTAAACTAATTTTTATATATAATTCAAAGATTCATCTACAGTTACATTTGTTATATACGATGCTTCAGATTGAAAAATCAAACGGTGGTAAACAATGTTGTTCTTTAAAATGGTTGATGTCACGAATATCAACTAACAATAAACAATGGGCCTTTCCCATGATTTTTTTTTATTGCATAATTAAATGAAGTAAGTCAAAATTAACAGATTCCCAAAAAATTTTTTTCTAAATCCTCTTAGTTTTTTATAAAATAAATAAAATCGATTTGAAAGGCGGGAAATCTGAATTTTAAATTTTATGTATAACCGGCAACATGGGAATGAGATTCAAACCATCTTCTATTCCGTCGCTTAGGAACAATGACATAGATACTTAGAAGTTTTAAAGTTCTATGCGTAGATAACCTTAAAACCTAAGTTACATTGAGTCTTAAGCAATGTTGCCAGCTTCAGTCAAATTTGATTGGGTACTTTCATGATACGTAACATGCAACTGACCAATGAAAAAATTCGATTTTAAAACTTTAAATTAAGATTTCTCAATAACTATATCACCAATATTAATGATTAGGACATTTTTGTGCGTTGAAAAAAATCTATTTTTGTGTACAACCGTCAAATTTTAAATCCCCACCGCATGGGAAAGGCCCATTGTTTAATTATGCGTTAAATTATATATTACGTTAATTGCACATAAATTAAGTTTTCCGTTCTTCGGATTTTCCTCGCAGTAACCTAAGTAGTTTTAAAATGAAGCTTTTCTTTTAACTCAATATCCATAAATTTCTCAACAGTTTTAAACCTCAATCATTCAAAAAGCATCAATTCTTCTATTCATCAACAAGAACCTCCAAGAAAAATGGTCTAAGTGGGTTCCGTTTGATGTTCTTGCTTCTGACTGTCATCAAGTTGCTCTTGATTATATTGCAGATTCGGATCGGGTTGATATTGTTGATTAGGATCGATGGCATACTGATCTGCATATTGTTGACTGTATTCTTGATTCGGATCCACCATATATTCGGCATTAGGATCCGTTTGGTACATCGCGTTAGGATCGTATTGGTATGAAGGATCATACTGTTGATCGTATGCGTAAGACTGATTTGGATCATATTGCTCCTGGTTATTTCCGTCTTGTGCTTCATTAGTGTGCTGATTGTAATCGTAATTTTGGGTTGGATCGGTTTCGTGTGGTTTTTCGTCGATTGTTTCCTCTCTTGTATCTGATGTTAGTGCTGTTGCTGGTTCGCTTTTTGAATGATTGTTGTCGACTGTAATTGAAAAAGCATATTTGTATTGTTATTAAAGTTTAATAAATCGCAATACCTTTAGGTTGATTCGGGAAAAGTTCTGACTGCATTATCCTACTGTTTAAAAGTTTCAGGCTAGTTTGTAGTTCCCGTATCTCGTCCCTGGAAAAAGTAATCAAATGTTGTGATCCTCCGTTATATATTAAAATCACAAAATACTAGAGAACTTAGTTTTGAGCGCTATATAGTATGTATTTTCAGAATTTTCAAAATGTGGTCCATATAGATGAAAACGCTAAAGAGCTTCGCGTAAAAGAAAAATAATTGGTCTAATTGCACCATTGACTGACCTTTCGAGATTTCGGGACCAATTTGACACTAATATCTACTTTAATGGGCTCCTTGCGTTTGGTGGGTTGGACTGAAGTTGAAGCGTACTCGTTTTTGATGCTTGATCGGTCCATTCCTACCAAACACAAGTCTAAAATTAGTTCGGAAAATATTTGATCTATTCGAGTTTTTTCACTAATATCGATGAACGGGCCTTACTTATGTTTTGTGCTGGAGTCCTCTAATTTGGTCGTTAGGGTGCGACATTCAGCGGACAGTTTCTCCATGAGTTGATTTTGGGATTTGATCATGCCCTCTAGCTCGGCGACTGTGGCCTCTGCAACAATAACGCCATTTAAGTCCGACCCTTTTTTCAACTCATGGAGAATTTCGGAAGCACATGTTTCAGCATAGTGCGAATTTTATGAATGTATCTTGATTTGAAAATATATAAATTTAATCTTTTTTTCACTCGTCATTTTATAAATGTAGCAAAATACAACAATGATCAAAATGAGTTTTTTCTACGAGTGTCCTGCACGCCCATTTGAAAAATAATTTTTTCTGCACGCCGCGCTGCTACTGTGCGGAAAGTATACTTTTCCCCGCATGTTTATGCTAAAATAAATGCAAAAATGAATGCTAATATTTTTTAGGAATGTGCACAGCAAAATTCTGTACTTGTGCAAATATCGCGCTGAAAACCAAAACTCTTCCCTCACTCGAGGTCAAAAGTTTCATGTCAGGCGTATTTGGATATTCGACTACTTGTTTTTTGAGTATATTCACTTGCAAAAAAATATTGTTCATGCGCAAAGTATTTTTCTCGCACTCAACACCGCTTCGCGTTGTTCGTCTTTTGCGTGCGGTAAAACTTTAGTTTCCGCAATACAATTTTTGTGAGCTTTTCCGACCCAATTTTTTAAAAGTCAGCATGTGCTCATTTGCTCGATATCTGTCTGATAATTCCAACAGAATTTTATGTGAAGTGAGGTAATATACCTCTTACCTGTTCATTATTTGGTAAAATAATAAGTTATACTATACGTACCATGTTTCGCTTCTAAATCGTGAATCATCGAACCAAGCTCTTCGCCATCCTTTTTAGGAGGAGGCGGCGGCAAAGCCACTATATCAGATTTTTTCTGCGATTCTTCCGATAACGCAACGTTCAATTTCAGCTAAAGTGTAGAAAAAATTTAAATCAATTAATACGCACATTAACATTTTTGGAAAATTTTAAAATATTGAAAATTCACTATTGTGGATAAATTTGGTTAATGTCTTTTGGAAAAGAATTTAATCCATTCCATTTTTTGTAGATCATCTTGTTTAATTTTAAGATATTTCAAGACATGTAGTAAAATTATTTAATTATTATTTCATTTATTATTGATTTTTTATAAACCTACCTAAATATCCTAAGTTGTCAGTATTAATTATTGCAATAGGTTTCGTAATGAAGAACTAAAGCTTTAAAATACTGCAAATACTGCATACTATCACTACAGGAAGTTTAAAATCTTCTGAAATCATACTTGTACACAGCAGCAAAAAAAGCAACAAGACCGACTGATTGACCATACTGGCCTCGCATTTATCAGATACTTACTGAGGAATGAATTGCTTACGATAAATGAATAGTGAAAGAAAAATTTTGTAGCAAAACATGCATTTGTTGACCTTAGGACCCTGCATATTACTCCTGCCTTGCTATAGAGGGCCTGGTGGATCTCCGGTAAAAGGCTTTCAAGCTACTAGCCGAAGTATCAAAGACCACTTCAGTAACCTATTCAATATTGACAGCCTCAACAAGAAGAAGGAAAACATGGCAAACGAATAAATATGAAGAAAGGCTGGAGAGGCCAGCAAAGATGCAAAGATTAAGGAAGCTCCAGGAAAAGATGAAGTCACAGTTGGAGTCTAGAAAAAGTTGCAAGAGAACTCAGTCAGAAGACCCCCAAAATTATTTAACAGAATTAGGTCACCAAATCAGAATCTAGAAGAATGAAGAAAAGAAGATTGATCGCAGTAGAGAAATTTCTTTGCTTCCTGTCCTATCAAAATTGTGACCAAAATTATATTGAAGCTACTACAGAAGAAGATTGTTGGCTAGCTGAAACTCAATGTGGCTCCGTGCTATTTAATCTATCAATAACATTATTGTTGTACTAAGACAGCTACAAGAGAAGTGTAGAGGGTAATACCAAGGTCCTCAAATGGTCTTTATTGATTGAAAAAATGCCTTCGACTAGATAATTCGTGGTGCTCTGCGGACTCATCCGTGAACATCATCAAACTTCTCCATAGATTTCTTGTTAAAACTGTTGTTTAACTAGGGCGTATTGTAGCTCAAACTCTGTTTTCAATCTATCTTACTTTTTTATCTAACCATTTCTATAAACCCAGTTTGATAGTTTAGCAGAAAAATGACAAATCTCAAAAGGTTAAGAGCAGCAACCAACGTTGGAAGAAAGACTTTCAGTATAAAGATGATGCACACCAGCAGACTCTTCATCTAACCTTGTAATAATTATATTAATAGTAATTCATAAATTTCATCTTTAGAAACAATGATATCTCCATCCATACTGAACTAATTTTTGATAGAGTACCCAGTAGCGGATTTGTCATAAAGCCAAGTACGTCCGGCTCTAAGGCGGCCTTTGACGATAAATGGGCGGCTCATACTTCCTGTTGGGCTTGGGCCTAGGGTAGCCAAGACTACAAATCCACCACTGACAACCAAGTCAGAATTTTGGGATCTTATCAAAAGAATTACTAGAAATAGAGGAGCTAGGATCCTCAAAATGGCGATAGCCTCCATAAAACACAAAAAATTTTATCCCCTCTTGTAAAGGCTTACCTCTTTTTCTAGAGACGCAACTTGTTCGTTTAATCTTAAATTTTCACGCCTGCTGTGTATTAGATCCGCATCAGCTCGGTCCAATCTCTGCCTCAACGACTGCATTTCGGCTTGCAGTCTAGCGATTTCCTGTTTGTAATGTCTTTCGTTGCGTTCGTTAGACAGTTGAAGATTTGAAATTTGTTGTTCGAGGGCGCTTTTTTCGGCCCCCGTAACCCCGATATCTGATTGAAGTGTGACTAAAAAGACTTGATCAATATAAATCCATGCAATTCGTTTTAGTTACTTATTTTCGACTGCATGTCTTTTTTAAGTTCATCGATTAGAGCTTGTTTTTGGGCGCACTCACGACGTAAATCGGCGCACTCTCGTCTTTGTTTGTCTACTTCTAATTGCAATTTGTTAGTTGTTTCCCATTGCACTCCTAATTCGGTGGTTAACTGTTCGATTTGCTGAGTGTATCTTCGTTCTACGGCGCTTCTTTCGTCTGATACGCGGCGACTCTATTCAAGAAATTATTATTATTATTATTATTTGGTAATATAACGTGCTTCGGAAGGCACGTAAAGCCGTTGGTCCCGGCTATATATTCAATATATAGTCGTTAGGTCATGCCAGAGGCACTTGTGCGATATGAAAACTCTGGCACTTGAACCCAGGTCAGTGGGTTATACGATCAAAAAAAAACTGACTCCATACTAAAATTCTTGAAATAGTTCTCGTTGATTTTCACAAATTCCACAACTTTAATATTTACGAAGAAACATCAAAACAATAATAATTAAATTTTGAAAAAGACGCCTTCTCAAAAGAATGTCTACTCAGATGATTATCAATCTTAATCTCAAAAATGGTTTTCTGGAGAGTTTGCCCAAACGAATGAGCTGATCTGACCACGAAATACATTTTTGAAAAAGAAAAGTGTCCAGAGGGTGACAAAAGTTAACGATTATTTAAATTTGGTGTACATCGCTGTCGTATAACATTTGAAAACAATTTGAGGCGCCATGTCTAAGAGAATTGAAAAATACATAAAAATTTTAATTTGGTAGCTAAGTCGCAATAAAAATATGTTTTTGGACGATTTTTTCTCGTTCAAAATTTTAATATCGTTTTGGTTTAAGTGAGTTTAATCTCGTTTTCACCTGTTCTGATATAGCATCTCGAAGCTTTCCATGTTGACGCTCCAATTCATCCTTAAGTCGTCTTATCTCCAAATCGGCGGCATTTTTTTCATACTGAGCATGTTCCGCTGCGTCCAAACTCCGTTTAACGGCATCCGTTGTGTCGTTTTCTCGATTACGTACTTTCGCAAGCGCTGTTTCCAATTTTCCAACAGTCTCCTGAAGAGAAATTTTATCCCTGCGCAAACGAAAGTTTATTACCAATAACCAATGGCGATCATCAAGTTTACCTTTGCAAATTTTCGATTTGTTTTTTGTAAGATTCGAAACCGATGCCGTCGAAAGCGGAACCATCCGCAATTTTCCTTCGCAACGTTTCGTTTTCATCTTGAGATTTTTTCAAATCTATTTTCGATTGCGTAAGCTGCGCTTCCAGTTCGGATATTCGAGATTCGAAAACTATGGCTGGTCCTTCGAATAGTTGCTTTTTCGGTTTGCGTTTCGTGTCGACAACGTCGGTTTCGGTTTCTTCTGTTTCTGGGTCCAATTCGTCGAAAACGGATTTGATGAGTTTGTTTTTTTGTCGCTCATGTAGATTTTCGTTTTCGCTTATAACATCTTTGACTTTGCTCAGTAATGATGAAAGCTCTGTCTAAATGTGAAGGCTTTAGTGCAATATTTTCAAATAATGTAAGGTGCTCACCCTACAAAATCTGGATTCTTTTTCTAGTTGTTCGATGTAATCTTCTTGGCGTTCGATGAACGACATTAGTTCTGGTGGAGCGATAGCGCTTTCGTATTTCGGAGGTTCTCTTCAAAGGAATTATTGTTTTTTGATAAAATAAATTTGGGGTTTCACTTACTCGTTTTTTTCGGCGACTGTTCTTGGTACCGCACCGTAATTACTTCTAACGGAAGGGATGTAATTGTATTTTCCGTGGTTGAAAGAAGAAGAATAATACGGTGGATAATAACGACGTCTCGATATTTTACTTTCGATACTTATTAACGATTGGTTATCAGTTTCTTCTCCAGCACTATCCAAATCCCTATAATGTCTTCTTATTGGGGTATAACTTTCTTCCAAAAGGATGCGAAGCCTCGAAACTGCCTCTTTGTAAGCGGTATCTGCGTAATCAGGTCTTCTTTTGTAATCCATTTTTGGAACTGCAGTTTTTCTGAAATAATAATGAATCTACTATTAGTTGTACCGCTGCGAAACAGGTGGAAAGTGTGCACTTGTTCTGCTACAAACAATGTTTGTATGTTGGTTGCGTGGGTTATAACATCGATTTGTATAAGTTTAAGTATGTCCCC
The DNA here is from genome assembly GCA_020654155.1 of Novius pumilus. Classification (NCBI taxonomy): domain Eukaryota; kingdom Metazoa; phylum Arthropoda; class Insecta; order Coleoptera; family Coccinellidae; genus Novius; species Novius pumilus. Next base: position 43,284 of record JAIFOV010000007.1, read on the forward strand.
TGTGTAATTAGTGACTCACTTATTCTTCTTTCGTTTTTCTGGCAAAGTGGAAGAAAATCCTCGACCGGAATACAAACTTTTTAATATTCCTAACTTCGGTCTAACTAAGTAACCGCTATTTGGTCTAGTTTTTTTCGAACTTCCACCCATTGTAACGTTTGAATACATAGTACTCGATGAAAAGACTAACATCTAACTGAGGCATCCCCTTTTATAACATTCGTCGATCGAATTTGTTTAATCGATGGATAAAATGGTTTCTACAGACGACATGCAGATTAAACTGAGTTATGGGAAGTGATTATTATGGAAAAAATAAATTGTGCCAACGACGAATTCGCCATTCATTGATATTTAGATGCTTATTCTTTTTCGTGTTGGATATAAAAAACTCTGCGATCATATTCATCTTAAATTTTCTTTACAATTCGCAGATAAATTATGATATTCAATTCAATACTCGTAATAACAAATTTTTTCAACTTATGCTTCGCTCCCAATTAAAATTATGTTTCTACTGCATTTGCAATACGTTCTAAATGCCAAGAGTATTCCATCAATTTGATCAATTATCTCATATCGAATATCAGTTTTTTGAGAACAAGAAACGAACAAAAATCGTGACACATACATAAATTGTGATAAAACTCCATTTAGACATTCTTGCAAAAAATATTTTGCCATATATAGATACAGAGCTTAAGGATTTGTGAAATTTCAAATACTCTACCAGACTGATGATAAAAATGGGCTACTCTGTAATAACTTTTTTTTTTTTTTTTGAAAAACACATTTCAACAATCAATCATTCGTGACTTTAAACTGTCAATTATTGATGGGTGCATTACTTCTAAAGAGGAGAAAGTCATTTACAATCTGCGAAGAAAATTTCTAAATACTTCATGATGAAGAAATTTTTTAATTCTTTTCTAATTACCAACATTTCTGTCAAACATTCATGAACCTTAATTTTCCAAACCGCCTTCAATAAGACAATTCAATTTGTCCCTATTACTATTTACTATAAATATGAAAAATTATTTCCTTCTATTCTTCCTGACGCCGCATCGAAATTCAAACATGAAAGTCACATTATCAGAAGACATAAAATCCGTTTGATAAGTCACGCAAAGCACTGCTTTGCACCAAGTATCGATATGCCATTCTAAACCTCGTAAGACACTCATTTCTAAAAATATTACGATTTTGGGCTTTAATAACATTTTCAAATAATTCTATTATTCGTATCGTCCGATTGATTGGGCATACTGATGCATAAGGTTCTTTTAATAGCAAATATTACATGATTAAAAAATGATTACAAACAATTACTGACAATTAATTACTTAACAATTGAGGTGAGAAATGGACGAGAACTCTACATTGATACAGATTAACTTCTTCATGCTGATTGTAATACAATTATTGTACCACTTCCTCAACAATTTTTTTTGAAAAACAAAAAAATGGTATGGATGTAGTCAAGCCAACATTTTAATAAAGTATATGAAGTATATACCTCAATGATTATCAAAACCAGAGAACATGATGATCACATAAAAACTCGAAAACAGTGCTTTTTGAAAATATCAGAATACTAATAACTGAGAAAGTGGTTCCCAGAGGTTTCAGAAATACTATAATTAACCGATTTATGACTTGAAATCTGTATTCAGAAATGTATTTAGTATGGAATATGTCATTTAAAATAATAAAGTGGAAGTCAACTTCTTGTTCAATTATTTGGGAGTTACGAAATGCTGTAAAAATTAAATTAATCAAATAACATTTCATAAAAATCTGAAAAACCATTAAGTGAATAATACTTTCTGTTTATATATTAATATGTATATAATATGATATATAATACAATATATAAACAAAGATAGTATTTACTCTTTTGTCAATATTTAAATTCTCTGTGCTCAGTTTCCTAACAATAGGGTTATGTTTTTAATTCATTTGTCAAAAGAGTGCTCATTTTAATAATAAAATTAGGACCGACCGAATATAAAATGAAGACATCCGAAGATTTCTACCCTAAAAGCTCCGACGAAAGTTTTCAGCAAAGACAAAAGAATGTATTCGATCAATTGTCGCAACTCGAGAAAGATTTTAAAAAACGTCGCGAAGACCAAGCGATGGAAGTAGATGACCAACCGAAAAAACCGAAAACTCAACGCTCCGAGACCAAACCTTTCCGCGGCAAAGAAAGCATATTTAAAATGCCACAAGATCCTGTATCAAAACATTTTCTTCGAAGACTACCGGATTACAAAAAAAACCCACACAAGTGGACTAAATACTCTTTAGAAGACGTATCGCATGACGACATGTCCGATAAATGCAATACAAATGCAGCGTTGTCATTTCTGAAAGAATTAAATGAAAGAAAGGAAGCTAAATCTCAAGAGGAACCTGAGGCAACACAAAAAATTGTTTTTCGAAAGAAGATTAATTGCTTGAAACCAAAAGGAAATTCAGACGAAGATAAACCTACTTTTGTAAGTTCAAAATTAATTATGCCCGAGTATGTTGTCGGTCAAAAAGTCAAAAAGGAAAGGAAGCAAAGAACTGAAAAAATCAAAACAACTGGTAAGGAAATTAAGTTAGATCATCTTCTGGAAGATGACGTTGAATAGGTTCATTGTAAATTATTATTGATTTAAAATTAGATAACATGTTGTAAATACTGGTTGAAAAATCATAAACGATAGAACACCAAGTGGAAGCCTGTTTATGTTACCAATTTTCCTTTACGATTAATTAATAAAACAAAGAACTCTCTTATTTCTATGTTCTTCAACTCAACACAAATATAACCTCATTTTTCTGGTACTCGAAATGTTAAGAATTATAACTAACGCTTTTCGCGAATCGCTCGATTTCTTGCCTTTATCGACTGCTAAATGCGAAATAAACGCAGTCAGATGGCGTCGAAAAAATAGAAAACCGTTCCATTTAGGTACCGCTAAAAGTAAAATATTCCGCGTGCCGAAAAGACCCCAACTACCCGAAGAAGAAACAATCGAAATACAAAGGTTGTACAACAAATATAAAACGGAAGTGAAAACAGTAAACGCTTTTCTCACGTCTAAATATAACCTCGAAAATCTACAGAAAGAAGACGAGATGGCAAAACAGAAAGAAATAGATGAAGACTTCGCGAATTGTACAAAAATAAACGACATCTGGAATGCGGAGCAGAAAGTGCGGCGAGAAGCAAGGGTGGCCGCTTTATTGCAAGAATCACTTGAAAAGGCGAAGCGAGGTAAAGCTGAAACGGATATCAGACGAGAACAGCAAAAGAGGGAAAGGGAAGAAATTCTAGAAAAGGAAATAGAACTGTCGAAGAATTTTATTTTACCCGAGAATATTGATGAAGCTATTGAACACGCGTTGGCTAATCCCGTTGATCATAATTTTGCGATTGATTTAGCCGGTAACAAAATTATTGGAAAAGCAACTTCACCCAAAAAGGAAAGCGTTATAGGAACGTCGTAGCAAATACATTCTTAAGCTAATGTAATCTATTTGTTTATTAAATGCGTAAAGTAAGAGGTGTGTTCCTGTTTTTGAAATAAACGATTCCCAAAGTTCTCTTGGAGGAAATATTATGTCTGCAATTTCTCTATTTGCCCCTGTATATATTACTTTATCTATGCGTGTACGTGATGTACTACAAAACATGGTAAAAAATTCGTAAAGAAGAAATTAAATATTTTTCTATGATAGATATGATAAAAACGTCATGTGTTGAGGTTAGTAACAAGTTACAAAATTCATATAACTAGTATTAGTTATATGACAAAATTAACTAATTTTTAGGCATGGAAACTAATTTGGATATTTCTTTCGATATTCAAGATGTCAATGTAAGTTTACTTCTTATAGCATCTAATATAAAAAAAACGCAAATATTGAAAAATGTGGAAGGTAATCTCCAAAAGGATTCTTACATTTTCTGATGCAACACCATTCAAATTGATGAAAATGTTTCAATATTTTTACCTTCACGCTCTCTTTAGGAGTTACATGAAACATCCAACAGTCGTGCCTTGCCATTTCTGTCTTCACGTATACATCGGTGTACCATACGTGACCATTGTTTGTTAACTCGTAGTCACAACAGGAGAGTTTATCAAGCCACTTTCTCTTTACCAGTAGGTAAAATTAATTATAACGCACTTTAAAATTGAGCTCATTGATTTTATCTCCAGGACAATTTTCATTCCAGCTTCGAACCTGGAGATACTATAGGAATTTTGGCTAGTAATGACGAGCATGAAGTGGATAAGTTAATTGAACGTTTAGGTTTGGAAGACAAATGCAACTTATTCTACAAATTGAATTTAAAAGAAAGTGCTGCTGGAAAGCGCAAAGCTCGCATTCCTCAACATATTCCAATATCAAGCACAATTAAAAACGTATTTTTAAATCATCTCGACATCAGGAGTATTCCTAAAAAGGTATGAACATCAGCAAGTTTCTTTTTTTTCTACAAACCTTATTTTCTGATTCAGTTGTTCCTGAAATTCCTATCTCGTCATGCTGAATTGGATGTTGATAAACATCGCCTTGAATACCTGAGTTCTGTAAAAGGATCTGAAGATTATAAAAGATTTTTAGCAGAACCTGGTACTAGGAGTCTGCTGGGTCTTTTGGAAACATTTAAATCATGTTCACCCCCAATTGAGGGTCTCATGCAGCATTTGCCACCTCTTTTACCGCGACCTTATTCAATTTGTTCATCGCCACTAATAACAAATGAAACAAGCATTATTTTTACTGTACATGAATATGAGTGCAAGTTATCATCACGGCCAGAAGGTGAGCAAGCTATCAATAGAAAGGGGCTGTGTTCAGGTTGGTTGGAAAAATGTTTGTTGGATGGTTCTAGCATTCCCTTATATTTCCGAACGCCTACTTTAATGCGTTTGCCTGAAAACGACGATGTGCCCATTTTGTTAGTAGGAACAGGAACGGGCGTTGCCCCTTTTAGGTCATTTCTGGAAAACCGTCATTTATCCATTAGTTCGACAGGTAGAGAATTTGGCGAGGCCTGGTTGTTTTTTGGCTGTAAAAATTCGGAAAGCGACTATTTTTTCAAAAACGATTTTAAGGATTACTTAAAATCAGGGGCATTAACCAAGTTGGTGCCGTCGTTTTCTCAAGAAAGTGACGAGGGCATTAACAAACATGTGCAAGACGGTTTACGAATTTGGGAACACGATGTGGCCAACTTAATTGTAGACAGGGGTGCAGTGGTTTACATTTGTGGCAACTTTGGAAAGCGTTTACCCGACATAGATATAGAATTGTCAGTTATAATAAGAAATTGTTACGGTTTCAATCAAGTAGAAGCTGACGAATATATTAAAGATTTAAAAAGGAAGAATCGGTATATTGAAGAGAAATGGAACTAATGACAAACTAAAAACGCTTTACATGTTGTTTTGATGTTTACATATCTTCTACATTTATTTATATGATGTTAAAAACATGTACAGCGTTAAAATAGATTTCAATTCCACTCCATTCTATAATTTGCTATCATATGGTACCTATATTTCAATGAATGCTTCATTTTTCTTTCATACTGGAATTAATCTCAATCAATGGATTATAATGTCAAACAAATAGGTACGTGTAAAATAATTACAGATATCTGAAAATTTATTTTTAATTGAATAGACATTTTGACTCTTGCAATTTGGCAGACGCAATATTATATGTACATCTACATGGTTACGAGCGATACTTGCCCAAATGTACAATTATATAGACAGGCATTTGAAGGCGGTTTAGGAATGATAACTTGGAATGTCTATTAAAAAAACAAACGAATTTTTTTTTCATATTCTCATGTTAATTCTTGCATAAAATATTGAAGAAATTCAGATTAAATTGTGCTCCATGTATCCCCAATCCATTTGCAGTGAAAATCTTCAATTATTGAAACTCTCGGATATTTAACCTGCAACAAGAAAAAACATGATTAAAAGATATATTCTAAGAAGCCTTTAAAAATGAAAGATCGACATGTTTCAGAAAAAGGCTTTGATTGACCTCATGTGAATCAGAGTGGTGCATGCCAATCATCATTTTAATTCAATTTTTGCAAGAACTGCTTTTGTCACATACCTGAACCAAATCTCTTAGTCATGCTGTTACACAAATCTTTGACATCACAGAATTCTTCGTTTCTGAAAATAAAATCATGTATAAATAATATGTAGCATAAATTTTCACTTCTTTGAATGGACATGTGTCAGATAGGAGCGAAAGACAAAATTATGCATAATCATAAAAATCATCTGAACTATGGGTTCATCATAAAAAACGAATATAAGTAGTATAATAGAAACATTTTAACGATCATCAAACGTTATGTCACATAATTTCAGATATTTATTCATTAATGTACCGACAACTCACAAAGTACATTTGCAAAAGTTTGCTTTTACTATTGTTCACGTGAAATAAGGAAGAGCTAAAAAGCTACAATTTTTGAAAACATGTTAGATTACATTTTGTATATCCAATGTCCCACAATTACAAATGCAACAGATTGAAAGCTAAATGATTCACATAATTTGTAACAAGATTTGGACTGGTATCAAATAAAAGAAATAGCCTTATATTTCTAAGGCTGAAGCTATTCTTACTTAGGTCATTTGAATCTAGATAACAAAGTTTTCACTTTATACTCAATTGAATTACAGCACCAATAGTTGATAAAACTTACCCCAGTTGTATATCTCAGTATCTAAAAGGCTTCTTTTGTCATATGCTTCATATTCTTTGACAACTTGTTGCCATATCATTATACATCCGTCAAGAGGCTATTCTGTTTCTATTCTGCAAGCAGGAATGTTGTGTCAACTCTTTGGCACCCATAAATTTAGGGTATTTTTGAATCCAGCCTCATTTAAATGGCTCCAAATTCTTTCTTGTAGTCTCATTACTTTTTGAGCAATTGGGGCAGCGGTCACACGACGATAGGAAAAATGAATGATTTCGTTTTAGTACCTCATATAAACATTTTCCGAGATCAGGCTGTGCAGTGGAAGAATCCATTCCATTTGCTGAAAAGCGATATTATAAATATGTGATAGCATTAAATTTAGTATTTTCTATAATGATACCATGTCAGATAGGAGCGAAAGACAAAATTATGCTTAATCATAAAATTCATCTGAACTATGGGCTCATCACATTAAAATGTTTGTGAACTGCTATATTTGTATACATTATATCAGTCTCGAAATGCGGTACAAGATTCTAAATTATAGAAAATATTGATCATACTAAATCAATAAAAGATCGTACATTTGAAAAACAGAACGCTAGAGATCCAACTTGTTTGGATCACAGAGATTTTTTAGGATTTGACTTACCAAGCATTGTAATCTAGAACCAACCACTTCGGTAAGAGCTCAAAGTAAAATGGCGAAAGGCGACGGGCACAGAACATATAAATAGATGGGCACAGAATATTTCGATCTCTTCTGTGTAGGCGGATGACACATAGATTAATTTATCTATGCATACGTCAACTTTTTCACAGATTCTATCTCTCATGGTAATATATTATTTTATCTATGATACCTTTTGACAAATAAAACGACCCCAGAGAAACGAGTGCTGAACTTATAAGGGATTTCGCAAGGAATATGCCAAAAATGTCTTTTTCTCACCAAACTGATTACTAATTAAAGAAATACCGAATACGGTATATTCGGTTTCAACTTTTTTCGTTTATGTTACGTAAGCAACAAGTCGAAAGATGAAGAACGTTTGCCAGTTCTGTGATTTCTAACCTCAATTAGTAATCGTACATTTATACATATAAATAAAGTGTGTTTCTTTAGAATTTGAAATGGAAGTTGAATCTAATACAAGCGAAAAAGATAATCCTTGTAAACCGCTCAAAAAACAACCCAAACGCGGTATCATTTACTTGTCTTCGATACCACCTTATATGAACGTAACTAAAATTCGAGAATATTTTAGTGAGTTCGGAACGGTAGGACGTGTTTTTCTACAACTCGACGATGCAGGCAAACAACATTAAATCATGTTTGTTTTGATGTTAATAATTCGTTTCCAGATGTAATAAAAGGGAAGAAGAAAGTAGCAAAAAAATTCAAAGAAGGATGGGTGGAGTTCGAACGAAAATCAACAGCAAAAAAGGTCGTTCAACACTTAAATAACGTGCGTGTGAGCAATCGAAAAAAATCTAAACAATATGACCATTTGTGGAGCATGAAATATTTATCGGGGTTCAAATGGGCACATCTAAGTGAAAGATTAACATATGAAATTGCTGCTAGGAAGAAACGATTGAGGAATCAAATGGAAGATGCCAAAAAGGCGGCCGATTATTTCAAAGCGAATTTGGGAAAACAGAAAAAGGAAGTCATCAATAAGGAATTCGAAGATTTGGAGAAGGACGCTACTAAAGTAAAACATGCTGAAAAAAAGAAAGTAAAAGTTCCTAAAAGAACAGAGATATACAGCTCAATGTTTTAATAAAAGTGGTCAATATTTTGTAAATAGAAATTTTTTGATAAGTGTATTTTTTGAATATTTGCATATCAGACCTGAAAATGACCTTAAGCTCATATTGAGAAAATTTGAACAGATTGATTCACTTTTCAGTGTTGTAAACATTTGAGTATATCTTGTCATTGTGATAAATAAACTTCGAGGTTATGTTCATCGTAAGATAAGGAATACGCAAATTATGCACATCGCTGTACTGGGTGCAGGTGTTGTAGGTCTTACAACAACTTTGGAGCTTCAAAAGGATTTTAGGACAGCATCAGTAGACCTTATCGCAGATAAGTTTTATAATGAAACTACAAGTTTTGTAGCCGCAGGAATTTTCCGACCTACAAGTGGACATTTTGGGCCGACTGAAGCTATATCAAGGTGCGCACATATTTCTGTTAGATTTAATTTAGTTAATCTAATGCTTATGAATTTTTTTAATAAGCCAAACAAAATACTAGCGCGGTGTATTCACCAAGCTCTCTTTTTAATAAATTTCAACAAATGAAAACATAAATACATGTCGAACGATAATCATTCACTTTCCACGAGTGCCGCCTTTTTATTAATGGCAACTTTGAATAAAAAGCGATGACGAAGTATTTGGATTAGAGCATTATTTAGGAAACAGAATATAGTGAAGTTGAAAGCGCAACAAATAAGTAATCAAAATATGTGTTGCAAAAATCATCATACTAAATGATTTTTGCATTGTAACTTAATATTCCGTCGGTTGGCACAGATAGATTTTTGACGGGGGAGTTTTTCAAGAAACCAAATTACATGAAATGCTCATAGGAAATACATTGGAATTTCCAGAACCAATTTTTTTTGTCATTTTACATATAGCAAATTAATTTTGTAGAACTTCTGAAATAGCAAACATACAATACGGGATCGACAAGAAGGAAGCAGATTGAAAAATCTAATGAAAAAACAGATTAACTGGAGGCTGCTTTTCGTAAGCAGACTGTTACTTATAAACAAAATTTTGTCAACAAATTTCTTTAAAATAAAGCCATATTTTAAAAAATTTCTGATTTTTTTTTTGAAAACTATACTTGTCAAGGCAAAAAACACTTAATCAAAAAGAAATTCTGAATCATTAATATGAATGATAGCAACTAAATTACGTGATGCATTTTGAAATCAGTTTTTTTGCAGATGTTGGATTAACGACTCATATAATTTTTGGGACAACTTACGACGGCAAAACAATGGAGAAGAAGCTGGCGTTAAAGAAATTTCAGGTTACATCTTTTCTAAACAATATGCGCACATTGTTCGAGTAGGAGTACCGATTCCACGAAATTCTTAAAATAAAAACTGTAATTCTAGAACAAATATTTGGAGAGTTTGGTACCAATCTACAGGCGAGCTACTGATGATGAATTGAAATTGTGCGAAGGCGATTGGAAATATGGAAGTTATTTCACAACAATTTTAACAGATCCAGTGAGATACTTGAATTGGGCTTTAAAAGTAATCAAATCAAGTGGAGTTAATATCGTTCATAACAGAGTAGATTCTTTTGAGGAGCTGGGTAACAAATACGATGTTATCATTAATTGCACTGGTTTAGGTGGAAAGTTTTTATGTGGTGACGATGCCATTGTTCCCTTAAGAGGTCAAGTTTCTAAGGTAACTCATCACTCGTTTCATGTTGAATTCAATTAACTTTTATCCAGGTTAAAGCACCCTGGATCAAAAACTTTTTTTATTCAGATTACGACACTTATATCATACCAAGTTTCGATGATGTTACTTTGGGGGGTTGTCGTCAATATGATTCATACAATTTGGAATTTGATCATTACGATTATTTAGCAATGAAAAACAGATGCGAGCAAATGATTCCAAGTCTTGAAAAGTCCGAATTAGTTGGTCATAAAGTTGGATTGAGACCGCATCGGATAACTGTGCGTGTTGAAAAAGAACACCGTCCTAGTAGTGGTCACATGATGAAGATTGTTCATAATTATGGACATGGTGGTTATGGTGTTACAACAGCACCCGGAACAACAATTAATGCTGTACGATTAGTTAGGGATATTCTACAGGAAAGAGCAAAATTGTAGTCTATGATATATTGTACTTGTATTTGAAGAAAATAATAAAATGCTCCTCATATAAGGACCTGAGGTTGAACGTCAAAAATTACCTCTTCCCCATTCCTTAAAAACACTATTAGAATGACCGGATAGAGCCATTCTACAACCACATAATTAAACGCGATTAACTAGTCTTAACTGTATAATTGTGTAACAATCGATTAAGGAAGAAATTAATTCTTAAAACGTTTCGATTTGTTTATCTGAAATCGAAAGTAGACATTCAAACATAACAATTGCCTATTTGCACTACTACTAATCATTGATTCTACTTGATTAGGTCAATTGTTTTTATGTTGATTTTGTCTAATTTTATATTTGGGTCATTTAAACTACGGTATTCTATGGCTGAACTACTGAAAAGCAAAACTACAAATCGAATGAACTACTAAAAAGCAAAACTACAAGTTGAATGAACTACTGATCTAGAGAACTACAGGCTGATTGACCTATTCTGTATCGGTCAAAATATTCTTCTTTTTCTTTTCATTTAATGCCCTCGGCAGTTGACCATTAAAACAGCAAATGTTTTTATTCATGGTAGCTCTGGTGAATTATAGACGAAATTCCCAAATTTAATCATAGGAGTCAAAAGAGTGTGTAACGAAAACATACTCTTTTGACTCCTATGTTCATGATACCTCTGTCGAATTTTTAACAAATTTTTCAGCAAAATTCGACGGTGGCACCAGGACATAGGAGTCAAGAGAGTATGTTTCCGTTATACACTCTTTTGGCTCCTATGTTCCTGGTACCTCTGTCGAATTTTGCCGAAAATTTTGTCAAAAATTCGATGGATGTACCAGAAACATAGGAGTCAAAAGAGTGTGTAACGAAAACATACTCTTGACTCCTATGTCCTGGTGCCACCGTCGAATTTTGCCGAAAATGTTGTTAAAAATTCGACAGAGGTACCAGGAACACAGGAGTCAAAAGAGTATGTGTTTTATTCAATTAGGAAATTTGCCCAACATTCGCCAGAGTTACGAGGAACATATGAGTGAAAATAAACATAAACATAAAATAAATATAAAGTAAAAATAAGAGATTGAGTAATAATTATGAAAGCATTGAAGAGAATACCGTTGAAAAAAAATATGTTCTCTCTAAACCATATACAGGTGAGTGAAAATTATTCGAATAATGTTAATTTTATTCAACATTTTTGACAAAAAGTTATTAATTATAGTTTCAAATTATAGTTACTATTTTAAGAGAAATGAAACAGTGTTGACAGAAGTCAAAACTGTTTCGTGGCAACAAGCCATGGATATGTTTGCATGTAATATTTATGAAGTTACTATTTTATATAGTAATTAGTTTTATTAGCTGAGTTTATATTGGGAGATTCTAATACGCACGTCATTTAATATAGCTTCTTTATTCAAAAGTCATAAATCAAATGTATCACCAAATGTTTATTCATAAATTGTCAATATTCAACCAAAGTTCTTTTTTTGTAAAAAGGGAATTAAATTATATTGAGTCATTCATAACCATTAATAGAGTTTCTCACCATACCAACATATAATGTGCTCAAATAAAATGGTTTTTTTTTTCAAAACTTTTTTTCGACACTGCAAAATCATAAATTTATAATACAATAGGCCTAGTGCGAGTTTCTACGTTTACGTAGCACCGCGTGAATTGAGGAAACGACGTTCACGGGCGCAACGTAACCGTACCAACTCCCACTGGGAGAAAACTAATACCAATATTTGCCACTAGAGGCGCTGCTGCATTTTCTTACAAACACGATTTACGGAGCACGAGTGAACGTGAACACGAAACTCGCATTAGGCCTACAAATAAATTCAAATTTTTTTTTTTGGCCTGACACATATATTTCAATGTTTTCACTTGTGGATTTATGTGCATTATATATTATTACATGAGCAGCATGCAACGTATTCTTATTGTTACAGAAGTAGCCAAAAGGATATTTGATTCTCAATCACTAATTAGATTTAATTTATTACTTAAGTTCATAATGGGAGCTCCTAATAATGAAGTTATGTAGTCCGGCTAGAAGTTAAATCAGTTATTCCTTCATTCATTATATTATTATGATATTTATTATATATCTATTATTCATTATATGAACGATAAATTTTCACAACACAATAATTATTTCAAGTGAAAATTTGCAAAAAGAATATTTGATTTTCAATTTCCAGATACGAAGTTTTTGAAGGCCCTCGTAGTTAAATCAATTGTCATTTCCTTCTAATTTGACATTTGACCTGTAAATGGCGGACCCACAATTTAGACTTAGTGCGCATCTCGATGCTCATTCTCTCTTCCTCCATATCTCTGTGTTTAACCGACGCCATTTGATTTCCAATTTGAGTCGTATTTTGCCGTTGAAGCGTTGAAAGATACTTGAACAAAAAGATGGTTCGACCAAAAGTAAAGAGTCGCAGACAAAGTGACTCAATTTCAGCTACACAAGATCTGTCTCAATCGCAAAAATCTACGGAACAACGAAGACCAACTCCTGGAATAGCATCCCCTTTACGTAGATCGCTCCGATTGAGCCCAACGGATAACGAATCCACAAATGAATCACAAAATCCTTCAACTTCGAGACGATCGCAATCACATAATACTTCTACAAATAAAAGGAAGGCATCAGTACCTCATCGAAACACAGGAAGGAATGTAACTGTTAGAGTGTTCGGCAAGAAAGAAATCATGCCTTTTGCAACACTGAAACAAATGAAACGCCTTCAAAGATCAACTGAAAATGTGATTCCGAAATTGCCATTCTGTCTGCTTGTACGTGAAATTCTTATGCGGAGGACCGAACGCAGCTTCGTCTACAGGGTCCAGAAACGGGCACTCGAATGTATACAAGAAGCGAGCGAAGTATTCCTTGTACAATTAATGGACGACACTAATTTGTTGGCTCACCATGCTAATCGTGTCACAATTCAAGCTAAAGATATGGCACTTGCTTTAAAGTTACGCCGTGACTTTGCATGAAATTTTGATGTGTAAGCATTTATGTTTCTTATTTTCTTGATGTACTTTAACTGTTTTGTTAAATGTTAAATTTTTTTGTTTATATCATTAAATAATGTCCCATGTATTAAACTTTATGAAATAAAGAATTCTGTAACTTCATTGTTTATTGCAGAACGCATTTCAAATTTTTTTGTAGTCTTGTATGAGGTTTTTATAGTAGTAACAGAAAGTTGAATGTGAAAATCGTTTTTAAATAACTATCGATATTGAGATCGTAATCAGTTCTGGTTTTCTGGTTTTATGTTTTGTTACACACTCTTTTGACTCCTATGTTCCTGGTACCTCTGTCAAATTTTTAACAAATTTTTCGGCAAAATTCGACGGTGGCACCAGGACTTAGGGGTCAAGAGAGTATGTTTTCGTTACACACTTTTTTGATTCCTATATTCCTGGTACCTCTCGAATTTTGTCCAAAATTCAACGGAGGTACCAGGAACATAGGAGTCAAAAGGATGTGTAACGAAAATATACGTTTTTGAGTTCCTGGTAACTCTGGCAAATGTTGGGCAAATTTCCGAATTGAATAAAACACATACTCTTTTGACTCCTATGTTCCTGGTACCTCTGTCGAATTTTTAACAAAATTTTCGGCAAAATTCGACGGTGGCACCAGGACATAGGGAGTCAAGAGAGTATGTTTTCGTTACACACTCTTTTGACTCCTATGTTCCTGGTACCCTAATTCGATGGAGGTACCAGGAACATAGGAGTCAAAAGAGTGTGTAACAAAACATAAAACCAGAAAACCAGAACTGATTACGATCTCAATATCGATAGTTATTTAAAAACGATTTTCACATTCAACTTTCTGTTACTACTATAAAAACCTCATACAAGACTACAAAAAAATTTGAAATGCGTTCTGCAATAAACAATGAAGTTACAGAATTCTTTATTTCATAAAGTTTAATACATGGGACATTATTTAATGATATAAACAAAAAAATTTAACATTTAACAAAACAGTTAAAGTACATCAAGAAAATAAGAAACATAAATGCTTACACATCAAAATTTCATGCAAAGTCACGGCGTAACTTTAAAGCAAGTGCCATATCTTTAGCTTGAATTGTGACACGATTAGCATGGTGAGCCAACAAATTAGTGTCGTCCATTAATTGTACAAGGAATACTTCGCTCGCTTCTTGTATACATTCGAGTGCCCGTTTCTGGACCCTGTAAACGAAGCTGCGTTCGGTCCTCCGCATAAGAATTTCACGTACAAGCAGACAGAATGGCAATTTCGGAATCACATTTTCAGTTGATCTTTGAAGGCGTTTCATTTGTTTCAGTGTTGCAAAAGGCATGATTTCTTTCTTGCCGAACACTCTAACAGTTACATTCCTTCCTGTGTTTCGATGAGGTACTGATGCCTTCCTTTTATTTGTAGAAGTATTATGTGATTGCGATCGTCTCGAAGTTGAAGGATTTTGTGATTCATTTGTGGATTCGTTATCCGTTGGGCTCAATCGGAGCGATCTACGTAAAGGGGATGCTATTCCAGGAGTTGGTCTTCGTTGTTCCGTAGATTTTTGCGATTGAGACAGATCTTGTGTAGCTGAAATTGAGTCACTTTGTCTGCGACTCTTTACTTTTGGTCGAACCATCTTTTTGTTCAAGTATCTTTCAACGCTTCAACGGCAAAATACGACTCAAATTGGAAATCAAATGGCGTCGGTTAAACACAGAGATATGGAGGAAGAGAGAATGAGCATCGAGATGCGCACTAAGTCTAAATTGTGGGTCCGCCATTTACAGGTCAAATGTCAAATTAGAAGGAAATGACAATTGATTTAACTACGAGGGGCCTTCAAAAAACTTCGTATCTGGAAATTGAAAATCAAATATTCTTTTTGCAAATTTTCACTTGAAATAATTATTGTGTTGTGAAAATTTATCGTTCATATAATGAATAATAGATATATAATAAATATCATAATAATATAATGAATGAAGGAATAACTGATTTAACTTCTAGCCGGACTACATAACTTCATTATTAGGAGCTCCCATTATGAACTTAAGTAATAAATTAAATCTAATTAGTGATTGAGAATCAAATATCCTTTTGGCTACTTCTGTAACAATAAGAATACGTTGCATGCTGCTCATGTAATAATATATAATGCACATAAATCCACAAGTGAAAACATTGAAATATATGTGTCAGGCCAAAAAAAAAAATTTGAATTTATTTGTAGGCCTAATGCGAGTTTCGTGTTCACGTTCACTCGTGCTCCGTAAATCGTGTTTGTAAGAAAATGCAGCAGCGCCTCTAGTGGCAAATATTGGTATTAGTTTTCTCCCAGTGGGAGTTGGTACGGTTACGTTGCGCCCGTGAACGTCGTTTCCTCAATTCACGCGGTGCTACGTAAACGTAGAAACTCGCACTAGGCCTATTGTATTATAAATTTATGATTTTGCAGTGTCGAAAAAAAGTTTTGAAAAAAAAAACCATTTTATTTGAGCACATTATATGTTGGTATGGTGAGAAACTCTATTAATGGTTATGAATGACTCAATATAATTTAATTCCCTTTTTACAAAAAAAGAACTTTGGTTGAATATTGACAATTTATGAATAAACATTTGGTGATACATTTGATTTATGACTTCCTCTTCAAATTGCTGTCTTTTGAATAAAGAAGCTATATTAAATAACGTGCGTATTAGAATCTCCCAATATAAACTCAGCTAATAAAACTAATTACTATAAAAAATAGTAACTATAATTTGAAACTATAATTAATAACTTTTTGTCAAAAATGTTGAATAAAATTAACATTATTCGAATAATTTTCACTCACCTGTACATGGTTTAGAGAGAACATATTTTTTTTCAACGGTATTCTCTTCAATGCTTTCATAATTATTACTCAATCTCTTATTTTTACTTTATATTTATTTTATGTTTATGTTTATTTTCACTCATATGTTCCTCGTAACTCTGGCGAATGTTGGGCAAATTTCCTAATTGAATAAAACACATACTCTTTTGACTCCTATGTTCCTGGTACCTCTGTCGAATTTTTAACAACATTTTCGGCAAAATTCGACGGTGGCACCAGGACATAGTAGTCAAGAGAGTATGTTTTCGTTACACACTCTTTTGACTCCTATGTTCCTGGTACCTCCATCGAATTTTTGACAAAATTTTCAGCAAAATTCGACAGAGGTACCAGGAACATAGGAGCCAAAAGAGTGTGTAACGGAAACATACTCTCTTGACTCCTATGTTCCTGGTACCTCTGTCGAATTTTGCCGAAAATTTTGTCAAAAATTCGATGGATGTACCAGGAACATAGGAGTCAAAAGAGTGTGTAACAAGACATACTCTTTTGACTCCTATGTTCCTGGTACCTCCATCGAATTTTTGACAAAATTTTCGGCAAAATTCGACAGAGGTACCAGGAACATAGGAGTCAAAAGAGTGTGTAACGAAAACATACTCTCTTGACTCCTATGTCCTGGTGCCACTGTCGAATTTTGCTGAAAAATTTGTTAAAAATTCGACAGAGGTATCATGAACATAGGAGTCAAAAGAGTATGTGTTTTATTCAATTCGGAAATTTGCCCAACATTTGCCAGAGTTACCAGGAACTCAAAAACGTATATTTTCGTTACACATCCTTTTGACTCCTATGTTCCTGGTACCTCCGTTGAATTTTGGACAAAATTCTCGGCAAAATTCGAAAGAGGTACCAGGAATATCAAAAAAAATCAAAAAAATCAAAAAAGTGTGTAACGAAAACATACTCTCTTGACCCCTAAGTCCTGGTGCCACCGTCGAATTTTGCCGAAAAATTTGTTAAAAATTTGACCGAGGTACCAGGAACATAGGAGTCAAAAGAGTATGTTTCCGTTACACACCTTTTTGACTCCTATGTTCCTGGTAACTCCGTCGAATTTTTAACAAAATTTTTGGCAAAATTCGACAAAGGTACCAGGAACATACGAGTCAAAAGAGTATGTGTTTTATTAAATTCGGACCCAACATTTGCCAGAGTTACCAGGAATATGGACTCAAAAGAGTATAGAGATAAAATTTGGAAATTTTTTTCATAATTCGGGACGAGGAACATATGAGTGAAAAGAACGTTTCAGTAGTTTTTCCGTGAATAGTTCAGGCGACCTGTAGTTTTTCCGATAGTAGGTTTTTGTCTTAGTAGTTCTTAAGTTTTAGTAGTTCAAATTTATGAAGTTTATTCAAGGTCATCAAATATTCATTTCACTGCACATAGATTAAACAATTATGACACACAGGTTAATTTTATTTACAGACAATTTTGGACAATTTTACTTTTAATGACATACCATAAATGGGTTGATATTTTTATTTGACGCGGTAAAAATCGAAGAATTACTTTTCGTTCACAATGGAGAGAAATTCAGTTAAAGCACAATTTTTCGTAGGCAAAAATTTAGATAAAATATTATTTGAGGTTGGTTTTTTTTTTTCAAAATATCTCGCTACAAATAAATTCTGTTTGTTAAAGGAAACATTAAAGTATGCCAAATCTGGATTACGCGTTTGGTATATTTCTGCTTTTCCATTCGACGGCCTGCCTGGAAATTTTGTGGTTCCAGCGAAAGAATTTCTTAAATTTGCAACGTTCATGTGAATATTGTTTATTACGAATGAAACAAATATTAAAACATTTACATTACAGATACCTGAAAGATTATCATTCGCTTATTTCCCATCTTAATGGAATTCATTTGTGGAATCAAGTACCTAAAATTATTTTTGTCAGAGGGTTTGAGAAGTACTCGCTCTTGAACCAAGAACAATATGATCCAATTGTTGGAGCTATGGTAGCAACTACGTTGATAGACGCTTGTTGTGCTGTAGCTAATAAAACCTGCTCAACTAGTCATTTGGTTATAAGTTGCCAAGTTGAAGAAAATTATAAATCAAGGCTGGAAATTTTAAAGGCTTTCTATTTTTCAAATATGGTTATATTAAAAGATAATGACAAAGTGGATATTAGCCAAATAGATTAGATTATTAGATCCTTTAATTAAAATAGAGAGATATTTTCACAAACGAGTTATAAACATTAAAATCTAAAAAACAGGGAGCAAACTATATATATGTACTCAAAATACTCTTTACATAAAATCTTACAATAAGGCAGTAAGTGACTGTTAATAGTATTAGACAAATATTTCTTTTAATAATTTATAGGTAATCTGTTGAATTCAAATTAAAGACTTGTATTTGTTAAAAAGTACATAGAGAACTCTGAGGGTCGATTTCAAGTCCAAGTTAACGATATCTGAAATTAAAAGAGATCTTGTTAATTCTTAACTATATTTCTGATTGATTATACTCAATAATTGCAAGCAAACCCAGTTATTACACTTCGTAGAGAGAATCGTTACACAACTCAGAAGCGTTAAGTCGAAATCCCCATATATGAACAATATGTTCACTATGGGTCTACGAATCTGCAATACTCACCCTCAGGTCTTGCTTTCGGTCTAGCCAAACCGACTTCCTCCATCAACTCGAAAGAAAACGACACATTGTGCACTTTTTGATCATTATCTTTAGGAGTTGGAAAGAAACTATATAATGGCACGAAGAAACCTTCCAAGAGTCCCATTAACATGATCAGGTAAACGCCGTCATGGAATTGTGTTTCAATTTCCGAAACCTCCAAATTGAGTTTGCTTAAATGTTTGTTGACGAATGTAACCATCGACTGTAAATCACGAAACAATTTAAAATTGAATGTGATAGATTTAACGAATTCACCTTTTTAACAACTTGCAATTTGTCAGGGGCGTGGTCGAAAAGTGTATCGAAAGCGTCTCTTTCACATCTCATACCAACGTCTGTGTATTCTGAAGTAATAACTTCTCTGACTATTTTATGAACCAATTGACCTTGTTGTTTCTTCACGACGGTTACAGAGACAGAGACGTTTTCTGGTAAACGTACTGGAGGACGAAAATGTCTGGCAAGTGCAACTAACAGGTGTAGGATTGGTACAATATTTTTTCGGTGAATTACCTCTACATTCCACTTATCGTGATTTGCAGGAATTCCTAAAACCTGAGATTTAATTTAAAAAATTATATTAACAATGTATCAAAATCCTTAAACGTACCCTATTAAAATGTGATAAAACTACAGACAATTTTTGTTTTTGTCCTTCATTTGATTGTGTTACCTCTGGGACATCAAGTTTATGCCCTGTCAACATTTCAAATAATTTCTGTAATACTTGGCCGTCATAAAGATCTTCAGTTAGATCCTGAACAATTATTCTCTGCGCAGCTAGTTCATCATTTATCCAATCAATTAAAACTTGAATCAACTCCCCAAGTTTAGGATTTTCAAATGCTTTTGGCATGATAACAGATCGTTCTTCATTTTCGTCTGAAAAATTCGAATTTTTTTTTTATTACAAGACCAATAAATGGGACAAGGCTCTTAGTTGTTACCAAGGTCATAATCTTCTGGAGATGCGTCATTTAAAACAGCAAAACCTGGGGAATCAATGGCATATTTTCCCTCTTCTTGAACTTCTTGAACTGAAAACCGAAAGAGGTATTTATATTAGTTATATCATAGGAAGTATTGCCTTATAAGGTAATACAAATTTGACTTCTGATTTTCGATAATTGGTAGAAGTACTAACCTTCCTTGACACGTTTTTTACGTCCGATAGTTCCAATTTTGTCCCAAAATGATTCTTCTTTTTCATTTTTTGTAATAATTGGTTTCGGAGACTTAGGTCTTAAAGTTGACATGTTTATTTTGGTTGCAGTAATTGACTGTTTTCTCAAGGTCCCTGAAACATAGAATTAACTGACATCATAGAACATATTCGCTAATTGACACGAATGAAGATAGTTGAGATTGGAAAAGAAAACATTTTTGAGGGAATAAAACTGAAGCAAAGTATACAACTCAAGAGGCACCATTTTATTTCTTGGCAAAAATTTTTCTTAGAAGTTTGCCGGATCATTCGTACGATCACTTAAAGCAATTATGCTGGAGTTCCTCTCATGTTTCCCCCCTCAAGGCAAAAATATTGTTTAATACAATGTAATGTGTTTTGCAATCGCTTGATGTATAACAAATGAAACTATATTCTGTTTCACAAAGCAGTAAATTCAAGAAAGTTTTTTTAACTGCCAGGATGTACGCATCAAAATTAGGGGTTTTCACAATGTTCTAGCATACAGATTTAAGTGACAGCAATTCTTATTATGGCTATGGTTCCTATATTTTGAGAAAATCAGAACTGATTACGATCTCAATATCGATAGTTATTTAAAAACGATTTTCACATTCAACTTTCTGTTACTACTATAAAAACCTCATACAAGACTACAAAAAAATTTGAAATGCGTTCCGCAATAAACAATGCAGTTACAGAATTCTTTATTTCATAAACTTTACCTGCGACATTGATATAAACAAAAAAAATTTAACATTTAACAAAAGAGAAATAAAGAAAAAGAAAAATAAAAAAATAAAGAGAAAATAAGAAACATGAACACATCAAAATTTCATGCAAAGTCACGGCGTAACCTCAAAGCTAGTGCCATATCTTTAGCTTGAATTGTGGCACGATTAGCATGGTGGGCCAACAAATTAGTGTCGTCCATTAATTGTACAAGGAATACTTCGCTCGCTTCTTGTATACATTCGAGTGCCCGTTTCTTGACCCTGTAAACGAAGCTGCGTTCGGTCCTCCGCATAAGAATTTCACGTACAAGCAGACAGAATGGCAATTTCGGAATCACATTTTCAGTTGATCTTTGAAGGCGTTTTATTTGTTTCAGTGTTGCAGAAGGCATTGTTTCTTTCTTGCCGAACACTCTAACAGTTACATTCCTTGCTCTCTTTCGATGAGGTACTGATGCCTTCCTTTTATTTGTAGAAGTATTATGTGATTGTGATTGTCTCGAAGTTGAAGGATTTTGTGATTCATTTGTGGATTCGTTATCCGTTCGTGTCAATCGGAGCGATCTACGTAAAGGAGTTGGTCTTCGTTGTTCCGTAGATTTTTGCGATTGAGACAGATTTTGTGTAGATGAAATTGAGTCACTTTGTCTGCGACTCTTTACTTTTGGTCGAACCATCTTTTTGTTCAAGTATCTTTCAACGGCAAAATATGAGTCAAATTAGAAATCAAATGGTGTCGGTTAAACACAGAGAAATGGCGTCGGTTAAACACAGAGGTATGGAGGTATGGAGAAAGTCTAAATTGTGGGTCCGCCATTTGCAGGTCAAATGTCAAATTAGAAGGAAATGACAATTAATTTAACTACGAGGGGCCTTCAAAAAACTTCGTATATCCGGAAAGTTTGAAAAACAAATATCCTTTTTGCAAATTTTCACTTGAAATAATCATTGTGTTGTGAAAATTTATCGTTCATATAATGAATGATATATAATAAATATAATAATAATATAATGAATGAAGGAATAACTGATTTAATTTCTAGCCGGATTACTTAACTTCATTATTAGAAGCTCCCATTATGAACTTGACTAATAAATTAAATCTAATTAGTGATTGAGAATCAAATATCCTTTTGGCTAGTTCTGTAACAATAAGAATACGTTGCATGCTGCTCATGTAATAATATATAATGCACATGAATCCACAAGTGAAAACATTGAAATATATGTGTTATGCTAAACACAAAAATTTGTGTTATAAATTTATGATTTTGCGGTGTTGAAACAAAATTTTGAAAAGAAAACCCATTTTATTTGAGCACATGATATGTGAGAAACTTTATTAACAGACTATGAATGACTCAATATAACTTAATTCCGTTTTTACAAAAAAAAAGAGCTTTGGTTGCATATTGACAATTTATGAATAAACATTTGGTGATACATTTGATTTATGACTTCCTCTTCAAATTGCTGTCTACTGAATAGAGAAGCTGTATTACATAACTTGCGTGTTAGGATCTCCCAATATAAACTCAGCTAATAAAACTAATTACTATTTAAAATAGTAACTATATAATTAATAAGTTTTTGTCAAAATGTTGAATAAAATTAACATTATTCGAATAATTTTTACTCACCCGTACATGGTTTAGGCAGAACATTTGTTTTTTCAACGGTATGCTCTTCAATGCTTTCATAATTATTACTCAATCTCTTATTTTTAGCTTTTGACATATTCTCGCATTTATGTTCATCACTTTTGGAGGTTTTAGTTCCTTTTTTAATGTTGCCTTTTTCATCATTCTTGGCATTAGCAGAAATTAACGTCATTTCAACATACTGCTCCTCAATAACAGGGTGCTCAATCTCTTGAGATGCACTATCAATTAAACTTCGGTTTTTTTGTAGCACCGTCGATGGTGTTACTGCGTTTTCTTTACTATTTTGACCTTTCATTTCGACATAAAGCGATTCATTTGCGTGTTTAGATAATGCGACATTTAATTCATTTAAATATCCTGAATTGACCAATTTATTAACAACTTGCCCACATTGATCCAATGACTTTTCATCGATATTCTTGCTTTCCTCATCAGGAACATTAGGAATTTGTCGTTTGATTTTGACACCAACTATTGTTGGTTTTATTCCAGAATTACTTTCTTCATTCATCACTTCGAAGTTGCGGAACTGGAATGTAAACGGTAAGCGATGATGAAAAGTTGACGGCGGAAACCCCAAATAATGATAAGAAATAGCGAGTTTATGATATCTTGATTTTCTTTTACAAATATCCATCGGTCATATCATATTTATTCATAATTTGTCAAAAAAAAAAAAAATAAAATATTCAGAAATTTTCTCACAGAATTGTAGGTATTCAAGGATATCAGAAATGAAATTTTCCAATCTTCCAAGTGAACTCGAAATAGTCAATCATCTCTCTTATCACAATGAATGAGTAATAATAAATACGAAAAAATCGTGAAATACTACTAGAAATATACAACTATTGAAATGAGTTGATTATTGCAGTTAATCTGTAAATATTAAGGGTTGAATAAATTGACCTGAATCAAGGTAGTAACTAGACATGTAAACACAGTAAAATACTTAGAGCGGGTTGCATAAAACTCATTTAACATGAAATCATTGCGAAAATCTATAGTTGGCATCGTGATTAACGTCTAACAACGTTATTAAAGTTTTATGCAACCCGCCCTTACTATATTAGTGTTTTCAAACATTATTTTCTTAATTTATTACTACAACAATTATACATAATATCATCAAATAATTTTTGTGGACCAAAACTCAGGTATTTCATCTTTTCTAAATGGCTTTTCATCATTGTTCAAACAAATTACAATAAATAAATATTATTCAAGTAACAAATAAAATCAAATTTAATGGTAACGATATCACAAAGCATTATTGTTACAAAAAACAACTTTGTTTGTGTCAATTTCGTCCAGAGAACAAATCTTGACGCCTGGTGTCGAAATATAGCCAGATTTTCTGACTCTGGTGCTTCTTCGGACTGGTGTCGCTTGCAAACAATTATCAGCTGCACTTGGTACAGAAGAACTGAAAACAATATCTTATTTTAATGTAATAATTTTTAAGTTTATCACCTTTTTTCTTCTATATTTTTTCCCTTATTTGCATCTTTCACAGCAAATTTTATAGTGGTTGATGTGAATGCATTTTGCGAATCTACATCCAATCTGCTTTTCCTACTTTTAGATACTGAAGATTGGATATCAAGGTTTTGGAAACCTTCTAACAAATTAGTCAAAGATTGCTGTATTAATGTATGCTGAAATTTATATAATATCCAAATCATTCTGTTTTATATTTAAACGTCTTACCTCATTCTCCTCCTCGTGCTGATTCTCATTAGATTTAGAGATTTGATTCCCGTTGCACCTCATTTGTTCATTCAAATTCTTGCACTCCCAATAAGCTGGCTCGTCGACGATTTGAGGGTATCTAGCCTTCATCATATTCAGCCATTGTTCGCATTCATTAGCTGAATAACCCTGAAATGTAACGAAAAAATCATTTCTTTCCATCGTTTTTCTTCATAATTAGCAAAGAATTAGCTCCAAATTCACATTTATATGTTAGATCAATCAACAGTTGCTGTAATACTAAAACAATGTGATGAACTTATTTTAATTAAAGCAATTTGAACATTGAGGTATTAATCGAATATCAATAAAAATTAAATAAACTGTGCATCAAATAGGAATATAAAATTACTTCTTTCATGACGAAGTTCAAATCTTTCAAAGCTTCTTTAGATACTCGTTCTAAGTCGCTCATAGCAATCTTTTGAGTTGGTTCCTCAACATCCAAATTTTCGTGATTAGGGTAAAATTCATGTAGACTGGTATCTATGTTTTCTTTATTATTTTCTGGAACTATTTCTATCTTGAGCATAGGAAAAGTTGTCAAATTTTTTATGAAGGTTGATTTTTTATTGTTTTCCGTCAGCCAGTCCTTCAATTTTCTGGAATGAATAGCAATCATAATCAATAACTAAAATAACAATAATTAATATCACCTTCTCATATCAGATATTATAGGGGTTGAATATTCAGAACCTGTACTTTCAATAATAGACTCTCGATTGCAAGGTTGAGCCTCTGCTACTTCCTTACAATCATCTGACAAGCACATTACATCTTCGGCAGGATGCTTTTGTTTTTTAGGAACCACTGGAACATGTTATTAATCAACTTAATTCAAATAATGGAGTGGAACCTCCATATAACGAATACATAAACATTCGTTACACAGAGAAAGAAAATGTTATTAATTCAGGGGCAACTAAAAAGTAAATATTTCGTTATAGAGAGAAGTTCGTTAAATAAACGTTCGACTGTATTTACATGTTCGACTTACATTTTGGTCGTACAGTTACAGTTCTTGGAAGTGCTCCTAAGTTTTTAATCATTTTTGGAGATTTCAATGCTGCCTCCGAATTTGATTTGCTTATTGAATATTTTTTTACTGTTGTTAAGTCACCATCTGAAAGTTAAATGAATCATTCAGTTCAGTTACATATTAAAACCTGTGTGTGTTTCATTACCAAATTCAAGTTTTTTTTCATTACCATTATTTACTTCATCCAGAAGAGCACAGGCCGATTTAGTCAAAGCGTCAACGACATCTAAGTCTAGTTTTTTCATAATGTCGGGGTCGTTTCGACGAGAAACTTCGTACCTAAGTAAGGGATTCGCTTTTAATAGTCGCAATTGAGCGGTTCTAGTCATTTTAACTTCAGGTATTTTTTTTAGTTTTTTCTTTATTGCGTGAGCACCCTCTGTTTGCTTGGATTCCATTAGCGAGTTACACAAGTCAATTCACTCAAAATGTTTAGTTTAATCAACACTATAATTGAGTTTTGAACTCTTATCTTTCTAGCAGTTGAAAGTTGTAACGGAAACTGTTTGACAGTTGACTGACTGTTTCCAAACATTTGAACACGGGATTGCACAGAAAAATATCGTTCCTCTGTGGAAGATCATGATACATTGACTAATAACACGGAGTACTAAGTCAAGTTAATATTCTTTGCTATTAACACAGAGTACTAAGTCAAGTTATTCTTCGCTAATAACATTGACTACTTTTTTTATTAGTCAATTTAGGTTAATTTTTATACGAATTTCAAAAACCGAAATCGCCACCATCAAATCCCAAAGTTCGATCCTAAAAATCGAATCGGAATTTCAAATATTAAACATAAAATTCAACCCCAAAAGGCTTAAATCACAAAATTCAAATTAAGTTTGGATTTCATGGTTTTATATTAAGCATTACGGTTGGATTGTAAAGTTTTTTACATCCGGAATGACTGGTTTTTGGTATACACTTCAGATTTTTAGTTTCCAAATTTATTTTTTTCGAATCTGATTATTTCTTCGTTGAATGTTTGTTCTGTTTCTTTGAATTTTAAGCCTGGAATTTTTTTTTGCGATCGAAATTTTAGTTTTTTTTGTAACTTTTTTAGTTGGCATTTTACTTAGGTTGAATTTCAGATTTAATAATAAAAGAGAAAAAATGAGAACGCTTATTGACTAAACCTCACGTCGCGTTGTTTTTCTGTTTTCTGTTCAATTGTTGCTTTATTCGACTGTTTAATCTGCTTTTTTTTTCTCCACCTAGCTTGCTGTTTTTTTTTGACAGGTGTTCTGTCAAATCGATTACCGAAATATTTCTTTTTATCAGATTATTTAATTTATATTTTTAATTTGGGGAGTAAACCCAACAAATCCTAGAGGAAAGCAATGGGAAACTACCTCTAGTATATTTCCCAAGAAAATCCTATGGATCGTCTCATGGTAAAAGATATCCGGAGTATAAATGTTCCCCCAGTCGGATCTCCGGGGGGGAACACTGTGAGCGTGCCCAACGGAAGTAACACACAAATATCACCAAAAAGATTGGCTTTTCGCAAAAGTTTGTCGATAGCGACATGGAATGTACAGGGTCTTGTTACTCATCATGGCAAACTGGACATCATAGAGCGAGAAGTGACTAATATCGATATAGTAGGATTATGTGAAACACACTGGGCCGGTCAAGGACATTTTACATCCAGGAATGGCAACACCATATATTTTTCTGGCCATCCAACAGACTCAATACAAGGGGTAGCAATAATAATCCCACGGCGAATACAAGATTGCGTGATAGGCTATAGTCCTGCCAACTCCAGAATAATTACCATGAGAATTAGTGCTAAACCATGCAATCTAAATATAGTACAAGTCTACGTCCCGACATCAACTAGCTCTGAGGAAGAAATCACACAATTCTACATTCATTTAGAAAAAATTATATGTCAGATACCCAGTAAAGAAATAACACTTATTCAAGGGGATTTTAATGCAAAGATCGGACAAACCCAAGAAGACTCACATATCAAACACCTCATCGGAAGTTACGGACTGGGTGAAAGAAACGAATCTGGTCAAAAACTGGTGGATTTCTGCTTCGAAAATAACATGACTATCACTAACAGCCTATTCCCTCACCATCCGAGACGTCGATACACGTGGACATCCCCAAACGGTCAATATAAAAATCAAATAGATTATATATTAATGCATGCTAGATGGAGATCAAGCATAAATAATCTAAAAACCTTACCAGGACATGAGTGCGGAAGTGACCACAAACTCCTTTTAGCAAAAATAAAAACACATATATCTGCTCCCAGAATAAAAAAGAAAGCTCCATCGTTAAAACTCGAGACCATGCACCAATTTGAGCAAGAATTAGAAGTGAATATAGACTCTCTTCCAAGCAGAAACACAAATCTGACCAACGCGGACGAAATGTGGCAAAGTTTTAAAACAACTTTGACTAACTCTAAAGAACGGGTATTACAGCGATTCAACGCACAAACAAATGTAAAAAATAAACAATGGATGACTGATGAAACTTGGAACACAGTACGAAGAAGAAAGAATATTAGAAAAACAGGTATAAATACTGAAGAACAGCGAACTGAGTATAAAGAATTAAACAGAGAAATACAACGTCTGACAAGAAGAGACAAGAACCAACATTTACGGAATATTTGTCTCGACATAGAAAAATTCTCCAAGAATAAGGAATCACGTGCACTTTTTAAATGTATAAAAGAGATCACAAGAGAATTCAGACCCAAAACGTGGGCGATAGAGAATGAGAATGGAATAGTGGTAACTTAAATAGGAAAAGTTATCCAAGTATGGCGACAACACTGTATAAATCTATACAAAGAAGCAAAACCTGAACAACAGCCTGAAACTTTGATTTCAATTAAGGATATACAACAGGAGCCCGACATCTTAAGAAGTGAAGTGGAACATGCGATCTGGCATCTAAAAAACAATAGGAGTCCAGGAAAAGATGACATAAATGCAGAAATGCTTAAGCACCTCCCCGCGAAAGGTATTGATATACTGTTGAAAATTTGTAACAGGGTCTGGGAGACAGGACAGTGGCCAACCGACTGGTGCACCTCCACTCTCATACCGCTGCATAAAAAAGGATCCAGTAAAAAATGCAATAATTATAGAACTATAGCATTGATCTCTCATCCAAGTGAAGTCATGCTCAGGATCTTGTTACAGAGACTTAGAAACTATTTAGAATGGCAAATACCACAAGAACAGGCTGGTTTTGTGAGAGGAAAGGGTACGAGAGACCAGATCATGAATGTGCGGCAAATCATTGAAAAAACAAGAGAATATGGCAAAATTGTATACTTATGTTTCCTGGACTACAGTAAGGCTTTTGATTGTGTAAACTGGATGCGACTATGGGATGTCGCATGGGGACTCCACGACATGTGGTTTACCTACTAAAGGAATTATATAACAAAAACAGAACACTAATAAAAGTGGATGGAAGATCCTCTGAACCTTTCAACGTGGAACGTGGTGTACGACAGGGATGTATTCTGTCACCCATGTTGTTTAACGTATATGGAGAATACATCATAAGGAAAGCCTTGGACGGCTGGGAAGGAGGAGTTATCATTGGCGGCAGGAGGATAGATAATCTCCGCTACGCTGATGACACAACACTCATCGCCAAAGACGAGCTGGAAATGTCGAGTCTTATTGAGCGAGTAGAGAGAGTGAGCGTGGAGTTTGGTATACAACTGAATCGGCAGAAAACGAAACTTATGCTAATAAATCGCACGCAAAGCATGGAAGAAATGCCTAGTATCCAAGACATGGAGAACGTAGAAGAAATATTCTATCTAGGTGCCCACATCAGCAGAAATGGCGGATCAAGTCAAGAAATCAGAAGAAGGATAGCCCTCGCCAAAGCGGCTATGGCGAAACTCAACAAAATTTGGAAAGATCGGCATATAACAATCACAACAAAATGCCAATTAGTAAACACCCTCGTTTTTCCAATTGCGCTATATGCAGCAGAATCATGGACCTTAAAAGCCACAGACATCGCCAAGTTGGATGCGTTTGAGATGTGGGTCTGGAGAAGACTACTGAGGATTCCCTGGACAGCCCGTAGAACCAACGCATCCATACTCGAAGAACTTAACATCCAAGTCAGATTGTCAACTAAAATCAAACAACTGATTCTAAAATATTTTGGACATGTCAGTAGGAGGAAGGATGATAATCTTGAAAAACTCATGGTCCAAGGAAAAGTAGAGGGTACACGGCCTAGAGGACGTCCTCCAAAACGATGGCTGGACCAGATTAAGCAGTTTACAGGTAAATCCTTCCAAGACAACATTAGAAGTACGGCAGATAGACAGGAATGGAGGAGAACTGCTGGAAACATAACATAAGACAAACAAGATCACGACGCTTCAAACATGAAGCTAACGACTAAAGAGAGAGAGAGATAGAGAGAGCTTGCTGTTTGGCTATAATAGTTCCAAAAACGCAGATTACTATAAATAACTCATAACTAGTCATGACATGTACATTGGATGTTTGCTGCATATCCTATCTCGGAAATTCTCAAACGCACAGCTACTGGACGTTCATTGGACTTCCAGTTTACATTGGTTTTAATACTAAATATTTAAGTTAAATTTTTAATTTATCAGTTTCCTGATAGTTTCCTATAGGGTAAGGCAAAAGTCTGGATACACCAGATTAAGTTTGCAGCGGGCCATACTAGGAAGCCCAAACTCAAGATACCTTCCCAGGTTGTAAAAACGATTTTTGAAAATGATTGCAAGGTTGTTCTTGTTTTCAAAATGGGTTTTTTGAGGGGCGACTCAAAAATCACACTATGACCTCGATGTTTATGCAGAAGAGGTTGTATTCGGAGCTGTTCAGATTTGTCGCCTCTTGAATTCTGCGTTTGGGGTGGGTACAAAACGACACCCCAGACAATAAATGAACTAAGAGACAGAGTAATGGCGGAAATTCACAATAGGCTTGCACATTGCCAAACTGTTTTGGGGTGCAAAAATTTGCCAGAAGGGTGCTTAAAGTTGTTATGAGTTTTGTTTTCCTACTATGATCCGCTACCTGGTGTATCCATAGTTTTTCCTCACCCTGTATAATTCAACATAAATTTTGGGTCTAGTAGAAAGTGCGAACATTTTTTTCGGCACGTGGAGGAGCGATAAAATTCCACAGGCTCGATTTGAACCAGTTTCGACCCCTTCATCCGGAAATGAAACCACTAATCTTAGACACGCGAAGATATCGATTTCGGGAAAACGGCATCACTAGAGTAGTGGGGAACATCTTTTTAGTTCATCGGCCTCCACGTTTGGCGCCCTCTTATGGGAAAACTCTTCACATTCTGCTATCCCGTGTTTCAGTTTCCATGAACGTACCGGTGTTTTTCCTTTTCACATATTATAATTGCGCGAATCGGAAGTAACTGAACTTTTTCGATGAACATTTCAACAAATATTCGTGTCTATAGTGAAGAATGATACCTTTTACTTCATGTCCATGCGGAAATCAAGGGGAAAAATGGGTTATTATTCCTCAGGCATCGCGTGAAAATGGGTCACCTACTGCAAAGGTTCGTGTGATTTATTACAGTAATTTTTTCCCATCGTTGCTTTTGAACGTAAAATTATGTTGTATTTCGACAATATTTTTTGTTCGCCCACGATATGAGCAGTTCATGTGGATTACAAAAACCTGTTGCTTTCATCTGTTAGATATATGGAATCAAATAAATTCTTCATTTTTCATCACAAAATTTATTCATTCCTCTCGAATATAAATAATGTAGCAGTAGCGATTCGAAATTCATAATTGCTAAAGTCGCAACAATTTAAGAAAATTCAGTCCTTTGATATTTCAATATGTTCCCCACATAAAAAAACAAAGCCGAATCAAATCGTCCACGTGTTCATTGGCACTTATTGTACGAACAGGGAAACGGAAGCTTTAAAAGGAGTATCCAAATGATCCTTCGATCAGCTTAATTGGTACGGAAAACCTCAATAGAAACTGGGGGTGAAGTTACAGCTTTCGTTTCCGTTTCTTTTGCACTTTTTCCTTTCATCTTTCTGGTATTGGAAACCGTCGTGTATGTTCAATAGCAGACGGAAAGCAATTCAATTTTACAAAGTTTGTGTGCTAACGTTTCCATTTTTATTCAAAGGATGATCGAATAAAAATATGCGAATTCGTATTTTAAATCAGTTTCTATCATCGAATTTTGATCATATTTCCGCATAATCACTTTTCTCTCATAGAAATAGTTGAATTCTTATAAAAATATTTTTTAATTTAACATTATCCTCAATATAAGCAGGGAAACGTAGTGAGTTATTCGATATCGGTTTATGTGTGTGTGCACAGTGATTTTTTTTCATGCTACTAAACAAGAAATTCAAGTTTTTAAAAATCACATTGAAGGCCCTCCGAATCTTAAAAAAACCAAAAGGGGTAATAAAAAACCGAAAATTTTTCTAAAGGTTTTTTGGAAAAATTGTAAACAAAAATTGGCTGGTTGGAGGTTCCCTAGCGAGTGAAGGACAATTCAAAAGGCGAATCAAAAATCGAAAATTTTCACAGAATTCCTTTGAAACTGATGTATTTAGAACTTTCCCAAGTTGATTGGACATTTTATTCAGTTTCGCTTTGTTTTAAACCTATCTTAGAATAAATTTTTTGACAAAGAAAAATGCGAAAAAGTTTCCAATATTCTCTGAATGTGTGAACACAGATGATTGATACTTCGTTTTTTGTTTCCTATTCAGTTTTTGGGAGATTTTGACTGGTACTTTCCACGAAAATCGAATAAAGATCGATGAGAACATACAAGTTTCTCATCATGTTTGTAATGTTGAAAATTCTTTAAAATCTGTGGTAGTTTCCTCAATTTTTTATTACTCTCTTACAATTTTCTTGTACTTGGTTTATCTTTTTAAAAAGATTCGACGTTTTATTTCATTTTGTTTCGGTTTGCATTTTGAAAACTTTCTCAAGATATCCAAGAAAACAAGGAAAACGCAAAAATATTGAAGAATACAATAAAATCTTAAATAACGAATCAAGAGTCGAAAATTTCGTGGATTGCTCCGAATTTTTGTATATCAAGATTCGTTTTTCGGATGATTAATAATTTTCCTTTTTTTTTGGTTTCGATAATAGAAAAACAACTGTTAGTAAAAAGAACCTAATTAAGAAAGGGCAGTCTTTAAAAAACACTTTGGAAACATTCAGATCTAAAAAAATTCAAAAGTGGGAATGAAAAACCGAACATTTTTCCAAAGTTTCTTTGAATTTTATGTATTCAGAAATGTCCCAAACTAATTGTAGATTTTATTTAATTTTCATTTTAACTCAGTTTTCGAAGAAATTTTTCAAGAGAAAAATTCCAAAATATTGGCGAAATTTTCCCGAAAAAGGTGTGTTTTCTGGGTTTTGTTTGATTTTTCTTCATTTTTAGTTATCGATTCGGTTTTTGGTAGATTCTGATAGGAATTTGAACTGAATATCCACGAAAACAATGCAAAAACCTATAAATATCGATGTAAATATTGATGTTTTTGAAAAAGGCGTTCGGGACTTTCCTCAATTTTGTATTGTTCCCTTGAAATTTCGAGTACTTTAAATATTTTTAAAAAGATTGGACGTTTTATTATAATTTGTTTGGCTTACACGCTATTTCGAAAAAATTCATAATTACTGAAGAAAATAAAGAAAAACGCTAAAATATTGAATTCAACACAATATAACAGCAAATTTATTTACAATACAAGAACACAAAAATTGCAAAATAATTATATAACAAAAATAAATTGAAAAAATATGCGTCATTTTCATGTAAAACTTCAGTAAATGAAGTAAACTTTACTTTGCATATTTTTCCGCCACTTAGCTGAATTGTTTGGAACATTTTTGAAATCAATGTTTATTGTACAAAACATTATTGTGATTATGTATTAAACAATAATAGGTATTTATAAATGATCTCATTAATTCAGAAAATAAATTGTAAGTTTGCGTCGCGCTATACAAACTTATTCAGTGTAGGTTTCCAAACAATTCGAACTCTACGCATGTCCTTTTCTCTTATTATATTTTCATGGGATGAACCAATTATAATGAATTAAGTTATTTTATATGAGTATTTTGACGTTTGTCGATACAAACAAATACTCACTTCTGTGACAGTTATTGAATAATATTTGTTTGCATATACAGGATGTTCCGAAAGGTTACGATAAGCTTGTAATGGATCAGACAGGAAGTCACAAAGGTTATGAAAAAAATAATAAAAAAAATCCCCTGTAGGTATTTATAAAGTTATGGCTATTTTAAGAAAATACCGGATTTTTGACCCCCTTTAAGGTTATTCCATGAACTGTGGCCACAAAAATTGATTTTTAAAAAAAATTTTAATTGCAAAGTAAACGTTAATAATCCTAACACAAACTGATATTGAAAAACAATACATATTTGACCAAGATTATAACGAAAAACAAGTTTGATTTCAATAAAATACATAGAAAATGTGATTTCCCTCAGCTTTACCCGAGTGTAGTGAAAAAAAATGTACTATGCGACATTGGCAAGTAACTTCAAATAGTCCAGTCAATAGAGAAACGTACCAGTGCTAAATAAAAAAAAATTAATTACAGGTAGCGACCTAGTGGAAGTTGTTGGGGTTAGTGAGTATAATATGAAGTTTCCATAAGGAATGCTAACGAATGGTACCTTTTTTTTCCATGTAATGAAAAGTAGTCTTTTCCGCATTTTCTAGTCTGAAACTTTTCAGTAGAGTAAAATATAGGTCTTCTTCTTTAATACTCAATAAAAAAAAAATGGAAATTTCCCTGTGAAAAAGGCAGTTTTTTATAAACAAATTACTATATCTCGTGAATGATGAATGTAATAATTTTTGTTTCCATGTAGTTTAATTTGATGCTATAAGAGCTTCATTTTGAGATGATAAAAAATTTCAAAAAAAATTGGCGTCGTAAACATCACGTTTGCAAAAAACGCCTGTTTTGAGCAGTTTTATGCAGTTTTCTTGTTAACCGTTCGCCCAAATTGAACAAAACCTAATTCAAATAGAAGGTATTCTTAGTATCTAAAACATTTGTTCGAAGACATTTTCAATAAAATCAATAGTTCAAAATTTAGAAGCGAAAACGTGTGATTTCGAAACTTTGAACTGCACCCCCACTCCCTAGGACGCTCGATAGCAGTCCTTATGGAAACCTCACATTATACTCACTGCCCCCAACAACTTCCACTAGGTCGCTACCTGTAATTAACATTATTGCTAGACTCATAGCGAGACATAAAAAAAACAAATCTCGAACAAAGCCCCCAGTTTTTAGTTTGAGAGGAAAAGGTAGAAATATTGTTTGTGAATACAAATAGATCTTTAGTACCTAATGAATCTTAGTCTCAAGAACTAATCTGTTCGCACTAGGTGGAACCCCATCCCGTCCTAGGTATGAGTACCATCATTGCAATTAGAAGTCATTCATAAATTACGTCACAGGTACTTAATGAAGTTTTGACCCCAATACATCAATTGTGGATAACACCCCCTCTTAACGTGTGACGTAATTTATGAATGGCCCCTTAAAAGTTTGTTCGAGATTTGTTTTTTTTATGTCTCGCTATGCCAATGTCGCATAGTACTTCTTTTTCACTACACTCGAGTGAAGCTGAGGGAAATCACATTTTCTAAGTATTTTATTGAAGTCAAACTTGTCTTTCGTTATAAACTTGGTCAAATATGTATTCAATTTCAGTTCGTGTTAGGATTATTAACGTTTACTTTGCAATTAAAATTTTTTTTAAAAATCAATTTTTGTGGCCACAGTTCATGGAATAACCTTAAAGGGGGTCAAAAATCCGGTATTTTCTTAAAATAGCCATAACTTTATAAATACCTACAGGGGATTTTTTTTATTATTTGTTTTATAACCCTTGTGACTTCCTCTCTGATCCATTACAAGCTTATCGTAATTGTTATATGTGTGTTCGTTAGTTCGTTCGAGCCGACGACGTCGTCAGAGAATATACACCTCGTTTCTCAGGGATTGCTGCTGAAACACCGGTCAACGAGTGCATTAGCAAAAGTTTATGTCTCTATTTTGTCTGAAAAACTGTTATGAATCATATAAGCGATCGTACAAAGTTAAATACTTTTATTCATTACATATTTTAAGGAAAAAATATTTAAATTAACGAGTGCAAATAAATGTTCAATTAAATGCTTGTTTGAGTTATACAAAATGACAATAATTCAAGACGATTAAAAAAATTATGCAACAATTCTTTTGACGATTTTTTTTGCGAATTCAATGCACTTTTTCAATTTATGCAGAAATGCGGAAAATATCGCGAAAGCGAATAATTTTCTTGCGGTGCTTCGTTTGAGAAATTCGGTCTAATGTTGACATAATCTCATTATGTGACGTAGTGTATTTTGGATTGAACATTTGAAAGCAGCCGATCATGATCATGTCCAAAGCGCAAGCAGCAAGAAATCGTCTGGAATCCGTCTTCGACTTCCGTCATAGATGATCCAGGAGTCGAAGAGTTGTGCGTGTTGCCGCGTCCGATGATCGTGCACCGTCGTCGTCGCGTCGCTGGCGGTTCGTGTTCAGTATTCGGTAACGAGCGTGCGTCGTTGCGAACATTTCGTGGAGCGGACGTAGCTAGGCTAGCTGTGGCAAGGCAAGATCCGCTGGCAGCAGGCTTAGCTGTGGCCCGGGCACCGCACGATCAAATTATATCCGATCCCGTCAATTTATTCATCGGATTCGGCCCGAACGATTTGCGGTCTTGTCATTATCGTTATCAGGGAGTTAGTGGTCGGAGTTGGCGTAGAAAAGTTCCGAACGTACGGTACACATGGGGCCGTTTCCCCTTTAAACCCGGAAAAGTCGCAATCGGCATTCCGCTTCTTTATTGACGTATATACCCCCGGCTCCGCCGCAGCCGCCGACACGCCGTTCACCCGTCGACTGCGGTGTTGTGACTGAAAATTCTCCGTTGCCGTTAACTAAACTAAAATGTTCCTGTGATTGTGGTTCTGCAAGTTGCAACAGACCGTTCGTTTCGTTTTTCTTTCGTAAGTGCATCGGATACGGATAGTGTGTTGTTATATTATAGATGTGTTCGTGGAACGTCGCCAAACCGATTTCCCCGGAAAATTAGGTTAGTGTTACTTTCGCAACGGTTATTAGCTAGACCGATTTTTATTATCACCCCTCCGTGTTTCCGTTCTCTTCGTCGAACGATACGGGGAAACGAGTACATTGATCGAAGGGAGCATTATCGATAAGGCTAAGAAGGACGTTTTCGCGAACGCAATTAGCTTTTCCGTTATCGCGCGAACAATTTCACGGCGACACCAAACCGTCGCATAAAAATATCATCAGCCGGAATTTCGGTAAATAACAAACTTTTTCAAAAGCCACTACGCAAATATTTGATGCAAACATTGCCATTGTAATGATTTCGATGAAATGTTGCACGAGCTAAGAATCTGTGACACAATTTCAAACTTCGCCCACGTGCATAACTCCAAACAAAAAGTATTGATATGTTTTCGGAAGTATATCAGGAAGCTTGAAAAGCATTTGTCGGCGATTGTTTTCTACATTCGAGCGACGCGACGACAAACACAGAACACGTGAAACTTTGACACTTTCATCGAGTTGTTATTCCCTACACAGAAAGTTACTATTTCAAATACGCATCGGCACAGAATTTTCTCTGCATATATCCAAAATGGACAAAAAGCTACTGTTCTTCAGTTTACACATTTCCTGGAACGATCTAACGCTCAATTTCCGCATAAGGCTATTTTTACATTCCTTCAGGTAATTGAATTTGTAGTCAATTTCGCGATGTTGGCGTCTCAGAAACGAAATGACATATTCAACTCGATTTAGCTCCCTCCTGTCTATATTAATATGGCCGAGAGGAGATTATGAACAAAATTGCTAATCAGAGTGAAGGGATTGAATTTTTTGAAATACCTATACCGTGGTTTAATAACACGTATATGAGATAATCGTCATTTTCTGGTTTCGAAAGAAATTCCGCCATTATTACCTTTACGTTTAAATCTTCATTTATGTCAGATCGAAAACTATCGTCTACGGAGACCTTTATTGTAAATGTTTGTATTCTGTCAAGCAGAAGTTGTAGAATGTACAGATTACTTCTTTGGACGCATTATCTTCATATCTATACAAGATAGCACATTTTTTTCTGCAATGATCTCTACGATGATAAAGTTTCTTCATTGATTTAATAATTATAGACATTTTTCAAAACACGATCGTTCAATTATTATGTTTACACAGACAATAAAATATTTCCACTCATAAATTTTTATTTTATCACTGATAATCTCAAACCTAAGATTCTTGAACTTTCGTCTATTCGACATTTATTTTCTCTCAACAACACGCACATCGCAAATTTTGAAAAACTAAATCTTATAAAATCCAACAAACAACCTGAGCCTATCAAACGCAATGATATCTTGACAACCAAAATATTATTTCGTTTTTATGGATGACTGGTATCTGCCAAATCTGATTTTTATTACTTTGAATTCACATCAACATGATCAAAAAAATCCTTGAGTTTGTATATTTTTAGTTCAATGTTTCAAATCTAACATGGATCACACGATCTCCACAGCGGAGGTTTTTTTGGCATTCTGATTCGAATTTCAGTATTATTGATGATGTGCTTAATGAAACATTATAGAATTGATGCATTAAATGCTAGAATAAAGGCGGCAGCCGGAGTCACAGCTGTTGGAAGATGTTTAACTCGAGAATAACTTCACCCACTATGCTTACAGGGAACTCTTATTCTAATAGAAGAACAATAAGTGCTTCGCAGCACGTTGCCTTGTTATGACTGCCATTAGATGTTTCATATGTGATGACGCTATTAAAGAGAAGATGAGCTATTATATCATATACGAAAGTGCACTAAAAATTTTTATGACGTAATCATATATCTGTAATTGCAGACGAAAAGGGCTGGAACATGTTATCGTAAAGAAGTTTGAACTTTCTAGAGGATATATGCGGTTAACAGAAAAAGAGTATCGAAATAAATTCAATTAATTCCAGAAGAAAATTGTGAAACTTTTTTCTTTAATTGCAATACTTCAGCTGGTATGTGAATGGAATTGTAGTCATCATGATAGGTTTCAATACTATCGTTTTTATTTTAATTATAGAAAAAAAATTGTTCCTTCGAAGTTTGTTTTTCGAATAATTTTTCAACGTTGTCCTCGTTAGAACTGAAGTCAAGTGAAGACAAATAAGTACATATTTATAATTTTCGCTATTCACAGCATCATCATGAAAGACCATATAGTAAGCTCTTCATAGTCCTGAATAATGATGAACAAAAATATTGTCTTCTTCAGAAAATCGGAAACGTCAAATTAATCAGCCACTGATCACTGATTAAGTAACAGCGTGTTCAAATTGATTTGAGTACTTCAGTCTTTCAAAAAATATTAATACAACAATATATTTATTTATAACTTCTACAAGGAATAAAAAAATTCTAGAAACCTGAATGTTAGCTTGATTCTATTACTACTTGTAAAAAATTTGCAATGTCCAGATATTTTTCACTTATAATGAGTGCAACTTCAGCTATCGAAAATCAAGGTGAGAAACATTTTTTTTACTGGTGAATTATTGATTCTTAATTCATTCACCAATATTTACAAAGAATTTTGTAGGTTTCAAATATTTTCTAATATAACTGAACCTTAAAAAAATACCGTCGCTTTCGATTTTTCAACATTTAATTGCTATCAAATAGGTCTACAGTTGACTCGATTAGTATTCCTGTCTAAAATGAGCCGTTCCTGAGAAAAAAATTTGCGGCTTTCTGAAAATACTATTTCTCTGACAAGCGATAAATCGGCTGCTAAAAAGTCAATCGCTTTTGATCTTTCAAGAAACGCAACAAGATACGTAAAAATAATCGATTCGGTACGAAACGCGTCTGAATGCGAATTCAAGAAATAGTATGATGAACGCTGTTCGAAATAACTTTAAGTTGGCGGGGGTTGCAAAAATGGCGATTTGAAAATCTATCTAATATAATTGAACTTCTTAAAGCACCATCTCTCCCGATTTTCCACCATTCAATTGCTATCAAATAGGGCTACGATCGTTTCGATTACTATTTATGTCTACAATGAACCGTGTCGGGGAAAAAATATTTTGAAACCATTTGAAAATATTGTGTTTACAATAAGTAACAACTCGGGTACTAATGCATTGCAATTTCATAAACAATTATATTGTTTCTACATTTCCATTGTTTTGAATATTTCAAAAACATTTTATCATCTATTATTGAGTCAGAATGAATATCCGTTAAACCATCAACGCGTTCTGGTTTTAGTTGAAATCTACTCAATATAAACACAATGTATTGTACAATAATATTGTATATATTTGAAAAAAATCCTTGATCCGGACATCGTGACTTCTAGTTGTCAGAGATACGGGAGTAAGGAGCTGAGAGAAAAAAGGAAAGAAGATGTACGCTCGCATCTTCCTCTCTTGTCCCTTCGTAGTGTTGCATGAAACGCAACTCTCTCTTTCTTTTCCTCTTTTCACTCTCTCCTTGTCAAGTTCCGTTCGCGATTTCCGTAATAGTAGGAGAGCCGACCCTAAATCGACCTTCACCGAGGTGATTATTGAACGAAACATGTTTTAGATTAAATTTAATACATTGATGGAAAAAAAATATATAGGTTGCCGGAAAAAACCCTGGACAGGCTATTTTAAATAATTAATTAAAAAATGATTTTTAATTAAAAAATGTACCGGCGAGATTAATAAACAAATCTTATACCAACAGAAGGTATGAAGCCTATAGAATGTGCAATTGATAGGTTGACGAATTTTTACCTGGACCGACTACTAGGTTGACAGGTATAAACAGGTATATTGATATAGGTTCTTACACTTAGAATGATTATTAAATAAATTTTACATCAAAATGAGCGCTGTTTTATTGCGAATACGTTGATATAGGGTTGACTACAAAAATATTGGTCCTTATAGCGGTTGCCGATTTTTAAAAATGAAACTTTTAGTCCGACGGGAAGTAGAGCGACAAAGAGGTTTAATGTAAGTATCCAATGCAATAGAAAAGGATACAACTCGGCAGCTGTGTGCGACACGACCTTCGAATGAAAGTGAGTGCGCATGCGATAGAAAAAGAGATAGATATATTTTTAAATACTGAGTGTTGATTTTGGAGTCGTTAATAACCTACAATATCAAAATTGGAAGTACGTACTATTCTGTGTTATTGAGTTAAAAATGGCTAGAAAGTGTTTTTTATGTGAGTTAAGTGATTCTGTAATTAATTTTAATCAGGAGACCTTCAAAAACTGTATATTAAAATTAGCTTTCCGTAAAAAGAAAAATTTTAAATATAATGACGTTGATTTAACGAAAGAGTCTCTTGATTTTGTTGGTTACCACGCCGAATGTTATAAAAAAGTTACTGCTTTAGCAAACAAATACCATAATGGATTTGAAGCATTTCGAACGGAAAATACAGTAAGTACATTTCAAATATAATTTCTAAAAAATTATTATATAAAAGTAAAAATATGTTTTTAATGATGCATCAAATCACGTGTTACTTGAGTATTGGAAATTATGATATTTTGAACGTGGATTAAAACTTTTATTTGACAAATTATTATGAAAAAAAAA
Organism: Novius pumilus; assembly: GCA_020654155.1. Taxonomy (NCBI): domain Eukaryota; kingdom Metazoa; phylum Arthropoda; class Insecta; order Coleoptera; family Coccinellidae; genus Novius; species Novius pumilus. The sequence goes on from JAIFOV010000007.1 coordinate 84,631, forward strand.
ATGTTTTTAAAAACCTTGCGCTCTCGCATTTCTCAGCATACTCCCCAAACTCAAGCGTGCGTAAGTTAGTTTTACTTCAAAAACAACTTTTCTAAAGAAACTATGCGAAATCTTTTCTAACTGGCCTATTGAGTATGCAAAAATCTAGGTGAGATGCTACGATAAAATCCGGTCGGTTTCAAGTTAAAAACGATCCGAGACTGAAATCTTTCCATTTTTGGATTTTATCGGATGCAAATTTTATTTGGAATCCTCTGAATAAATAATCGTTTCGACGCGGATGTCCGCACGGGTTTCAAATCCCGACAGCAGTTGTTAACGCAGATTCAGCGTTTCATCGGTTTTCATTTATTGTTTTCCATTTGACGTCGTTAAGTTGTTCTTCGATTTCTCATATTGACTATTGTTACGGAAAAATGAGCAACGTTTCGTGATTATTCATGCCGCCAGGTGAGCTCATAACGTTAACTGAAAATGATTCGTGCTGGCTTTCTGCTTTATAATATTCCTTTGTACCGTTATATGGTTTTGAATTTTCAAAATATTACTCAACACGTTATACCATTTCGCGGTTTTTAGTACCCAAGGCGATATAAATGAAATCCACCTTCCTTTTATGTCCCCGACAGAGAATAGTCCGGTGCAAGCATTGAAAATTCTGTAGTAGGCTTCACTCTGCCCTGCACCGTTGCCCCTGGAGCTTTCCCTCGACACAAATATTAAGTATAGGAAATGGTTTTTGGAATTATCACTATGCCGGATAAAAGGGAACGACCTGAAGAAAATCGATAGTTGAAGCTCGGCGAGCGGCGGCCGTGATTCTATTCACTGGTTTCAAAAGGTTCGAATTCGAACGAATTCCGGGAATTGATGTGAAATAATTAGCGGGTTCAATTCCGAGTTCATCAATGTCGAGGATGTTCCGCGTTTCCATCCCAGTTTCTTTATTTACGGGAGCGAAAAAAAATCCGATTCGCATTTCGCTCCGGCTTTCAGCGGTGGCGGTGGTCTCTCCACTCTATCGCTTGTTACCGTTTTCGTTCGAGCGTTAATTGAGGTTTCAAGTTTTTCCGGTTATAATAGGAGATGGCGAGGTACGAAATTTGAATTTTCCGAGTACGCCACTACGATTCCAACAATCGAGGAAGTCGAGTTTTCCATTCGGTTACGAGGAACGAGCTCGCTTCATTTTATTCGTCGGCGCTGGCAATTCAGCACGTTTTCGCGCGTTTTCTTCTCTTTTCCGTGCGGGCTGAAGTGTTCGAAGACGACAGTCGAAGGTTCAAGAGGATTCTTGTGAGGTCGTCATTTTTTATTGACTAAAAAGTGGTGCAAAAAGATGATTGCATGTCGTCGCGATATGAGATTCGCACGTTTTTTTTTTCCTCTCCTCTCGCACAATCGAATGCAGTCGTATCGCGTTATTTATAGGCGCAACGTGATCGAGCTTTTGGAATGGATACAACCAAATTATAATGAATTTCGTACACTATTGGTCCCCTCGTGCATTAATAACGTTGTGAACGTAATAGGCTACGTGTTTATGATCGATCATAAATTCACATTCACCGACACCGAACTCTGACCACCTAAGTTGTTGATGAAGTTTGATGCCGCTTTATTTTTGTATATTTGGACGCGTTCCAATGTTCTTTCTGTAGAAATTGTAGATAAACTCGTCAAAATGATTCACTAGGTTTCGCGATATTAATTTTTCACGTTGCCAAGCGTGTTCATTTTGTTAGATTTCATGTAGATTCAACACTCGATTATTAGTTCTGCCAAACATGCCACGAATAATGTCCTCCTTTTTTTCGCATTCAACTTTAAAATTTTGTTTGTCCTAGTTCTTTTTTTGTTACCCAATTCTTTTGAAAAAGTTCGGCGTTCTTATCTGCTTAAGGATAAATATAAATAGAGTGCAATTCCGTTAATCTGGAAAATTAAATGCACAGCCTACGTCCGGATTAGACTTGATGCCGGATTATTGCATATTATTTTGGTAATGTTCCTGTAATGACTATTTTATGGAGGTATTAATTCGAGAACTTTTAATCAAGGATTATGCTTCCATGCATTCGATGGAAACAGCTCATTCGAAATCCACAGAAAATAAACTAATTTATGAGCAAAAAAAAATTCAAATTTTGTTTCAATAATATGCTATCCTAACTCTATGCGAATCGATTCACCTCTGTTGGTCCATGTAATATTAACAAACTTCATATTCTAATACGCCGATAAGGGTCATTTAATCCCATATAGTGAAAATAGCCACACCCTCAATATGAGAACAGAACAAGAGGATCAGGATGCACCGAACACTAGGTTGAAATGTGAAATTAGGATTATTAAATCGTTATTCCCCCATACGCGGTGGCTGCACGAAGTCATCTATCCTTGAATTCTATTCAAATATCCTGTTCACAATAGAGAAATGAAGGGTGAATTTCTAAGCTCGTAACGGATCGCATGTGATCTGGTGGCACAGTTCAAGTCTAAAGTTGCGTTTACAAATAGATTCGTTCGAAACTATCTCGGTAACAAGTCTGCGCAAGTTGGGAAACTTACGCCCTTTTGCACTGTCAAATACTTATAATCGGCGTAAGTTGGGAACCTCCTGTTTTAAAGTAGATTTTTTTTTTTAATCTGGATGCAAGTAATTCAGCGGATTCCTTTGAAAGATTCAGGTCTCTTATAAGGTCGTTTAGTTCTTCTTGATTGAAACACTGCGGAGTTGCTAAATCTGCTTCAAAATCTCTTTCGTTTTCTGATTGGATTCTTTTAACTTCGTCAGACGTTGATGTTTCTGTATCATCTTCTGTCACTTCGGGTAGACTGCTGAATGATGGAACGGGTATTTCTTCCGAATGCACTACAGGCCTTCTTGCAGAATCTAGATCAGGATATGTCCATTTGTGTCTATTGTTTCTATTTATGCCTTTAATATTAACGAGACAAAAAGAGCAGTCGTCATGATGGTTCCGCGGTTCTCTCCAAACCATTGGTAGGTACACCAAACTTTAGGCACTTCCTCTTTCCAGTTGTCCACTGTCGCAAATGTTCAACACATGTTTTACATATGAAATGTGCGGCCCAAAATTTATCTTGGTCTCCTAAATGAACGCCAAAATAGGCAAGATAAGCTCTTTTCACAAAGTCAGAAATCGTTTTTCTGCTCTCTTTCAAAGCGTATTCACCACACACATAACAAAAAACATCGGGATGATTTACACAGGTACGTCTGCTTGTGGATGCCATTGTTTCAGTTTAGTGTCTTGATACTACAAAACGACCAAAATTTACACAAAATGATAGCACAACTTTACTTGGGAAAACTCAGTAATATACTAAATCAAGTACAGCCAAGCAGGTATAGAAGGATCGGGTCATAGGCAATTACAGGTATAAAAGTAATTAAGAGCATTGTATTGAGTAGTTCCTAGTATAGGAACATTGGGTCAGGGACAATTCCAGGTATCCATTTGGCTAATTAGATTCTGGGAAATTTCTATTTTGACGATTAAGTACATATTTATCTCTTTATTTGTTGACCTTTATCAGAAAAAAATATATCATTTAACCTGTAACGTGTATCTCAAAAACAAGAGCTGATAGAAAAAATCTGGTGGCATTTTTGGAATCAGCACATTAAAAACATCTAAAATCAGATTTTAGATTTCTGGCACCAAATTTTTTTTTCATTTTGTTGGCATATACTTAACAAAAGTAGGGGAAAAAGAAAAAACAAGATACAATAACAAAAAAAAAGAATAATCAAAAGTAAAAACTCAACTACTAAAGATTATCCCAATGAATGATTTTTTACAAGAGTTCTGAAAGTTTCCAAGTTAACCCTGGCTTGAACAATTCCTTAAAATCATTCAGTAACTTCAGTGCTACATAATAAAAGCATGCCGTAAACTTTTCCATCCTATGTTTCGGAACACAATATGTATTGTCTTTATTACGAACGTCGACGTCGTGAACTGTGGAACGCAACATAAGCCTATGATGCAAGTAATTTGGAGATTTTTGATGTAAAAATTTATAAAGAAATGTTAAGAATAAGTAGGTTACTCTTTGGTCGAAATTCAGCTCACTCAACGGCTTTCTATACGGTGTTACGTGACATATGAAGGGTATGCAACAAACAAAACGCAAACAAGATTTTTCAATTTTGGCCATTTTATATAAAAAGTTATAGTAGACAATGCTGCAGTAGTCAAGCTTCGGATAGGTAAGGCCTTTTACCAATTTTAGTTTAATTCCCTGACTTAACTCGTTCTTAAATCTATAAGTAGATTTCAGTTTCGAGTATGACGATTGTCTGACGGAGGAAACATGATTTTAAAGTTAAGTTCTGAGTCTAATGTGACACCTAGGTTTCGTGCAGAATCCACCCATGAAATGATGGAGTCATTCATTGACAATAAAGCCGAAGCCAGATCAATCCTATCAACAACACATCTGCTCCCAATCAGCATTACCTTCGACTTCAAAGTATTCACCTGTAAACCATTATTCTCAAGCCAGACATTCAGATAATGAAGATCTTTATTAATCAAAGCTCAAGTTCTCGAGAAATTCTCTACTTTACAATTTATATATAACTGTATATCATCTCCGTAAAAATGAAAAACGCAGTACTTTAGGACTGCAATCGTTTTTCTACTACCACATTGTTTCGAATTTTTAAACCACTTCCAAAATAAATTTCTCTCATCTTTGAGATCATTGCACATTCTTCCTCCTTCACTTATTCTCAGAGCTGCTTTGCCATACTTCATTGTCTCTTTGGCAGCTCTTTTCTTTTTCTTGTAACTCTCATACATTTATGTTCTCTAAGACTCGTCTCTTGGAGCAATAATTCTTTGATACGCTGTTTTCTCATCTTGTACAGTTTATTTCATCTCCTCATTCCATCAAGCATCCTTCTTCCTTTGTTTCACCAAAGCTGTTCCACAAACACTAGCTGCACATGTTGAAACATTATTCGTCACTCGTTGCAAAACTCATCTAAAATCAGATTTTCGATTGCCACATTCCGCACACCTTCTTGTTCCCTCAATTTAACCTCTTTCACCAGACATCTTAGGCGTACACCACACAATTACACATCAGGATTGACCCCTTTGTCATGTAGACACAAATATACTTGCTTCTACACATAGGTTCATCAAGTTTATGTCGCCTGATATAATAACTCATTCGTTAACTTCGCAACAATCTGAAATTTTTTCCAAATCTATCCAAGATCCTCTCATCTTCATTTACCGGAGCAACCCGGCTTCCATGCTAATAGTAGTGGAGAGGAAGCAGTTCATATTTGCGAAGGGACTCATTACATTGCTGTACCTTTTGCACTACCTTGAAACTGATCCACACTACTCCTCAAAAATAATTTACTATTACCCATTTCTACGTCTTTTCTCTGCGTCTCACATACGCACAACACATCTACACTTCTCGTATTCATTTCCTTGATCAATTCATTCCCATTGTCATTTTAAAAATTCCTGCAGTTTTAGGGAAATAGGAATAGCGCATTGATATTTTCTTGAAATTCACATACTTTGTCATGATATTGATCAAAAATACAGAAAAATTATTCAACATCCAAAATTTGAGTCCATTTATTCTTCTAGCAGTAATTGCACTCCAAACAACTATTTTCCAGGATGTTAGCATGGGCTTTCAACTGTGGCATAGTGTTTAAGCGCCATTGACAACTAAACTCAAGTGTCATAATTTCTACGCAGCTAACCATTAGGTTGACACTTGAAATTATTCAAGTGTCATTCCCAGCCAACCACTACCAGACATTTTTTGATATAAACTCAAATGAACTATGTTGCCTATGTTTTTCATAGTACCACCCTTTCAACTTTCTAGGTGACATCTTGTGTTATATAAGGTCAAGTAATATGGAGTTTGAGGAACTTATCAATTGTGGAGTTACTACTTCTAAAGACTCTAATTATATTCCAGAAACACCAAAATTTGTACTTCCCAAGAGAGCTTGTAAGAATCATAATACCAATTTCCATTGTCTTTTTGCTCAGATAAATTAACTGTGAAGTATTATGGAATGTTCGTTAAGAATCGCGTAAGTAGCTTCGCTTTGTTGATTTGAAGCCGAATCCCGGAATGAAACTCAAAGTTCGCATTCATAGTTGGAGCTTTACAATTTTTCTAATCTCTTTTTGTTCTCTCGGTATTTAACATAATCTCCTCAACTTGTCTGGATCGGATTTTAACGCATTGGAATTTGTGCACGCGACAGAAGAAAAACGCGCCTATCATTTGATTTGGGAACGGAAATAAGGGGGTAAAAGTTGATTAACGTTTTGTACTTTTCTACCGACCCATAATCTCGGATCGTTAGTTCTTATGAGCTGCCGCTCGATGTTGTTGATTCGATCAATGTACCGTTGCTCCAATTTGGCTAAGCGATTACGGTCCCGCAGGAGCAATTTCAGCTCGTAAACATGTGCCGTTGTTTATTGCAGGTGTTATAAGAGAAAGCAAGGCGAGTAGGCAAGGTGGTTGGCAGGAAGATACGGCACAGTTTCGCGTAAAATAATAATAGGCAATTGTGATGTAAGGCCGCGAAAAAGGGGCGCTTCGTTGCATGCGTGACGACGCGAAGGTGTCGCGGACTGAGTAACCGATAAGTGAGCGAAGAACGGTCGTCGACAGGCATTCGAAAAGCAGTGGCGTGTTGTAGGGACGGCGATGCGACCAAGGAGCTAACGGTGGAAAATGCGGGGAGGCGCCGGGGCGGCCGGCACTGCGGTCTCTGCTCGCTGGTCGCCCGCGCCTTCCGCCGCGCGGTCTGCGGTGCACCCAGTCGGAGAGGCAGCGGTGAATCTCATCAGGGGCTTACGGCTCCACAGCCGGAAGAGGACACTACTGTAAGTTCCGCACTCGTTTTGACTTGATTACATACAACGTAACGGGGGCAAACATACAATATATCTAATGATGCTTTCCATATCAGTTTAATGTAACACCAGTCACGCGGTCTGCCGAAAATTATGAGTCAGTCAACAGCTATAACAGGAATTATATTTTGTTTCAAGTAGATTAAGCGAAATAAGGAAATGAAAGTGAAGTCACCTAAGTATTATGGGAACATTTCATGTTCAGCAGAGACATAGCAGGTGGCACGCCTGGCAATTATTCTACTATTTACACCATCACGCGAATCGCATAAATATGTTATCGGTGGCCTTTTGCTAACTGATCTTGTAAGATTTTCTGACCACCTTTTTGGATCTTAGTCTTTCGTCTTGTCAATGATCTTGGATGTGAATCTCCCGATCATCCGATATACTGAATACGGCACCCCTTTGGTGAGTGGGGAGGGAGTAATTTTGGAATCTTAAATGTCAACTTTTACTTTTTAAAGCAAAACCAAAATCCATGAAAAAAAAAATCAGTTGTTGCATTTTAACAATTCTTAAATTCCCTGAAAATTAGATGAATAAAAGAGGTTCAGTTGAATGTTTGATGCAAAGTTAGCAAGAACATTACAATGATTAAAATAAACCAATTGCACAATATTGAGAATATATTACCACGACCAGTATGCTCTTACTCTATTTTATCTCCTATGGATAAGATTATTTATGAAACCTTGAGGTATGTCTAGGAGTTGGGTAAGTTATTTCGACTGAGTCTGACAGTTCAGATGTGTTCCATACAATTCTGATGTGGAGGGGAAGTACGCCAGTACTTCTATGGAAGTAGTGGAAAGTTTATTTAATAAAACTTCATGGCATACACTGTCAAATGCCTTACTTATATCAAGGCAAGTAAGTTCTCTAGCTCTTCACCTTTGTTATATGTTTCTAATATTAATTCGGGTACTCTAATCATCGCTGTTATTGTGGATCTTTGCCTTCTAAACCCATGTTATGCATCATCAAGATAGCCTCCTCGTTCGATAAAATCTTCTAGACGATTTTTCAGAACCGTCTCAAAGATTTTGGGGATTACTGGCAAAACTGATATTGGTCTAAAACTAGCAGGTTCACTTGATCCCTTATTCTTTGGTATGGGTATTACTTTTGCCACCTTCAGTTCATCTGCATTCATCTTGCATTATGCAGTCATTCAGCATTTTGTCTAAAGGTACAACTAAATATGGTATTATTTGTTTTAAAAGTATAATAGACATACCATATATATCCTTCGATGTTTTGTTTTCAAACTTTCTTATTATATCCATTATCTCATTTTCTGTTACTGGTTTTATATAAATGGTATTCGTATTATTCATTTTAAGTTTTTCCAAGTATCTGTATGATTCCAAAGTTGACGGTTGCACCCTATCATTTATGTTCTTTCCAATAAAAGCGAAGTAGTTATTCATTGTTTCTGATGTCAAATTTTCATTAGAGGGGACTGTCATATATATTGTCATCTTATTGGTTGCTGACTGAATTTTTTTTGCATTTTTAGATTTTATTTCATTTCTTATAGCTTCCTTCCAGCTTATTTTCAGTTTATTATACAAAAAATTGGCACTTTCATCTTCTTTAATATCGACTAAAGTTTTTGATGCATCCATTTTATTTTTTAGAAATTTTATTTCGTCTGTTTTCCTATATTTTTTCACACTTTCAATTTTAATTATTCTTTTAGGAATTGGGTCGAATGTCGTAAGCGACAGATAACAAAAGGTCGCAAAGCGACAATCTGGCGGCATAAACATATATCAACGTTAGATATGCTTACCTTAATAGATAAAGTTAATAGTAGTAGTAGTTATAACTACGGATGATAGGTACGTTTACACATGCTTAGGATTTTAATTCTAATTGAGTTACTGCCAATAATTGAAAACTGTGTCTATAATCGATCAAGGAAAATATATCAGTGTTTATTTTAATATCTTAGACGATTAACTAATTTTGAGTTTATCGTCAGATGAAATCAAAACTTATAATTAAAGAAATAAAATTGCTATAATTCAATTCATAATTGCTAAAGCCGCGTTTACTTTTTTTCAATCGGTTGTCATTCTTGTTAAACGTAACGGATAAGATTGGGATAATGTAAAATTCATTCAAATATTTGTCACAAGCTAATCGAGTTCAGTCAAAGCAACATTTCTCCGATTAGAGTAGACATTTCAAAGTTGGGTGATAAACAACTCTTAACTCTGACATAACGACAGGCGGTTTTCCATTTCCTTCGTTGTTAATTTCTTTGAGCCCTATCGCCCGTCACCTTCGGAATGCCGGTTTCCGCTGAAGCCGTATTCGAGAGGTTACTTCAAAGATCTCGTTTCTATAGAAACGCCCATCACTACCTATGTGATGCGATGCAACGAATAGAAAATACTTGCACCATCATATTTCCCCCGGCATGCTTTTAAGATACGTAACGGCATCTGTAATATCAGTAAACATCTACATCAAAGGTATTGGGTTGTCAATTTCAATATATATTTTAATCGAACGGTTAGATGTTACGAGTGGTATTGGAAGTAGACCCGGAGGAAATAAAAATATCCATTATTCACTACGTTGTTTCAACTCCCATGTGTGCATTCAAGATACTCGCAAGTTTCAGAAGCTAAGTGGCCAATTTGACAGAGAAAGAGTTATTGTTTATGCGAACAATTAGGGTCGGTTGTACGAACTGGCAGATTAGATCCGTTGATTAAATTTTAACTTCTGCTAAAGGCCATTACTTTGCACGAAACATAGTTGGTCAGTTGTTATCTAAAGTTTGATTCCCTTTGCTATCAATAGTTTGTTCCATTGAAACATGTATATAATGAATAGTAAATTTCCAATAAGCAATTACTATAATTTAATAATACCGTCAACATTTTTATTCATTTTGGCGGAATGATTTTCGTTGGAATCTTAACGTTTTCCGTGATTGCCGAAGGAGGAGTGCTCGGCATACTCATATTACCTATCCAAGAATGTCTTACAACAAAATTTCGGAGGAACGTTGTTCAGTTCTGAAGGGAGGCAGGCGAACCAATGCGGTTCGCAAATTTGCACATTCGCTCATTAACATGTTCTTCTTCTGCTTCAAAGTGCCATACTCCATAAGAGCCTTGGCAGCATCAAGGTGTCCATCATGCTGATTTCTGTCCAATTCTTGATATTTTGTGTCCAGCTTGTTCTTCGTCTTGCAGAGTAGCATGTCCCTTCAATTTTTTCTTCGATAAGGAATTGTAGTATGTGGAACATGCGATCTCTGATTATGTGTCCTGAGTATTTAACTTTTCGTGCCTTCCCCCAGATAATTAACAATCCTTCAGTCAGGCATTTCAGGACTCTCGCAGTCCAAGTCATTTCCATCATTATTCAGTGGAACCACATACGAGTTGCTTCTAGACAGTCGAGTGTAGCTGCTTCGATGCCATAAAGTGGGATGGAATATATATATATATATGTAGCGTTGCCTGCTACTTAAGCACACATAATGACTTGCTCCTAGTATTAAAAGCAGTCTTAGCAATTCCGCATCAAAATCTAAGTTCTCAGTGATGAAGCGCCGTAACGTTTTGACTTCTCCCCTTCTTTGATTTTCTATTCTAATCTCGGTTCAATTGTATTACCGCTTACTAATACTCGTCCATTTCGTTTTTCTAAATTCTTTAAGTCATATGGCCTCCCCGCCTTGCGAAGTGTGACAAGTAGGAGCTGAAGAAGTCTAAAATCATGAGCTAAAATTCAGGATCATCCGCCTTGTTAATTACCTTGCCAGTGACCTCATGGTAGACCTTCGACTGACATAAAAACTTGCTTCGCAGATAAATTAAATGACAGAGAAGACCATATGCATCCTCGGTCATATCCTATGTTGGAGTTGAAAACTTAATTTATCCTTTTTCAAGTGCCAAATAATTTTGAACTTTTGATATTGGTAAGTATTGTTGGTTGCAAGAATCATTTCGAACCTGACATCTCAAACCACTGGTTCTGACGGTATCAACGTGAGAATGTTGAGGCTATGCTCTCCTGTAATAACTCCTTACGTTAGGCATATAGTAAACGTGTGCCTGGAGCGTGGATTTTTTCTGACCGCTTGGAGGCTTTCCATAGTGCTCCCTTTAGCCAAAGTAAGAGATCCTACATCGTTCTCGGATCCAGACCGATAAGCATTTTGCCCCCAGTATCCAAGGTGTTGGAGAAAGTTGTTTCTGCTCAAATCTGCGACTTCATATCTAGAAATGATATTCTACCATCCTACCAGTCCGGCTTCAGAAAGGGGTGTAGTACAACAACAGCTTCACGTCATATTTTTGAGGATATTGTTAGAAGCCTTGACCGGGGATTGTCTACAGCTCTGATCTCGCTGGACTATTCAAAAGCTTTCGACACCATGGATCATGGTCTTCGTTGTGCAAAGCTTCATTACGTGGGGCTTGATGCCGTTTCCGTCCAATTTGTCAAAACCTATCTAGAATGTCGCCATCAAGTGGTTAGACTGGACAATGTTTCTTCGCAAACTGTTCCGATAACATCGGGGGTCCCCCAGGAGTCAATTCTGGGCCCGCTTTTATTTTTATTATACTCCTTCGATATTTTTAATTCAAGTTTCATTCTTTTGCCGATGACATTCAACTTTATCCGTCCTTCCAGACCAGCAATGTAAAAAGTGTCTCTGATCTTATAAACTCAGACCTTTCAAATATACTGAAGTTTTCAAATAACCATGGCCTCAAAGTTAATTCGTCTAAGTGTAGTTTTATATGCTTCTCTGGAAGAAACAATTTGGTTGAAAATCTCAATATCTCAATAGACGTTTGCGCACTACCAAATAAGGACTCTCTAAAAATACTAGGTATTCTGGTGGATACTAAACTTCGCTTCGAAGGATAAAAAAGAGTTTGTTAAAATTCAAAGTACGGAAGAAAGTAGTTGAAAGTTTGGTCCTGCCCAAAATTGCGTATGGTCTGTTACCAGTATACCCATGCCGCGATCTTGTTAATCGGAACCGTTTGTAAAGGGTACAAACTAGTTGCTGCAGACTAGTCTTTCGTTCAAGAAAGTACGATAGAGGAGTTAGTTCAAAAATTTGCAAGCTGAGATGGCTCAGTGTTTCTAAGCTTTTTGAATGTCAATTTGCTAATATGGTCCATAGAATCCTGTAATCTAAATGTCCACCTTATTATTTGAAAAATTAATTTTCAGAGGCAACATGCATGATGTCAATATAAGGTCAATTAATACTCTTTCTCTCCCGAGATACCGCCTGTCCTTATTTCAACGGTCTTTCACTTTTGATGCGGTTAAGATCTACAATAACGTAAAAAAAGATATAAAAAACCTGTCAGTGGATGGTTTTCGACATAAGTTTTTTTTGAGTAATTCTACTCAGAGCGATCGTTTGTGGCTTCTCTATTGCTTCAACTTCTTTGTTTTTTTTTGCATAATTCTACTCCTGGAGCATTTGAATCTGGTTTTTGGTTACTTTTAATTTGAACTCTGAACTTGTACGAAATTTTATTTTAGCTTTGGGTTATTCTTATTTAGTCCATAAAATAAAGTGGACATTTAAGTTTTTTGCTAGTTGTTCCTTTTGTAAACAGGGTTAAGAGGAGTAGCATAGCTAGGCTTCGCCCTGTGCTTCAATGTAGTATTGTGAAGCGATATGTTTTCTTTCTTTCTTTCTGAATAAAGTCCTATTATTATTATTATTATTATTATTATTACTATTGTGAACCAAACCTTGTAGCCGCCAATATCTCCATCAATTTAATGAAGCAGATAAATACGTTTTTATTCATCTCTCGGCTCTTTTGAAGTAGAATCTTCAAAGCTGTTAGGGCTTTTCGGGTTCGGAGGCTTGGGCGGAATCCAAATTGTGTGGAGCTTCACGCATATGATTCTCAGAAAGTTTTTCTACTAGTGATTCCTAAGCTTATTACAGGATTGCCAGTCCCAACATTCTTTTGGGTATTGCTTCTTCGGCAGCATAAAAGTTTATCTAAAACTATAGACTATAGATTTGTTTAAAAAAATAAGTGAGATCCTTGGTCCCATCAATGCCCAGGAGCTGGATGACATATGCTAGATTTTAATCTGTTACAGAAGCTTTTCTACTTTTCATAAGATGAATAGGATGACGAACATCACTTTATGAAATTTCGAGACTTTCTTCTAAACTTTCTTTGCTTAGAGGATTCTTGCATCTCACTAATTCCTTCAGGTAAAGCTTCCACGTTTCTTCTTTTTCTTCGGATCGCCTTAGTTATCTGATAATCTTTCTGATTTTGGCATAAATACTTTACCTGGTACCAATTTTTTCATTTTATTCACTCCAAAAGAGTCGGCAAATGCTTGGATTTTTTCAGTGTTCTTCTACCCACTTGTTTTTTATTGCTTCGTGTGGGCCTCGACATTCATTCATTCAGTATAAGATATCCGTTTTCACTCGAAATATTTCTCAAAAGTTGTAGGAACTGCTTGATTTTTCCCCTAAAGTGGGTCCAGCTTAGATAATATGTTGTTTATTTCTTGATTTACTGACTCTCTTACTCATCTTATCACTTATTATTCATTTGTTGGCTCTGGGTGTTATTCTTAGCTCCAACCAAAATGATTGACGCCGCGAATCTTCGCTATAGTGTGCACGCTCTGTAAAATATTTTGTTACGTCGGTAAAACTTTTACGATCTCTCGTAAAAGTTTTCGTCGGTTGAATTTAAAGATGAAAAATTACAAGAAAAAACGAATTTCCGTCTATAAATAGGAAGACAAAAAAAAAAACAAGTTCCCAAATGCATACAATTATGAAATCGTTAAGATGAATTATGTGAATTTCATAACTTTCACTTTTCTGTTCTATTAACAGTTTCTTATGAATATGTATACATTTAGTATTTATTTTCATTCACACCGTGAAGGTCGTCGAAACGGTTGACGTTTAAAAAAATAAATGTGAGTACCTCTATACGCGATACAGTTCGCAACAATTGACTAAACTCTTGTTTTCAATGGTTGTCCGTCGAAATACCATAAATTTCATCTTCACAGTGTTCACCTTGAGGGAATTAAATCGCGTTGAATGTTTTTTTCCGAATCCGGTTTTCAAATCTGACTACGAGTGAGGGAGTGTGTTTTTCTCCCTGAAAAATTCCATTTAAATTTGCTGTTGATGCGAACACCAGTTCGCTACGAAAATAACGACCCAGTTAGAAAATGAATTCTTGCTGAGAAAAACATTCGAAGAAAAATTGCTTTTTACAAGTCGTTGTTGCATAACTAATTGCCGTTAAGATATCCGAGCCAAAGTGTCATTCGCGTTTCGCAAATTCAACGCTCGGTGGACAACGCGAATTTGAATAATAAGGAACAGCCGGTTCCTAAATTAGCAAGCTACGCTCGTAAATTCATAAATATTAATGGTTTCCATATTGATCATTACTTCCCTCGTATTAATTTTTTGACATACATTTTCTTGAATGACATACAAATGAATTAACTGTTGTTTGAAGAAAAAAAAAAACGTTTCATTGTCAATGAACAATTCGTGTTTTCATCGTGAGTTTTTTTGTAGTATTTACTTGAAATTGTAGATTGGTAAGCAGAAAATGAAAAACAGAAATATAGTTTCATTTTTTATTTTTTCTTTTCTATTTCATTTCTAAAACTGTGTTTGCGATACTACGTCAATGTTAATTGAATAACGACCTAGTCAAAGGTGGATTTTCCTTATCGACTAGGACTAGGTAATAATTTAGCAACGTTACCTTAGAACCTTATTAGTTTGTTAGATCACTTAGCTATTTTCTTTATGTGCGACAGAACGTCAACGGTTGCGTAATTTTAATTGTCACTTCTTCCATCAAATTTTAATTTAATTGTTAGTAAAATTTCTCGAAAAACTCAACCATCTTGTTAATTCGTGATAAAGCAAAAGCAATTAAGTGAAATTGGATAGGGATTATAAATATCAGATATATGCGGAGCTTGGTGATATCTAGCCACTATTGATTCTCAATCATTTCCTTAATAGCTGCTGCTTAATACTCGTTATGAATAGTTTTAATTATTATGTGTTCATCATTACAGAAGACTGCAGCTACTGCTGGTGTAACGGTTGATATCAACAAAACGAACGCGATGTACATCAAAATGATTGGTGAGTACACTTATATGTATAAGAAATTTTAATTGGATTGGTAATTGTGATAAGGACCATAAGAATTTAATGACATATAAACGAGCAGCAGATGACACCCCATCCGCATTAAGGGCGGCATTAAGGGCTACCAACTTTTTCCACCTGAGACATTTACACTAATTAATATACTTCCAATTTAAAAGCTAAATCTGTTAGAATTTATTTTATTGCATTTCTATGAATGGTTAATTGCTGCATCGGTTTTTTATTTTTTGAACTTCATATTAACCTGAAAAAAGTCAATATTTGGAAAAATGGTCTCTTTTCCTTGTTGTTTTGAAACCCATATTCAATTCTGATGTGGACACAAATACTCCTTGAAATCTTATGCTCAATTTCCGTTTCATTCTTTTTAAAAATTTGGCTTTCAAGTTATTCTTCATAATTTTGAATATTTATGACTTGCCTCCGTAGTCTAAAGATCTTGCGTTCGAACGCCAGCCTTAAAATCAAATTTAGTATTATGGGGTTACCCCATCTACAGAACGTAACTCACAGGATAGAAAATATTTGACATCAAACACACGCTTTTATGCATCCAATTTTTATGCAGCTCGCAGAAACAAGGGGACGACACCCTTTCTATCTCATGATGAAGCCCCTGGCTGTCGTTCAAACAAGCTGTCCCAGAAGTTTATCATGAAATTCCAATTATTTATTAGTGGAATTATGATGTTGGCGGAAGCCACAGTATACAGGGTCCAGGAAATTTCTAACATAGTTCTAAAACTCGTGACTTATGGAGAACCTGAGGATTTGTTTCCAAAATATATGTGAGGGGGAGCAGAATGAAATGTTTCAAAATTAAATTCATATATACAATTTTCAGTTTTTCTTTAATATAATAGTAGTTATATAATGCGGTTTCTGGACCATCCCCTAAAATATAAAGCCCTTCTGCATTCCAACTCCATCCCGTCTCGGATTTTTGATGTGAGACCGATCCTTAGTCTTGTTTCAAAAAATTTATTTCAATACGAAGAATTTATGTGTTATGAATTTTATAATGGTCAAATATTGAAGGTGATATACCGCAGCAGCCTATTTGGTCTTCGAATTGAAACATCCCACAGAAGTTTGCGAATAGAATGAGTTTCAACACTAAAACCTCCTTAATTAATTTCATGCAAAGGGATGGAGAAGAGGTAAGAAGGGTTGGAGCCCTTGCAGATTACAGGCTTTTTAATCGTCCAACAGTTCAGTTGGGTTGGGTGTAAGTGCGAACAGTGATCTAACTGAATAGTCGGGTCGAGGGTGGGTGAGCAGACTATAACCAAACGGTCGGACTTTCATATTTTGGTATAAGTTGAAATAGTGTTGCTGTAGATGAGAAAAATTTCAAATGGACACGACACTCCGAAGGAAAGTTATGATTGCTTTGTATCTTGAAAGGGGAAGACTTAAGAGAAGCAACAGATTAATTGGAAGGAAAAATTCTTTTAATACTTTCAAAATTACTCGATTTTCTATATATGTAGAATGCTTTGGGGAAATTAATAAATATTGAGGTGAATATTCAGGAAAGTTTTATGATAATATATTCGCGATCTAATTAGGTTATTTTGTGAGGATTCTATTTTTTGTTTTTATGATAATAAGAGTAATTTCGTTTCTGTTTCTCTAAGAACTTCTCTCATTATTAATAGAAAATCGCGAAATGTTTCATTATAGAAATTTTTGGAGATTTTAAGATTTATTTACGAGAAATTTTGCGGAATATGTGTAAAATATCAAAACGATTATTCAGTCTTTACAAATTTCTGAATGAACCATTATGTCCAAGAAAATATTCGATAATGCCTTCCTGCCAACTTTTTTCTTTCACCGAACTTTGTGAATGTTTTGACATATTCCACGATAAAAACGATAATTTAAGAGGAATATAGGAGAAAATTGAGTGAAAACTGAGGAAACATCAAATGGAATGTGAGTGAGAATTTGTAACAAATTCATTATGAAACTGCACGGAAACTAAAAAAACCTATAAAAAGCTCACTATGAAAATGTGAAAAAAATTGGAATTCCCAAGAAAATTCTGAGAAAGACCATCAAAAGGTTTCAAGATTTTGGGAGAATGAGGATTGTTAACTTGTTCAGAAAACTTTAAAGCAGGCAGAGAAATAAAGAAATTGAATACTGAAAACAAAGAATAAACTTAGAATTTGGAAACGTTTCTTTAGTACTTCTTTTTTTTTGTGCAAATTTCAATAAAGAGAACTTTTACGATAAAATTGAAGATTCTCCGAAAAAAATATACATAAAATACCGAAAAGATCTTCCAGAATTCTGTGAAGAAAATTCTCGAACAAACGGCCAACAAGTAAAGACTGATCAATTGTCGAACGTAAGTCCAAAAACTGTAAACGAATCAAAGAAGGCTCCAAAAATAAACAAAACCAGCAATATTTTAACACAACTTTTCCATGAAAATTTTTGTCGAATGTGAGTATTTTTTCGTATGAGTAAAGTTCAAATCGAACATTCTTTAGCTTATGATGAATCTACTCTCCGAGACAACAGCAGAATTTTATCGAAAAAATTTCCAAGAAAGGCCACTTGAGTATTTTAAAACTTTGAGAAAAGAAAAAAGTTTTAATAGGTTAACAAAAGAGATATTGAACGCTTAAAATTCATTAAAGGAGTTTCTGAAGAATGTTCTATGAAATTTGAGAAAAAAGTATTTGAAACATTCTATGTTTCAAATACTTTTTTCTCGAAAAAATACGAGAAACCACCCAGAAATTTACAAAAAGTATTTGCATGTTAGTTCGAGGGGATCTTAAAGTAGCCATTAGAGAAGTTTGAGAATCTTGAGGACAAAAATGGAAAAATTGTAGACAAATCCGAGATAACTTTGGAAAAAGACTAGAAATAGCAATATTTCAACACCTTTTTGGTTGGAATTGTACTTCATCAATTTTTTTGCTTAAGTAAATAATGAACCTTAACCATTCATTTCCATCAGGTAAAAAATAATAAATTGTTTTCAAGGTTTATGATGCTAAAATTTCCTCAGCGATAAACAAAAAAGTTTTGTTAACACAGCATTCACCACATTTTAGTGATGTAGACGCCATGCAAATTTGCTATTTGGAAGGAGATAGAGATAAATTCGATGTTTTCCATGTTTATAGTTAAATTAGGTTGAATAAATTGTTGTAAGTTAATACGAGCTTTTCACTCGATTCAATCCAATGAACACGTATTTTTATTAAGATGTAACAAAAATAATTGAATACAATGATTTTTTAAGCCACACACAAATTGTCTCATTGATTTCTATCGCTCGTAATTTATCAACCAATACGCCTATTGGTGCTTCTGCAATCAAAATGCTTCAATAGATAATTATTGTTGTTTTAAAGAAAAGTCGAACAATGTATGTTAATTAGAGGTAAACACGAAAAATTAGATTTCTCTGAAACAATACTCAATTCCGCGTATCGATCACAATCGCAATTGTGCGGTGAATTACCGCAACCAAAAATATCCGGATTCGTATTAAGATAACAAACAATTCGAAAACAATGTCAAACAAATTTTCATCCTTGGTCTGAATGTCCCATACGCAAATTGTTCGGAAGCATTAAAAGACGCGAACGCTCATTAACGTGCTGAAATGGTAAATGGCCACTCGAAATTTTATTAACGCTCATTCCAAACACCGCACATCGTTTGCGATAATTACTATTCCTGAAACCCACATATAGAATACGCGAAACCTTGAGCGAAATCTGGGTCAAAAGCGGATAAGTTTTATAGGAACGATCATTTCTAAGTTCGACATACACCTGAGAAAGGTCTGTTGATCGTTCAATATGAAATTGTCGTTCTCCGAACATGTTCACTTTTAAGGACTTCGTCGACGAGTCGCGATGGAATGTCGGGCATGGAAAAAAAAAGTTTTAGAATTTTTCACATCGGATATTTTGAGGTCACTTTAACATGATCACTCCACTGAATTTCGACGGATTAGATCGAGGAATCTTATCGATCGTTAATCTGAAGATTAAAAACGATTACCATTGTTGAAATTTTGTACCCATCATCCAATTTGTAACGAAATGGACTGACAAGATAAATCGATCATTAAATATTTGGAATTTCACCAACTTGGATGATATCAGGGGACATTTATTGGAATTCTAGAGAAAATATAATCTTGGAATGAATTCAACTCTAATCTTACAACTGAGCATTATTATTAGTATCTCGAAAAATAACACCAGAAGAATTTTTATCATGTAACGTGGAAATTGACTAGAGTGATATAATAAAATAAATCTAAATTTTTCAGTTCATTTTCATCGAAAAATTCCTCCCATGGAGTGTACTCTACCAAATATTTATTTTAATGTTTCGATAATATCAAATTCAGTATACTAACAATAAATCCTGGTGAACTTTCATAATAGATATTATGTGGTTTCAATTAACCGCATTTGATAACAATGTTCACTTTTAAATCTGAAACCGTTCAACAATTAACAGAAATATATTTTTCAAATATATAATCTTCTTATCAAAAATACCAAAACCAAATTTTATTTCTATCATAGGATGATTGTTTGTGATATATTGGAGTCTTTTAGAAAGGGAAAATTTTTGTTCATATATGGGGAACAATGATAGTCTTGTGTAGAGACAGAGTCTTGTGCCTGAATATTTGATAGCAGAGAGTATTTGTTGCCTAAGTAAAAGGCTTAAACTTAACTTGAAGTAAGTGAGCTGACAATGCGTCGTTTTGGTTCATTCATGGTTGGATCATATTATTTTAAATTTTAATTCTTATCTAATTTTTTTATACTTTTCTTTATATCAAGGCTAAAAGATTTCAGTCGTGGACCATTTGGTGCAAACCAATAAAAGATATCTTCTTGAAATCATTGTATTATGCATTCTTCATGTCTTCGAAATACAATACAATAATATTGCCGACTATTCGGCCCAATACCGAATAGTTGCTGAATGTTCGTAGCATTCCTAATCTTGTCTTCCTGCGAAACCAGCTTCTGCTTATCTGCTTCTACTGATATCTAGGCTGCTATTGAGTTTAGATATGAAAAGGCAATCAAGTAAGACTGAGGTTGGAAATGGAAAGATAAGTATTTAAAGACCGCCGTCCCCCCTTCGGAACCGGAAAATCTCTCAACACAGCTCTTGCATTTGCAAGATATTGCCAGTGCCAGTAGTTTTATTCTATTCATCATTGTGTACTAATCACTAAGGTCAGTCTTGCTGAAACGTTTGATGCACGTAATTTCATCGATTCATAACAACATTTGAACAATTTACTCGAAAAAAAAGGAGAAATCAAATGACATAATTTTTGAAATAGAATTTCAAGAGCATAACTTAAGTTAGGAAATCACTTACAAATAATAAAATTATAAATCTGTATCAATAATATGAACTAATGTTAGTTTTCCAAAGGTTCTTGGGGAATTCATCAAATTTTGCAAATGATTTGATGTCTCATTTTCTAGAATTTGAATAATAATTCATAGAACTTCTTAAATTTTCGAATAAATCACTGAAAATCAAAAGAATATTTGGAAATTTCCAATGAACCTCCCCGGAATTCCGGAAAACGTTTAAAGTGTTGAGGAGACTCTGGCGGAATGCCCGAAGACGTTTGAGGTATTTGGCCATATTCCTATTGCCATTATGAGGACAAAATCCTTAACTAATAGTAAAATCTGGTTGCTGAAAATTTCTGAATTTCTACACGAAATTTTTCTTGAAATTTTCTGCATTACTAAAGTAATCGACAAAGAAGCATTTCATCAACTGTTCGTCGAAGAGACTACAACTATTTTTTAGAAAATGTCGCAGCGATCGATTATTTGCAGTTCTGTGGTTCTGAAAAGAAACGTTTTTTATTGAATATCGCTGATCGTGATATTCAGCCTGTGCCAATTTTTTCATTACCTCGATTACTATTCTTGTCTAAAATGAACCGTTTCTGAGAAAAATTCCACTCTTTTGTTCTTTCAACAATCCTGATCTCGAACGACCGAACAACGGATGATATTTAAAGACTGAAAGAATTGTTAAAAATCGAATGAAGTATCAATTTGTGGTCGGAATGATTTATTGTTACATTTCAGTTATTTGAAAGGAAAGTGCTTTTTTTAAGTTTTAAGAGTATCTCGCTATACCCCTTGGACGACGCTTAGAATAGTAAGTGGAATTCTGAATTTCGATTTTTGTTTCTAATCTCTCTAGGATATAATTGCTTATTCGATTGTTCTCGAATTACTTCAACTTGTTAAGATACAAAGTTAAATTGATAGTAAATAAAGAGATAATGAACCAAAAAAGCGCTGCGTAACGCAATTCTCTTCAACAAATGCGTAATGACATCAAAAGAATTATTACTACTAAGAAACACATAAATCATGCAAAATTTCATGCATTTCATACCACTTATCAAATCTGTCTTTGCTTTTTCGACAGCTGTTGAATCTTTGTTCAATAAACCAAAACAGAGTTCAAAAATGTGACATAGAAATTGATTTCCAGTTGCTTCATCAGATGAGATTGGTTTACCATCTGTCAACGTTCTAAAAAATTACCACTTTATTCATAAACTTTTCAAATGTCAAGTTAACGAAAAACTGATTACCTGCAGCAAATAAATTGTCTAACAAAGTCTTCAATCCCATATAATCGATCTCGCCTATTTCGCCAGCTATTTCTCTGAAAGCCTCAATGGCTTCTTCCTTTTTCTGCATATCTGTTGAATCTTTTGCCTTCTTACTTTTACGAGGCTGGTCTTCACAACGTCAGTTGCAACTTTGCACTAGAAATGGGAGATTAAAGAAAATGCATTCGAAAGAGGAATTGGTAAAGCGGAAAAATACAAGATAAATATTGTTTCAAAGAAAAAGAAATCAAATTCGTAGTATCTAATTTTTTACTCACTCTTTCATCAACATTACCATAACCCAAGGCCTCATCATGTTCCCTGAAATAAGTTTGAATGTATAGTCACGAAAAACACTTTTTTTTAATTGGGAAATATACAAAGACTAAAAAAAATTGACAAACAATTAGAAACTTTATTTTTGATTTAAATTACGATGTCCGAAACTTGATTTTGATTCTATATTATTTCTAGTTACGTCAAATATAAATTGTAAAAATCGTTGCAAATGCAATGATCTCCATTTCTCTAACAACAAAGTACTATGAAAGATAATACAAAATATTTGACATATATATTTGAAAAAATATGCATTCTTGCTTAATTTTCAGGAAGCGTTTTTGTTACAATCAAATGCATTCAACAGTTATTACTGTTGGATATTAGAACGTAACATCCAAGGTAACAACATAATCTCATGATACAAACTTCGATGCAAATGATTTTTACAGAAAGAAATATATGACAGAAAATATCAATAAAAAAACATTCGTATGAAAAATACTGAGAAATAAACAGAAGAAGCATACTAGAAGCAATCCATCCATAAAATTGCAAAAGGGAACATGAAAGAAAGAAAGCTTAATTATTAAAGCGAAATTACCTCGATTACTATTCTTGTCTAAAATGAACTATTTCTGAAAAAAATTCCTCTCTTCTGTTCTTTCAACAAACAATGGCTCGTTATTTCCCCTTCATTCCCTCACCCTACATCGCCACCCCTGATCTCGAACGACCGAACAGCGGATGACATTGGAAGACTAAAAGAATTGTTGAAAATCGAATGAATTATGAATTTGTGATCGGAATGATTTGATGTTACATTTCAGTTATTTGAAATGAAAGTGTTTTTTTAAGTTGACACCTGCTGCAAAAATGCCAAAGATTTTTAAAAATTATCTAAAATAACTCAGCCTCTAAAAACATCATCGCTTTCAGTTTTTTACCGTTCAATTGCTATCAAATAGGGCTATAACCGTTTCGCTTACTATTTCTGAGAAAAAAATTTGGAAACCTTCTGAAAAACTTGGTTTCGATGAATTACATCTGAGCTACTAATAGTTTCACTACTTTTGGGCTTTTTACAAACAATTCATAGCAATTTCACAGACAATTGATTTTCTCACTGTTTTTAGCTACGAAATCGCTAAGAAAATCGCAGAGATACGCTAGAATAATCGTTTGAGAGCGTTTAAGATATGGACTAGCTGCGTATTGGATAGTAAACTCGTCGAGTCCCAACTTGCCACCGCCAGTCATTAAATTGCATTTTCGATGCGAAAGCAGAACTGTTCGTTTGCTCGACGGAAAAATCGAATTATTTACCAATATTTGTCCGAAATAATTCGATTTTGGGAAAAAACTTACATGCATTTTCTTCGGCACATATGTTTGCCAGCTGACGTGCGACGCGTTCCGCTATTTTACATATAGTGGTCCCCAATTCATGACTTACAATTTCTATAAACGGAATATGAATCAATAGCAATATGAAGAATAATTAAAGTTTGTAATAGTTGCAACCTTAATTACGCATATAATATATTACACTGACCATTTGCAAGCGTATACCTTTCATTCCGGTATCAACAGAGCCAAATTACTTCTTTAATTCTTTTTCTTTTCAATTGCAAGCGTATATCTTCAAGTCAATATAATGTCAACGGACTCTGAATGTCCGGGATGTTATTGAACTTTAAAGTAATATCTTTTTGTGAAACTATATTTAGAAACATTTAGTTCTATAGATAGTTTTTAACATTTTTTGTGAAGTTATTTTTAACACGACCGTTTCTGTAATTTATGCAACGTTTGTTTTAAGTTCCGGTATGCAACTAACAATACAAGAGAATGCTGAACGCGTGCCATATTGGTTGCATTCAAAGCAAACAATTTTACGAAACTTTTCGGAAAATCTGTAAGAGAAACTCCGGAATTTCGATTAATTGCAGAAAAATTCTGCGTTTCATTTTGAAAAATTGAATTCCTAAAAAAAACCGCTTAACTTGACCAACAATTTTGTTGCTCATCTTGTAGAAAGAGTGTTAATTCAAAAGAATCCATGAATACCTTAGACATTCGATTTACTAAGGCGCAGTTTTGTGAAAATTTTGTGCTGGTGCAAATTACTTTTTCAATCAGGAAGAAATTAATTTAAGCAACAAAATAAATGATCCATAAAATACTTGGGAATGAAATAATTAATTTCTAATTCTTCATTGAAGTGGGAAATGAATAGTTCTCTGGCGATTAGCTATAGTGCATAAATTTTCACGACTTTTTGGATCTGGGTGCTCGTAAAATTTGATCCATTAAATGTAAATCTGTGACTAATGGTCAAAGCCAGGCAAAGCAATTTTGGAACGTTTAATGCACATTTTGACGATGATTGTTTAAACTATTTTCGGAAAGCAATTTCGTTGCTTTATTCGTAGAGATATCTTTTTTCAACGAACGAAAATTTACATTATCGGTACCTGATGCTTCGCTATTCTTCGTTCCAGCTCCCGTAGAAACCCCGAGGCTTCAAAAATATTTCACAAAAGAAGACTGGATACTGTTAGATGCCATGGGATCAAATCCTACGGAGAGGAGCTCCGGGCGATTCCTCACGATGCACAAACGGCGCCGCAAGAAACTGACCACGCGCTCTCTACATCAGGATTATGCAATACTTGATGATATTCATCATGGATTAGTACATGTAAGTTCATTAACATTCTTCGGTATTTAACACGCAAGATAGTAATATCACCGTGCGCGAAATAATTGAGTAACGAAACGAAGGAATGGTGCTTTCGACCTTGGTATCGAATTATTTACTACTTCATATTTACTAGTAGTTACGTTGATGCGATGATGAATTACATTTCCGCCTAAACAAAACCCTCAATTAATTTAAAAATAAATTCGAAGAGGAATTGAAATTTCACTATGAACATTTTGCAGTTTAATTGTATACAATTATTAGTTTCCATCGGAAGATGATGTTTCGAACCTTGAAATCGAGACAATATGCGGTAATAAAAAAAATTTATAACTGTGTAAATCTAACGTTTCACTGGTATTTTATTGCGCGAGGATGAGGACTTTGGACGAACTCGAATTATGAGGAAGAAAAACAAATTATTCAGCCCAATTTTCAACGAAACTCGCGTTCGATTATAGGTAATTGAATCTATTGAAAATGAAGTGATTCGAGTATCATACTTGTCATGGCGAGACGAATCGAAATTAAATTTTTTTTTTCTCGAAAATGCGTGTTTGAGCTGACACATACTTTTTTGGTGCTTTTAGGATATTAAATCTGCAATCATTTTTCGCATTTCAGAGAATATTAAGTTATTGTGGAAGATGGGCGTTTAACGCTTTCACATTAGAAACGGTAGCTGGAGGGCGATCGTTACCCGTTCTCTGTGTTCATTTATTTAAATGGTACGGCCTGCTGGAGCATTTCAATCTCGACGTCGTCCACGTTTGGAAACTCTTTAGTAAGTGGAGATGCATATTTCCATTTGCGCGCCCCGACGTCGAACGTCGCCCGTCGTTACCACACTATATTCCTTGCCTTGTATTTCAGCACTTATAGAGGAAGGATATCATAGCACGAACCCTTACCATAATTCGATACACGCCACCGATATTACTCAAGCGATGCATTGTTTTCTTCAAGAGGAAAAAGTGAGTTCGAGACGATTTTGTAACGTTACGTTGATTAGATGTTTGGATAGATACGACAGCATTTGACTCCGTTGGAAATTATGGCATCGCTCATCGGAGCTGTGGCTCACGACTTAGATCATCCCGGTGTCAATCAGCATTTTCTTATTTCTACTTCTAACCATTTGGCAATTTTGTATCAAGTAAGACCGTTCAACTGGTGTTGACTCGAGTTTAGACATTAACGAGCGATTTTTCAGAATAAGTCCGTGTTAGAAAATCATCATTGGCGGTCGGCCATCGGTTGTTTGTTAGAAAGCGGCGTGGCCGACCAACTGACACCGTATAGGGATGATCTGGAATATCTGATTCGTGAACTGATTCTTGCCACCGACATCAATAGGCAGCAGGAGTTTCTGACGAAATTTAAGGTCAGTTACGCGATAACAAAATAGCCGTTCGCATAAAACGTTGCAATTTTATATTTTACGAGATGAGTAAGAATATTGCATGCCTCGTAAAATAGCTTTTCATCGTCTTACCTAAAATATTCACTATGTACGTGTTTTGTATGTTAAACATGTTAAACATATATGTGGATGCTTCGAGCAGATTGTTGTTCAGGGATGTTTTTTTAAGGCAGTACTCAAAGGCCAATATATATTTTGAAACAATATTCGACAGTCAATCGATGTTTTTGAAATGCTATCGAAAGTTTTGTTTCGCATTATCAAACATCACTAATATATCGCAAAGTAAAAATAATATATAGGAAGGAGCTCACTTTTTCTGGCACCGATTAACCGACACCGGTATTTTCAAAATTTTTCAAAAACCAAGTAACGTTATTCTTTGCAAATTTGCCATGGTTTAAAATTTCAATACTTTTGATGGAGCCGTTTTGAAGATATGTGTCCAAAAGTGTTGCCTGGACGTCATCTTCAGAGGGCACCAGCTCCTCAACTAAGCATTTTTGGATTATGTAATTTTGGTCGAATCGACCTTAAATAATGTCTAGAACATCCAATGGAAGTTTGTCGGTATAATTATGGGACAGCCTGTATACTAAACGCAGTTTCGATTATTGAATAATAAAATTAATAATGGAACAAGTTGCAAACTGTAGTTTTTTTTATTTTCGAGTTGAACGAAATTGTAGCAACCAATTCTACATTTCATAGAGAACAATTGAATTATAGATATGGTTCAGTCTAATCATAAATTACCGCCGGAATTTGCGGCTAAACGAATTGTTCACGAGCAATGTAGATCAGGTTAATTATGTTATGACTTAAATTTTTTTCCTTGAACGAATTCAAATCGATTTGATACTTTTATTGCCTTTCATTTTCTGTTCTGTCAGCTGAGATTTTACTTCCTCCAAGTACTCAAAACGAGCAAAACGATCAACTTAGAGCATTGTCTGAATTAGAATTTATTTCTATTGCGCAGAAACACCTGGACGAAGACAGTTTGGACCTGACTCGGGCCGAAGACAGGAGCTTCATTCTGCAGATCGCGTTGAAATGTGCCGACATTTCGAACCCGACCAGGCCGTGGGACATTTCGCACAAATGGAGTATGAAAGTTTGCGACGAATTTTTCAGGCAGGGCGAGTACGAGCGCAAATTAAATCTTCCAGTGACTTCCATATGCGACCAACAGTCGACGTCCGTTGCCAAAATCCAAGTTGGTACGTTGCAAATAAGTATGTAACATTTTCATTCCTTCTGAAACGTAGCTGGCTTCTCGTTGATCGCAACCCTCAACGGCTTACTTTAGATAAGCTAGAGAGAACTAGAGTACGTAGAAAGATATTTTTTAGAAGGAACGCATGTAATCGTATGAACATGATTCTTGATTATCGGGGTGACGTTTCTTCACCGATTTTTTGTGCAAAATACTTTATTTGAATGAAGAAACACCGCCTTGATTTTTCGGCACAGTGCCTCACGGATATTTTTCTCATAGAAAAGTTCGAATTTTATTGTTGGGCATGCCCTTTAATAAGCTTCATAGTACTTTTTTTAGAGCATTCACAATAATTTGAGATTTCGTCTCGTACAAGAGGATTTCCGAGTAAAATATGGCGAGATGAAGGGAATTAAATTTAAATAATTTTGGAAAGTTTTTACCCGTTAATATTTATAGAATAGTAACTCATCTCGTCCATTTAATTGAACAGGATTCTTTCGTTTTGTGGCCACACCCCTTTTCGTTGAGTGGCATCGGTTCCTGAATAGTAAATTATCGACCGATATGATAAAACTGCTGGAATCCAATCAGAAGAGATGGGAGAATCAAGAAAAAACTGAATTGGCGGAAGAAACACAGACGGAATTATCGGACGCGGAACCGGAAATCAGCGAGGACGAAGAAGCCACAAAACA
The DNA here is from genome assembly GCA_020654155.1 of Novius pumilus. NCBI lineage: Eukaryota > Metazoa > Arthropoda > Insecta > Coleoptera > Coccinellidae > Novius > Novius pumilus. The sequence continues at coordinate 112,774 of JAIFOV010000007.1, forward strand.
ATCATCGGAAATTACGAGTATCATGGATTTTATTCCACCACCCGACAGGTGAACAACGATTTGAAGTCTGACAATTTTCGACAGGAAAATTTGTGTTCCAGGGACAAAAGAAGACAATCATTACTAGTTCCAACGTTGGAAAGCACTCTTGGCGTGCGAAGACATTCTGTGCCGGTTAATCTAGATCCATCGTTGGCGCGGACGATCTATCGGAGGGAAAGTCTTCCGATCAATAGAAATCGAAACGCGAGCAGTCCGATCAGAAGCGAATCTAGGACATCGAGAGCTTCTAGTGGACTCAGGGAGGAGGACGAACTCTTCAGATATGGATCGCAGTCGTCATTCTCTAGCCCAAGGCATTCTTCAGGTTGGTAGTTTTTGTTGGTTCGCATCAATGAAACGAAACTAATAATCCCGTTTATTAACAGAAATGTTAGCAAATAAGTTCATTATAACGAGACGATAGACAAGAAGTTTTGTGAACAAGTGACGCTTGAGCTGAAATAGTTTTACTAATACCGCAAGGCATGCGAAAAACCACTGCAAACATTGGATACATTTTGTTGTTTCTCAATATTAAAATTTTGTGTTGTCGTGCTGGCTTTGTACCAGGGGTCTCCAAACTTTTCAGTAAAAGGCCAAACTCGTGGAAACAAGAAGTTCCGATGGTCAGATAGATTATTTCGCGGCGAGAAAGCATTGCTTCGCTTATTATTAAAAAAGGCCCTCACTACTGCATCACGGGCCGGATTGGGTTCAGTTAATTTTAATCGACAATTCAAACATAGGGAAAACTTCCACTTAGTTATTTGCTGCGATGCTCCATGTTGTCAACTGATATTTTTGTTTTGCTTTCGTTCATTCTAACGCAAGCTCCGCTGCTGGAACTTCTTTACAGTACTTTGGAAGTTGTGTGGCACTTAGATAATGCTTTCTTAAAATTAACTCTCATGGATATAGTTCTGAATAATTTTCTAATATCTCTTCAGCTGCTGGTTATTGCTACGACTTGTGTCATGTCCATCTGCTTCGATCATTTCCATGATTTTATCGACAAATTCGACATCTACCGTACTGGTACCAGACACTCCATCATTGGAACAAGTCGGGTGGAATCAACGAAATGAAATTGGCTGTGATAGTATCAGGATCAGAATAGCAACTCAAAAATTCAATTGCATTGTAGAATTTTGTTCTCGTCTCTTGTTTTTACTTGTAAGAGCATGTGGAAATTTTTTTGTATGAAATTGTAGAGCTATACCACATCTAAAAGTGATGCATTGCAAACAGTGTTAACATATAATTCCAATTGTGGAATATAAAATGTCCTTTTTCCGTTCTCTTCGTACAGAGTGCTTCAAATGGAAAATTGAAGGAATATGTTGCATCTTAAAGGAGAATGGGCAAAGGTGTCTCTTGATGATTGTTAAAGGAAGGGCGCATCAATGTGACCAAAATACTGACGGATTCCATGTGTGTGTGTGTGAGGGGAAAGTGTTGATTCCATAGCTTGGTTGGAATTTCATCAATCTTTTCAGAATTTTCAAAAATTAGCAGATTTTCTACAATATCTGCCTCATTCTTGAAAAGAAATGAAACTTCACCAGGGAGTTCAAGGGTCAAGGCTTTTTAAACTCTTTTTATATCTCAAATTTTTCTATTCTATTCAAATTGGTGTAGATATCTCAAATAGTTCATTATTTTTCAATATTATTATTATCATACAATTAGAACAATGAGAAGAAGCAACAGGCCTATAATTCTCAGAGTGAGACAGCGTTAAATTATTATAATACAATTAGAACAATGAGAAGAGGCAAGAAACCTCTTCTCTAATTTTTTTTTATTTTTATTATTTTAATTTTTTTATTATTCTTATTGTATTTTTAAAAATTAAAATTTAACATTTTATGGGTAATTGAAGCGAAGGAATGGGAAAATGGAAAAAATTGAGACTCGAAAAATTTTAAAAGATTTTTCTGATTTTAATACAATCCAAATCTTCAAGTATCACACTTTTTTGATATTTAATCTTCAATTTTGGTTTTTTAAGTGATTCGAAATACTAACTCAACCCTACAAATACAAATTTTTCTGGTAGTTTTAATGAATTCTCAAGTTTGATGAACTTTTCAACACTAAATTTTTTGGAATTCAAATTTTAAGAAAATCCATGAACGTTTTCCAGAATTTTGAATGTTTCCGATTTTCGAAAAAGTCGCAAACTTCAACAAAATCTACCTAATTCTTAAATAAAATGAAAATTTAGCGGAAAATTCCGGCATTTCTCGAAGGAAATGACGAAATGAAAAGTTATTCTCACAGAAGATTGAAATAATCTACAAATTTTCAATGTCAAATTTTTTTAAATATCAATCTTTTTTGACCTTGCAAATGTTTAAAATTATGTTTTCAAAATTCTGAAACTCAATTCTTCTTTCAGATCATTATGAATGTCAAATAGTTTGCAATTTTCTAAATTTTTCAACATTTTTTTTTTTTTGAACTCAAGTTCATCATGCAGACGTCGAAAACTTCTCGAATTATTCTTCGACTCCTCGAAGAATAATTCAGCTATCAAACTTTTTTGGCATTCAAAATGCCCAATTTCAAATCATAAAAGTTTTTGTGAAAGTCACAAATAGTTCTTAATCTTTTCAAAGTTTTTAATATTCACCGTTCTGAAAATCATATTTTCAAGAAATTTTCCGGGAAAATCAAAAGTTCAAGCGAAGAATGACAAAATAAAAAGTTTTTGTTTAATCAAAATGTCAATATATAAAGCAAAAGTATTTACCAATACGAGCATTCGATTCTAAGTAGACAGAATATATAAACAAATTTTTGAACAGAGTTAAATATTTCATTAATGAATTAATGATAGTTAAATTAACGATGTTAATTGATCCATTAGAGGTACAGAAGAATAACATGTAATAGCTTTCTATTTTCAACCAGGCGGTGAAGATGATCCTGAAAGGCCTCTGAGTGCAGAGAACTTGTTGCCTGAACCGAGCATAGCTTCAATGTCAAGTAGTTCGGCGTTGGGAAAATTATCGTCGGTACTGCAGGGTAACAGCGTAGTCGCTCCAATGTCCAAGTGCCTAACCAGGCAACAAACTTTCCCGCCGCCGCAGCCGTTTAGCAGAATGCGCTACATGTCTGCTACGGTGGAAATGACGACTTGTCCAGAAAGTGCCCTTGAAGGTAAACTCGATCGATGTTTGGGCACGATACGATTTTCGGATGATTTTCCAGGAAGCAGCAAGTCGTCTAACGGATCTAACGAAAACATATCATCATCCGCTCAACCGCCTCAGTATCCGATTCCCTCGATAGCAGTGTTGAGTCCGAACAACAACGATAGGACTTCAGAATTGTTGTTAGAAGAAACAACACCCTCCCACGAAGACTTGGAACAACAAGAAAGCGATGCCGCTGAACAGGAGACTAAAGCTTGCAAAGCTATGAAACTGTTCGATACGGGAGAACGTTACGAAAAAGAGAACGTCGATCCGAGGAAACCTCCGTCAGGGGTATGTTAAATGGAATACAAAACTGCAACTTGAAAGTTTTCATTAACAATTTAGAACAACTTGGGTCGACGAAGAGGTTCAGCTCCAGTTTCGTTACCGCTAGTTCAAACTGATGAAAACAAGAGTTCGTCAGTTAGTAGAGGAACTGTTACAGCCGATGCTAAATCGTTGCGCAGAGGTTCTGTACCAGTAGAAATCGCACATTTCTGTAAGCAACAACTTTGCAAAACTTATTGAATTTTAATGTGTTTTTACGTTGCAGATAATTTCGACGACGAAAGTGCCGAATCTGTGGTTAATATAACCCCAGTTGAAACCTCCTGGACTTTTTGGCAATATCAGCGTCGAGGATCTGCACCCATTGATCTACCACCGGTGGGCGCCGAAAGACGGGCCGATATTGCATTGATCAGGCACACGAGTCTAAACGGAAAAGCGGGACGCCGTAAACGGCAGTTACGCAGGCGGAGCTCGGGCGGGCCCGAGACTGTCCTACTGCCCGGTCTAATGCCGGACGCATTTTCTCGTTTTTTACTCCGCAAATCTGATAATCCTGATGCGCTGCTGGCTCGGCGGAGGGGATCACTGCCAATTGATGTCCTGACTGTTGGACATTCTGGTGAGTTACGTTCGTCGCTTAGTACAATGTTTCATTCAAGGCCTAAGTGATATCAGTACAAAAAAATATGATTTTGCCCAACGGCGGAATATTCATTGAAAATATTTTTTTAATAATTTTTTTTCAGTGTTCTGACAATTGTCTTCATGAGAAAACGGACACAACCACCCAGCAAGCAATAAGGACCAACACTGACTGAATCCATATTTATTAGATAGCTCATTATTTATTATCATTAAGAGTAAGCCAAATAATCATAGATGTTCTAGTTGTCATTGTCAATGTAAATGGGAAGTCCGTGATCTAAAAAGAGTCGGAAAATATGAGGACTGTATATTTCCAAGACGTGATTTATTTCCGATTATGATGTGCATTACGTTTTCGCAAGGAGAAGAAACGTTACGAATGTGCATTTATTACATCACTTGAGAATACTCAAACATAGAATGTTGTTTTATTTGTCTTGACCAATAACTTTATTTGAACAAATTTAAATTTAAGACGACTAACTTTGCTTGATTTTAAAGTCAAAGTAGTTACACAATTATTAAACAAATCATTGGAGGTAGTAATATAACTTTTTAATTATTTCAAAAGTAAAATATGTTCAAGAATCGCCAATTTAAATATTTTAATAACCATTTTAAAAAGAAAAGTATCTTAAATGTACGGAACGAATGAAATTCTTCTTCATACCTAATTCAAGATCACTATTTCAATGCTTAAAATAAGTGTGAATTGCTTCTTGCAACGATCTAAGCAACGAACTTCGTTATATAAAAGGATATCGCTCTCATTCTTCATTTTATATCATCAAGTATTCAGACCTTGGCCTACTTCAACCAAAGATTTTCAAAAATCATTTCTCGCTAATAATGAATCTGCAATCGCATATGCTACATCGAAGTAATTCGGAGCTGAACAGTTCTCTTATTAGTATCCGATAGATCACGGACCTAAAAATTTTTAAACATAAGGACAGTATGCAATTGGGATAGTTCATCATGTTAGATGATATAAGAAGTATACATATACATATTCATTAAGTAGAAGTTAATCGTTTCGTTTTACTTGCAGCTTCGCTGCAGCGTTTTAGTTTTTTTCGTATTTTTGAAACAGGTAGTAAATTTATTGATTGATTTTCAAGAGTTTCGTTATATTTTATCGCCTCTCAAGGCGACGGTGACATTGTGATCCCCAAAGTTATCAACTGGAACATCTCCTAACAACATCACAATCAAAAACTTATTTATATTCGCAGAGCGGTTTTTTTAATTTGGTAATGAAAAGAAAACGGAGTACATTTAATAATTGACTCTACGAATAAGGATAAGTTGCGAAGAATTTCACAAGTCATCTTCAAAAGCTTTTCGAGAAGTTTTAAAACAAATGTCCACTAAAAAATAGAAAAATCTTTTTTATAGTTTCAAAAGAATTTGTTTTGAATTGTTTTAATTAAAATTGGTTTTTACAGACAATTGATCGAAAGTATTCAGTTTTTCAATCTGTAAAACTTTGGTGTTACGCCCCATTACTAAAAACCATCACTGTAGGTTGAAGTAAATTCAACATTAAGTAGGAACTGAGACTGAATGTAATTCTTGAAGAACAAAATCTTTCCTTTGCTTCAACTTAACTGCATTTTCTGAAAGACTTTTCGAGCAATTCTTACTGTTCTTGTACTGATGTCACCTGATGTTCTACGTTGTCGTCGAATAGATGAATGGATTGCTAATGGTATTGAATCCATTGATCTGTTCATACTTACTTTTCATATAAAGATTGTGAGATTAGATGAATCGTGAGAAGAAATAGTTAGTAATAATTCTGAGGTACAAATAAATTCAATGGCAATTACCGATCTGATGTTGAAGATGTTATTCTTAGAATAAAAACAAGCTGATCAAAAATCTCCATTAAGTGTGATACCATCTGTTGTATGTTTATTGTTTTTCATTGTAGTAGGTCCCTTTTTGTGATTCTTAAAATGCAAAAATTGCATGTAAAATGGAGATTCACCAGTTTGACGTTAGAAGTAAATTTTCCAAAAAAATATGCCAAATCGGATATTAGAAAATCCGTGGAAAATCTCACTCTGGAAAATAAATTCTTCCATTAGAGCAAGTGACAATCTGGCCAACTAAAATTGTTATAAAATCGTTGAATCTGAATTGATGTTCGCTGTCTAGCGTTTAAGAATGAAGATCAGATTATGTTATTTATTAATGTACAAGTGTTCGATTCGTTTGTTCCCACATTCCTTGAAAGTTTGTATTGAGAAAATGAATAACTCAAAATCTGACATCTACTCTAACTATATTGTCAACTAGAAATGTTTCGGTTATTATTGGAACACTTCACTGTATACTTCATAGATAATCGTCGAGAAATCCAAACCATCTATACAGGACCATTGAATTCAACCTATAGGGTGATTCTTTCCTTAAGACTGCTACAGAGGATGACAGGGGTTGTATCAATTATTGTTATGCTTAGAATATCTGAATACGAAACATTGTTTGTGAAAATAATAAAACAACATAAAATTCATGTTTACAAATGTTTCTTTTATTTCATACTTTCTTCATATGAGACTAAGAAAATGCATCGAAGTTCATGCCCTAAATAAAATTACACAACTTTTCAAAAAAAAAGTGGCATAGAGCTCCCCATTTTCTATGCACATACAAATAGTTCATCTATATGCGCACAATATTTTTTGTGTCTATATGTCTATGTACAGACAAATATCACAGAATATGTAACCTCTATGTGTCTATATGTCTATGCATAAAACATTCGAAACAAAGGGGTTTGGCTATGATTTTGATTTTTGGTTCCCGAATACTGAATGCGGTGTTGAAATTCAATTAGAGGAAAAATGTTTAAATGCGTCTATTTTATTCATTAGCAACTGCAACTACAATCAGACAATTCAACAGTTAAAAAGTTAATAAACCATTAACAGCGTCAGGTGGATTCAGAATTTTTTGTATGATGTTATTCAGCAAGTTGATAACAATACCTAAAGTACCAGAAATGACAATGTTGATCAATCGTTGAATAATCGGTTTCAAAGTCGTTGTGGTCAAGTTTGTTAACAAATTCATAACGCGGTCACCGAATATGTGACCGTGAAATTTAACATGAAATTGACTGTAAAAAAAATCAGCATTAAATATTTAACGACGTATTAATAAAAATAATTACCCCGAATTTTCAACGTTGTAATTCTCCAATTTGATCAAATAGGTTTGAAAGTCGACACCAATCTGTAATTTAAGTTGAAAATTGCTGACGCTGCCATCCACTTTGCCAGAATAATGAATCCCCAAGGGGTATTGTATTCGGTAGTCGTACGTGAACTACATATTAAAATAAATTGAACAACTTTACGAAAAAAGAAGATCATCACCTTTAGGACATCAAAAGTAAGAGGAACATGAACGCTTAAGTACTGAGCCGATTCATTGTAAGATACCAAAACGTCAGACTTTGCTTGTCTGCTCAACGTTGAAGCACCGATCAATTTTCCGTTTCGAAGTCTTAATTCCGCCAACTTAACAAGCTGAAAAATTCGTGTATTAAAAGCACAGGGTTTAAAATGAAACTTACAAAATCTGCAGCCTCGTTCACGTCGGGCATATCCATGGGATCGACATTTTGGCGAACCAACAAATTGTCTACATGACGAAGTAGTTTGTCAACATATTTATTAGTAATAGCCGTTATGACAGTGTCATCTCTATAATAATCCCTAAAAAATGTATTTCAATTAAAATTAATCAAATTCAAACAACGCTCACAGTTCTCGAATAGCTTTATTGAAATCATTCGCGTTTCCAGGTATTTCAAAATCATCAAAAGAAGAATTGGCTAACGCCAAACTTGCGAATAACAAACACAGATAAAACATTTGTGATTTTATTGTTGATACTAAGACTCAATTACGAGAATGATAATGTTATTATAGTTCAAACTATCTTTAAAAAATAGTTTTGAATTCAATCTTATCACTTTGTACTACTTTTTTTTGATATTGTTTTCAATCTGTACTTAATCTAATTAAATTCCAATGAATTCCGTGATTCACTTTTGTTATTGCGATTGTACTTGATAATCGACAGGTTTTTTTAAATTCAAACTGAACTGCCATTCCTAAAGAGACGTAAAAATTTTCCTTCGACGCCATTTTTATTCAATTTCGTTATTTATGTCCGCCATTACTTTCATAACACGTCAGTGGTAGATAGAAATAATTATTTAGTAGTTCGAGAGCAGTCGAAGAGAGTAGACGGCAACCATAACTGGGCATGCGTAAATAGATATCCACGATCTAATTGTATTTTGGGTGACTTGGAAATGTTTACATTGGTGATTGGTCTCACTGACTGAACCCCACAGGAACCGCCACTGCCTTTTAGAAACTCTTCCGTGAGGTCCATCTAGCGGATCACTAAAGAGATTGCTTTCGCGGTTTAGTATTACAGTTTCCGTTTTCCTCTTATCGAAATAGCCACTTTAGTAGAATTTCTATTGTCTAGTGAATGAAATTTGAATCTGGTGGATGATAGAAATTCTAATAGGTGACGATGAAATTTCAGTAGATTTCTGGTTATTTATCCACTTAGCTAGATTCTTCCTGAAGAACCAAAATAATAGATAATAACAATCCACTATAAAAATTAATATCTCGAAAGACCCCCCTATTGGATTTCGGGCTAAACTTCTCGCCTTATGTTTGATTATCAAATATTTTGAATGTTATTTATTTCGTTTAGGTATTTTTTTATATTACTTGTGCAATAAAAAATGACAATATTTCACTCTTGTATCATTTTTCAGCACCTTGCGAACGAAATATTCGGTGATAGCTAAAAAAAATGTTCATCAATATGGCTGAGACCGCCCCTGCCCCTTCCTGGTAGAATTTTGGTACATTTTATTCCGTCGTTTAGTAGCATAGCGTAAGGTAATTCCATATATTTAGTACTAAATAATAATTCTTCCTTACGCCATGATATAACCTTACTCATACAATGACCTTGATCAGTTTGGGGAGTTACTCACATCAATATACAGAAATAAAACATCTAAACAGCCGCTCCAGATCAGTTTAACCAGAGTTTTCGCCGCGGCAGTTATGATTCTTTCGCGATTTAATTGAATCAATCGAATTTATAATATATCAATAAAATTCATAACGAATCAAGCGGGTTTTGTGACACTATTTCTCAACCTTGAGGTGCTATTCCATTTGTGTTGTTTGTTGACAAGTACATTTAATTGTTTCACGTGTTTTTGATCCACGGGTATGAAAGGATATTCCAAAAATCATTCATGACTAATTTCATTTGATCATCGATCTCTTTGATACATAACCTTGACATGATTGAGTCGCATCTAGATTTATTTTCTTCCAGGTTCTTCATTTCCTTAACTACATAATTCAATTGAAGCCAACAGATAAATAAATCAAAATCATTTTATTCTTCAACATTTACTAGCCTTCAGTATCAATCAACAAAGTTGATTCCCAGCTGATTGCTATTTTGACATGTTGTGAATTATTTCGGATAGAATTCCAATAGTTTGTTTATTCCAAAGATGATAGTTGGCACGATAATTGAATAGTTTTCGGTATGGTAGAGTTAGAATCTTTGTCTGCCAAGTCTATTAAGTTAAGAAAAACCGCAATTGTTCCCACGCCTGTTATAGTTTGACCAGGTACAACTTATAAATAAATAAACACCAGGGATAACGTAAACTTTCTACATTTACAAAACTCGATTGAAACCAGTTCTCATTAGCAAAGTGTTCCAGAAATGCAAGATTACAGCTTCGATTGGGATTCCAGTTTTGTGCATGACTTTCATTTTTACTTTTTTTTTTCATTACTCTCATGAATATGTATTGAAGACGTCATTAAATTGTGATTCAGTTGGTGATTTCATTGAGCGTCATCGTTTGCAGATTGTTTCCTAGAGCAATGACCATTTGAGAAACTGAAGAAAATATGTCTGTCGTACCAACCATTCAACAGTATAACAATGCCTACCCCGAGTTGCATTATGATCAACCACCGTGCCCTCAAAATGGTTACGGATGGCATGGTAATGGTTATGGATGGCAGTTGAATCCAGAAGACTGGAAAACAGCACCGGTTTATCCATCATTGGACAATGTGGAGTCTGAAGATGTACCAGATGCTCCACAACCGGTTGAAGAGCCCCCTATTAAGGAGCATAAGATTTCGAAACAAAATGCCTATGTAAGTAGTATTCAAAGATTATTTCTAAAGTTTTCATTTGTTTTCTAACTTTATTCAATTGCCTACATGGAATTGTTTAGTTTTTTGATGATACTGTAAAGGTGAGTCTTTAGAGGTCGCCCAAATACTCTTTGAATCAATGAATTCAAGGAGTCGTTTCTAAGAATTCTGGAAAATTTCTTGGCAAACCGAAAAACCCTTTTATTCTATCCAAATCGGCAAAAATAGTTTTGCCGACTCGTGTGAGCTTTATGATGAATTTTAATTATGAATTATTATTAAACCTGTAACCTTCGTCGAAACGAAAATTCTGTGGTTCGGCATGCACTCTTTGATGCACATGCCCCATACCATGTTGTATTGTTGGTTGCAGTCGACAAACTTAATATTTACACCAAGTGGTTTTTACCATTTTAGGGAATTTAATTTTTCTTGTGTTCAATGACTTATTTCCTTGAAATTCGTACAATATGTGATAATCTCTCGATCATCGGAAAAATTGAATCGAATCAAAATTCAATTTTATATATCTGCTTTTCATACTAATGATATGAATTTTAGTTTCTATATCTTCTAGTGAATATTTTCTCTCATTTTCTCATTATAAAAGGAATTACGGCAAAATAGAATAACTTCCGCAATTTGGGAATATTCTGTGAAAGTTTGATAATCTGCAATAAACGCAGGAGAATTTTCATATTGAGAAAATTTGTTTCTGATTTTCTAAAACTCATTTAACCTATTTCAGAATATTTTGAAGTGAGTTTTGAATATTTAGAAAAGTTTTTAAAATTTCTTATTGTTTTCCGGAATTTGTGTTTTTAAATTTTATCCTCGTTATTTCTTTTGGTTTGTACAATTCTTTGCGCTACTTTTTACAATCATTGTTAAAACAATGGAAGTAAATTTTCTGAATTAGGTGACAGTCGTCAGTAACGGCAGTTGTCAGTCAGTGAAGTTTTTTTTTTCATATCCATTTGGTGAAAAAAATTTTCGTGATAAATCGTCGTCCAATTTATCCATTAATCGGAAGCGAATATGAGGGTCAGAAAGCTTTTCATAGGTAAAAAGAGACAGAAAAAAATAAAAGAGGTCCCACTGGAACATCGCTGTCTTTGCGTACCGGAATCCGAACCCAAACCCATATGTTACTGCGACCAACCTGTAAAAGAGGAAAAGCAAATTGGTGAATGGGTGAGAAGAGCTTACAGACTAACCGCGACCGAAGCTCGAAAACCTTCAACAAATCTAACTGATGAACTTCAAGCCGACAATATTTTTCGTGCGAAAGGAAGGAGTATAGCGGATCCGCAAGGATACGTCTGGAATTGGACAAGTAGTTTTCGGGTGAGAGGAATTGCCAAACGACTTCGCCCTCGGATGAATCACGTGAATTATTATTGTCCAAAAGTAGACTTGGGGGGAAATGGGGTCCGCCGGCGGAATCGATAACGTCTGGCGTCTGGATTTTTCGCATTTTCCCCAATTGTTATTCGAAATTTAGTTTCCAACTTCGTCTTGTAGTGAGGGTCCCCGAAAATGCGTGATATTTCGTCGAGGAAATTCGGCTCGGAAGTAAAGGTGAGGTGAGGCGAAATTGATAATTAGTTTCGCGATCCAGAAGATCAATTGCCACGTTATGTGCAAATTGGTTGGCATTTCGAGCTGGCATAACCCACTTTTTATTTTCAATTACATTTAAAAATTCCTGCGAGAGTTGTGCATCCCAGTGGGTTACAACAATTTCGTGTCAACCGCAATTTTGTTATCGTCATTATGATAATGTTATCCGCCTCATAATTGCGTTTCTGCCAGTAGTTTCTTCAGTAGTCGGTTAACTTTTCACGTTGAAACACCGGTTTCGAAAGTTCGGGCAAGTCGAGTTCGCGATGGATGCAATCGACGTTGCACCCGAGGAAGCGCGCGAGGAAGTGCACGTTAAGAAAATAGTGGGGAACGTGTTTGGGGCCAATCAAAAAAGTGTGATATTTTCGAATTACGAACCATCGAAAAGTAACGAAAAACGGGGTTTGTCGGATTTTCTTCGATTGTCGCCGAGAATAGGAGATCAACAAGAGGAAAGGGAAAATCAGAAAAATAACGAGATATCGGAGGAAAATGGGGTTAAGTCGCGTAAGAGCAGTGTCGACTTGCGAGGGAACAAATATAGTTTTAAGTTGAACAAAACTGAGGATGGAGCCATAAAACTGTTGTTCGATGATATCGGAAAAAAATGTTTTAAGGTAAAATTTTATACAGGAGGGATGTGCGGAGCTTATTGCGATTGTAGATATGCCGTTTTTTATGCTGTGGATATATTGAATTCGTACATCATCAAAATGTGGAGTTACTACCACCGGATACGGATTTTTTCAGACAACGCAATTCTACGAAACGCATCAAAAATCGACTTTCGTTCGTAATAGGCAGCAATTAACATAAATAGGTTTATTTAGGAATGACACATTAAACTTTCATAATACGATACAAATTGCCATAGTAATAAGTGAATAATGGGAAATTATGCGTTCTTCAAAATTTCGTCCATTGAGATGTATCATACTTCATATCTTCAGTTCAAAATTTTAGTTTATTACTTATAAACTTTGTAGTGACAAAGCAATCAGTTCTACCTACAAACTTTCGTTGTTATTTTTTCAAACAGCAATATTTTAATTATCAAGTATCGAAAAAAGATTCGAGTAGACATTTAGGGTGTGATACAACTTCTCTTTTTTATCGGTCTGAGACGTTCCTCTATCTCGTTTGTGGTTCGAAAAGTTCTTGTAATTAATCAATCCTTTGGAACTCATCCAATTCTATTAGAGGTGTACTTAATGGAGAGTTTTCGAACGTTGAACTTGAAAAACGTTAATTTCACTTCAAATTGATGAGGTTTGGGTTAAAATATTTATCTGGAATCCCAAAAATTAATCCCATATTTTTTCACATTACTTAAAAATTATTCAGTTGAATCTCGAATGGTATCTTACTTCCCACTGAACATTTTGAAGATTTATGTTTAGAAATACTTTACGTCCATACTTCATAGTGTGCAGGGAAATATAAATAAAATCAAGTATTGTTACTTATTCTGTAACGCTCGTTTCAATTGTTGTAAACATATCAGAAAAGAAGTGCAAGAAATTGATATTTCATTTACATCATTATGATTCTTTAGATAACGAGTATTGAGTAATAAACCGAGAGAAAATTCCAAATCGATTTTTCTCAAAACCTGTGCGTCTGGGCTATATGACACAAGGACACCTTTCTGCAAGAAAACATATCATGGTTTATAAATTTGATGCATAGCTTGTAAAAAAATAAAAGGTAAAAAAGTTTTCAGTAAAAATACCCTTTACCCCAATTAGATGCTTGACATGGGAAAAATGCATTGAAACCATTCGATGCGTATTTTTGATATTAGCCATGGTTTAAAATTTCGATACTTTTGATGGAGCCGTTTTGGAGATATGTGTCCAAAAGTGTTGCCTGGACGTCATCTTCAGAGGGCACCAGCTCCTCAACGTTCGAGGAATTTACAAAAAATCTTTCATTCTTCCAATGATTTTCTCGTGCTATTGTAAGAAAGTTGAAAAAAACTCAAATATCCTAAAAATTTCTACAGAAATTTGAGATTTATATTGAATTGTGCAAGTATTCCCAATTTCTTTGGGAAAAGTCAAATGAAATCTCAACTTTTTACGGAATTTATTTAAAATTTTTGATCTGATTGAATTCTCAATTTTAGATTATTTTGATCAGTATAATAAAAACGTTATTGATTCTAAGGAAAAAGGAAAACAAACTATGGGTTTTATCTTCCTGTAGTATTCATCGGCAACTAAAAATAAGTTGGATCATTAAAAGTTTCCGTTTTGTTTTATGAATTTTCCTCATTTCCAATAAAGAAGAAGAAATTTCGAGAATATCACCTTTGCTCCATAAAAAATCTTTCGGAAATTAAAAGTCACCTCAATCGTTAGAAACTCCAAGTTCATTTCAAATTACCCATCATCTATGAGTATTCAGGAATTCTTAGTAATAACAAATAACCTTGAAATGTTTTTCTTTTTAATTTCTCGATGATCGAACGATTTTCGTTTACATTCAATGTATGATACTTTAGAAATGTTATTGTTTCGAATTTCAACAGTTTCCTTAAATTGGATGTGAAAATTTTGTTTCACCGATGCACGGTTTCACTTGATTCCACTTTCCACATTTTTTAAAGACTAGCCGAAATATTGTTATGAAAATATTTTTTAAATATGCTAAAGGCTTTACCCAAATCCCTTTCATTCCTGATATATCATGAAAATCACTGATAAAATCGAAATTATGAATCAACTGAATTATTATTTTCAAATTCAATATTTAATAATTTTTTTATTCTTAAAATTCTTTTTTATAAAAGTCACAATACTCAATCAAAGCGTTTGAAATATTTCTAATAATTTTGTCGAATTTCTTCAACTTCCCATCATGTAATTTGAAATTTCAAGTTCAATTTGGAATCCGTGTAAAAATAAAAATGTATCGATTCAAATACAATTTCTCTGGCAAAATTTTGTGAATTAAATATTCTGGACGCTCGTGATGTTTATGACCATTTTGTTTATAGTAATAGTTTTGATCAATTGAGGATTCAGCAATGCTATTGAAATTGGATCGTTTCTTCTTAAATTCTCTTCCATCATCAAAACTTTTTTTTATTTTTATACCAAATAAATCGATTCTAACTGGGTTTTAGGGTGGAATCTGCTTTTTTGATGGCCTTATATCAAGAAATTAATTATTTTTGCATGTAATTCAAAGCTTTAATTATTATGGTTATAATGATCTGATTTAGGTCAACAACTTGTTGCCATTTTGAAGATAATAATATCATTATGCCTCTCTCACTTTCGAAGCAAATTCTTCATTACAAAAATTTGGTGTGAGATGTTAATAACTTGGTGCAAAATCTGAACTATATAGTAGAAGCGTAATAACCTCCTAACCAAATGCAAGATCAATTGAAAAATATTTTGATGGTTGTACAAATGTTTTTTTTTAGATAACATAAGGTAGCAATTTATAGAACTTCCGTGCGAATAGAGTCGATCTTGAATGCCAAAAAAAAAACATCCAATAATTTAATCCAACCAACCTACAAAATAAACTTTAACCCTTCAATACTAATTGTACGTATTCACTAATACTGCATTACCAAGAAAATCGTATGAATGCACGAAAATAAAACACCGATATGTTCTTATCGTGTTGATAGAAAGCACTGATATGTAACTGATATAAATGTGCTTTTAGCTCGCCTCTCAAACACTAACCTCTTTGTCGCAATTTTGTCATTTTGCTTGAAGTTATAGAGAACGAACTAAATGAACTAAACATTATTATATCTGCTTTGTTCCTTTAAGGTTTGTTTTTTTTTCGTAAAAATCATTTTTAATGCTTATTTATTGTTAAATATCGGTTGCGATAAAATCACCACAAAGTTTCACCGCAACCCACTTTTATGGAGTAACTTTTCCTCGCATAAATCACCTCGATTTGTGATTTAGTAGTGATGATATTTTGAGTTAAATAACATCGAACTTAGTACGGCACCGCGTTTTTCCAATTTTCAATATAAAACTGGTACTTCTTATTATTTTTTTCGATGAAAAACAAAAACGATTACGAGGCGATATCCTCAGGAAACGTAGAAACGTGGATAACTCGGCGCGGGCCGCGTTTCCTCCAAGATAAAACCTCCAGTTGTTGCTAGTGTCGATTTTAAATCCGCGTCCACCATTGAGCGTTTACTGTTGTGTTGGACGTTACGGAAACGCCAAAAGAAAAAGCGGATATCCGCAGTTTCTCTAAGTTCCGAAATCGGTTGGTTCATTGCTCGTTTTCCGACATTCCAGTACGGCGAGAAAGGTTCCGGCTTCAAGACCAAATCGGGTGGACCTCAAGACTTCTACGCCCTACGTGAACAACATCTGAAAAATGGGACGCTTTTTGAAGATCCTGAATTCCCAGCCAACAACTACTCGTTGTTCGCGTCGGACTACGGGGACAGAAAGTTTCAATGGAGACGACCTGGGGTAACTTTGTTTCTGTTGATTAGTTTTGGTCCTTTATTGTCTTATTTGTAGGAAATTTGCGATGATCCCCAACTGTTCGTGGAGGGGTTTTCGAGGTTCGACGTGCAACAGGGCGAGTTGGGCGATTGTTGGCTGCTAGCGGCCACCGCCAATCTGACCATGTACCGCCGATTATTCTTCCAAATCGTTCCGGACGATCAAAGTTTCGGAGAGGATTACGCCGGTATTTTCCACTTTAGGTGATTCTCCTTCAGGGAACAATTCAATTTTAATCATTTTTTATAAAAAAAGGTTCTGGCAGTATGGTCGATGGGTTGACATAGTTATCGATGACCGACTTCCAACCTCCGGCGGTCAATTAGTTTATTTACATTCGACCGAAGACAATGAATTTTGGAGCGCACTCCTGGAGAAGGCTTACGCAAAGTCAGTAATTTCGGTTTGTCTTATTGGTGTTTCACAGTTTTGATTACACAGGTTGCATGGGTCTTATGAAGCGCTGAGGGGAGGCTCGACTTGCGAAGCGATGGAAGATTTTACGGGCGGAGTTACGGAAATGTACGAACTCGAAAATCCACCACCGAACCTGTTCAAGATCTTGGAGAAGGCATATCAAAGAGCTTCTCTTATGGGTTGTTCATTAGAAGTAAGTTGTAGGAGCGGATCGCCGATTGAATTTTAAAATTGATTACAAAGTTTGTTTTATTGTCATCAACTTTTCCCTCAAGTTAATTTTTTTCCCTGGGTGAATGAGTTAACGCAACGGCATATACTTTCTTTTTGGAAAAGCTGTATTATATAAATTATTAGAAACTTCTTCAAATTTTTGTTTTTATTAAATTTGAACTTTTTTTAACAGAAAAAAATCATTGTTTACAACAAGTGTCGGGTAATAAAAAAATTTTATTCCTGAAAGTAAACTATTTGAGCAAAAAATTATTCTTGTTAACTTTTCTAATAAAAAAATTCATTTCTAATTTGATAGATGGCATGGATGCATTATGTGATTAATATTATGTAACAGGAGTTAATTTATTTGATAATTTTACTTATGAACTCGAATGTTGACATGTAAAATACTAACGAAGCGAATATTTCAAAACAAGTTGCGTGTTTCGGTGTAATTCTTTCCAACATTTCACTCGATTTTCAGCCCGATCCGAATGTTCTGGAGGCTCAAACCCCCGAAGGTCTGGTGCGCGGCCACGCTTACAGCATAACGAAAGTTGTTTATTTGGACATTTCGACGCCGAACGTGAGCGGCAAAATTCCTCTGCTACGTTTGAGGAACCCTTGGGGCAACGAAGCCGAATGGAATGGACCGTGGAGCGACGGGTAACTGTCGGCGATGGCCGCCGCTTTTCTGGATGGTAACATTACTCATTTCAGCGCTCCCGAATGGAGATACATATCGGACTCGAACAAGAAGGATCTGGGATTGGTCTTCGACAACGATGGAGAATTTTGGATGTCGTTCAAGGACTGGGAGAGACATTTCGACCGTTTGGAAATTTGTAACTTAAACCCCGATTCCTTGTCCGACAGCGAATCGAAGAATAAGAAAAAATGGGAAATGTCCATATTTGAGGGAGCGTGGGTTAAGGGTGTCACAGCTGGTGGTTGTAGGAACTTTTTAGGTGGATAAAGAAGGTCTTAGTGGTCGTTACTGAAAAGTATTGTTTTAGAAACGTTCTGGTCCAACCCCCAATATCGCATAACATTAACCGAAGTGGACGAAGATGATGACGACAATAAGTGCACTTGTATCGTAGCTTTGATGCAGAAGAATCGTAGACAAATCAAGACTGTCTGTGGTGAAGAACTGCTTACTATTGGATTCGCTATCTACTATGTAACTATAATAATAAAAATCTGTAGCGCGATCATCGAACCAATATATTTCAGCTGCCCAATCCGGATCGAGTTCCGAAACCGCTCGACCTGAATTTCTTCAAGTACAACGCTTCCGTGGCCCGTTCGCCTTCGTTCATCAACTTGCGCGAGGTCAGTTGCCGTTTCAAGTTACCGCCCGGCACGTACTGCATCGTACCATCGACTTACGACCCCAACGAACAAGGCGAATTTCTGCTGCGCGTCTTCTCGGAACATCAGAACTACATGCAGTACGGTGGTCCTTCTTATCCCGCGCCGAACGTCGTCGAACGCAACGATGTGCCAGACGAGGATGAAGGAGGTTATGGGCGTCCCCAGGGTTACACGAGGGACGAACCGTCGTACCCGTTTAATCGACACTTTCGCGAAGATCCGCGCCCCACGTACCCATTTCCGACGGAGCCCATTTCCTCCCTCATCAATAGTTTTTTTCACACGGATTTGTTCGGAAGCAATCAGCCCGCTTCTCATCCATCGAACCCTCCGCCTCCAAATTATCCTTCTTACCGGCAGCAAAGTGGGTACCCTTCTGGACAATCTGGTTATAGTCCTGCGCAGCCAGGAGGGTATCCCTATCCGCAGCAAGGTTATCAAGGGGGTGGTGGATACCCCCAGTATCCCCAGCCGGGATATACACAACCCCCTCAAGCAGGATTTCATCCTAGTTATGCACCTCCAAATGCTGGGTACCCCCAAGGTCCCCCTGGCGGTTATTCACAACCCCACCCACAGTATCATCAAAGTCAATCACATTCATCGAATCAACGTCCAGTTGAACGAGAACTAGAACCTATAACCAATCTATTCAAGAAACTTTTTAAATAATGTTTTATTCACAAACTCTTTCAAAGGTGATTTTAAAAGGCAGCTGTCACTCAATCGAACCAGTTGCTATTTACGACTTAAAAATGTATCACAAGCTCAAAGTTTGTGTTTCAAAATTTTGAAATTTGTTGAGTTTATAATTTTAATTTTGTTTCATAGTGTTTTTTACTTATTTCTGATACAACCAAGTATTTATTTCATATCATTTTTTATTCGTTGATTGGGAACACGATGACAATTTGATTCAGTATTTTTCTTCGATAAGCACGCTGTTTGATATCTGCTATACAGATGAACATTCCTCAAACGAAACCATAAAATTAACGCTTTCTTTCATTTCGCTTTAATAATTAAGCTTTCATTGTTTCATGTTCCCTTTGCAATTTTATGGATGGATTGCTTCTAGTATGCTTCTTCTGTTTATTTCTCAGTATTTTTCATACGAATGTTTTTTTATAGATATTTTCTGTCATATATTTCTTTCTGTAAAAATCATTTGCATCGAAGTTTGTATCATTAGATTATGTTGTTACCTTGGATGTTACGTTCTTATATCCAACAGTAATAACTGTTGAATGTATTTGATTGTAACAAAAACGCTTCCTGAAAATTAAGCATGAATGCATATTTTTTCAAATATATATGTCAAATATATTGTATTATCTTTCATAGTATTTTATTGTTAGAGAAATGGAGATGATTGCATTTGCAACGATTTTTACAATTTATATTTGACGTAACTAGAAATAATATAGAATTAAAATCAAGTTTCGGACATCGTCATTTAAATCAAAAATAAAGTTTCAAATTGTTTGTCAATTTTTTTTTAGTCTTTGTATATTTCCCAATTAAAAAAAGTGTTTTTCGTGACTATACATTCAAACTTATTTCAGGGAACATGATGAGACCTTGGGTTATGGTAATGTTGATGAAAGAGTGAGTAAACCATTAGATACCACGAATTTGATTTCTTTTTCTTTGAAACAATATTTATCTTGTATTTTTCCGCTTTACCAATTCCTCTCTTGAATGCATTTTCTTTAATCGCCCATTTCTAGTGCAAAGTTACAACTGACGTTGTGAAGACCAGCCCTCGTAAAAGTAAGAAGAAGGCAAAGGATTCAACAGATGTGAAGAAAAAGGAAGAAGCCATTGAGGCTTTCAGAGAAATAGCTGGCGAAATAGGCGAGATCGATTATATGGGATTGAAGACTTTGTTAGACAATTTATTTGCTACAGGTAATCAGTATTTCGTTAACTTGACATTTGAAAAGTTTATGAATAAAGTGGTAATTTTTTAAAACGTTGACAGATGGTATACCAATGTCATCTGATGAAGCAGCTGGAAATGAATTTCTATGTCACATTTATGAACTCTGTTGTGGTTTATTGAACAAAGATTCAACAGCTGTTGAAAAAGCAAAGACAGATTTGATAAGTGGTATGAAATGCATGAAATTTTGCATGATTTGTCTGTTTCTTAGTAGTAAAAATTCTTTTGATGTCACTACGCATTTTTTGAAGTGAATTGCGTGACGCAGCGCTTTTTTGGTTCATTATCTCCTTATTTACTATCAATTTGACTTTGTACCTTAACAAGTTGAAGTAATTCGAGAACAATCGAATAAGCAATTATATCCTAGAGAGATTAGAAAAAAAATCGAAATTCAGAATTCCACTTACTGTTCTATCACATTAATAAAAGTAGGGAAACCTGGAAGGGGTATAGCGAGATATCAGTTGGATCTTTCATGATGAAATGATTCTCGTTGAATGATATTTTGTTTTTTTACCAATCTTCTGTGATAAGAACGAATATCATCTAATTTTGTTTTCGGCTTGATTGATGTTCCGCTTTTAGTGAAAATTTCGATTTGAAATTTGCGAATATTCACTAGAAATTCTGTTAATTAACCCATTTGCAAGCATGTACCTCCTGTTTTTTATTAACAGAGCCTGTTCATAAAATGTGAAACTAACAATAGACGGCTGCAATACGTCGAATATTTACGGATTTACGGATATTTACCTTGGCCAATCCGGGAGGCCACCGAATCTTTATGTATCTTATCGATTTTCTTGAAAGTCTGAAAGCGGTGGAATCATTAGCAACTGAATTATCACTTATGGAAACGGCATTTTCAGAGTGTTCAAAGTTTCTTTTCTCATAAACGGTTCATTGTAGACAAGAATAGTAATCGAGGCGATTGTAGCCCTATTGATAGCAATTCAATGTTGAACAACTAAAAGCGATGGAGGTTTCAGAAGTTGAGTTATATTAGAGAATGTTTACAAATCATTTTTGTGTTTCAATTTGTTTTCGTTTCAAAATGGCGATTTCGGCAACGACAATTGTGGTAAAAAAAAATAGGAATCGTTTAGTGAAGATTCTGGATTGTTAACTGTTTAAGGGTCATGCTATGACTGGAATATTTGAGGGTAATTGTGAATTTTTGAGATTTTTTTACAAAAAACTGTGCATCCTACGTTTTGGATATTCCTACTATTACCTTGATCGCCTAACGACTACAAAGTGGGCTTTATGCCCACTCACTTTGTTTGCTGTGCAAGCGTATACAATCGAGCGTTTAGAATCGACGTTTATGATATTCAGGTAATCTGAATGTTAAATGCTCCTAAACGAATATTTCAACGCATCTCTTTGATTTTCTCGTAAACGGTAGGTCGTAAATGAAAAGAGTAAGAAAAACAATTTTTTATGAAGTTATTATGCATGATTTGTTAAAACACAGAAAGAACTATCAGAAACTGAACACATCGAAAGAAAATCTATGTGTTTAGAAAATTTTCAAATTTTTTTCCAAGGAACGGTTCTTTTTACACGGGAATAGTAAGAGAACTCAATGTACAACAACAATTAAATGGTGGTTTTGATTAAGTAACGTTCAGAAATCTTTGTCTTTTTTTGTTGTGATTTGATGAGGAAATGAATTATTCACTTTCTTTCCTATGCTTATTCAGCTCGAAATTTGCTTCCTTGAAAACAAGGCTTTAACAGCATGGCACGTGTGAATATTTTACTAATTGCCAATTTAATTTAATTCATTTTAGAAATGAAAGGTACCAGCTTTTCCAAAGAGATATGTCGCTCCATGGTAGCGATGCTGGATGCAGATTTTTCTGGTAAACTGGGTTCTCAAGAATTTGAAGAACTGTGGGATTTGATTAATACTTGGAAGAAAGCATTCGTTTTATACGACACGGATAATTCTGGGGCCTTATCGGGTTTCGAATTGAGAAATGCATTTGGTTCAGCCGGCTACAAATTAACGAACCACGTATTGAATATTATCATGCATCGCTTTGCCAACGAGGAGAAACAAATAACGCTTGAAGAATTCCTTCTGTGCGCCGTTCGACTGAGAACTATGATTGGTGAGATTCTGTATAATATTCTATATTTTCATTGTGTGGCATATTTATTTTCAGATAAATTTGAACAAAAACGAAGGAACGAAACTCTTACAGTCACAAAGGATGAATGGATCGAGACGACTTTGTATTGTTGAAGTTAACTGCCTTTCAAAATACTCAAAGTTCATATATTTATTCTTATGAGAAATTATTCAAACAAAAATTTTTTCTAAATGTAATGGACTCCTTTTGAATATATTTCTGAATTACTGATTTTAACTTTTATAAGTATCGAATCATAATATTTAGCAAACATTGCGATTAATGTTTATCTCGTGGTTTGCGGGTCGGAAAAATTATAATAGAAATTAAATAGGATTTTATCTAAAGTACGTATATCAGCCAATCAACACTGAATTTTAATCAAAGGTAAAATCAATACGGTATAGTACAAAAATTTTTCAAACGAGTCAGCCAAAACAATGAATTTTTTCAAAAATCCAAATTTTGCAGAAACAAAATACAAATACAAAATACAAGTTATAAATTTCATCATTGCGGCAAAAGAAAAGTCTGATTAATTGGATGAAACTTAAAACAATCATGAACAAGCTGATACGAATGTCAAAATTAAATGGAACATCATCGACAGGTAATTTCCAGAAACTTTCCTATCTGGAAATCATGCCTTTGCTATGACATGAGGAATTTGGTGCTGATTTACTACGAACTTGGGTATTGGGTATTAATGGAACGTATATTATATGTAAAATTTAATAAGTAATAAACAACATAAAATATCTTTCAATTTATCGAATACACTCGAAAGCCACATCATACTCCTGTTATTCTCTTGATGAAATCCCTGAAGGGAGCAATTGAAACATACACTCCTGGTTGGCGCGGTCTCCCACAACCAGCACCGAAAGAAACAATTCCCACCTGAGTTCCATTAACGACGAGCGGTCCACCACTGTCCCCAAGACAGGAATCCTTACCACCTTCCTTGTATCCGGCGCAAATTTTTTCGTTCGTTATATTCAAGCCGGGATAGTCTGCTTTGCACTCTTCAAGTGAAACAGTCGGTACATCCACTGCCTGAAGTGTAGGCGATGGTTGGCCATGTTCGACGGTTTGTCCCCAGCCTATCACCGTACAATTTGTCCCATCTTTCAATTCGTAGTCACTTTCCGGAAGCATGACAGGACGAATTTTGTCAGTGAACTCCAAAGCGCGTCTGAGTTTTACTATGGCCAAATCAGTTGTATTTCCGGGACGACTTTGTCGATAATCTGGATGTTGGTAGAAGTATTCTACATCAAAAACGGATCCATTGGCAAGAATAGTTGAGGTACCAACACGGACAGTTACGTCACATGCCATAGATATACTATCAAAAGATATATTGCGATTGATTGAAAATATTTTGCATTGCTGAATCTACTCACCCATCAAAACAGTGTGCAGCGCTCAGAATAAATTTGTTACTTATGATACTCCCACCGCATCGGTGGTAGCGTTTTAACCTCTGAATAGAAACCTGAAAGGGGTATTGAGTGATATCAACTGTATCTCCTCCGATTATATTCATGTTGGTAATTTCGCCATGTCGACCAACAGCGTTACCTATGAAGAAATAAGAGGGTTCGTTGATTAAATTTGTGAACTGATTACTTAACTTACCATTTATGGAGTAAAAGCACGGTAATACAAAAAATAGTAGAATCATATTGAAATCCATATTGAACGAATTGCGATTAATTAATTTTAAATGGTAACCTCCTTTAATAGTCGATGTTAAAGAATGATAGTTATCTAATCGGTAGCAGGTACTTGCATTCAAGGTTGATCCGGGTTGTTTTTTCTCGCTGAGTTCCATTAACATGAAAAAACAAATATAAAAACAATTCCGTAATTAAATCCACGTGTGTAAAAAATAAGTGAAAACTTCTGATAACATTTTGTTTATTGCACCAAGTCCAAGAATTATCGATTTTTCGGTAATTAAAAACCAGATGGAATGTATGATATAATATTACTGTCTAAGTGTTTTTTGAGATAAGGGCTGTTATGATGTGATATCTTCACTCAACTCAATATTATTTGATATTATCATAAACACTTGGAGAGTTCATCAGTACCGGTTCTGCGTATCACAATATGGGCGACGCAATTCTTTCAAGGCTCCTTTCATTTCAGAACGCGGTGTTCTTTTTGACCATTTAATATTTGACGAATTAATTTCGTACTATGATTCGTTGGAACACTAGCATCGAATACTTTTGGTCGCTATTTGCTATCACTGCGGTGCTTCGATTGTAAAGGCCATTGTGTGTTGCGACGGGGTATCTTCAGCCCTGGCTGCCGATGTACTGGTGACGGGTGTTCGGTCAACGGCGTTTTTCCAGAAAATACTGCGTTCCACATCTTATCCAATTTTAGTGCCTCTTCTCCCTTCTTGAAACTTTTTGGGGCTTAAAAATCTTGATGAACTCCTGGACTAACCTCCTGAAGATGCCAACAGCTTAGTTTAAGGAGGATGTTATGGATTTCGATGGACAGTTCTGCGTTCTTTAATTCTCATGGTCATCGACCATTTAGTTGTCCATCTTCGTAGGAGCAAGGTATGCTCCTACCCCTCGCTGATGTAGTGTCTGTTGTGCTTTGAATAATAACAATGATTGCTGGAATTTCCTTGTAAAATTTCCTCAAGAATTTGCCTATTCTGTCTGTAACTCTGTGTATGGGAGGTATGCTCGCATCGCTGTATCGATCTCTTAGTCCAGTCAATGGAGAAATTTCATGGAAAAAATTAATAACAGGTAGTGACTCTGTGGAAATTGTTTAGGGTTTTGGGTACAATATGAGGTTTCTATAAGGTTTGCTATCGACCGTCCTAGGGGGTGGGGGTGCAGTTCAAAGTTTTGAAATCACACCTTTTCGCTTCTAGATAGAGGCGAAAATTTGTGATTTCGAAACTTTAAACTGCGATTTTATATATTTTTTGATGATTTGGCGTACCCCATGAGACGATGATTATATTACACAGGCCAACAAAATGAAAAAAAAATTTTGTGCCAGAAATCTAACATCTGATTTTAGATGTTTTTAATGTGCTGATTCCAAAAATGCCACCAGATTTTTTCTATCAGCTCTAGTTTTTGAAATACACGTTATAGGTTGAATGATATATTTTTTCCTGATAAAGGACAACAAATAAAGAGATAAATATGTACTTAATCGTCAAAATAGAAATTTCCCAGAATCTAATTAGCCAAATGGATACCTGGAATTGTCCCTGACCCAATGTTCCTATACTAGGAACTACTCAATACAATGCTCTTAATTACTTTTATACCTGTAATTGCCTATGACTCGATCCTTCTATACCTGCTTGGCTGTACTTGATTTAGTATATTACTGAGTTTTCCCAAGTAAAGTTGTGCTATCATTTTGTGTAAATTTTGGTCGTTTTGTAGTATCAAGACACTAAACTGAAACAATGGCATCCACAAGCAGACGTATCTGTGTAAATCATCCCGATGTTTTTTGTTATGTGTGTGGTGAATACACTTTGAAAGAGAGCAGAAAAACGATTTCTGACTTTGTGAAAAGAGCTTATCTTGACTATTTTGGCGTTCATTTAGGAGATCAAGATAAATTTTGGGCCGCACATTTCATATGTAAAACATGTGTTGAACATTTGCGACAGTGGACAACTGGAAAGAGGAAGTGCCTAAAGTTTGGTGTACCAATGGTTTGGAGAGAACCGCGGAACCATCATGACGACTGCTATTTTTGTCTCGTTAATATTAAAGGCATAAATAGAAACAATAGACACAAATGGACATATCCTGATCTAGATTCTGCAAGAAGGCCTGTAGTGCATTCGGAAGAAATACCCGTTCCATCATTCAGCAGTCTACCCGAAGTGACAGAAGATGATACAGAAACATCAACGTCTGACGAAGTTGAAAGAATTCAATCAGAAAACGACAGCGATTTTGAAGCAGATTTAGCAACTCCGCAGTGTTTCAGTCAAGAAGAACTAAACGATCTTATAAGAGACCTGAATTTCTCAAAGGAATCCGCTGAATTACTTGCATCCAGATTAAAAGAAAAAAATCTACTTTGTCGAGGTACTAATATTAAATTTTATCGTAAAAGAGATAACGATCTGCTGCCTTTTTTCACTCAGGAAAATGACTTGGTATTCTGTAACAATATAAAAGGGCTCTTAGAAAAAATGGGTTTTCCTGAATACACTCCAGATGATTGGCGCCTTTTTATTGACAGTTCAAAACGTAGTTTAAAATGTGTTCTTTTACATAACGGTAACAAATATGGCTCAATTCCTATTGGTCATTCTACTACCATGAAGGAAGAATATGAAACAATAACATTAGTTCTGAGAAAAATTGAATACGAAGAACATCAGTGGTCAATTTGTGTTGATTTTTAAATGATTAACTCCCTCCTTGGACAGCAGAGTGGTTATACAAAATATCCTTGTTTTTCGTGCCTTTGGGACAGCAGAGCTAAAAATGAGCACTGGGTTAACAAAAATTGGCCTTCAGGAGATGTCATGATTCAAGGAATACAAAACGTGATCAACGAACTTTTGGTTTCAAGAGAAAAAATCTTACTTCCGCCCTTGCATATCAAGCTAGGCCTAATGAAGCAATTTGTGAAGGCCTTAAATCGAGATGGAAATTGTGTTGGGTATTTGTCACGTAAATTTCCTGGCATTAGCATGGAAAAACTAAAAGCTGGTATATTTGATGGTCCTCAAATAAGGCAACTTGTTAAAGATCCACAATTCACCACATCAATGAACGAGACTTAATCTAACGCTTGGAGTTCATTTGTTCAAGTAGTACAAAATTTTCTTGGCAATCATAAAGCAGAGAATTACGTAGAATTAGTGGAAACTATGCTTTCAAATTTTAATATTCTCGGCTGTAACATGAGTATAAAAGTTCACTACCTCCACAGCCACCTAGATCGTTTTCCAGAAAACTTAGGTGATTGTACTGAAGAACAGGGGGAAAGATTCCACCAGGATATTGAAACTATTGAAGATCGTTATCAAGGACGATGGGATAGCCACATGACGGCGGACTACTGCTGGAGCCTTCAGCGAGACTGCCCTAGTAAACTCCATTCTAGAAAATTGTATAAAAGAAAATTTGTATGTGATTAGTGACTAATGTAATTATGTAAATTAAGTTTTTGCAATAAATACTTAAATCCATGTGTCTTTGTTTTTTTTAACTGTCAATAGTAATATTATATATTGTATTATAACAGTTATAACGTAAATTATATACACAATTTTTTAAAAAATCTCAAAAACTAGATCTGATAGACAAAATCTGAGAACTTTCTTACATTCTGCATCCAAAAATTACTCAGGAACAGTTAAAAAATCGTAGGCACCAAAATGTGTGTTGGCCTGTGTAATATAATCATCGTCTCATGGGGTACGCCAAACCATCAAAAAATATATAAAATCGCTTATTTCCTCATCAATTTGGTGTTGTAACGAAACGATGATGCAAAAGTTCAATCCATGTCTCCCGGGACGCATCAAATAGATTTCAAGAATGCTTTCAACACTATGAAAGAAATTGAAGAATTTATCTTTCAAGACATTTGTATTAGATTTTCCCGAATTTCTCATCAAAAATCAGATCAAATCAGAACATCAATAAAAGTATACACAAAGTGTGATAATAATCACCGTTATCTCAGTTATGTTACGTCTTTATCATTCATCTTCTAATTACTTTCCATACACGTGGATTTAATTTCGGATTAGTTTCCAACATAAGATATTTGTTCTGATAGATGGAATTCATAAAATGAATTTCGAGGTTTCTTGAAAGGGGTACCGATTAGATAGCTTATATTCTTATTAACTCGACATATTAAAAGAGGTTATTGGTGGATTAAATTGATAGTGTTTATCATTTCATTAAGACAACTATGATTCCTCTATTCATTGGATTATCACTCATTCATGTCATATGTGGTATATAATTTATCCGATTTTTCAAATTCCTATAAGTTTTATCATAGGTAACGTTGCTCATCAACGCGAAATTTTCGATTCAAATATAATTGGAGGAGAAACAGTTGATATCACTCAGTACCCGCATCAAGCTTCTATTGAAAGGTTACTAAAGGAGTACCTATGCGGAGGTAGTATCATAAGCGAAAAATTCATTTTGACTGCTGCACACTGCTTTCCTGAGTAAGTAGATTCAGTAATGTAATGTTTTCAGTTAATCACAATATATACTTCGATAGAAGGACGTTGAGGTGTGATATAACTGTCCGTGTTGGTACATCAACTGTCTTCGCGGACGGGTTGGTTTTTGGGATACAATATTTTTATCGACATCCAAATTACCGAGAACGTCCTGTCAGTAGCGATATAGCCTTAGTTCAATTGAAAACTAATTTGGAGTTCAACGAGAGAATTCAGCCTATAATACTCCCACAAAATGACCAAGTATTGGAAGTTGGGACGATTTGTACTGTAATAGGATGGGGACAAATCTTCGAAGGTGGTCCATCATCGTCGGTACTTCGGGCGGTGGAGGTACCGACCGTTGCTTTTGAAGAATGCAAGATGGATTACCCTTCACCAAAATACAATATAACCAGCGAAAACATTTGTGCGGGATATAAAGAAGGCGGTAAAGATTCCTGTTCTGGGGATAGCGGTGGTCCGCTCATTGTTAATGGTACCCAATTCGGGATCGTTTCTTTGGGTACCGGTTGCGGGAGACCACTCGTGCCTGGAGTGTATGTTGCAGTCGCTTCCTTTCGCGATTTTATCAAGAACGTAACCGGTGTATGAGGAATTTTTTTAGAAATTGTAAACATAGTATTTTTGGAAAATGTGAGACGTATAATATGAATTATAATTTTTTTTACAATTTTCATTATTCACACTGGTGTAGAGAATAATTCATTTGAACTTCTCAAAAAGGCAGTGTTAACAGAAGATGTGTGCAGCGGGTTTTTGACTGAATTTACTGAAATGGTGATAATATGCAACCGCAAAAATATACAAAATAATGTAGGAGGTTGCTCAATATCATCAATAAATTTTCGTGAATACTTCGTGAGACAATCAGTAGAAGTATCTGTAAATAAACTGAAATTAGATCATAAGGATGATGAAGACCAGCGACAAATATGGAATTCGTTAACAACAGTTGAGTGGTCAATGAATCTTCTGTTGTTATTGGCAGCAGCTTCAAAGCAGTTCAAAATGTGGAAACACTTCTAAGGTATGAAGTGGAACACTTTTTTATTCGGGTGTGCTGGTTGTCGTTCTTTGGAATCACTTTATAACGTTCCTCCGGCGCAAGTGGCAAGTTTCTTTGAGGCACTCTGCAGATTTAACGATTTGTGGGTCCCATCCCGTGATCTGGTTAATGGTAAAAACTATGAGCTACCATCAACAACAAGCTTGTTACAGCATATGTCGCACACCATGCGGATAAATAAATTCGCTCAACCACGACCAGGACTAAATTGGTCGAATTTAACGCATCAAAGGCGCAATCTAGCATCGTCTCCAGGAAGACCACATCTAAAGTGCTTCCCAGTCAAATGGAAAATAATAATATAAAAACGTCGACAACCTGCAGCTATTGGGTGTCACAATTAACTCGCTTCCAGAAAGCTGAGTTGTCTGTCTAGAGCAAAAAGATATTTCACACCTTCCCAGCTTTTCTTGCTCTACTCGGACGAGGTCATCGATTCTATTCACAGGAGAGCGGTTCAACTAGTAGACGACCATTGGCTCACAGAGCATCTGGAGTCGCTTTACAATCGACAGACAATGGCCGACCTCAGCCTATTTTACAGACACTAAAATGGAATTTCTTCCGAATCTCTTGGAAGGATCTGAAAATTGCCGTCCATCTTGTAATTCATCGCAGAGATTTCTATAAAAAAACAATGCTAATAAAAATGTTTCCACGCAAGTCCTTCAGTGACTTATAGCTCTGTGTTGCGTTAAATTCCTTTTTCAACATCCTAATCATCTCGAGCATCGATTGTCAACCTGGGGGTCGTGGTGATATTATGGGGGGGTTGCGAAATCATTTAATCATTCTATGAGAAAAAATCATTTATTATAAAATTACTCATAAAAAAGGGGTCGCGAAATATTACTTTCATTTATTTTTACTATTTGGCGGTCGTGGAGCAAAAAAGGTTGAGAATCACTGATCTAGAGGATACACCATCAAGACCAATGATGTTGCAGTAACGTTCAAACATCTCTTCAACATTCATGACCCCAAACTCTTCACAACCAACAAAGACGACCTTGCACAACCGACGATCAATGAGGAAAAGCAGTGATGTTATGACCTTTGGCCTTGCTAAGTGTAAAATGTACTTCATAAAAAGGGCTAAAGTCCAAAACAAAAAGAAAGGAGAAAACATCTCACCACTAGAGGATGATGAAAACTACAGATATCTGCATATCTACAAACCACTCATCGTGCAAAAAGATATGAAGGAAGAAATCAAGACAAAATTCAAAATATGAACATCAGCATATTGATTAGAACTAAATGTACTTATAGGAATTATTGATCCGCTAAGTTGTCGGATCATATAGTTCACTATGCTTGTCGTAACGGACATAGGTACTCGGCTCATCAGTATGGCTGATGTACGTGTGCTCTGTCAGATGCGTTGGGGGAGAGCCCCAGGATGGAACGGAGCAAGGGCGGCTATAAGCTACGACGGACGGCTGATAAACGAGAGCGTTAGTCGTGCGCCCCATCTGCCTTGCGGTAGCACATACTAAACACTATCGAACCTCAAAAGAAACAAACAGGAGTCTTAAGGAGTAAAATCCTAAAATTTATAAATCTAGCAACGATGAATTGATAACATGAACTTCTGATGAAATTTCTTGTTGAACTTTGTATTGGACCTAGTACGGTCAAGGGTAGTACGGTCAGACTTCTGCTACGCAGCAGTGAGGATAGAAAGCTTTTTGTGACTATAATTTTTTTTTCAATTCATACTGACGATAATTACACAGGCCAACAAAATGAAAAAAAAAATTTGGTGTCAGAAATCTAACATCTGATTTTAGATGTTTTTAATGTGCTGATTCCAAAAATGCCACCAGATTTTTTCAATCAGCTCTAGTTTTTGAGATACACAATACAGGTTAAATGATATAATTTTTTTCTGATAAAGGTCAACAAATAAAGAGATAAATATGTACTTAATCGTCAAAATAGAAATTTCCCAGAATCTAATTAGCCAAATGGATACCTGGAATTGTCCCTGACCCAATGTTCCTATACTAGGAACTACTCAATACAATGCTCTTAATTACTTTTATACCTTTAATTGCCTATGACCCGATCCTTCTATACCTGCTTGGCTGTACTTGATTTAGTATATTACTCAGTTTTCCCAAGTAAAGTTGTGCTATCATTTTGTGTAAATTTTGGTCGTTTTGTAGTATCAAGACACTAAACTGAAACAATGGCATCCACAAGCAGACGTACCTGTGTAAATCATCCCGATGTTTTTTGTTATGTGTGTGGTGAATACACTTTGAAGGAGAGCAGAAAAACGATTTCTGACTTTGTGAAAAGAGCTTATCTTGCCTATTTTGGCGTTCATTTAGGAGATCTAGATAAATCTTGGGACCCACATTTTGTATGTAAAACATGTGTTGAACATTTGCGACAGTGGACAACTGGAAAGAGGAAGTGCCTAAAGTTTGGTGTACCAATGGTTTGGAGAGAACCGCGGAACTATCATGACGACTGCTATTTTTGTCTCGTTAATATTAAAGGCATAAATAGAAACAATAGACACAAATGGACATATCCTGATCTAGATTCTGCAAGAAGGCCTGTAGTGCATTCGGAAGAAATACCCGTTCCATCATTCAGCAGTCTACCCGAAGTGACAGAAGATGATACAGAAACATCAACGTCTGACGAAGTTGAAAGAATTCGATCAGAAAACGACAGCGATTTTGAAGCAGATTTAGCAACTCCGCAGTGTTTCAATCAAGAAGAACTAAACGATCTTATAAGAGACCTGAATCTCTCAAAGGAATCCGCTGAATTACTTGCATCCAGATTAAAAGAAAAAAATCTACTTTGTCGAGGTACTAATATTACATTTTATCGTAAAAGAGATAACGATCTGCTGCCTTTTTTCACTCAGGAAAATGACTTGGTATTCTGTAACAATATAAAAGGGCTCTTAGAAAAAATGGGTTTTCCTGAATACACTCCAGATGATTGGCGCCTTTTTATTGAGAGTTCAAAACGTAGTTTAAAATGTGTTCTTTTACATAACGGTAACAAATATGGCTCAATTCCTATTGGTCATTCTACTACCATGAAGGAAGAATACGAAACAATAGCATTAGTTCTGAGAAAAATTGAATACGAAGAACATCAGGGGTCAATTTGTGTTGATTTTAAAATGATTAACTCCCTCCTTGGACAGCAGAGTGGTTATACAAAATATCCTTGTTTTTCGTGCCTTTGGGACAGCAGAGCTAAAAATGAGCACTGGGTTAACAAAAATTGGCCTTCAAGAGATGTCATGATTCAAGGAATACAAAACGTGATCAACGAACCTTTGGTTTCAAGAGAAAAAATCTTACTTCCGCCCTTGCATATCAAGCTAGGCCTAATGAAGCAATTTGCGAAGGCCTTAAATCGAGATGGAAATTGTTTTGGGTATTTGTCACGTAAATTTCCTGGCATTAGCACGGAAAAGCTAAAAGCTGGTATATTTGATGGTCCTCAAATAAGGCAACTTGTTAAAGATCCACAATTCACCACATCAATGAACGAGACTGAATCTAACGCTTGGAGTTCATTTGTTCAAGTAGTACAAAATTTTCTTGGCAATCATAAAGCAGAGAATTACGTAGAATTAGTGGGAACTATGCTTTCAAATTTTAATATTCTCGGCTGTAACATGAGTATAAAAGTTCACTACCTCCACAGCCACCTAGATCGTTTTCCAGAAAACTTAGGTGATTGTAGTGAAGAACAGGGGGAAAGATTTCACCAGGATATTAAAACTATGGAAGATCGTTATCAAGGACGATGGGATAGCCACATGATTGCGGACTATTGCTGGAGCCTTCAGCGAAACTGTCTTAGTAAACTCCATTCTAGAAAATCGTATAAAAGAAAATTTTTATGTGATTAGTGACTAATGTAATTATGTAAATTGAGTTTTTGCAATAAATACTTAAATCCATGTGTCTTTGTTTTTTTTAACTGTCAATAGTAATATTATATATTATAACAGTTATAACGTAAATTATATACACAATTTTTAAAAAAATCTCAAAAACTAGATCTGATAGACAAAATCTGAGAACTTTTTTTTCATTCTGCATCCAAAAATTACTCAGGAACAGTTAAAAAATCGCAGGCACCAAAATGTGTGTTTGCCTGTGTTATTTGAACACAGTTTTGTATATTCCTACAATTTCCGTATTATTGTTAACATCTCTCGTATTCGCTGTTTGTAATCGCAATATTATGGTGGAATCTTAAAAGACTATAAAAATTCAAGGTGGTACTCTGTGAGTTATGTGGCGCGCTCGTACGTTGGACTTCTCAATTATTCTGCCGTTAAATTTGGGCGATGCCTTTATCAAGTGGAAGTACAGTTTATTTTGGCTAGATGTCGGCACCAGTATTTCAAAGTATTTTTAAGGCTTGTTCAATTTTTCAATTTCAATTTCAAAATATTGTCGTTTACATTTAGTGGACGATCTTCGTGATGGTTTTTACAGAGTCTGTGCTGATTCCACTGGCTCAATATCACACTAAAATCTAATTTTGAATTATAATGTTTACCTTTTTTCCTAAACTCATTGCAATGGGGTTTCTCTAAATTTGGTATGAATTTTATAATTTCTGAAAGAAATCACACTTAGCAATATGAACAGAAAAAATTGGCGTTGTTTGGATCTATTGAAATGATATTTTTGTGTAATTCAATCGTTTAAAACTGATTCATTTATACACAAATGTTTCCTTATTAGTTTATCTATGTTAGCGGAAAATTTTTCTAATGAAAATTTGTATTCAAAAGTATTTTTGGCCATTTCCCCCAAAAACTCTCGAAAACGTGAATTCATTATTAAATCGATTATACTTTTGCCCAATTCTCTCGGATTTTTCCCACTATCACTCCGGTGACTCCGTTATCGATGACATGCCTAATTGTAGTTGAATCCAGGGCGATGATTGCCTTCCTAAGCTCATCGCTTGAAGTAAATAATTCACGCATTCGTTTTCTTCGGAAAAGTGAATCACCAAATCTGATTCCATCAGTAGGGTTTTCACGTGAATGGTAGGTAGATGTTTGAGAACCGTCACGTGAGATGCCAGCCAGCTCTCTTTCAGTCTTGACACTAAGCGTTTGTAGCAGTTTCCCTCCATGTTGTTACTGCACTTACCGGCCAAGATAATATGAATATCGCGCTCCAATTTGTGAACACACAATTGTTTTTTGCAACTTTCGAGAGCGCTCAAAACGAATTGGAAATTGGAACATTTCAAGAATCTTCCCAGTACGATCAACTTTGTACAGTTCGGTAATAAATCCGGAATGATCCTTCTGATATCGATAGCTGGTTCTAACCATAAACCATAGTCCACTGGAGGTGTGATCACATTCATTCTAATTTCCGGATCTGATTCTTCCAGCATTTCTTGCAAATCAAACGACGGAACAATAACTTCATTGGCATATTTGAGAATTCTCGTTTCAATCATACTGCAGCTTGATCTTTGATACTCATCGTTGTATCTCCTTATATAAAGTAATTTATGATTCGTGCATAATTTCAATACCACAAGTGCTAAGAGTTCGTTATCCAGAACTATGAGGCACGGTTTATCTGTTGGCGATTTCACAGCTAAACTGAGCGATGTCAAATAAATTCTCAATAACTTTAAGGGTCGCTTTAAGTAACCCAGGATACTGGATGGTAACCACTTTAGTCTTTCTTTGACGGTAACATTTCTGTGTATCTGCAAAATGAAATGAATATTTCATACCTTTGCTTTGGAACCTTGTACTATATATTTTTGTATTTTATGTATTTAACTTACTTGAATGTCTTTCTCCGCCAGGTATGAAGTCAGAAGCGTAACGTTAAAACCCGACGTACCCAAACTTCGTGCCATGTTCACTATATAATCATCCTCTTTACTGCTCTTTATTCGGTCACGGTAAATAACTATCCCATACCTATGGTGTTCTAAAAGCTCCAGATCCATTTTCATCCAACAGAGGAAAAGAACGAAAAATTTGGAAAAACGACACTGCTTGTCATTGGAGATTCAATCATTTTCATCATGACCAACTTGACAGCTATTGTCAGAGAGTAAGGCTCGTTGACATTAGTAGTAGTAGTAGTACTAGCTATGATTATAAACAGCTAAAATAGCTAATATCTTGGCGGATTCTTCTTCATACGAGTTTCTTATACAATCACTTATTGTGTGATCATTTTACACAGTTGAGTTTTAAACTTTGTAATTCACTATTCTTCATATCTGCACTAAGTTTGTTGTAATTGGCGAGTACGCCGTGAGAAATACTTCTACTTTGGTAAACCGTTGTAGCACATTCAAGGTTTATGTCATTACGATGCCTAGTATTGTAGTCATGAACTTGTGCGAATGTTGTTACTTTCTGCCGCAGGTAAGCTGGTAGTAATTCATAATTTTATGAATGAAGATCATTGTGACGCAGTACACATGCATGATTGTGAAAGATCACAATCATAAGGTTGAGTTCACTAAGCATATCTGATAGTCGCGTATCCATAGGCACTTGGATTTCTGAGATGACACTGGTGGAAGCATAGTTGAGAAGAGTACTGCAATAGTTTATATGTGGTTTCACTAGCGACTTATAGATGAGTTCTTTTCTACTTTTTGGCATCGAGTATCTCACTCTTCTCAGCAACCCCATCTTCTGTTTGGGCTTTACAAGTATGTGGTTGAAATGTTGCTTGAAGATTAGTCTCCGGTCTAGAATAACTCCAAGGTATTTAAATTCCTCCACTATCTCCAAGGTCTCATTGTTCATCTTCACGTCTACGTTTGGCATAACACTGGATTTCGTCAGAACCATGACTTTGGACTTCTTTGCATTGATGCACAACCTGTTAGCCGCCAGGCAGCTAACTACAGTTACAAGGTCTTCGTTGATTTTTTCAGCTAAAGTGACTACATTTTCTCCATTACAGTATATCAATGTATCATCAGCGAACATAGGGATGCTGCAGTTCTTGAGGATATCCGGTAGGTCATTTATAAAGAGGACAAACAATAAGGGGCCAAGGCAGCTGCCCTGAGGTACCCCTGCATCAATATTGATGCACTTAGATCTCTTGTCTACAATTTTCACAAATTGCTTCCTATTGGCGAGGTAGTTAGCTAGCCACTTATGCACGTTTCCTCGTACTCCCATTCTCCATAACTTGTTAAGCAGATCTTGACGGTCATGGTTTCAAATGCCCGTTTGAGATCGACAAAAGTTGCCAGGACATAGTCGTTACTGTCAATGCACTTCCTTCAGTCCTCAACAACAAACTGAACTACTGACTCAGTCGAGTGTTTTTGTCTGAATCCGGACTGATGAAGGTTTAGGATGCTCTTCTCTGATATGTACTCTAGGATCTGTTTGCATACTATTTTTTCTAGGATCTTCTCCATCGTAGGAAGAACATTAATTGGTCTCATATCTAGACCTCGATATATCCTGCAACTTTAGGTATCGGAGTCACTGAAGAAATCTTAAGCTGATCAGGAACAACTCCCTCTTGCAGTGACCTGTACAATGTTTGTAGCACACTGCTATTTAGTTGACACCAGCACTTTTTAACAACATCTGCAGTCGGCTGCATTACATTTTTTCCAGTGAGTTCCTTCACTGTAGTATGGATGTCATCAGTTGAAGGTAGCACAAACTGTTCAAGGTGTGGCAGACCAACTTCATGAATTTCAACTTCTGGCACATAGGGGATATTCCTATTTATTTCCATCACACTGTCAACAATGAATTTATTTAGTTCATTCGCCATCTCTTCCTTTTCTTCAAATATTCCTCTATTTGATTTTATCTTGGTAACTGAGGCACTACTGATATTTAAAGCCTCCTTAAGCACCCACCATAGTTTCTTGCCATCAGAAAAGGAATTACTGATTTTTTTGCAAAATATTTTCTTTTGGCTCTTCTCAATTCAGCAGTAAACTGACTTCTCTTTATTTTGAACTGTATCCAAGCATTCTCCTTGTCATCAGCTATGCTAAGATCACCTTCCAACAGTCTTCTATTCAGGTCTTTAAATCTCCAATATGACTCCAATTTTTTTTTTCGAGCTAGAACCACCCTTGATGTAAAGTACTTACAATATTTCTCTTTACGTAATATGGTATCACGTTTTCTAGCCTTTTCCACCGCCTCAGATACAAGGTAACAGAATCTGTCATAGTCATTAGCGCCGTCAAGCTCCGTTTGGATCAGCTGTAACTCATCTGCGAGCATACTGAAGTCGATAGCACCTCGAATAACAAGTGCTGCCTCACTACTTTGCAAATCTGTGGTTTGCATTTGAACAGCAACAGCATGATGATCTGATAGGTGCAAATTGTCATAAACTTCATACTGTAGGGGTAGTTGTAGTCATAACTAGGTCAATGATAGTTGAGCTTCGATCAGTGACTCGGGTGGGATTTCTCACAACTTCGTGGAGATCCAATTCCGCCGTGAACCTCACAAGCTTTTCACAGGCGTAGTCTTCTTGTTCCATCCAATCAATGTTAATGTCACCCATGGAAATGATAACATCATCAGGATCTGCAAATTCAGTTGCTTTCTCCATCAATTGTCTGTAGGAATCGAAGAATTTGACCAATGACGAGTTAGGTGAGCTATAGATGAGTCCAAGTATGTAAGAACGTCCACCTAGTCTTACTTTCACTAGCACTGCCCAGAACTCATAGTCGATAGCAAATTTCTGAATGACTTTGTACTGAGTCGACTCGTGGACATACAGCAGCACCCCTCCGGTGTGCTGTGAATTCGATTCAACAATTACTGCGTTGAATCCCTTAAGTTGGTAGGCACTAGAGAGAATCGAACGGTCAAGGTGCGTTTCTACGAGACCAAGTACTATTGGAGAATATTCACTATTTTCAATCGCTTGCCAAATCTGTCGAATGTCTTTGTTATTTAAACGGTCCTGATATATTGTTTTATTTATTTGACGGACACAATTATATGCATGGACATAAATATTGAAACTAAACATAAATATTTATACACCTAAGGGATTCTCTGGTAAGTCAGACGTCTAAGTCAGATTTTCTCAAAATATTTGGAGTCATGGTCCATTTTTACAATTCGAACATGGACCCCCCTCAAAAATTGTTTTGGAAATGAGAAAGGTGATGCTATTAAGCCTTTTTTTGAATAATTGACATAGTGCACAAGGCTCTTATTGAAGGCACCGATCCTAGAGTAATGTCTGCACCAGACTGTTAGATGATCTAGGGACGCCTCTGGTTATCTTTAATCGGATGTTCATACTTAACAATAACAATATTGATTAAAATGGATTATTTTCAGCTAAAATAACCGTCTCGTCGAGTGTAATATACAGTTTTCTTATAAATGTTTCACGGACCCCTAAAACAGAAGCCATAGGTCCCAAGGGGTCCAGCGATCACATCGTCTGTAATCAGAAATTTAGCAATAAGTTTAAGTGTTCATGAGATAAGTATTTATTTATTCTCTAGGTTCAAAAATATTTTTCGCTGAATGATAATCTCGCAAGAAACCTCCATTTCTCCTGCCGAAAAACGATATTGAAATTTATTTGATTCAATTCGGATGTTGATATTTTGAAAAACTAACATGAACAACAGTATAAGCAATACAAAATACAAAAATACAGAAGCACAACTTTTTATTCGAATTTCTGGAAGGTCTTTCTAGGGGGCGCTGTGCGGTTTTCTGATTATATAAATTGCTATCGTACCAAAAAATGATTTCCTTTCTACAAACAAACGTAGTATGAAAATACTTAAAAGAATTCCTAAAGGTGCCAGACATTCAGCAGCCAGCAAATTAACAACTCTTGCGTGGATAAAAATGACTTAATTTCTTGGCGATCTCTATTGACTTTCGCGTTTACCTGCTTGTTTGTTCCAGTAAAAACTAAAAATCAATCGCTTTCTCGACTTGTGAAGAAAAATATTGACGGTTCTAATCTAGAACCATGCAAAACGAGCACCTCATCATTTTCACTTTCTAGGAGAGTAGAGTCTGAGGTAGCTGAAGGTGACATACGGGGAGCGGTTAAACTACTCGCATCAATGGATTCTCTTGCACCTGAGACTGAAGTAACTTATAAAAAGCTGTTAGACAAGAATCCAAAACCTAGAGATATTGAAAACTTACCAGACCCTCCTATACTTGAAGATATCTGCTTAGAAGTGAAAGAAGAAGAAGTAATCAAAGCAATCAACAGTTTTCCAAACGGATCAAGTTCCGGCATAGATGGATTACGGCCACAACATTTAAAAGATTTAATATCTTCAAGCAATGGAGTTGCTGCTTTACGTTTAATAAAATCTATTACCCGAATGTGCAATTTTATCCTAAGAGGAAAAATGAATCCAAATGTTCGGAGTATTTTCTTTGGTGCGAACCTATGTGCCTTGAACAAACCAGATGGAGGTATTCGCCC
Organism: Novius pumilus; assembly: GCA_020654155.1. Lineage (NCBI taxonomy): Eukaryota > Metazoa > Arthropoda > Insecta > Coleoptera > Coccinellidae > Novius > Novius pumilus. The sequence goes on from JAIFOV010000007.1 coordinate 153,200, forward strand.
TATTGCAGCGGGGAATACGTTTCGAAGATTAGTTTCAAAATTAGCTTTTACAGCAGTGTCCGTAAACATAGGTCAATACCTACGTCCAGTGCAGTTAGGATTTGCAACTAGAGGAGGCTGTGAACCTGTAGTTCATACAGCAAGAACTTATATAGGAGAAAACGCTAATACTAACAAAGTATTCCTTAAAATTGATTTTAAGAACGCCTTCAACAGTGTGTATCGAGATGCAATGCTGACATCTGCCAAAGAGAAAACGCCGATTCTTTATGGATATTTCTGGCAAGCTTATTCCAAAGCAACAACTCTATTTTACAACAAATGGACCATTTCGTCAGAGTCTATTCAACAAGGCGATCCGGCAGGACCATTACTTTTCTGCTTGGTTATACATGAAACAATTGTGAAAATGAAGTCTGAACTAGTTATGTTTTATCTTGACGATGGAACATTAGCTGGAACTCCTGAAACAGTTTTGGAAGATTTCAAAACTCTCATAACGGAGTCTGAAAAGATAGGTTTATGCATAAATCCTACAAAATGCGAGCTTTTTGACTGTGGTCAACTAGATGAAAATATGAAGACGCAATTCAACTTTGTTTGTCCGGGGATACGATACATGGACAAACTGTCACTACTTGGAGCTCCCATTTCACAAAACTTAATATCTGAATTATTTTAGAAGAAGCAGGAAGAAGTCAAATTACTATGCTCTCGTTTGCATGAGCTTAAAAACCATCATATTGCATATTACATGCTGAGAAACTGCTTTGCAGTTCCGAAATTGATGTACCTGCTAAGAACGACCCCACTGTGGAGCTTTCCAGATTATTTGAAGAACTTCGACCAAGATATCAAGAGCTGCTTAGAATACATATTTAATTGTACACTCCACGCCGACTCTTATCAACAAGCCACTCTCCCCATACGTAACGGACGAATCGGTATACGCAAAATTGCGGACTTGTCCCTTCCTGTATTTCTTTCTTCAGTTCATGCGAATGCAAAACTTGTCAATTTGATGATGCAAAATAACTCAGATAAGCTTACATTCGCTGGCGTACAAGAATCTTTACAGGAATGGATTATACGATTTGAAAAAGTCCCTGAAATAAGTTTCGTACAACGATTCTGGGACAAATTTGTAATTGATGAAATATCTTCTTCGTTGCAACTTAAATCAGAAGCAGACAAAACCATTTTTTCTGCTCTGACACGAAAGGAATCTTCTTCATGGCTTTCGGCATTACCTTCTTGTACGATAGGAACCCTCCTTGATAATAACACCTTCCGTATTTCAATGGGATTAAGACTTCGTATCAAAATTTGCCAACCTCACACTTGTGTTTGCGGAGAAAACGTGGACGAATATGGTCGACATGGGTTAAGTTGTCAAAAAAGTTTAGGACGATATAATAGACATGTTGAGTTAAATGACATAATATTTCGATCCCTATCCACCGCTAAAATACCGCCAAGACTGGAACCAATTGGTCTATCCAAAGATAGCAAAAGACCGGATGGGATAACCCTCACCCCATGGTCTGAAGGAAAATGTTTGGCATGGGACGCGACTTGCTCGGATACAATTGCGAAATCATATCAACATATAGCTACAAAAGAACCTGGACTAGTTGCCCAACATGCAGCTTCTTTAAAAATTGAAAAATATGAAAGTATTCTAGACGAAAATATCACATTCCTTCCATTTGCAGTGGAAACTTTTGGCCCGTGGTGTCATGAAGCGTTGAAATTTGTTAAATCTGTTGGGAAACTCATTAGGCGACAAACATCGGAGATAACCAACGAATAGGAATTGCAATCCAGCGAGGAAATGCTATCTCTGTAATGGGCACCTTTCCCCAAAGTGATTCTCTTTCTGAAATTTTTTACTTTCTTAATAACCATAGATAGATGTAAACATTTTTCATACGAAGTGAAATGTTAATAAATCTTTCTTTGACACATGATTATTCTTCAAATATCACTCACTTTCCTGTCAGTTTTCGAAAGGTGGTATTATGATGTCGCACTTTTGCAACTTAACGATGCAAATATGTCAAATTGTAGATACATTTATATCTTGATTATTCTATGTGCATTAGAATTCTGGAATGTTCTGTAAGGTGGCGTTACATCATTTTTATATAATAAGGTGAACGAGCAATACGTCAAAATTCTTCATCTGAGACAACTTGTAAGGTAAAAATAAACAAATTCTTTAGCGATAACAAGATATTGAATAAGTTGCCGAAGTCATCGGGTCGAAAAGCTTTTCCATTATTTATCCGCATTCGTTGCATAGAGGGTGATTATCATCGTTTTTTCATTAGCGCCCCTGGGTCAATGGCGTCCATTATCGAACAAAACGATGGTTTGGTCATAACGTAACGAAAGCCAAAAGCTGAGGAAACTTCATTAGGAAACCTTTTAACCCTAATGTAGATTGATGCGGTACGTCGGCCAGACACGCGACCACCTTATAACATCATGTGTGATATAATTGAAGAGGGTTATTTCGCTAACTGCTGCGGTCAGGTGAGTAAAACGGCGTCGAATAACGGGGCGATGACTGGGGGGATGATTCGATGAAATGCAGGCGTCACTCAAAAATTCCAGTAATAACGTAATCATTCCGCACTAACGAGGGACGGAAGAACTTTTTAGAAAGTGAATAGTTGTGAATCATCCGATTTACGGCGCTGATAAAATAATTTACTACCCGCGTACATCGGGAGTGGGTTTTGGAAAGTTTGTATGAATAAAGAAGAAGAAAATTCTTCATTGTGAAATACAACTCCATACCACCTACCAATAAATTATCTGAAACACGTGAATATGAATGAGCAATTTCTTCGAGGTTGTCTCATGATTCGCGTGAGAATTAATCATAGGTAAAGGTTGAATAATTTGTACCGATTCCATTGATTGACGAATACTCACTATGTCCCTATTAAAGGATTGAAAATTATAATAAATCACCTCATCTTGTCTGACTGGTAAACGGCATCCACAAAACAGTCATGAAATTTTATTGAAATAATTGGAAGAGTCAATTAAATTTTTATTAATCTACAATTATCTAATAAATTTCAATAACCCAAATGTTGATCAACTTACTTTTAATCAATAATTGAATTTGAAACGCAGTTGAAATAACTGTCTCACAATTTTTTTTCTAGTATGAAATTAGGTTCCCCATTCGTAATATTGACCAATGGCGTTAGGTTGTTATGTGACGCTGTGATTTAGTTAATGCAGAGATTCTGTTCGATTGGATAGAACTGTCGCCAATGCGATGATGAAATCGGTCGTTGCCAAGCATTTTCCGTGTTTTCATGCGCGTATCCTAGCAACGCCGAGATAAAAGGTTGGACGAGTCAATCAGTTCTATTGCTGAATAATAATAGGATTGCCCATCTCCAATTGAACGACGAAAGAGGGGAATATACAATGGTGACCGGATATACAGGGTGACCAGAACAGTGACGTCCAAAAATAAAATTTAGGTCCCTCGTATCGTGGGGTATCCAAATCATCCCCATGTATGTAGTCCGATTTTTTATAGTTTTCGAGTTATGATTTTTTTTCTGAATTTTCGGGAATTTCCGACATGACCAACGAATTTTTATCTTCCTTGAAAAAGTAAAGAACGTTTTCTTGATTTTTTTTTGCAATTGATTTTTATGATTTGTACTTTTATGAGTAAAGAATCAGCTTCACAACTCTAATATAAGCTGTCAAAATGTTGGTCTAAAATGAAAACTTTAGGATCGTTGAATCATGACCTTAATTTTTAAGTTTCAATTAAAAATCTAAAAAGGTGACTTCGTAGGTACTAAGTGGGCTTTAAAACTGCGCCATAATTTTAGCTTTAATAAGCATTAAAAAAAGTGGTACTTAAGGGGGCTGAAATTGCTAAAATTGGCTTTTAAAGGCAACAAGGTGAAAACTTCTGAAAATAATTAATTTAACAAAAAAATTTTCTTTTGCCATTTTATCATTCCAAAAGTAATTTATTGAGAGAAATTACTTGAAACTAACCAACAAATACTTCACAGGTTCGGTAAAAAAATTTTAGACAAGATGATCTGTTTTATTAATAATACCATTTCTTGTCTAAGATTTTTTTTACCGAACCTGTGAAGTATTTGTTGGTTAGTTTCAAGTAATTTCTTTCAATAAATTACTTTTGGAATGATAAAATGGCAAAAGAAAATTTTTTTGTTAAATTAATTATTTTCAGAAGTTTTCACCTTGTTGCCTTTAAAAGCCAATTTGAGCAATTTCAGCCCCCTTAAGTACCACTTTTTTTTAATGCTTATTGAAGCTAAAAGTATGGCGCAGTTTTAAAGCCCACTTAGTACCTACGAAGTCACCTTTTTAGATTTTTAATTGAAACTTAAAAATTAAGGTCATGATTCAACGATCCTAAAGTTTTCATTTTAGACCAACATTTTGACAGCTTATATTAGAGTTGTGAAGCTGATTCTTTTACTCATGAAAGTACAAATTATAAAAAATCAATTGCAAAAAAAAATCAAGAAAACGTTCTTTACTTTTTCAAGGAAGATAAAAATTCGTTGGTCATGTCGGAAATTCCCGAAAATTCAGAAAAAAAATCATAACTCGAAAACTATAAAAAATCGGACCACATACATGGGGGTGATTTGGATACCCCACGATACGAGGGACCTAAATTTTATTTTTGGACGTCACTGTTCTGGCCACCCTGTATAAAGGGATTTTATATTATTTTCGTTATAATGAAAATGACTGGCGCCTCCACCAGTCTAGATATTAAATCTGACGAAGATATTGGAATGCCTCGTATACGATGTGTTAGTCATGTAAAACGATGAAATATTTTTCGATATATTTCATTCGGTACATCAACCGATTGTTTTCTGATAATTTCAAAGAAATTATCAATTTTCTACAAATTTTTTTGCTGGGCATCGTGCGGAAGTATAATTAGAATGATTTGGCACCATTTTCTTTCAGGGGCGCTTCGAAAAATGACAATCAAAAAACTGATTCACAAATATTTTTTCGCGTTTCACTTCATAAATGTTATTAGAAGTAAGATGCGTAATGAAGGTGGCAACGATTACAAATTTCAAGCATGATTCATAATGTGATTGAGAAGATTGGCAAACTGGAATTACAATAAAAATTAAGAGGTTCAATTTGTTGAAATTGTGCTTGAATTCATCGATTAAGTACTGATCTTCCTACAATATATCAAATTACAAAACGTGTCGCACGTCATCTGGAAAACATATGTGCTGAAGATACTGCATATAAGGTTTCTCTCAATATAGAATTTTTTCGAATAAACATTGGTATTTGATTCGATTCTTCTGTCGATCAGACGAACAGTTCTGCTTTCGCATCGGAAACGCAATGTAGTGAAAGAGATTATAAGGAACAGAAGAACCGGCGGTGGCGCGTCGGGGCTCCACGAGTTTGCTATCCGATACGCAGATACTCAAAGCCTATATGTTAAATGTTACTCAACGACTATTTTAGCATATCTCTTCGATTTTCTCGAAAATGATAAGTCGTAGCCAAAAATAGTGAGCAGTGCAATGTTTTGAAAGCGGTGGAACTATTGATAGCCGAATGATAACTCAACGAAAACATTGTATTTTCAAATTGTAATTGAACGTTAAAAAACTGAAAGCGATGGTGGTTTTAGAAGTTCATCAAAACATCATATTATTCAAACCAAAAAATGGATACTTCAATTGAGTTTTGAAAATTCTTCATTCGAGATCAGAAACTAGCGATTTACAGGAATGAAATTTGAATTCAGACGGTCGACGCATCGCATATCTTAACCATAAATTAAATGCACCGAATCGATTATTATTAGTAGCCGAGTTATCACTTATCGAAAAAACGGTATTTTCAGATGGTTTCACAAACCTATTTCTCAGAAGCGGTTTATTTGAGATGATAATAGTAATCGAGACGATTGTAGCACCATTTGGTGGAAATTTAATGGTGACAGACCGGACGCGACGTTGGTTTTAGAAGTTAAGTTATATCAGAAAATTGGAACTTTTGTGTCTTGATTTGTTTTCGCTTCTAAACGGCGATTTATAGCACATCTTTACACGAAGAAAATCATAGAGAGAGAAAATAGGAATAATGGTGCAAATTCTGCAATGTTAAGTGTTTTAATTTCTGAGATTTCACTTTTTTTTCAAAATGTGTGCATCCCATGTTTTGGAGATTCCTACAAAGAAGCCAATTCAATTAATTTTTTTTTGAGATGAAAAAGTCTCTTATCGTAATCAAAAACAGTTTTCAAGTTATCCGAATCAGAGAAAAATTTGGCGTTTTTCGATTGTATATCAAAATTTTATCATCACGATCGAATAAGTACCATCGACATCTTTCATTTCCGAAAATTTCTGCCCACTTGGGGGGGGAAAGCAATTATTCAAGAAATTAAGATGAGCCGAGTTATCACTTATCGAAAAAACGATGTTCTCAGATTTCAAACATTTTTTTCTCAGAACGGTTCATTTAAAAGAGGCGATTGTAACTCTATGTGATAGCAATATTGTGGTTTTAGAAGCTGAGTTATATCAGAAAATGCTAAAAAAAACTTTGGCATTTTTGTGTTTTGATATGTTGGATGTTATATATCAAATATCAGAAGAAATCATGAAGTTTCGAGATTTTCAATTATTTTCTCAGAATCTATGGATAATACATTTTGGATGTCCTTACAGAAAAGATCCCAATTAATTTTTTCTTTGAGATAAAAAAGTTTCGTGTTGCTATATCGAATAGTTTTCAAGTTATTCAGATTTAAAAAAAAACTTTTTCAGTTTTTTCATAAAATCTGAAAATTTTTGCAAAGTCGCATTTTCCTTCACTCATTCCACCCAAGAATTACATTTGTAGCCGAATCTAGAACTCCTGTCTGTGAAGATAACGTTGCAAAAAATTCCAGAAAATCTAGCAGTTTTTCGAGTATATCTTATACCTGGAGAATTAGTTTTCCGATTGCGATCTAATTAAACCTGGAGACTATTAACGTGCATCTTTTCCGAATATTTTGCTCTTTAACGTAGCGCTGTTTTGGCTGTAGCGTGAACAATAAATCATTAACGCGCGCGCGCATACCCACACTCACATACTTCCTCGATCGCGTTACGACGGCGAAGTATACGGTTTTATGCCCGCTCACTTCGTTCGCTGGCAAGTGTGTACAACACTTATGACAATGCTCTTTATCTCGGAAACGAGAAAATTAAGGTTATGGCGTTCTTCTCCTTTTTCTCACTCATTGCCACATTTGCAGTGCTCGTATATTGTCCGCGAAAATCGTGAAGATTTCGGTGTCATTTTTAATTTAGAGAAAGAATGAATTTTGATTCAATTTTTTCACATCTTCTAATACAAATTTTTATTTTTAAAACTGCGTTCAGTTTACAAATTTAAATTTAGTCAATAGGCCAGAATATGCTTTTAAATAAGTTGATCTTTTAATCTCTCATATCATTCTTCATATCAGAAGTTTGTCATTCACGAAATTTCAATAGATAATTGAAATTTAATCCTGGAAATGCATTTCGAAAAACCAATCCATTTCAGAATATCTTCAAAAAAGTGAAAACGTTCTGACCTATTTTAGACGAGAAGGTAATTTCCGTAAAAATTATTCCACATACATAATTGAATTGATATATTAAACGACGATGAGTTTTATGTACGTCCGGAACAGTGCTTTAATTCTTTCCACCGAACAAGGTAACAAGGTGGTAATAATAAGTAATTAACTCTGATTGACTATTGTCTGTTCATTAGGAGCTCGTTGAACGTGAAAGCTATCAAGTCTACAACGACATTCGAACATTTTCGCTCTTCCACGGCGCGTTGGCGAGTTCAATCGCACCTAATTTTTCTAAAGCGGTATCTTATCTAGCTAACGAGTTTCAAACATTTTTAAAACGAAAAAGACAAATATTTCCCCGTCCGAACGATAATTCTCTATTTGATTTCAAATATTTGTCCATCCGGCAATGCGGCGCTCGTTTCCGGGACAAAGTGAAATTTTTTACGCATTGTTTCCATGTTTTTCTCTATATTATTATTTTCCTCGTATACAGACCGATCTATTTGACGTCCGAGTTAGTCATTCGGTAAACGGTTGTTATCGCGGCCGCGGGATTCTCACATTACGCAATTTTCCATGCCGATTTTCGTATGCGATCGAAAGGGAAAAGCGGCAATTTGCGTCGGTGAGTCATATTAGATTTCTCGAAATAGATAGATATGAGGCAGTCGGTCTCTTTATACCAATTACAAGTTGGGAAATAATGGTTATATTTATACACGATTGTCATGCGTTGATTACAAAATTTACGCCGTTGAAAATAATGCGGTATCCAGTCGTATAACCACGAGGTGCGGGGTGTGTCGGATAATGATCGACATAACACTAAAATCACACACTTCACGCTCTCGAAAACTTAAGAGGACAGCACTATCAATATTTACAATTGGAGTCGATTTTGATGGAAACGTATTTCAAAACTCTTTCATAACCTTTGATGCAAATGCGTTTGCCATTATTTTATCGAACGCTAGCAGAGAAGAAATTTGAAATCTTTTTTTTGAGTGCAACTGATCACAATAATGGCTTTATTGAAAGTAGTCCTTTTTTTCTATTCAATAGTGTAATATTTCATAATATTAAGTCTTATCGCATATATCAAAGGAACGTGATACAATAAAGGTCCGGTTTGATCCCAATACTTCTCAATAGATTAATTTATAACGAGAATTTTTAGTGTGGAGGACTCTTGAACCATGTCAGCGTTTAACGATATACCTATAAACCTTGTCGTGGTTGAGGGGATTAATTAGAATTTATATGCGATAAACCTGCTCCTAGCGAGCGGCATACTCGGAAATGATGGATATTAGTTGTGTTGAAGTTCCGTGTTTTAGCTTTCTTTCAATCTGTGGGGGTATTTGAGTGAACCCTTGTTCGGCCGCGACATGAGAAGAAGCCGACGATAGCGCGTGGTAAATTGGTGGAGCAGGACCAGACTTACTTTCTTCGTGTAAAACTACGCTACTGTGAGAATTCTTAAAATGCATTTTGATTTCCAATCGAAATAGGCCTAAAAATGGGCCGAAAAAATTCGGTTACGGTAATCTGAGACCGGGAGACCCTAAGTGTTATCTAGAATGGGATTGAGGTTGAAAACACTGTTTTCTGGCTAGATAAAAGAAAATGAGAAATTTATACACATTAAAGAGATCTAAGATTTTTCTATGGATCACTTTTACAATCTTTCTCAAATTTTCAGAAAAAAATGCCGAACACAGGTTTTCCGATTTTTTTCTTCATCGGAAAAGAATTTTAAGAGCCCAAACTTTACTTGGAGACATATTTCAAAATTTTTTTTTAGAATATATTATATAGACCTCATTGTTCAATATTGTTTTACGAAAAAAAGAGGAATTTTTTAAGCGCAATTTCTTTTAAAACAACATGAGTTGTAGTCATCGCTTTTGGCATAATTTTTTCTGTTATATATAATTTCACGAATGGTAAAAAAAAGACATTTTTTTGGGAAAATTGGACTCACTCTAATTTCAAAATTCCTTATATTTTAGGATATAGATGAATTTATGTCGTCTACTAGTGATAGAAAAAGTACAAATTAAATTTGCAAACATCTAAAAAAGACTAACAGAACAGTTCTAAAATAGGCTCGCTCTATATCCAGAATGGATAACCCAATCAAAAAATAAATTGAAACTCTCCGGAATGGATAAACGAAACAAAGGCAAAATAGACGGGAGGAATGTTTAGAACAGAAAGATGATACAAACTTAAAGGATATGCTCAAAAACCCCAAAATAAACGAAGAGAAAACACAGAATAGACACGTGATACCTTTAAGAAATAAATGAAAAAAATACAAAATAGGCATGCAACAAGATACAGACGGTATTAAATTAACATAGACAACATACACCTGCAGAATTGACATATGAACTAAATCCCAAATAGAATCGCAAATTCTCCCAAATAAACAGACTCAAAATAGATGAGCGAAATTTTTTAATTAAACTGATGAAACAAGTCGAAAGCAAAACCTACAAAATATATAATTTAATGATGTTTAACCAGTGGAACCGTTTGCATCTTTTTATGAATTGAAATTTTGATATCTCCATTGCGATTGCAAAAATTGATTTTGAAAATTTCAGATCTTCTGGGATAATACACGTCTTGAATTTGTAATATAAAATTATCACAAAGTAAACTTGCAAATATCCGAAATAGACATTACAAAAACAGTGCTAAAATCGGCTTGCTATAACTTCTCAAAAGAAAACAGAATCGAAAAGAGGATGAATGAATTGAAGAAGATATGAATAATTCAGAGAAAATTCTGGATTGTTAGCCACTTAGGTAGACATTTTATGCGCGAATATTCGGATAAATTTTGATTTTCTTTATCACAATCTGTACAACCCAAGTTTTGGATGTTCCTACAAAAAGATACCAACTACTAAATTACTTGGCATACAAAAATTTCGTGTCGCAATCAAGAATAGTTATTTGAATTGAAATAATTTCACCTTTTTTCATTTCTTTAAGAAAACTCAAAATTTCTGCAAGAACACCCTAACTTTTATTAATTCAACCCGAACATTAAATTCCTAGATAGCTTTTTGCCGAATATAGAATCTTTATTAAAAATACTGAAAATCTTACAGTTTTATTTTATATCTGGAGAATAATATTTTCGCGATCGAGTGGATACCGTTGACTTGCATTTTCCGAAATTTTCATTGTTCTACGTACCGCCGTTTAGCGTGTGTCGTGAATAAGAAAATCATTAACGCACACACACGCACATCTTACCTCCATCGCGTAACGATGGCAATGTAGACGTTTTTATGCCCGCTCACCTCGTTCGCTGGGCAAGCGTACATGTTAAAACACACTAAATTCGCCTAACTGATGAAGAGAATGGACACAAATATGACACTCAAATCCTCCAAAACAAATAAATAGAGCACGAATATATACACGTGATACCTTCAAGACATACACCTAAAAAAATACAAAAATAGGCATGCAAAGCTCAAAAATAGACAGAGATAACAATCCTGAGACAGGAAATCGTGAAGTTTCGATGTTTATGATATCTTCTCAGAATTTGTGCATCCTCCTTTTCGGATATTCGAATATTTGAAATTAAAAGTCTCCTTGACGGTAGGGTGGATTCCCAAAATTTATCAACATTATCGGTGTAATCGTATGGGAAAATGCCTTTTCTAGTGACCAATTTGAAATTGTTCTCTTCTAATCCCGAAAAGCTTCGACGTGATTTTCGAAAGCATAGTAATCTGTTGAAACGTCAACTTAATATATAAACGGTTTTAAAATATTTAAAATCGGTTGTTTATGAACTCCCCACAAAAAAATATCCATCTTAAAAATGTGTTGTTTTGTCCATATAAATTGTGATCTCCTTTACTGCGTTTTGACATTGGTTGAAACCATTTGCTCGGCGACAATGGCTCACTGCACATGCGCGTAGCGGCTGGAGTGAAGGATAACGGAGAATAGTCAATCACTTATAAACGCACCTTATTTTCAACACACGCTGATATTGGTTCATTGGAAATATTTAGTTCGTAGGTCTCGACATCATCAATGTTATTCTATCTTGTCTATTCTGTTTTATTTACAATGAATATTTTATTTTATTTTTATTACCTCCAATTATTTATAGGATAAAATGGAGTTTGGAAATCTAAAACAATTTTCCAAAGTTCATTTTTACAAATGAAATGTATTCCTTCTGAAGAATAATCCACCAAACGTTCAAATGCGAGACCAATAGGGCAGCGGGGCAGTTGCTCTAGGCGCTGAATTTTGATAGGCGCGAAAAAGTTTAAGTAAAAGTAGAAATAAACGTTAGTTTATATTATTTATAAAAAAAATATGGATGTATTTTTAGTTGACGAATAAAATGTTTATAATGAATTAAAAATTAAACTGTAATGTTATATTTTGCTCCAAAAAAGGCGCTTGTTATCAAATTGCCCTAGGCGCTATTATACCTTGTCACGGTCCAGGCGAGAATTACATACGAATTCAGTACAGAGAAGCTACTGACAGCTTTTAAAATCTAACCATAAACCTATAATTACAGATTTAGAGTAGAATAATAATGATGATGAAAGAATTGTTGACATTGTGGATGAAAATTTGTAAGTTTCATTAATATCTGTTTCAAAGAACACCAAATGATATGTGATTTTGTGAATTGAGTTACGTTTTAAGCATTAGGTACTTCAAGACGAAAGTTCGAATAGATGATTTTTGAATGATTTTCAGTGAGGATTTGATCATTAACTTCGTAGATGACAGAAATCTACCATTAATCGAATTTTTAAAGGGAGAATCTGATCTAGCGATGAACAATGAACGCAATCTTAACAAATTAAACACAATGGGTTTGGGGGACCAACCAAAGTAGTTTTTAGGCTAGAGATGCCACACGAATATTCGCCAACTAATCGGTATTCGGCTATTCGGTTAGTTTTCTCACTATTCGGTATTCGGTATTCGGAAGTGAGAATTTTACAGTAATTTTATCTTGTGCAAGCCATATATTTCGGGAGAAAGAGGAATACGTAATATTAATATGCGCCCACAAAAATTTTCAGAAGAAGAAATCTAGACTTTATTTTCATTAATAAAATGGCCAATTACCGAAATTCTTCAGCTATTGGCATATAGAAAAATGCAAAAAAAATCCATCAATAACGTATTGTAGGAATATTAATACTTAAAATCCACGAATGGTAAATTATGGTGAATTTTTTCAACATTTGTTGATGACAAACGATTGAATGATACTTGCTCAAGAATCATCTCTGTTTTAGGGCATTCTGTTGTTTATGTTTGCACTACTCCCAGAAAATCCGTTTTGAATCAGTGGCCAAGAAAAGTGGCAACTAGTTATTCATAAATAATTCAAATTAGGCTTGTAGCGAAGATCGTATTCTTAATAAATCTGGTGTTCTCTTTGATGTGTCACTTCAGAAATGCAAGATATATCCGAACTGGTTATTTTTGTAATTTCTTCGAACAAAAGTTCGATATATTCGATATTCGATATTCGGCCGCTGAATATTCGGTACTTTGGCCAAAAGACTTGCCGAGCATTCGGTATTCGGCCAAATTATTGCTCGTATAGCATCTCTACTAGAACATATTTAGCAAAGTGATGTTGAATTTTTGCGGATAAGTCTTCTAAAAAATTTAGGGAGATAAATCTGAAACCTTGATTCCTAGCAACAAATGGACAGTGGATCAGTTCACCGGATGATCGGCAAAAACCTTGCTATGCCATTTCCTTGTAGGTATTAATCAAGATAGAATATGGCTGAATGCGGGACTGCCGCGGTGGCCCATAGCGTAACGGCCGGTTAAATCGCATAATGATGAGTTACGAGACGTGGTTAATCCGTGAATTGTGATATTGTCAACAAAAGCGCCCGAGTGTCCATTTGACCGCGTCGTCAGTCGGCGTGCAGTTCGCAAGGGCCGTCTTCGGCCGCGTTTTCCGACTTTTTCCAAACCGAAAACCGAAACGAATCGATAAACGCTCGCGCGGTCCCGATCACAGAGTCGCGTGTCGTGGGTGTCGCAATGTCGCGCGTGCGCAACCTATTCTCTTCTTCGCCTAATCAGTCCTCCTCGCTATCTCTTCGTCAGCGAACCGCGTTTGAACTTCTGCGAACGCAGTTGGCGTGCGACCGTTGCTAAGGTGACTAGAACTACGCAACAAGTGACTGCGCTGACCGCCCACCACATGGTTCCGTTCACGTCGTTTTTCGAAAAACCGACGCGTCGAACGGACGCCGCATGACACGTCGCTCTTCTATGCCCCTTGATACGACACAGCGTACACGCGTAGTGCAACTTTTTTTTTGCACCGGTGTAACAGGTTAATAAAACCGATTTATTTCTACGATATCGTCGCGTATTTTTTTTCCTTTGTCACTGACTACGAAGAAAAACAGTCGATTACAGTTTTGCGTTGTAATCTGTCGATAAGGTTTTTGTCAATATTATTTACAAAAGCGATTTCGCTATCGTGTCAGTTGAAAGTTCTGAAAATGCCGACTCGATCGGTCCGTGTGTTTTGACACAAAATTCGTGAGTGTCGTGCGCCCCGAGGGGCTATGGATTCCGGCGAGTGCTGTGTCGCTCCTCCGGGAACTCCGAGATCGGACGACCAGATCGTGCCGGCACATCCCGGCGATTATTGGAGCACCATCCAGACCAGTTCGCAATCATTCATCGACGCCTGGCTCCTACAAATGCAGGTCAGTGGACACTGTACAAACGCTACAAACCAAATTCGTTTTCGCCACTTTTCCGTTCCCGCGTTCGCATATAATTGGATTCCTGAGGAGCGATCCATCCGATAAAAAACAACCATTTACGGTCGGCCCGCGATAAGAACAGAGCGAGCTAACCTCGATATGAACTCCGTCTGCATTTCCCATGGCTGCTCCTCAATCTTCCTCCCATTTCCTAGAATATCTGGGGAGATAAAACCACTAGATTAGCATCATCCGAATAGTTATGTACTTATACGCGAAATTGTAAAATCAGCAATTTGCGAGACGGAGTAGATATTCGCATTAATACCGACTGCCTTTAACGGTAGGGAATTTCTGTTTGCGGTTTCGGTCGAATCAAAATTCAAAAAACGCAACGCTTTGTTGTACGAAATGTCCGTCGTGCGCGGTTACCAATACGTTGATACCGCACTCCGCTCGGAATACGTAACTCCTCTTTTCAACTTTTTAGGGGCTTCATGCCGGGTTGGCCTTAAATTACAATGTTATACATGCAGTATAAATGTTGACTGTCGTTTATCCAATGTGATTTGCATTCAACGCCGTGACTAGATTTTTTCACATAATTGTCTGGAAAAAGTCATTTCAATTCAAATGTTACCCAGGCAGACTTTTAGACGCCTCATAGCTATATGTGATTAAGATTTGTTTATTTTTTTTTTTTTGGCATTCGACACTCTGGAGTAGTTTCGATGGCACATAAAGAGCTTCTAAAACAACTTCCACACTTGAGAAAGAGTTGCACTCTTTCCATCACCGTCGCCGATGCCGTCGCGTCTTGGAAAAAATGTTTACTAAAAATGCAGTCAGTAATTTGCAAAACATTAATTGCACGATAAAACATATTTTATATGATTCAGGGAGTTGCTTCATAAATAGAGTTCGGATGATCATGGAAAGCTGGAAATTAAAATGCAAGTATTCCTGTGAAATGATTGAAATATGCATGACAAGTGACAAATTATGCAAAAATAATCATGAATATGAATGAAAGACATAAATAGAAAAACGTAGTTCCAGTTTCCTATAGTTCTAATGCCACACAATTGAGCACTGATTTATTTTATTACATATGTTGACATTCAAATCCAAATGATTGGCACTTGAATCACTTGATCACTGAAAGTATTCAAAATACAGCGGTTCCTCGATATTTTCCAAAAAATTTTGGCAAATGTCGAATTCGAACATCCGAAGTGAATGTCAGCGCATGAAACCGCAAGGTTTAATACAATCGATTTCATCATCAATTAATATTCTTCTGAAAAATCCAATCAATTTATTAATTTTTTTATTCAACTAGTATGAAAAAATTTTCATTTCAGACTATTATTGCCAAGAGGGTACAGAAAAGATTATATTGCAGGGTGGTCAAACGAAAATGAAAATTTATATAGAAAATACCAAAACAATCCTAGTCAGAACATAGCAGACAAAATTTTTAATTCATTGAATGTTGCAAGAAAAGAGAAATGGAATTTGCCAATGGAAAATATGAATTTCACGCATAACAGTCGAAGCAGTTGGAAATTGTTGAATAAACTGAGTGTTATGCAACAATCAACTCAAATTCAATACGAAATTTCTCCGAATTCGATCGCTACACATTTGACGAATATATCACCTTCGATTGAATTTTTAGAAAACAAGAAAAGAAAAGTAAAAAATCTTATGAAGAAAGAAAAGAAAAACTCATCTAGAGAAAAAATTCTTCCGTTTTCTTTAGATGAATTAAAAATACGAAGTTGTTTGAAGTGGAGTTCCCATCAGTTCAGGTTCCATTCAACTTCCTTCTAGGATCTTTATTTTCCGAACCCAAAACACGGAGGAATGAGTTTTTGTTTCATTTTTATTTTCCGATAAAAATTGTGATGGGGAAATGTTCTCGAAATTGGATTCCCTAAAATGTTTGGTCTCCATTAATTTTTTGCTATGATCGATATCGATATTTTCAATTCAACCTTATTATTATATCATTGCGTTTATTTTCGAAGTTCATAACAATTTTTCGTGTAAAATTGAAAATAAACGTAATGATACAATAATAACATTCTGCCCCCGTCACTTCTCAAGAATGAATTGAAAAATATCGATCCCAGCAAAATATTGATGGAGACCAGAAGTATACGAAATTTAATTTCGAACAAATTTGTTCATTACAGTTTTTTATGTGAAATTAAAAATGAAAAAAAAAACAAAAATTTACTGCTCCGCCTTTTGGGGTGTAGGTCAGAAAATATCGATGCTAATGAAAAATTGAATGAAATTAAAGTTGCATGAAATTCTCAAGAATAAATGTTTTTTTTGCAAAATCAAAAATAATGAATAGCCGAACCAAAAAGAGAATAAAAGTCTCCAAAATAGATGAACTAAACAAGGAAAAAATCGAAGGGTTAAATTTTTAAAACAGGGAGATGAAATAAATCCAAATAAGATGACAGAAAACTTCAGAACAAACAACAGAACTCACAATATAGACACAATAGACATGGAAGATCTTCAAAATATACAGACGAAACTCACAAAATCAACGTATGAATTAAAGTCGAAATAAAGTCTCAAATTCTCCCAATTAAAACCTGCAAAATAGATATACGAATTTTAATAAGAAATAGACAAGCTCTAATCAAAAAATGGACAGGAGAATCAAAGTTGAAAGAGAAACGTAGAATCCTTAAACTGACCAGAGGAACAAACATGAAATAATTGGACGACATTTCTAGGACATAGAGACGAAAAACACCCAAATAAAACACGCGAAAATTGCCTGATAGACAGACGAAATGGACACAAATAAGCTACGTAATTCTCCCGAAACAAAGAACTATAAACTATGCAATATCAAAAAAAAGGACATCCGAAAACGGCGTATAAAATAAGCTTAAAATGGAAAATCGTTGATGTTTAGTATATAGGTAATTCAACTTATTCGAATTTTTGAAGTGAAAACTTTTTTTAGACGAGTTTTAAGACGGGTAGAAACCCTTTGCCCGGTGACACCGTCTGAGCGTCATCTAATCTGACTCACTGCGCATGTGCATAGTGACGGGAGTGAAGGATACCCCTTAATTATCAACACACCGAAACGTGAAGGCAGTGATGATATCCGTTCGTAGGAAATATTTCGTTCGTTGTCCTCGGTTTCGTCAATGATATTCTATTTCTTCTAGTCCGTTTTATTTACATCCACTTTTTGGGTTGTCAGCCGGGAAATATCGATCTTAATGAAATATTGAATGGAATTAATATTGTAGGAAATGCTGAATAACTTTTAAATAACCCTTTTCTGTGCACAATTAAAAATATTTGGATAAACAAAAATTCACACTTAAATTTAAGATGGCGGATAACGCAGCGAACGAATTACTACACAAAACAACATTTAGATTGGTGGGTGATCACCCCCTCGCCCCCCATGACTTCTGAAGAAAAATTACTACTCAATTTTCTGCGCTATTGGCTATCGTTTAAAGAGGTCGTGAAGGAAGATCTAGTGGAGCCACAGCCGTTTTGTCAAAGTTCATCGATCCTGTTTAAATAATAGAGGCCGTCGCCTAAGAATGATTCCAGTAATTCACCACCGCTGCTGGTTATTAAATCTGCCGTTTTGGGGCTGATTGTCATGAAATTCATCCCGGGTTTCGGCACTAATAACGACTTGCAAAATGAGTATATCTTCGTTTTGAGTGAATGACTGTGTGGGCGCAGTGATTTTCGGTGAAAGCTACTGACTAAACGGTGACACGTAGATCAAAATCTATTCTGAGTATGGACACGACATTTTTCTTATTTCAAACAGAAGATTAATTGCTAACTTTTGTGTAGAAACACTTGAAATTGATTTGCATGTCTATTTTGCATTTTTCGGTTCTCTTTCTTAAAGGTATCGCGTTCTATATTGTACAATCTGTTTGTTTATTCTGAAGGTTTTGCGTATCTTAGTTGTGTCTGTTTTGTTCGTCTAATATGGAATTTCGCGTGGTTTATTTGAGTTTACTTCGCGTGTCCAATTGGAGTTGTGTCTTCTATCTGTCCCAGATGTTTTGCTTGTTTATTCTGTGTTTGTACTTCTGACTTATTCTGGGGATTTTGTATTGCTATTTTGCCTTTGATTCCATTGTCTATTTTGTGAGTATCGCATGTCTGTTCCTTATTACCATAATTCTAATTTCAGCTGATCTGCAAGCCGATGAATCTCCACCAATCGATTTCCTCTTTCTGGAATGGAGGATTTCGAGGGACTACTTTGGAGACGATCCTCAGACATGTGAACAGTACGCAAGACAGGGTTGCACCTGAGACTTGTAGATTAGGAAATGCTTGGTCTGAACAAATAGCTCAGCTTTCTGGAAGCGGACGTTGTATTACTCCTTCCAAGTAATTGTCCAATTAATTGTGATACCTATCAGCTCTAAGTCGTCGGCACTTTTTATTGTGTTAAGTTTCATTTGAATGGAAGACAACATGGGTGGAGGCTTTCTGGCGATGTTATGTTGAAGGAATGCGTTTGTTGCGTTCGACCAAGTTTGATCTGCCCCATTGCATAATTCGGCCTATGTCGTTGTTGCAAGAATTGATTTGGTCGCATCATTGTTTTGGTGGATGACACATGCTGCAAGTGGCTTTTCTTTATTGGTGACACGTAGGGTGCTCTTATCACCAAAACTGGAGATTTTCTTTTCAATTGTGCTCAGCAAATTGTTGATGTGGATGGGGAAAAGATTCGAAGAAATTTTTCCAAACACGCCATCCACCGCGATGACCTGCCAATAAGCGGGCTGTTCATCCAGGAATTGAGATATTCAGGTGCCGCCATAGATTCTTAGATTCCCACTAGGACATTCGAGATGTTTCCTGGTTACACCTTCGTGAACCATTCATGTTCAATGTGCCAACGTTGGAGTGAATAGGGAATGTAAGACTGCATCCCATAAACTATTAAGATACCAAATCTGCACAGTTATCGACATTGTTGATCCTAAAACAAACATTGCACTAAGGAAATGCAGCATAAAATTCTTGATTGGATATCTGATTTAGCTTCATTATCGATGCTCGAACGTCTCCAATATCTGAATGATTAGAGGTCGTGGTTACTCTTTACAAGATTTTTCCACTAATGTTGAGTATACATTGAAAGGTTGTTTAGCAGCAAACGAGACGCAGAAACGACTTTTTACCTTTTTACGAAGTGCAATAAATCATCAGCTATAATTCCTTATATCGTGCTTTTCATCGATACGTTTCAACCGTTGTTCCCCACTTTTCAACTAAAAGAATTTATCGGAATCCGAGAAGCTCAAAATGACTAATTACGCTAAGAAGCACGTCGTTCATTAACACCTAGAACATGTCGTTTAGTCGGTAGTATCACCAGACGGTCACTTTATAACCCAGGAATTAACATAAGTAATATCCTCTTGGTCGTAAACATATTTTTACGCAATATTGACATCAACTACGCTACTCAATGACCACCATTCATTCTGGAAGCACTCCGAGGTCATTAGAACCGCTGGCGGCTTCTCTCGATCGTTTTTCATCCTTCCCTCCAGCGCTTAATTCGTTTTCCACGTACCCACGCTTCAGGTTGTTCCGACGAATTTCGACGATCGAGAAAGAACGATAAGAATTCCATAAATGCAAATAAATGTACGGAGAAGTACAAGCCTAACGACAATCTAATCAATAAAGTGATAATAGCGCATTCTACCCAGGAGTATCATTTTATTCACATCTTCCAACAGTCACAAAGATAACTTTCTGTTGTAAATTTTTTAACTGAATACGAAACGACCTGTATATCGCGTAGTTATTTTCTATGACCAGTCAGAAGTTAGTGATGAGACGGAAACCTCTAATTATGATAATTAACGAGAAACTAATAGGTTTTGTATAATAACTTTCGTAGATGTCGATTGAATAATTTTTTTAACGGTTCTCGCAAGACAAGAATGTTTTATTACGCATCCAGGAGCGAAAGTCGACAATCGGACGACTGCGAAACGGGTCGAACGTCGGCCCCATAAACCCCCGGGCTGAATAATGAGTAACAGCTCACCTGCTGCTGTCAATCATTATTTTAGTGTTATATGTTAATATTTTGCAACGTACGCTGTAAAACATACTACTTCGTAAAACGATCTGAACAGGAATCGAAAAAAGCGCACAAAGAAACAGTTGTCAGTCGTTAGTTTTACGAGTCATAAAGAATTCATTAGATGATTGTACTCTCTGGTGAATGGGTCGAATTAATAGGATGAGACGATGAGTAATGTACGATTCCCAATCGAGCTACGAGTATCGTAGTGAAAATAATGGAGAATAAGCTAATACAAACGGCAAGATTTGTTCGAGAGACTATTAAAGATCCGAATTTAACTAGAGTTCGATGTTTCGCAGAGATTCTTCAATGCGATATAATATTAAAAACAGCCCGATCCCACATCATCCAACATTAAAATCTCTTGATTCACGTAAATTAGTACGTCTCCTTTATTTTGAGATTGGAAATGGCAACATTTTGATTATTTTCTATGTAACATTACTATTTGAACAGAACATCTTTCTCAAACAGAAGAAGTGAAATTATCGATTTCCGTTTTAAGTGAAATAAAAATTTCCATGAACTATTAAACGCGAGAATCATAAATTTTTGGATGTTTTTCTAAGAGAATTCAGCTTTGACATATCTTTGATCAAATGAACTACCGTCTGATGTCAACGTAGTTCAATTGTCTGAAAAATATGATAGAACTACTGATATTAATAGTTCCTCTCTTTTCCTTGACTTGATCGTTCCAAAATAATGCTGCATCTCAAACACTTTTGCTATTTTGAATATCCACATATTGTTATCCATCTCAGCAGATATTGGAGAAATTTTAACGGAAGTTAAGAAAAATTTCAGATTTTATGTGGGATATATTATAACCTCAGATATTTCGGTCATTCGACCCTTGGATGGAATCATATTGTTGGAACCACAATAATATTTCGATTCTCTATGGCTGATTTTCAATTGCAATATTGGTTTTATATTTCTTCAAAATTATGACAAGCTGAAAAAAATTGTTTTTCTAATATTTGAAGGAATTACCTTCTTTCGTTCTTTTGAAGTTTCAAAAGCAATACATATAGTCGGAACAAATGTTAATACGAATTTTTTTGAAACCTCATCCATTATTTTGAGCTTCAAATTTTTGTTCCAGTTTTCAAAAAAAAATAAAATTTGTTGATCAACGCTACTTTCATTTCCTCATGTCCATCTCTTCTCTTTCCTATTTTGAAAATACTTTCAGTAAATTTCAGCTTCATTTCGAACGAGTTTATTTAATATTGTATGAATTTTTAGTCTCTATGTGACCACAGTATACGCAGTTTTTTCAGTAAAACCAAGAAACGTCGGAGATTTTGTAGTGAAGTGAAGGAAAATTCATTGCAATAGAAAACCAAGGTGAATAAACAAAAATATCCGAGAAACGTGTTTTCAATATTTGTGACCGAATTTTGTGATCACTTAATTTTGTATTAATAGAGTATTTTCGATACAATTCGTGAAAAAATTATCAAGCACATAGAATGCTTCAAAAAACTCATAGAAAGTATTGAAGAATTAGCAAAGAATCATTTGAAAATAAGGAAAAAATCAGCAAAAAGAAATATTGCAGATAAAAATTGAAGCAATAAAGATACAAATTTGTAAGAAACTCGAAACAGTAACATTTCAACGCTAGAATTTTTCCGTCGGATAGTGATTTTCGTTGGAATGAATAGTTTAAAAACCCACGAAAGAATTTATACTAAAGCTTCAATATGACGCTTTGACTACTGCGCAGAGCTACTGAAAAAGGTGAAAGAAGATGTAACTCTAAAAAACATTTGAAAATCTCTTTTTTAGAAATATCATTGATGAAATTCAGGACACTAAGAGAAAGAAAACAGATGAGATCTTCTCAAGAAGCAGTTGGAAAGAATTGACACAAATACAAGAAAACACCTTCTCGATGGGATTTTTATTATTAGAATTTGAGGTTCTTCAAGGATATTCAATACTCAAAATATTGAATACCACTAAGCGAAAAAGCACTTTGAAAGTGGATGAAGGAAATTCCAAAGAAGCTGTCGATAATTTTAGCGAATCTTGATTCAGAATTGTTCAAGAAAAGGTATATCAAAGAATACTGCAAAAATGTTTGAATTGCATGAGTATTCGAAAACAACTCTGATTAATTTTGTTTCGTCAAAATTTGCGTCTCATTTTTATATTTATATTCTCTCGAGCGATTCTCAGATTCTCAGAAAAATCATCGACAAATCACAGTTAAAAATTTTGATGATGTGAATCACAAATCATACTTCTAAACAGTTTTCCAATAAATTTTATTCAAGTATCAATTAGTTGAGAGCAAATTACACAACTCATCTTCTGTTTTGATGTATTTGGTATTTATCGATCAATAAAGATCACTACAATCCTCGTTTTTGAAACAATATTTCATTTTAATGTTTCACGAGTCTGTAAATTTTTTGTCTCGTCCAATTGCCAATAAATAATTAATTGAAATATTCGGTGAGGAAGTTATTTTAGAAATTCGCAATGCAATTACAGTCGTTTTCATCTTCTTCTTCAGATGTATCAGTTTCACCCTTTTTTATTTTTCTTACTCTTAATTGTTCCACTTTTTGCATAAATTTATTCGCAATTTACTGGTTCCTAATCTTTTCATTTTGACGTTGTAACGTCTCATAAATTGATCAGATCGACTGCACGCACGAAAAAGCGTGACTCATACCGTAACGTTCCCTAAGCTGGGTCTTCAGTTGAGCACCAATACGCATGAGGCGAATTGAGAAAGCACATTCCGTTCATGAGATGCGACTTGGCGCATGCCAATAGGGGCTGAATTGAATAGGAATACCTGAGCTAGAGTGCAAACAAGCGATGAGGCGTGATCGTCTTCAGTTCTTGCGGCGATTTAAACAAAGACTTGAAAAACGATGACGCTTTCCGTGTAATATCGAATGCGCATCAGATATTAATGAATCGATAATATTCATTTCATTTTTATAATAAGCGATACTCCCCCTGATTTCCCGAATTTTTATCATCATCCTATCGTTAACAAAATAACGCAGATTTGAGCATCTTAAATATGACACATGTATAATTGTTAATAGCACATAGCACCTTGTAAATAATCTGTATAAAATATGTAAAGAAATATTAGAATTAATGAGTGCGAATGAATGCTCAATTAAGTGCTTTTTCGTGTAATAAAATAATTCAATTCAAATAACAAAAGTATGCAAGTTTTTTTTCATATAGAATTATCGTCTGTAAACCGACTTTACAGACAACCATTTTTTTTTTGTTAGTTTCATTTGTTAGGTTGATCGAAAGTTCCCTGGTTTTCCAAAAGTTCTCTCTTGATTTCCACTTGTTTCATCAATATTTTTTCATTGTTTTCAGGGCGATAGGAACCTCCATAAAAGAGGTCTCCGCTATAAGTCTAGAGCAGTGTGACCATTTTTCGTAGATTTTGGAATAAAATTCAGAAATGGACCTTTGGTGATAGATGCGACACCTATAACCCCTCCTTCTCCTACACCTATGGTAAAAGGTCCTTCAGTAAACGGCAAATAAAAGCAAATGGTTCTTGTGAATCATATTACTATCTTGATAGATCCGAAATGATGAATTTTATAAGAATAAAATTTGAAATAGTGATTAATATTTCTGAGCTGAAAAATTCTATGACAACAATATTTTTTGATGTATTGGACTACTGTTGCTTTTGCACACCGATTATTACCAACTGAAGAGAATTAATCATCTGAATACCGGCGATCAAAATCCACATTCTTTAACTAAAATTCTCCGTTGTCGAATAATTTATTTCTCCGAACTATATTTATTAGTTTTCATTTTTGTCATCGTTAAATGGCTAGTTTTGACATCGAATTAATCGCGTCAGTTTAAAGATTTGACTTTTGATTCGGTTCGTTTGATTTCCCACGAAATCTCGATGTATTAAAATACATAACGGAAAAGTAATAACTTGGTCGTCCGTCGCAATTTCCGGTTTGATCGAATTAAGTCTGAGACAATAAATTGGATAACCGGAAATTTCAGTTTAGATACCTAACAGTTGGAACTCGGATATCCGTGTGCAAGTACCTACGTTTTAAAACGATATGCGTATTCGAATTGATGCTGTCACGCATCGTTCGTTCTTTCGGCGTCGCAGCGCGCGGTAACACAATAACCATACACATAAAAGGGCAACAGAAGAAGCGAATCGCTCGTTGGGCAATTATCCGCGTCCTGCTTAAATTAATTCCCATTATACCGATCTGGAATCCGTGAAATTGGGTCCCCGTTTTGACGTTCGAAAATCGAAATTAATTCGCGCGTGGGTATTTTGGCTCGCTAAAAGAGACATCGCGAGATCTAGATATTAGCATTTTCGACTTCCGAATAACTTCGATATGCCATCTCGCGCAACTTTCTAATAAGTCGTTCGGAATTTGAATACCTACGAACTCGATAAATCAAAGTTGCTGGTACAGCGGACGAAACTGGATCTAGACCAGTAAAAATTGGGTGACCCGCGGTGTAATCGCCTCAGGGTGTACGTCGCCGACTGTCCGTAACTTATTTTCCAGGAATTTCAATAACGATTATGCGAGAATTCGGGATATTAAATTTGAATTTGATGGCTATTTAATTTTTTTTTCCGACGGAATTAATTTTTATCGAAACTTGAAAGATGGCGCGGCATATTGCGCGTTAGAAACCATACACTGCTCGATCTTAACTAAAGCCGGGTTTAACCAACGGTTAGTCAATAAGTCGTAATTATCACGCGCTTGCGTATTCAGTATTTACGCATAATTATATCTTACAAGTTGAAAAGTCTCTCATTGAATAACTTTCAATTCTTATGATTTTACCTATGGATCCATATGACTAAACGTTGTATAAATTTCTGAAAAAATTATATGGTTATTGCGAATACAAGTGCCAACAGTTAAAACAAGTTTAGTCGTATTCATCTTCCTCTTCGGATGAATCAGTTTCACCTTCTTTTTCTTCTTACTTTTGATTTCTATATTAATTGTCATGTATTCTCTTGCAAATCACTATTTATACCCCTGTACGTTTTTCGGAAGAATTGTAATAACTTTTTGTTTTCAAATATTTTCGTGTAAATCGTAATTTACCGCGTGCCCTAATTCGGGAAATATTCGGCGATGATACGTTTTTCTGCAGGAGATTGATAGATCCTACGTCTGCGACGCCTCAACATGAAACATGTCGTATTAACGTCTTGCCTGAAGGCTATATTTCAATTTTACTGTGACTGACCGGCACCCGATTAAATCGACTAGAACTGAAACGACCGGTCCTCTCATTTTCCGACTTTAGGACAAAACATTTACCTAATTACTTCCAAAGTTGTTGATAGGACGGCGAACGATATAATCGTAAGAAAACGAAAGTTTTTCCGTTTCTGAATTTTTTGTTCGAAAACGGTGGAGGCTTTGTCGTCGTGATGCATACGTCATATTTCTGCTCTTTTCAAAAACCTACCCTTCATTTCTGTTCCTTTCAAATTTTTTGAGATGGACGACTTTGAAAATTTCAAACGATTTCCCCTTTGTTATAAAAAAGCTCTACTTAGCCGAACTAAACAAAGTCTTCGAAATAAAAAACTATTTTTTTTTTAAACCCTTTCATCCGCTCTCGCACCTTTCCGCTTCCCTATTAACGTCAAAAAAAGACACCTTAGCCGATATCTTAAGAGCCCTTTGTCCGATCCTCATCATAAAACGACTTGTAAAGATGATCGCCCCGCTTACCAATCGCCAAAACCCGGATGCTTTATCTACGATAGCGCAGCCGCAGTCGCCCCGATGTCATCGCGCGCACTCACGTACGTACACACGGTGCGAGCCGATCTCACGGCGCCGTAATATAGCGGCCACAACCGTAGGTATATAAAAATATGTTAGAAACATATGTTCGATTTCTCGCGTCATTTCTGACAACATACGAGTATTTCATTTATTGAAATGATTAAGTTACCAGTAAAATAGATTTCAAAGCATAGAGTCATGGAGAGATATTTATAGTACCTACATATAGCCAGAGGTCAAAAATTGCAACTTGAATGACTGCAGCATCTGAAAAGTTGTCAACTCAGATATCGGACAAACCGTCACCGCCGCCTCCTATCACGGCTCATTTGATGTGGGAAAACGGCAACGAAAGGCACAATCTGACAACCCGGCGGTGTCGGTGATGCCTGCAATCGCCATTTACCGTAATATCAATGAAAATGGTCTCAGTAATTGGCATAACTACACTATCGAACGAGTCGGAATCGCCATATTCGTCCGGACGTATTTCACCCCGCATCTGTTCGAAAATAATCAAACTGACGTATATGCTGGAAATCTAATATCAAATTACATCGGCCATAATACAACATACGCATGTCAATACATAAATTATTATAACTTATGGCGCGCACAGCTTGTCCGAGAGCCATAAATTATGACGGGCTCTAGAAGAATATAAATACGATGTCATTTCGCCAATAAAAGTTGATTTGATGCCATAATAGGAAGAAGGCATTCCCGAGCGTTAGTACGAGACTTGTTATTCCATCGTTTGATATGTGAGGTTTCTCCTCAATTGATATCGTAGAAACAGTTATGATTGGAATACGTTATTCGACACGATGCGAACAAGCAAATTACCGCCACACACGGATATCGTGGAAAAAGGTAAATTACCAATTTCGGGTATCGAAACTTTATTTTCCGTTCGGCGTGGGAGTTTCATTGCCATTTATCGAAAATGGTACATTTGTAACGGCTAGTTGTTAACAGACGTGTTCTGTTCAAAGACTACAACGCCTCTCGGCAGAATATCTTTCCAATCGAATCGAAGAACATGAAATATAATTTTTTTTTCGGCATAAATGTGATTTTGAAATAAAACATTATAATAATTATATTATTCATTTCACCAAATTTTAAGATGAAGTGAACTGATTAATATTTATGATCGGCGTTAGTTGGGAACTAGTACCAGTTTCCTTGCACCGCAAGAGCGTAAGTCCGACATCGAATAATTTAGTCACAAAGCTAATTCTAAATCAACCTAACTTTAGGATACGGTTTCGATGACGATGCGGGAAAAATCGACCGCCACAAATCATACCGACCGTCAGACGCTTGCGTAGTACGATTTCATGGTCCCGAATATTTTAAAGCGCAAGCGTCTGGCTGATTTCGGAACACGGTTTGGTGCTCGGTTCGAATAAGCGGTGCAATCGGGCATTAGTGCTTTCATGCGAGTTGCACTTGAACGAACAAGGCCAAGAAAAGCGGAGCCGAGTGAGCTAAAATACCTTACTTTCGACGAGTAATGAACGAAACCTATCAGGCTACCGAAAAAAATAAATTATTCAACGCCGATGGTGTATTTGCGAAAATGTCTGACAAGTTTATTTGTTTATGTTTCCGAAATATGAAATACAAAACATTGCGATTGGAGCAGGTTTTATTATTTGATATTCATGCCGACAAATAAGCCCCAAAATAAGTCAGAAAGTGAAACAATGGTTTTATAGGTTCTACTGTTCGAAATGTAACGGACACTTTTGCACAATTGATTATCCCTATACCCTGTAGCCTGTATATATGTATATATGTTAGTAAAATTAACGCTAGAAATTCTTGCATTATCAGAAAATCTTTCTGATCACCTTTAGTTTGTTGTGTCAGTTTGCTATTCGAGCTTCTTTGGATAGTTTTTCTTATTCTCAGGAGGTTTCTGGACTTCATTACAAAAAATTCTGTTTCTCCAAAATAAAGGTGACATGTCGGATCATTACTATATAATGCTTTAACCTCCCGAGAGAAAAGTTCTGTTTCGCTTAGTTGGCGTGCCAGGTGAAATGGTGCAATTTCATTAACAAACAAATTATTTCAATTCTGGAATTCTGAATTCTGAATTCTGGATTTTGAAAAAATATATACCACTAATTTGATAACCAACGCTAATGAACCGAGAAGTTGAATATTATAGCGATTCGAAACGCATCTAGACCAGTGAAAAATTTTCTGGGTATCATAATTTAATAACATATGGTGTTAAAACGTAATGCGTGTGACACGTTACTAAAATTTTAATTAAGAAAATATACGAATATTCGCACATAAATTCATAATTTATGACCCGAATCTAATACTGTCTTATAAACCGCCCATTTTTTTGGATATGTGAATTGTGTTAATGAGTTGTTTCAATTCACTGAAGAATCCACATTTCGTCAGAAATATTCGTCTCCCATACTCACTCTCTTCCTATCCATGCTGAAAACAATGGTAGAAAATGAACGAACTTATGTTCCCGATCTAATCCTTGAATAAATATTTTGAATTAGGAA
Organism: Novius pumilus; assembly: GCA_020654155.1. NCBI lineage: Eukaryota > Metazoa > Arthropoda > Insecta > Coleoptera > Coccinellidae > Novius > Novius pumilus. The sequence goes on from JAIFOV010000007.1 coordinate 182,098, forward strand.
TACCATTTTTCATAGAAACACGAAACTTCTCTATCTCAAAGAAAATACTGATAAGCATCTTCTCTGTAGCATGCAAAACGTGGAATGCAAAGATTTAAAGAAAAAAATTAGAAATTTCAACAATTCACAATTTCGCCCAACAACAATTCAACATTAAACACTCCATGCCGATAAAGGGTTTTGGAGCAAAAAATACATCAAGACACAAAAATGCCACAAACTTTTAAATATTTCCTAATATAAGTCAACTTCTAACACTATCATCACTTTCAGTTTTTCATCATTAAAAAGCATTCAAATAGGGCTGTAACCGCCTCGATCACTGTTCCTGTCTTAAATGATTTGCTTCTGATAAAAAACATTCGAACAGTTTCGAGAACACATTTTTCCTATAAGTTTGGCTGCTAATGATAACATCGCTTTCAATCTTCCAACAGTCATTGCATCGTAATTTCATATATGATTGTTTCTCTGACTACATTCAGTTACGCCGTACCATTTTTGAGAAAGTCGATGAGATACTTGAAAATAAACTGTAATTAATGGATGAGATACGTATTGCGGACCTCTAACGAAACGCGCGTTGACCATCCAAATACAAATGTTATTCTGTCACTCTACATCGCAATGTCCTGATCTCGAGCGACCGCAAATAGGAAGGCATTTGAAGACTACAAGGAATTGTTAAAAATCAAATGAAGTATCAATTTCTGGTAGAAATTATTTGGTGTTATGATGAACGTTACGTTTCTGTTATTTAAAATGAAAGTCGTTTTTTATCTTGAGATAGGTTGAAAAAATGCCAAAGATTTGTCAAAAATTATTTCATACAACTTAACATCTAAAAGACCATCTCTTTCGATTTTTCACCAATCAACTGCTATCAAAGAGGGCTATGATCGTGTCGATTACTATTTCTGTCTGTAATGAACCGTTTCTGAAAACAAAAACTTTCTGAAAATACCATGTTTTCGATGAGTTATAACTACTAGTATTTCCACTGCTTTCGTTCTTTTGACAAACAAACTCTTCACTCACTGTTTTTAGCTACAACTCTCCATCGTTTAGGAGAATTGAACATATGGATTATGATTATATTCGTATCGGATAGTATAATCGTCAAATACCAAGGCGCCGCCGCCAGTCGTCCAATTTCAATTCATTGCATTTCCGATGCGAAAGCAGAACTTTTCGTTTGTCCGAATTAATTAGCAATTTTTGTCGTAAATAATTCGATATTGAGATAAATCTTATATGCGGTATCTTCGACACATACACAGGTTGTTGTCTTATAAACTCCAAGACCAACAACTACATTCGAAAGCTGTTTTAATATAATCAATCCGTAAAATCGATAACGGGAAAATGTGTATTCGCGCTTTCAATTGCATACCTTTTGTCAATTGGTTTCTCCATATGGAAATTGGGTCAATTGATTTTTGTAATGAATAATATTTATTTGAATTCAGTTATTTGTCATTTATACTTCCGTCAAATTTGTAAAATCTTGAAAAAGTGTCCAGCCCGAAACGTTGATAAAGAAATAGTAATTTTTCAATTATTCAACTTTTTAAACACCCCTAATGATCAAATAACTGAATTCAAATAAATACATCTTAAAGAGGTAAATTTCATCAATAAAGATGAATAATATTTTCTTAATGGAAACAACTTATCTGTTATTTGCGAAATAACAAAATTTTGCAATGCGTCCAAACTTTACCAAAAGCCCGTCATTCATCATGAGTTGCTACTTGCCAAATTCTTCGGACTTATGTGTAAATTGCGACAGTTGATTTCAAAAATGTCCGAATTTTTAAGTCATTGGCTCATCAAGAAAAATGAAACCATTTACTGATTATGAAAGTAACAAGACTAGAAAGTGTGTGCTGAATGATTGAAATTAAAATTGTTTCAAAACTTTGAAATTTTTATGTGTACCGAAAATTGAAGATTTATGATAAGTTTTTGCCAATAACCAACATGAATCTTTCAAGGAATTTTCGCAATAAATACCAATTCTGCAGGAGTTTCATGAACGCTGAGAACTATTCTGGAGAGGAGCCTCAAGAATCATTTTACTCCTACAAATAAAATTGGACACGAAACTGCAAAAGTCAAAAAGTCGTGGAACTGTCAATGAAAGAGCAAAATTTGAACAAAATCGAAAAAACGACCATTCAAAGTATGCTAAAGATAAAATATGCGGAAGGACCTAGAATACATCCTTGCGGACAACCATTTCACAATTGGTAAAGAAATGAGACCCAAAATTATGAGTTAATGCTATGTATGATAAATCAATCACAGATATGATTGTCTGCAAATGTATAAAAGGAAGGACGATGAACAACCGAAAAAGTCGGCATAGAAACTACAAAGGGAGGGTTGATTGAAAAGCAATTTTCAATTGCAACAAACTAATCGTTTCCTCCGGCAAGGACGAAAAAAAAAACATCGGCTTCGCAATACGCGATTGAGTTTCGCAATTCGCTCAGTATGCTCCAATGCCCCCGGATGATCATAATACCGCAGCACAATAAATAAATAATCTAATTGAAGCCCGAGCCAGCAGATAACTCGTTCTAATTAAGTCGCGCGTGTGGAATAAATCCTAACAAAGCGGCGAACAAATGGGCATGAAAGCGGGGCATTACGAGGACCTTAACGCTTGTTTATCAGCTCGCTCTTGTCGGAAACGAAGTTTAGCGAAGAACGTGGCCACCGGCCCGTGAACACCTCGCTATTTATACTATTACCCGCTTTTTACGTCGGTAAATTACCTCGATCGTGAGCCAAACGAGACTCTCTTCCTTTTCGTCATCGTCGAAAACGCCCCATCATGTTATTAAGTTTTTAGACCTCTCCACGATTCCACGAATGTCTTCATTTCTCCTCTTCACTTCTCTCGCTCGCGCTGGTACTTCTCTACCTCCATCCTCTTGTTGCTCTCAACTGGTGACCTAACAAAAATCAAAGGAAGACCGATCGCATCCCATTTGACATACGATATCCAGCCGGGAAAGTGACAAACTCATTAACCAATGATAATTGGAAATAACCAGCAGTATTCGAACGAATAATTAAACTTTTGTGAATCACATTTTAGGTGCAGCACCCCACGAATCTCCTCCGTAGCTTCGTGACAAATATTAATGTTAAAAAAATTAAACGACGTGTACAAAAGACATTCCGAGGAACCGTTCGTTTTTATCAAGTACCATTCTCGTTTTAATAAAATTGCAATATCGACACCAAATTTATGATTTTCGATATTTAGCTGATGAATTGTTATAAGCCAGAACGAATTTGGAGCAGTAGCTTTGACATTTGTTTTAACATTTGATTTCTTCCCATGCGAACCGGTTGTTCTGAGAAACGATTTACCTTGTTTTCCCATTCACATTTTTCTCGATCAATCCATTCCGCATATTTAATTAAGTGCAAACATCCAAATGAAAAGTCACGAGTTCACAATGCACGCCGCTTCGAATGATTATGCGACAATGGAATTTTTACTTCAACTAATTTTTGAAAAAAATCATAATCACGTTGTTGTCTTTACGAAATGTTCTAATGGTAACGTTCCTACAACATAACTCCCATTCTCATGTCAGGCAATAAAAACTCTTGATTAGCTAAGCTGGATTCGTCTGGATCCAGTTTTTATCCTTTTTAACGTTCATCAGCGTTCTTTCTAATGACAAATTTATTTTAAAATTGACATAGTTATACTAAGAGGGAATAGAAATTGAATTTGTTGCTACTAACAAAACTTGAGCATTCGTTACATTAAGAAGAGGTCTGTCAATTCGCGAATCAATTAAATTTGCGTACAAGAATTTAATTAAGATTTTATTCTATTCGCTACTGATATTATGACATTAATCCGATTAAACAAAATATATATCAGTGTTCAAAATACCGTTTTCGTTTGAAAATGCCACCGTGAATTGCTACTTCAATAAATTTCGAATGGTTCGGATTAACATAACTATTCAGGCATTGGCGTACTACCGAAAGAAAAGATGCTAAACATTTTTGAAATTTCAAATATTCAGGTTTAAACGATATAGAATCTTTAGTTTAAGGAAATATCAAAATGGATAAAAAATAGTCGCATATTATTTTCGACGACATAATTGCTCTATAGGCTATTTGCTAGGTTTCTTTTTCATATCTTCCCACTCACACTGGGTTGGAGCTTCCATAATGATGCAGTGATTCAACTTACATCTCCAATTATGTGATGTTTATTTTTGTATAACATAAACAGAAAATGACACTTTACTCCCTGTTTTGAGGGAAGAAAGGAGTGCCACCTGAGATAGATAATGAAAAATGCGTGAGCCTGATAATAGGGAACAAATAATGAAAGCTATTATTACGTAGGAATTGTTAAGACCCGAGCTGTGCAGCAGCAAAGAAGGAATAATTTTGATGTAACAATGCTTTTATATTGAGTTTATTTAAGACTATTCAGTAAATTCAAAGCTCCAACCACTTTTTGTATTATTAACATCATATTTGCCCAAAGCTTCTTCAAAATAAAGATTTGGTAATCCGTTTGGAGTGAATGAAGAAGATGATTCAATATCATTGATCATGTTGGCAGTAGAATTTTCAGGAGACCATGTATGATAATGGTACATATGGCCACACTTACTTATTGTAGAAAGTTACCAATTGCATGCAACTGTGCGGGAATATACTTCCCGCAAGAATGAAACCAGTTTCATCCGTGCGGGAAAGTATTCTCGTCTACATTGAATCTACATCAAGAAGATGAATATTATATAATGATTTAGCTCGTCTAATCATTATATCACATATTAAATGCGCGAATCACCTTCCATTTTTTTCTGTTGACAGAATATAAGAATTTAATTTTTTTATAGAGATATAAACAATGAAAATGAACAAAGTGGTAATTGTGAGGAGAGGTAAAAAAGTGGCAAAACAATTATTAGATACAATACAAAAAAAAATTTTTTCCAGACGGAGACTGAAACAAGACCGAGACTAAGGAGGTCTCGGTCTGGATCGTAATATTGTAGTCGCGATCTCGGTCTCTGTCTCGATTTTCGAGACAAGACCGAGGCCGAGACCACTCTGAACTTTATTTCGGTAATAGGTTTTGAAATTTTAGTATTCACATAAAAATTCCCTGAGCATAAGTTCAGATGAAGAAATTAAGCTTCGAAAAATTGATTCAAGATCATTTCTCGACCAAGGGGAAGATTTTCACGAAAAAGCTTTTTTTAGAAAAAATGATATTTCTGGAAATTATCTACAGTTCTGCTGAAGAAAATACCGAAGATTCGTGTAACTATAGCACATAGTTTCTCCAAATATCGTCATGGAATCGACAAAAAAAGAAAGTTGTCGAATTTTCCTACTTTTTTCAGCGCATCTAAATCGAATTTCCTGCTCGCCAATCGAGCTTTAACTTTTTTTCAATGAAAATCAACTTTTTTATCATCGTGAAAAACCTTGCTCCGATTTTTTCGAATTTTTTAGATAAACCTCAATAAAACGCAGTGTTGCTCGAGTTTTCTGAAGTGAAAATTTTTATAGGCTTGTTTTGGCATGAGTAAAAACCAATGACTCGTCAACACCACGAAAACTGATGACTCAGCGACACCACGAAATCGACACCTGCTTACTGCGCATGTGCATAGCCGCGGGAATTAATGATATCGCAATCGGAGCATTAACATAACATCAGTCATCATTTATCAAAACAATGTTATGGTGAACTGACTTCCAGTTGACAGTAGTCATGATCGATACGTTTACATAAGGAGTTTGCAAATTTATAACTAGAAATTTCCAAAGGGCATCTCTAGTAGATTGACATATATACACAAATAAAATGTATATTTTCTGACGCGCATAATTATTCGGTATAGGGTAAGTATGACCACTTTGATCCTTGATAATAGATATAAAAATTGTAAAACACTTTTCGTAACAGAAACGATATCGGATGTCCAAAATAGTATTTGAACACTTCGTATATTTGATTGATTGAATTCATGCTGTTCCATTGGCGGCCATTTTCCTACCTCAGTCGTCAGTGAGATTTGACATTCAATTTGGGTGAATATAAATATAAATCACCACTTGAAAAAAAAAAGTGCTTGAACCCGGCTGCTCCGAACTTGCCGTTGCCGAATAGTTTCGATTTCATCAAACTGTCATACCACAATCTTTTTTGAACTTTATCGACAATCAAATGTAGATGCAAGGATTGTTGAAATTGCTGATGGAATTTCATAACATTCATTGATATTTATTGCGAAGGATATCAAATAATTAAATTTCATATTTCATGTATGTGATTGTTGAGTTACGTTTCAGTATGTTATTCACGCAGTTTTTTTGTGTTTATATCAACGTATTCTATGTTTTCTGGTAAAAATTTTGTAAAAAACTAAACATTGGGCCTCGTAGGAAGTGAAAGTATCTGGTAGGTACGTTCTTGGAAATGTTTGAAAAGTTTCGTCATCAGTGATACAAGCCCGGAAAGTAATAAAGAAATTTATCTTCGTTAGAGTGTAAATGATAAAAAAATAGTTTTTGAAAAAATGACTTTTTTTTCACTGTCTATTTAAATTGATTATCACACCAAGGCGAGTGCGTTAATTTTCAATTGAATATTCAAGCCCAATCGTTGTCTATCGGGTACGATTTCTCGGAATTAGCACTTCGACGGCAATAATTCAACTTCCAGGTTTTGTCTTATAATTATCTCACGCGGTTAACAAGAAAATGACTCCGACTACGCAATAAATCCTCGAGCGCAACATCTTCCTCCTTTCTTCGAGTATAAACAGATGTTTAAAGTCTTATTCCGCCAACATCAAGTAATTTTCGTAAGTAATAGCCGTTAATTCGATAACGACTTCTAAATAAGATAATTTCGTTATTAACTTTCGAGTTGAAGCGACACCGAATCATCTACAATTAAAGGTTCAAATGTATTTTTCGTCCCGAAAGTACCACGATTTATGGGACACGGGCATCGTACTCTCTTATCTTTCTCTCTTTCTTCTACCGAGTGTAACTCGTAAAACGTCTGAAAGGCAGTTATAATAATGATAATTCAAGCGGTTACATATTGCAAATTGGCCCAAGGGCGGGAGAGTTCAAAACATGCACAACTATCGTCGTTTCGAAAGAACACAGAGTGCGGTGAAATTTAGCGCTCAGAAAACCGCGGGAGTTCGAGTAATAACCTTATACAATAAATAACTGAAATTAGATGTCGAACGTGGCTCATTTGGCCGTTATTGCACGCGTTTTTCGCCCCCCTTTTCTATCTCCGCAAAACGTTCCTCCTTTTACGACGCGACGAGGCTATCGTCAAAGTTGCGTTCATTAGCGCCGCGCATTCACCAAACCGCACACTTGTAATCGCAGCGCTGTGATTATTGAATTACGGAAGTACAGCGTCGTAATTATATTTTTAGCGCCTACGACGATACGAGATGACGCTGTGTGGATAATATATAAGTAGAATACAAATTGGGACAATAAAAAATTCGCCTGGAAAACAGACACAAATTTCAGCTGCTCTAAAGTTCACATTCTGGTATCGCTGCACTAGAAAACGCGTCCATGCGTGTCGTTCGTTATCCTTGCACCCTGTTTTTGGTCAGATTTCGACACTCGATAAGCATGAAGCCAGCATGCGCTAATGCGGTGGCCTTGATAGTCAGTGTGGATGCACAATTAAATAGTTATAAAATGTAGACAAAGTGTGTTTAAACGGAAGCTAGTAATTTTTATTTTTATTACCCATATGGGTACAATATTTTAGGTCATTCGAACAATATCCCCATGTTTTCTCAACGATGGAAGTAAAAAAACAATCGCTATTCAACGTGCCATAAAGTGTTTTCTCGAAAAAAATGGTTACTCTATCGGAACTAATTTGAACCTCTTAAGTCCGCATCAGTTGAAAGCAATGGAACTTCGGAGTATTGAAAAAGACAGTCTAGTAGTGGTTCGGTATCACCGATTGTTCATTTTCCGCGTTCGCTCTATTGCATTTTATTGTGCAAGGCAGTCTTCACGAGGTGGAAATAATCGCTCGACGACGACTTACGGTAAATTTTACGACTGGCTTTCGCGAAAATAAAAATGTTTAGCGTGCGAATTTATACCCCGACTGCGGAACGACGACGGAATCCGGTATTTTGAATTTACGACGCTGCGCTGCGCAAAAAAATCATGGCGTAACGCGTTTTAACAAACAACCGAACATTAAATTCGCATTTTCGCTACTTGAACCTTACGCAAGACCGGTCATTACGTGATACGATTCGTAAATCGATTAATTCACGGATCAAGATTCGAGTATCATCTCATTATTAATCTTGGACCATGCATTTATATCTTGTATAAAGTGAAACGTTAATCCATTTAAGAAATCTGATATCATTAAACAGAAAATGGTGTTGAAATGTCTCAGCTCAACTCCAGATACCTACTTGTAAACATGATTTCAGTTTTTTGAATAAGAATGTAAAAATGTTTAAGAATACACTCTGTGAGAATTATTTTTTAATTCCGAAACATGGGACGCCCAATATTTTCTATTGATGCATATTCAGAAATTCTTCGAATTCGTTCCTCACAAAATTTTCAATTTGTTGCTTCGTTTGGCTGATTCCATACTTTCTTGTTCTTCTCCCTCTAGTCATAGTCTTGGATACGCTCACGCTCGGTTATCATTTTTCATTCTGTGATTGATACCAAACTAAAGACAAGAATGTCCAAATAATGAAATCTGATGTCACCTTAAGTCGTAATTAAAATATGGAGTTTTCGTTCAAATGGTCGTTAGCGTTCCGCTACTGACTTTCAAAAGGCGACCACTTCGGTACGTCATTGATAACGTTGCTCTGTGGAATTCGAACCTGGAGGTGTATGACAGACCGAACTGGGACATAATCGTAACTTTCTGTGATTCCTATTTACTATACGAAATGTTCACTTGTTCTCTAGTCAGCAAACTAGTTTTATCGCCTTGATTTAGCCGGCACTCCGGATCGTTTTCTTGAATGAAGATGCAAATGTGCAAGTTGATAAAACGGTCGATCGACGACGCGGCTTTTTATCTTGATGAATGAGCCTCTCCGGCTGGACGTTCGTTCCGTTCTTCCTCTCGCGATTTCCAACCTTGTAACCGATCGTGATTTTTATTGTTCATAAAAATGACTCCGTTCTGTCATGAATAAAGATAAGAATGTAATTAATTTCAACTTTAACGAATATGGTCGAATATGGGTCCGTTTATGTGACGGTGACGAACGCTATCAAGGATTTGAAAGTTTATGGTCACTTCCTGTCACTGATGCGGCCGTCTAGATAAATTCCTTCTTCGTTCGCTCTCCTTCCTGGATTTGTTGCGGGGAAAACTCTTTACATCATTTCCATTAATTATGCCAGAAAGTTATTTCTACTGTGGATGGATCAATTTTACAAGATGGTTACTTCAGTGACACCTTGAAACCAGGAATTTGTTTCATTCAAACGGCAATGTTTGGTGCTAAATGTGCTCGATGTCACTTACGTGAAATTACCTAAATCACAGACAGTTATAAGTTTATAAGGGATAAAACAAAGAATATGCTCCGGTTTATTAGGGCGCATGCCCCCGAAATAATGGATTCCATAAAACAGCTGATCAACAACCAATCAACGCAACGCGATTTAAATATTTGGTGGCATCGCATCTTTAGGTTTGCGTTGATTGGTTGCCGATCAGCTGTTTCATGGAATCCATTATTTCGGGGGACATGCGCCTTTATAAACACATGGATACACATCATTTCTATTTTATTCCGTTCTCCCGTAGTACGGTTGATCTTCAAAATGGAATTGAATTTCGAATCTGCGAACGGGAAAACGTAAAAACCTGGAACTTCAAACCTAAATTTCGAACTTGAAATTTAAAATTCGAAATGAGAAACTTCAAATTTCGCAACGAAAATACTTAAAATTGAATCTGAAACCTGAAACAAAAATGAAATTCGTAATCTTTCGAAACCGAAACTATATCAATCGAGCCTATAATTTTAAGGATTAAGATTTAATTTGAATCGGTTGTAGTTCGAATTTTAATTTCAAGGCGCAGACTGTTGGGTTTTTAGCTTTCAATTACTAGTTCTATATCTAGAAAGTAGATATGATATTCAGTTGCATTACTTCGGTGTCAAAAAGAATGATAATAAACTTTTTCTAAAAATTTTATCTTTCTTACGATTATTCTTTCTTTCATTATCCAAAAAGTGTAATTGTGTGACATCCATTTTTAATTTCATTTATATCGATGTTTCCAATATATATCGATGTATTGTGTATTTATGGCTCTTACAAATAGTACCTGGATGACCGAGCTTCGCTCGTTTATCTGTAATAATAAGACTTCGTTTTCTATTTGAACTCAACAATATATAAGTAAAGAAGAATATATAAAAAGAGACACACTGACGTTATGTCAATGAATGCGACGAATATTATCTACACTCGTAGTTAATGATGTGTCAGATGTATTTTGGATAGAGTTGCGTCGAAAAAGTCGCCTGTTTCGAGAGTAAGAGAAGTAACCGAGAATATAAGAAAACGCTAAATAAAATTTCAAAATACAAAAAATTTTTTAAAAGAAAATCCAAATACCATTGTCACGAAAGCCGACAAAGGAAATAAGACCGTAATTATCGACAAAGAACGATACATCGAAAAAATGAATGATATCGTAAGAGACACTAACACTTACAAAAAAGTTAAAAAGCATCTAGCAGCCACTATTGAAAAAGAAAATAACAATTTGGTCAAGAAATGGAAATCCAAAAATTTCATTTCTGACAATTTACACAAACAATTAATTATACATAACAGCATACCTCCAAGAATATACGGCCTTCCCAAAATTCATAAAGAAAACATGCCTTTTCGTCCTATAGTTTCTTATAACCAATCTTCTCTTTACAATATTTCGAAACACCTTGGAAAAATTATCTCAAATATAACAAACAAAAACATGTTTTATATAAAAAATTCTCAACAACTAAAAAAAGAATTAAACGAAATTTCGATCCTAGAAACTCATAAATTATTTTCCCTAGACGTAATTGCGCTTTATACAAATATTCCAAACAAGGTCGTAGCTGATATTATAAAAGAAAAATGGACGCAACTTCAAAATTTCACAATGATACTGAAAAAAGACTTCATCGAATCCTTACTTTATTCACTTAACACTAATTACTTCCAATATCAAGACTAATTTTACCAACAAATCGAAATAAATAGAAATAAATAAAATTGTAAATAGTTTTAGTAATTATAATTCCAAATTACAATTCACTTTAGAAGAAGAAAAATATAACCAAATTAATTTCATGGACATGACAATGATTCGACAAAATAACAAACTTGAGACAAAATGGTTCAGAAAAAAATACATCAACAGACAGACTTATAAATTCTCATTCTTCACATCATCAGTCACAAAGAATAAGCATAGCAAAATATTTAATAGACAGAGCAATAGCGCTTACATCTCCCAAATTCCATACAGAAATTCTTAGTAAAGTAAAAATAATATTTACCCAAAACGATTACCCTGATCATATAATAAATAAAATTATCAAAGAACGAACTCATAAATACTACAATCAAACATCAACTAATTTTCCTGTCACACAAAAGAAATATATTTCAATTCCTTACATTCCCGTACTAACAAACAAAATTTCAAAAATAATGAAACCATACAATATTCAAATTGCATACCATCCTCAAAATCAGATGAATCAAATTTATACAAAACACAAAAGCAAAATTCCTAAAGAAAGACGATGACATGTAATATCAAAAATTTCTTGTATAAACTGTAACAAATTATACAAACTTCCCAACGACTTACAGACACAATGAAAGCCCATAAATATTCGAAACAGCCAATACCGCACTAAACAAGCATAAAAAATCAAACAACCATGAATTTGATTACAACAACGTCAGTATATTAGTAACAAAAAAAAACGTTAAATCTAGAGAAATTCTTGAAATGATACATATAAAAGAAAACGAAAAAGATGTAGATGAAAAAACTGACATAAAAGGACTAATAACAATATACTCTTTTGTACTATAACAATACGTTCCACATAATTTCGAACATTTGAACGAATATTAAACGTCATTGAACTTTCTGGTAAGATATTTTCAATATCAAATTCGTTTTCGATTTTCATATGTGAATTTTTTTGTTTTAGATAGTTGACAAAGATAGAATCTCTATCGAAACGTCCTTAATATTGTAAATTGTTTAAAATAAACCTGGATCACCAAAAAACTCGAAGATTCTTATAGTATGTATATATGTATATATATTAATCTTATCTCATTAAACCAGGTAGTGAACCCATATATGTATATATATATATATATATATTTGTACACGGGTACAACAACCTTTAAACCTTAAACATCCCCTCATTGCAAACAATTGGATCTCTTTGCCTTGTAGCAATTTAGAGATGTCTTGAACACGTGTACTTGGTATGAGTACAGCTAATGAGCAACGACCACGAACATCGCGGAGACCACCGTCACGGTTCAAACAGGTGGAGAAAAATGCAAACCCTAATAAAATAATGCGTCAAAGCGGAAAGGAGAGGATACAAGATGGATATATGTATCGAGCCGGTGCTCGGGCAACTCAATCCTTCTTAATTATCTCGTTCGAGAGTCATAAGGTATGCCCGTATGCAAAACAGGCGACTGTTCTCAAAGGTTTTTACGAGGCCGAGATTGCGAAACGACGACGAGAATTATGGGTGATTTCCTGGTTTTCAGTAAATCACTTCACGAAACTCGGCATGTGATCGGGCACTGAAAACACCAGACATAATTCCAGCTATTTATGAAGTTAACCGCTCGGTTAACTGCTCTCTCCCTAACGAGAGATGCGATAAAAATGACTTTTACAATGGTAGATCTACGACACGAAGAACTGGACGCAATTAGCATTTTGTTTATGGTCTTTTTGTTCCGAACGGACGTCGTCGGTCGCCATTTTTCAATTTCCGCCTCCATTTTTGTTTCTTTCCTTTTTACCATAGCTCGGCCGAATTACGTCGGCGCGTCGCCGAATCGAGGGCAACGAATATTGAAATTCATCGGTTCGGACGCGTTCTGGAATCCGACAAAGACCCCGATCACGCTACGTTAAGTTTAATTAAAAATAATAATACCTGACCATCGTCGTCGTGACGGATGATAACGTTCATGTAACCCCATGAATGGTTGATTTATGTCGTCGGTCACGCTATTTCGTAGAGTCGGCCGTTTTTCCACCGCGCTCCCGATAATGGGAAACTTCCTCTTGGAAACTGACCCATAATGAGCAATTACACTCTTCGTTTCATTGTCGGAATAAAAACAAATTTTCACGCGTAATTACGATTTGCCTCTCGATCCGGAAGTGTTTCGATTTGTTTTTGTCTCGAATAATTAGATCATGAGAGAATTGTGTGAGAAAAAATTGAAATTGATTATCCTCCACTTGTTAATTTATTTCTGTTTTATCGTGTTTAATTCTTTCTTTAATTGTGGAAGATGCGATTACATTTCTACAATTGGCATAAAAAAATTGAAATATTACATACGATTTACACAATCTTCTCATTCAAATTCGACGAAAAATGATAATTTGTCAGTTTGACAGTCCAGGGGTCATCACGCAATTGCAATCGGTAAATAACTGCGCAGAATTCGTTTGATTCTCATATTGCTGTTGCAGTGAAAGAAGTGACGCTTTCCTCCCTGTTTTAAAGGAAGAGTGCTTTTTTTCCTTCTGCATCAATGACGATTAGGACTAAAAAAAAATGACGTAACACGTTATATGGCATGAAAATATCCACACGTACTTGATTATCAACGAGTATTTGAAGTTTAGTGTTTGTTTCACAATTTCCAGATATTTTATATCTGTCGGATAAACTCATTATTTTCATTGACTTTTTCTGAATATTTGTCAGATAGCATTTTATCTAGAGTTGGTGAGATATTTCAAAAGGTAAAAACTTTATCAGAGACAATAATAACTGTTATGTCATATCAAGAATTATATGTACCTCTGGAGTAAAGCGCCGTTCCCGCCCTTAGATTATTTATGCCAGAGACTTACCGAGGGCATCAAATTTCATCCTTGGGAGGGATCGGTGCACTTTCCTTCCTTGGTGCCCTTGGTGTACAAATAACTTCACTTCGCGCAAAAATTAAAGAAAGAAAAATATTTTCTGAATCCTTAGGCAATTTTCAACAAGCTGTATTTCTGTGAAAATAGTCGTACAGGAAATAGAAAAATATAGCTTTTGAAGCTTGAAGACCCTAGTTCAAGAATTTTTTGATGGAAAATTTTTTGGAGCACCCGTTGCCATGCAATTCTTGGATACAGCACAAAGAAAAAATTTTTCAAAATTTTTACTTTTTTCACTCTGCGGACATGAAAAATTTTTTCGGCCAAGACCAATACATAGATCGCATATCCTGTTTATTCAGCTTCAATTTGCTTCCTACGGGAGTCAGATACGACCATTTGTGTTTGAGATATAGAATTTTGAATGCAAAAGGATCCTTTTTCGATATCTCCGAAACTACTGGTCGTTTAGCCAGCGGATAGAAGGTTTCGTTTTTTGCAGAAAATTTCCTTGAAAAAGCTGTCATGCTTGATTGGAAAATCTGTAACGTTAACGTGAAGATACAACAACAAAAAATGCCATTTTCTCTCTTTTTGGTTAATTTATTTATTTACTTATTTATTTATTTCACTTCACTTTATTTCCCTTTGACTGATAACAATTAATATGGAAAATATACATAAACTACATGAGTATACATCTGGACTGTTATATCTTAATTGTTTTGTTCTGTAGCCGATGAAAAAACTTAAGACAGTTTCCATGGGCCAGTTATCAGGATTCTGCATCAACTCAAACTGAGATTCTTCGACATCAATCTTGCATGAGGAGTATTTAGATTGCATTTTTTTGCAGATCGGTTTCGGACCATCCATCATAAGTGTATGTTCAGCAATACTGGGGAAAAGGTTAAGTTATAATCAAATTTATGTCTTATGTATCCCAAAGACATCCCCCCCTCCAAATTTTCAGACCTATCGGTTCAAACCGCTGGACCGATTGTTTGGAATTTTAAAAAAATTGAGGAAATGAGATTTTTGTTCCTTAAACGTTACTCAATTTTTTTTTAATCAATGATTTAATTGTTTTTCACTTTCTATTCAATATTGAGTTTTCGGAAGATTGATTAAGAAAAAAAAAGTTTCAACCAAAAATATTTCTGGGAATTGAAAAGGAATTTGAAAAAAAAAATTTCTCACGATTTAAAAAATTCCGTAAAATTTTCTTCAAAAATATCGAAAAAAATCAAGAAAAAATAATTTCGAGATATTAACAAAAAAATTGCATAAAACCGCAAGGACATTTTGAATTACTTCTTTGAAGCCATGGACACAATCAAAGATTGGTTCTTTTAAATATTCCAAAAAAAAATTTTTTTTTTTGAAAATTACTTTTTTCAATTTTTTCGATATTCTTTGAAGAAAATTTGACCGAATTTGTCGATTTGTAACTCCTTTCTCGGCAAAGACAATCATAGTAGAAGTAAATAGGAATCATTTGGTGAAAATCCTGGAGTATTAGCTGTTTAGGGTTCGAGTTTTGAGATTTCAAATTTTTTTCACAGGATCTGTGCACTTCACAAGACGCCGATTAATATTGTCTTTGAGATAGAAAAATTTCGAGTCGCTATCAAAATAAGCTTTCTAGTTATTTGAAGAAAAAAATTTTTGTTAGCTGATTTCACTTAGTAAAAATTCACTAGTAGATAGACCTCGACTTCGACAGAAAAGAAAATCTTCACAGCAGAAACACGTTCTGTAATCCCTTGAACACAAAAATTTCTGAAATGCATCATCTAGATATCAAGAGAGCGCTTCTAAAATTTGTCACTTTTCGAAAAATGATGGAGCAGTTCCTGCGTATAGTTTTTTTTAACGTTTTCGACATTAAGCAGGAAACATTAAGGAAACGGCAGACTCGCCGTTTCCTTTATTCACTCGACCAGAAAAAAACATTTTAGGTCCATTCAGGATTATTAGCTGTGAAAAAAATGAGGTCGCAAAAAATCCCAAAAATCCAGCAGTTTTTCTCTTATACCTGGAGAACGAATCTCCCGAATTTGCGATTAAAAAAGGAATCAGACCTGGAGACCATTGCGAAATTTTATCGTGCGACGTGCCGCGGTTTAGCCTGTAGCGTGAACTGATAATCACACTTTTTCTATTATGTGACTACTTTCTTTTTTTTTCTTCATTTCCAATTCGTCATATCATTCAGAGAAAAAAGAGTCTTTCGTTCCCAAAAATTTATGTATAATAAAGTCAAAGGGGACAAGGTAAATTAAAAAATAATGGAGACAAACGAAAGAACAATCGAAAAATAGAACACACGTGTGGAGGATTGTTACCATCATCATCGTGATCGCGAGATTTGCATTAGACGCTTCTCGATCCCCCGGAGGTGTTCCATGGGCTCGAGTGTCTTGTACTGTTTGTTCACCGAATCTCCCATTCTAACTTGAACAAATAATGATTCGGACTTCTTGTGAAAACACTAGAGAATATCCACGTGAAAAGGGGTCCCACTGCATGTCACCGTTTTCACAAAGGGGCCCCTGCTTTGATTCCGTTTCGTGTGGGACGAGTGCCCGCCACGAACCCATAGAAACATCCTCTAACGTCGTCGTATGTGGTCCACATTAATTTTCGTCCTTTTGTTCCTACCTTTTTTTCCCGTAGGTAGCTTTTTGGACGTTGAAAAAGCAACGTTCATCCTATAATTAGACTAAACGAAACGGTGGAGAAAGATCATCGTCATATTTTATCACACATTAAAAAACGTTTGATTTATGTCCGGTTTCACCGTGCGCTTTATTACGGGAAATAAAAGTGGAAATTTTCGTTTTCGGGCATAAAATGTTTATGGAAAGTCCGAGATAAGGATTTACGTTCGGTCCGAAGCAGATTAATTAAATAATAAAATGTAACGTTACAAGAGGTAATAATCGGGTCGTCGAGCGCGCATGACCGAAAGCGGTCGCGCGATTTTCATTTTTCGCGATCGTTTATTATTGGAAAGGAGAATACGAAATTGGCTACATCATCATTATCCGAGAATCGGCGGGTTAAAAGGTTTAACCTGTGATGATAAACGGCACCGCTGCGCTGGTGTATGATCTTGTTGTATATTACGTTCGCTTTTGGTTCCGACATTCATTTTGAATAATCCGGATTTATTAACCGCCATTTCGGAATCCGAACGGTAAAATCGAATTGGGGCGCCGTTTTTGCGCACGCCGCCGCCGCCGTCGGAAAATTGATTTCGCAACAAGTTTTTAACGTCAGCCCCAGCATACTTCGAACAGGACAAATCTGAAGTAATTTGCAAGTTGTCAAGTGAAATTGCGCGGTGGTCGTTAATATGCATCGCCATCGTTATCGAGATTTTATAGATGTCATTTTTCTTCGGTTATTTAAATTCGTTAGCTTTGGTCCAGTTTCCATTCCATTTGCTTGTCGAATTTACGAAATAACGAACGTAAACAGTAATAAACCGTTCGCTTCTCGACGAGTTTTATTACTCCATAAAATCATCGAGTGGATCGAAAAGATGTGTTGTCTAGAACTAGAAGGTTTTCCTTAAAATTGCATATGGAAACCGAGTTATCGATGGAATGGATTATTATTTCCTTCTTCGTACAAAAAAAATGTAATAGATTCAAAATACTGCCAGAACAACACACAATATACTAACAACTTACAAGTTCGTTTGAATCAAAATTGTCGCCCAATTACAAAAAAGGTAGTTGTTTGTATAACCCCACAGTCGAGACGCAAGTTTTGGAAGAAAATGCGAATTTTATATTTCTTATTGCAATTTTAACAAGTTTATTAGCTACGATTCTAAAGGGTCTACTGATAGCTAACCAACTACATTAAAATTCTTCGGCTATTAAGCATTCAACTTAGGGCCAACCTTACGAGGGTCAATTCATGATCTTCAACCATCAGATGTCCCGCCAACCAACAATTTTTCGCGTGAGACGGTTGTGGCAACGAATACTTTCTCCAAACAGCGAGATGTAATCTACTACTCGGGCTTCGCAGTCGTGGTTTTTTTTATTGATTAGGTACGTTGTGTTACGAGGGAAGAATATTCATTATTTTCGATGTCTGGAATGACAACTGATGCGATTATATAATTCATGATAAATTTGACCAATAGCAATAGCAATAGCAATACAGCATGTTGCTTAGCTGCGTATAGATATGTGAATGTATCCCTGATCGGAGTGGTAATTTCGGCAGGTTGAAAGAACTATCGAACATAGAAGTAACAATATAAAAGTAAATATTATAAAATATCTATCACAGAAGCGAATATTTAATCATATCGGCAAACGCCGAAATATTCATACGTAATGAAAATAATAATTCACAATATTTGGTTCATTCATTATATGATTGCATCGAATACCATCCAAGCAGTTCAAAATAAATAAGAATGAAAAATAAATTTCACTCGGCGTAATCCATTGAAAAATAAATTACAACAATTTTCTATACTGTTTGAATATTTTGACGCTTGTCGAAAGAAAAAAATTCACTTCTGTGATAATTACTGAATCTTTGTATTGATATTTTTATGTTCGTTAGTTCATTCGACCTCCCGAATAAACAAATTGATTAAACCACTTCGTCAAGAGATTCATTCCCCCATCTGTACGCGGTTTCTATGGTAAATGCTTATGATTATTGAAATAATTGATGCCGAATCCAAAAATGTTTAATGAGAAAGTTGTAGATAGAATCATCTTTTGACTGTTGTAAAATTGATCGAAAAGTGCTTCTAATATGGAATAAAATACAAAAACCATCCAAAAGATGAGTTTTTTCATCTATTTTGATGAGTTGTTTTAGCAAAATTAAGAAACTTTACTTGACAATAATTCGGTGGAAAATAACGTCTTTTTCTCGGGATGGCGCAAAATTGAAAAACAACAGTGTTTTAGTGAATTCAAAAAATTGATGTTGAATATAAAAAAGTTAAATTAGACAATTGTAAGTAATACAATTTTTTTTCGACTTACGGAGTGTGAAATATCGATAAGTATTTCTGATATAGAACAGAATGCAGAAACATCACCAAAGAATGCGTTTTTTGTTCAATTTTTTAAAATTTTTTGTTTAAACGAAATTTGTAAGTTTTACCTAGAAATATATTTCGGAAAAATAGCACATTTTTTGCCGGGGTTTTTTTGACGAATTCCACCTCAAAAATTCGGAGAACTCAAAAAATCATATTTTCGGTGACAACTCAAATTAGAAAGTTGTAGATATTGGAATTCGGCTGATGTATTGTGATGAGATCTTCTCACTTATTGGAAAGTTTTGCTTGGCAAATCTCCATTCTTCGTGTTGAGTCGAAATTCTCAAAATTACTCGTGAAAGTTTGACTGAAAGAAAAAAAAACGTTTTCGTAGATTGGTCTGTGTACAGCTATTTAATATCTCGGAGCTCCCTTCCCTCTGTAAGAGTTGAATTATCACGCATATTTTTTAAGAATACAATTTTTTGTCTTTATATGAAAAAATGCCACCCTAAAAAAAATATAAATGCGGCAAATTTTTTCTCCAATTGTTTTCGTCTACGACAGTATGGACATTTTCATTGAAAAAAATCGTGTTTTCTTGTCGAGTTTTCAATCTCTTTCAACTCTTTCATGTTTATCAAAATGAATCATTTTCTATAATTTCAATGGGAATAATAAAGCAGGGAATAATGGTTAGAAGCACATGTATTAATCTTGAACAACAATGATTTCTGAATCATATTGTCCTCTTGGATTTCTAATAGCAGCTGGAGTACGATCAACCAGACTAGGAATCTACCCGGTGCCCGCCCGAACTCACATCGGAGCTGGATGAGAAGCGCATGGGGCATCGCAATGCGATAACCCTAATTGGGTCCACATGAAGGATGAGGCGGGGCCTTATTTGCGATTCGGTGAAGAAGTAAGGGCAAATCCGAGTCGGGCGCTCATGCGGGACTTTTGGTGCATACCCTACATCCGGTGTTAGTCCACTTTCCCTCATCAGGCCCGCATCACCGTATCCGGCAGAGATCACCGTATTAGCAATTTGTTAGATGTTTAGTTCAAATACATTATTTAGTATATCCATCGAACTTGCTTCATCAGGGACATGCGGGATTCAGGTTGGCTGCGGCCGCATTTCAAATATGACGTGCCCGAAGCGCGCCTGATGAGGTCCCCATTTGAATTTCTGGTCGCTAAGTTGCTCTTGGACTGGTTATTGTTCGTCTTTGTGGAATTGTAACTCGGCACCTGGTCTCAGATTATATTGATTTTTGCATCCAGAATTGAGTGTTTTGTTCATGTTCTCTTTGAACGAATTCGAATCTGTAATGTTTGAGGAACAGAAACATGAGAACGTCCACATAATAATATTCCCGTGTTATACGTTTTTTGTACCGCAAGTATGAAACATTCATACAATAAATGTCAGGAAAAATATAATAAAAAATTTTTCGTGTAAACGATCGTACAGTCGTGAAATACTATTAACCATCATTATATAGTAGTTTACTTTCAGAAAATGATTGAATAAAAAAAGCATAACGAAAAAGTGTCTCTGAAAAATGGCTATTCTTCAATATGAAATATTTTATACAAAAATTAAAAATTAGAAACTTCCATAGGAGTGTACAATTGTTGCAGAAAAAAAGGAACTCGGAAAAAATGCTCTTAAGTGTTGAATAGCTGTAGACGGACGCTGTAGATCCACGCATTTTTCTAAAAAATCAAAATTTCACTTCGTTCCATATTGATAAAAGAGAAAGGAATTCTATTACGAAATCCTCAAGGTTACTTCAACAATAAAGTTTTAGAAACACTTATCGATATTGCACAATAGATCAAGAGATGATGGTTCTATTGTAGTAACTTTTACTTAATGAAATGAAATTTCGTAGGATCGCAGTTCTATGAAAAACCTTTGATGAGTTCGTTGGACATTGAAATCGGATCGAAGATTTCTGCGAAAACGTCAATTTTCAGAAATATCAAAAATGCATCGGCTTATAGTCTATGCAAGATAACTTAGTGGAAAATCCAGGAAAATGTTATTTGTTACATAAAATCATGGTTTGGAAAAAAGCTTGTCCGAACAAAAAATATTAATTATTTTTTAAATTGTTTTCCTTTTTTTTGCGTAGAAACGCCGCGGATTTCGATTAATTTGAATGGAACTTCGTGAAAATATTGGTTTTGACGAGTCATCAAGCTTCGTTGATCAGTTTAATTCGAAAAGTATTTCCAGAGATATATTGTGGGATGGTGCATCAACACTATGTGTTTATAGCTAATGTTTTTTGTGTCATAGAAAGTTCACAGTTAATATCAAATAAAGAAAATTTGTAAAATGTATTATTTAGATGTCTACACAAATTTTTTCTTAAGATATCTTACTTTTCGTAAAACTCGCTAAGACGAAGCAGTTTGTACTTCGTTTTTTTATGTTAGGGTCGCAATTGAAATTCCGGAAAAAGCAGTTTTTCCTAGAAGAAAAGCTTCTATATGCCATGTTCATATTTTTTTGTTTCCTGTCTTCAATGATCTGACATTGTAAATTTCCAGATTAGGAATTCCTTCAAATTTTTTGTTTCGATGAGTATTTTGTGGTAATCGAAGACGTTTAAAAAAATAGGAACAATCTGTAACAGATACATATTTTTTGACAAGTGAGTTTTACGTAAACCGAAGTTTCGGATATGCCCGAACGATCATCCCCGTCCGTCCGACCGATGAACGCAATCAAAGAAAATGACAATAGATAGTAGACAGATTAGCGATGCGTGTAGTTAATTGCTAAATTTCCGGTATCCATTATCGAAATTAGCTATTGGGCCGCCATTGTTCGTGGGTAACGAGCGGTGATTTGCTGGTTTCGATTTTCACGGTCGCCTAGCAAGATGGAGCGTGTTCCTGTACGGCACTGGACGACGGCTCGTAAATCGCGGTTATGCAAATTACACGTTCGTACGTATGGGTTCTCGGTAGCCGTCGAATTAATAAATAAAATATTTTTCACAGCCGCGGGGTGAGCGTCGGCTGTCGGTCGCACGTTATATTATTACATTTGTATTTATATACGGGTCGGAAAGAGACGCGCGTGGGCCGAGTTTCTATGTTGCCTTTTTACCGACCGTTCAGTCCGGACTGTATATCTGTCTATCCGGACAATGATTCGCTTGTGGTCAATGAGCAATCGGTTCTGTGACCCACAAGAATCCTTTCGACACCCTCCGCTTTGATGGAAGAATAATTAGCGTTCGTTGTTTTGTGACGCAACTATGCCCACCGACAACGTATAGAACATAATTTTACGGTCAATTACATTTTCATATCCTTTAGCTGAATGGCTTCCTTATAGAAAAAAATATTTATAAGAAGATTGTCTGTAATTAAGAATTAATGATAAATTTTCGTTGCTTTCGTTCCTGGGAACTAATTGAATTGATTGACAATAAAATCAAAAAACTTCTGTGCATCGGCCGGGAATCGAACCCGGGCCGCCCGCGTGGCAGGCGAGCATTCTACCACTGAACCACCGATGCTTACGAGCCTTACTGCGAATATATAGATATATTCAGAATTCTTCTACATATGATTACTCAGTTTTATTTATTGTTTTTGAATATTAATATTCAATTGTTTGAGTGTCAAAAATCTAGTGAATAGAAATTTCGGTTTATGGAATTATCAATAGGAATCTAATAAGTGAGCTATCGAAATTTTAATATCAATTCAGATCCTGATGGTTAATTGTTATTACATACTGAAGTTTCGTTTGAACATCATGCCGTAAGTGTATCTCTATTTCAATTCAGGTGAATATGTGCTGAGAAGTGACATAAATTCGTATCAAACTAAGTTGGGATATTCGCATTCGTCTACTGAATTCCATTCCCTGACAAATAGTATTAAAGCTTTTTCTTCTACAAAACGTGGAAATGCTTACATTTTCCTCCTTCTTTGGGAAAATTTAACAATCAAATAACAATCATGACCTTTGACTAGGATTTGCTTGCTAGGTTCTTGTTAACTTGGAGGCAAAGTCGTGTGGCCGAAGGCAACAAACAACTGAAACCAAAATTTATAATAATAAAAAAAAACTAATACATTGTTTTTTTATTCATTTATCATTTTATTTTTACTCGTTGCCTGAAGGGGATATAACGAGCAATCGTTTAATTTTCAATTTTCCAATAAAATTATCTCACAAGTAATGACTAATTCATCATTGTAACCCGACAAATCGATTCTTCCGAAGTGAATGGGAACTATTTCATTATCATATTGAGAAAGCGTCGTATTTAGCAGAAAAAAAAAACGTTAACATCCCGAAGTGTAAACGTTGCGCCAGAGCGACTATCTTTGAAAGAGCAAAATTTATTTCCACAGGTCGCTATTAACATGGTACAAAATTTTCCGACACTTCCACGCTTATTGCTTATTAATGCCTTATGTTAATGCACCATCTATGTCTTGGGAATCGTGTAATTGGTATTTGAGATTTATATCGTGCCGCATTCGGACCAAGACCGTTCGTAACCTTTCGTAATGGAAACGCTGCTTACCATACCCGCTATTCAAATTCACGATCTGCGGGAATTTGACATATCGCGCCCGTGACGCAATAACAGACCAATCGGGCGAGGAAAAGATATCTCTAGATATACTTTTTCTAAGAAAAATTGGTTCAAATGTGAATATATCGTATTATCTACTTCCAGTATTCGATTTTGTAACAAATTTATATTATGACAAGTCCTGACCGAAGCAAGACTAGCTCTATCCTTTTTTTTTTCCGGAGTAAAATTTTTAACTTTATGATCATCTGTCCTTCTATTCCGAAATTTACTTTTACCAGCATTTATATTGCATGATAGAGTGCACTTTCTTTCAAATAATCTCGAACATCTTGAAAATGCAGTATAACTTTAAGAAAAACATTGTGTAAATCTTATTAATTGATGCTATATCTGGTGTTGAAAAACGTTTTTTTTTCGTTTCAGGTACATTCAGCAATTTTTCAACATAGCAATTTGATCTCGACGATAAGCAGCAGATAGGCAAGTAACAAAAAATATGGGTTAAAAGAAATTTTTTTTCCTTTGAGAAAAAATCTCCATTTCGAAGAGGTCTCATTTATATATTTATGTTTATATATTTAGTGTTTTTTCGAAAGTTTGACTCAATTATTAAAAATCCTATACCCCATAATAAAATTGCTCTAGTCAAACGCATGGCACCAAGAATTTTTTAAATTACGTTTTATTCATAATCAATAAGTGGCAGAACTCAAAATTCAAAAAAGTTTTTTGTAGAGAACTCCGATTTCTGAAAAAAAACACAAACTGGGCCATACATAGTAAATATCGCAATTGAACGATTGCAAATAACGAAGATCATTTAGAATTAGGGATGCCGCGAGACTCGAGACTGGTCTCGTCTCGTCTCGGTCTCGTCTAGGGATGCAAATCATACATCGATGTTTGTCTAACATCGATATATCGTTCATGAACATCGATGTTTCAATTGACGATATGTCGTCGATACATCGTACATATTAGTCAAAAATATCGACATCGTTCCTCAATCTGTTTGAGAATGTGTTCCCAAAGTTCCT
Source organism: Novius pumilus (assembly GCA_020654155.1). Taxonomy (NCBI): domain Eukaryota; kingdom Metazoa; phylum Arthropoda; class Insecta; order Coleoptera; family Coccinellidae; genus Novius; species Novius pumilus. Next base: position 206,971 of record JAIFOV010000007.1, read on the forward strand.
TTTCAACGATGTATTTTAACATCGATGTTTTTTTGTGCAAGCATCGATGTCTAGAAATATCGATGTTTTTCACAACGATGTTGCATCCCTAGTCTCGTCTCGACTTTCGAGACGAGACCAACCTTCAGTCTCGTCTCGGTCTCGTTTGGAGAAGTCGAGAAGTCCCGTCGAGACAAAAAATCGAATTAAAATGCTGGTTCAATGTGATATTTTGTAAAAATAATTGCGTCATATATTTTTGACATTATCAATGATTTGAAAGAAAACAACTGAAAATATTTTTGATGCTTTTCAAGAAAATAAAGAGGTAATGTTAGGTCCGCAGTTTTTATCGGTTGGGGTGGGAGTCAAAGTTAACAAAAAAGACGAGGTCTTGAAAATTCGAGACGAGACGAGACCGGCCTCAAGTCTCGTTTGATGTCGTCTCGCGGCAACACTATTTAGCACAGCAAACGTTATCCCAATTTATTGTGTTAACTGACATATTTCGATAATAGAATGTAAACTTATTTATCGAATTTGTGGTTTTCGATAAAAATAATGTGGAATCGATCAATCATGATAATTGTGTTTGAAAGTTTACCAAAAAAAAGTCAAATGTCATTCGCGAGGTTTTTCGAGTAATCGATCGCTTCCGATCAGCGTAATCGAGCATCGAAAAGGCGATGTGTGTGGGTTCTGTGTCCGGTTGTCGTCTGTACGTGCGTCGAATACCACACGGATTGGTACTGAGCAAAGATCGCGACCGAGCACCATTTCCACATCATTGCACCGGTGATTTATCTCGTCGTACCGCTCGGACATGACGTATTGTCTATTGCTAACCTGACATTACAAAATACACCAAGTATTTAGGTCGAACTCGCTCTTGCTCATTCCGGATAATGGAAGAATGCCAGAAAATACTCCCGAACGTATAGCGACTTTAATTGACTCGTTCATACATCGGCGACTGCCGAAGGTGAAGCGATTTTTTTGACGCCGTCAAAGAAGCGGATTTACGACCGCTAAACCCACATTATCGTCGTTTCCGAAAAGGTCCACAACCAATGAAACGACATTACTTTTCAATGGTAATTATCTATCGTTACCATAAACTAAAACACGGCTCAAAGTCGTATTACTTAATTGGTTGTATAGATAAGAATGAATAATGGGTGCAAAAATATTTAATAAATATTTAATTTTCATTTCCATTAGGATAATGAATGACCAACTTCAGCGACGCATAATATTTTTTTTCGCGCGATGCGTGGGAATCAATTTTCGTTCACCCCGTTTATGTTAACTCCAGGAATAACGTATTGTCCCCATTCTGCTCTATCGAAATTTCATTCGTACACGACACATTGATATCATTTCCATGCGAATTGTTAATTTAATATGCGGGTCACGATACTAATTAATCGTTAGGGAGTAGATAAGGGTAGATTCATCCATCGTGCATGAAATATAAATGATCGTTCGATATTCCCAAAAAAAAAAACTTCTGTATATACTTTGTTAGTACGAGACGATTTGACGATTCACTGTCGATTTAATATGTACATAAAATTGCAATTAATCAATCAATAAGGACGGAATAATATTTATTTCATTGCGAAATTACTAATGTTAATGGATCAGAGAACTTGTGAGTAACTTCGTGGAAGATAAAATTTACGATTATTATAAGATACGAGTGACAATAATATATAAATAACATTTGCCTCTTGAATCAACATCGAAAGATCGAAAGTTCGCGGGGAATGAATTTCGACGTTGAATTCCAGTGTCAATTTTATTTCACGCTGTTCCTTCGAAATTAGACATTTGAGTTAGTTGTCGATCATGTGCTGATCTCAAAGGGTGGGATAAATATGGAATATATTATTTTAGGATGATGATTAATTTGGGTCAAATTTGCAGATTCATGCTGGATAATTTCACTTTGAGAAGATGTGACAGAAAATTTGATTTGTAAAGAATTGAAAATATCTAGCTTATTCATCGTCAGCGAAAGACGTATGTGTTCGACAGAACAAAACAGAACGTATCACCTCAATCGCGTTTTTAATGAGTAACCTGATGAAGACAGGACTGAGGGTACTACCCTGTGGGACCCCATTACCAGCGGAATAGTTCTCGACTGAATGAAACTGCGGGACCCTTTGCTACCTGTACGACTTGAGTGACTTGTTTGGAATATCATGTCTACCTTTTTCATTCACTTTTCTAAGGTTTCAAGGTGTCGAATGCCGAGCGAGATCAAAAAACATAACAAGAGATTTCTTCTTATGCCCTGAATTCTGGAGTATTTCGTCATGAAATGTTATTATGGCATCTCGGGTAGATTTACCCTTTGTATATCTAAACTAGTCAGGGAATAATTTTGCCAGAATTGAAGTAAACCTTTTTACATATACTCTCTCAAATATCCCAACGTTCTACCACAAACACGCGATAAAGGAAGAAAAGAAGGAAGGAAAATATCAAGAGCAATCGTGTGGCCGGGTTACTTATTTCCCAAACTGGTCAGTCTCACGACCCGTGTCAAAAGTTGACAAACAAGATAAGCTGACTGAGATTGAGTGTTGGCAAAGAACAACGACATGCTTTTTAAGCATTAATACAGATGAATATTTAACAGCGTACTGAGGGTCACAGATTGTTCGGGTGTAATGGCCGTCGTTTGTAGGAATTTCTTCCTGACGTTTTGCTTGTAAAGTCGCAAGCTTCTTCAGAGGTAACATCATTTTCGATGGACTCGAACACTGTCGTAGTACCACCATCACCGATGCACTAATCACATTGTCGAAGACACCATAACCGATGACAACTTGACACTGTTACAAATACACCAGCACTGATGCACTTTTAACTATTAGTGTTAATAGTGCATCAGTGCTGGTGTATTTGTGAGAGTGTCAAGTCGTGCATCGATTATGATGTCTTCGACAGTGTGATTAGTGCGTCGGTGATGATGGTACTACGACAGCGTTAGAGTGCATCGAACATTGTGCGAAACGTAAGGCAGGAATTCCAACAAACGACAAGGGTATTGAATTGAATTGGTACAACTCACGACTAGACTAGTTTTTGATCACCAGGGGGAACTACTCGGCTCAATTATGTTCTCTGAGTTTTGAATGATCTTTAAGAATATTATGGAGCTATAATCTTAAATGAGCAGCAAAGGTAGCTGAATTGCCTTCCTCATGGCAAAGATTATAGAAAGCATAACAACCAGAGATTTTCTCTGATAAATTGGTAACCCACTATACGAATATTTCTTGGAATTTTTTTCTAACAGTAGTTATGGTTTTTTCTATGTCTTCCGTCACATGCGTATTGTGGCTTCTAGTTCCAGGCATAGACCGTGTGATTTGCAATATATGCTTGATTGTGGTTTTGGACTTGTATGAAATGGTGAGTTGTATGAAAAAGGTATTGAAAATGAAAACTATATTGATATGAATTGAAAAATAACAAAAAGCATATTTCGACAAAAAATACAAATTGAATATACGATTCTAATTTACAATAAACCAGACTACAGTTCGCGAATTTGTGTAGTGGAAGTATGAAGTAAAATTGAAACAGAATCATTCATGATATTCATAAAAAAGGGTGGGAACGACGCGTCACTTTACTCCAGAGGCATATATATGATTTTTCATGCGACGATCAGTAAATATTGGCTCTGATGGCGTTTTTTTATTTTGGAATTTCAAATTTTAAATACTCGTTAAAAATGAAGTATACACTTGTCGATATTTTCATGCGACAAAACGTGTCGCGATTTTTCATAGTTCAAATCATCGTTGATGCGGGAGTGAAAATGTTTTACTTCGCACATTTTTTCATCTCTGCTTGAAAAATGGCTGAAAGTGCCATTTTCATATGACATAATGAGTGAGGCTTTTCTGCCTCTTTTGAGAGAAGGAACTTTGTCCACGGGAGGGAATTTCCTCCCTTGTTATATGAATAAACATTTTTGATGAATTTTTTTATGAAAATGACACTCTTTTCCTTGTTTTAAGGGAAGAAATCTATACATGCTCAGGAAAGCAATGGAAAAATGAATCTGAAATAGCATTTAACGCGTTATATTCGTTGCACACACGCGGCAAAAGTAGTCGGTTATCGGCGTCATTTCAACTCAGATAGGAGCAGGACCATTGGCATATATGGAGTACTGCACACGGGACGCCGATAACTTTTGACGCGGAATAGGGTATAGGAACGGACAGGGGTTCGTGTGGAACACGACTACTTTGAAGCTTTCATTTCATATATTTATAATAGGGTAGATGTGAGACGAAGAGTGCCGTCAAAAAGAAAATAATTCCCCGACACATATGTTTTTCGTCTCGAATACCCGTTAGTAGGTAAGGAAGTAAAACAATACCCCACCGTCGTTATTTTTACGGACTTTATTGCCCAGCTAGCGTCACTTTTGCGTCGCGTGTGCAGTACCCCATATATGTCAATGCTCCTGCTCCTATCTACTTTGGAACGACGCCGATAACCGATTATTTTTTCCGTGTGTGTGCAGCGAGCCTTATGTTGCATAATAATGACATGTACTATAAAATTAATGTCGTAAAAGTTTCAAGCAAAAAATATTCAGTAGTGTATTTGAAAATCGTTTTTATCGAAAAATTTTTTGACCTGTAGTCGTGAACTTTTATTTCGAATTGAAGGAACTCAATCAAGTGAAAAATTAGTTATGAATGGATAGGTGAACAAAAAAGCAAATGTTAATATCAATGATATTCTTCGCCAGGTCTGGATGCATTTAAAGACTTGATAAACGAAGGTTGCAGTTAACAGTCGTCTATAAATCATCTTGCAGTTAGTTAAAATCGTCGATATAATTCTCGGGTTTCTGTTTCATTAAAACCAAAAGTTGCCTAGCTACATTCATTTTGAAATACGGCCCCATCAAATGAATAAATGAGAAAATAACGATGTAGTAATAGGTATCACTTTCATCTCTCACACGGAACACTAATCGATAATCGAACAAAACCTTCTCATCTCGACCACAAAAAAAAATTGAAGCTTGAAAACGTATCCGAAATCCATGAAATCAATTTGAATAATATTGAATTGAATGTGAGTTTGTTTTCCGAACAGGTGTACATACCGTTAACCGTCATTACCTCCTCGAGCCTCCTAGTGATAATTATGCAGATTAGCCCGCGAATTATTATTGATCGATTTCTGTGTAGTCGATCCGTTCCGATTCGCGACAAAAAAAAACCATTAAACGAAAATGAATCTTCGCAAAGAACTCATTTCCTCGTGTATTCCAAAACGAGCCATTCAATTTTTGTGGGACACGTTTGTTGATTCAACACGACGCGGCTGACAAATATTTGAACATCCTAAAATTAACACTCAAAATTACTTAACAACGAGTCCATTACTCAGACGGTACATATCTTATTAAATTTAACGCGCTTTTAAATGAGACGACGGTACTCGAAACTTGGCAAAGTTCAAAAAACGGAAATTCGAGAACCAGAAATTCCGAGTCGGAATATTATTTTTAAAATGGTCATAAATAATACGCTAAAAATTCCTCACTTTTGACCCGAACGCCCACGTTTGAAGCTACGTACCTGGATATTATTTACCGCGGTATTTCGTAAGTAGATGGATTCGTACGGAAGATAATCTCCGGGTAACGTGATTGACGAGAATTTCACTAGCAACCGTTCCATGAGATTCTGAATGAATTTACACGAAATGAATTTACGCCCATGACTGAAAAATTAATTTTCTTTTATAGAAGGATGGTACGAGGAAATTGCGTCTTTCGTTTCAGTCCGAAGGAAGATTCAACTAATTTAACGTTAACTAGACCTTTAAATAAAATAGAAAGAGACAGGTGGATAGGTATACCAGCTTGCGCGTTCGTTTTCACGGACAAATAACTGTTCACGAACTCACGTGTTTAGAAATATCGATAACTCGTACAGATTCTATTACAGATCGAGAGGTAATTAATAATGGATTACGATTTATTTTTCGTTCAAATAATAGTAATTTGAACGTTCCATAAATAAAAAGTAATGTTCGGATTATTCAAATGATTATGGGAGTGAACGTTTTTGTTACTTTATTATTCAGCGATTAAAAAAATCCCATATTATACTACCGGTATGTTTTGATCGCACGTTTTGAGGAATTGCCAATTTGTCGGCCACCGTGGAATTATCGAGAAAATACTAATCACCGAAACTGCCCATTTCGAATTAGCTGCTAATATTCTAATGGAAGGGTTTATTATCGATTTATTCGGTGTTTAATTTTCCAGTCGGCTGGAATATAATGAGGAAACGATTTCGGCAAGGTGGATAATTTAAAACTGATACAAAATTATTGTAGGGAAGCTCGCGTGGTCGTAATTTGGAAATAGAACATGCCTATCATAACTGTTCTCTCAACTGCAGTGCATGTTAAAATATCAAGCAATCCGCCGTATATATTGAGAGCTGAAATGTCGTACATGGATGTAAGCAACATTTGCTCTTCAATTCTCACGATGATTTCCTGTAGTTTTCATATCAATACGTCTAAAGTCGAATAAAATGACCAGAAATATTGTCATTTGTTCTTTGGATTTATGTCAAGTTTACGTTATCAAATTCTTCACATAATGTTTGCATTTTGGTCTTGAGTGATTCTTGGATTACTAGGTCAGCGTACCATTTTTCTTTCACCGTTTTCACTACGCATCTTTGAGGAACTAAAATCTGTCAGATCGCTTGTCGAATATAAACGCACAAACGGACCCGCCCACAAGCTGCGCACTTATCCTAAATTGAGCCAGTTCGAATCGCGCATACCTTCCATCTTTTTTCTTCCTAACGCTGTCTTCATTTCGCTACGCGCAACTCTGGCTGGGTTATACTTGCCAAGTTATATTCGACGAGGTGTATCGTGTATATAATTCGTTCCCTATAAAGTAGTACAGAGTTGTTTTGTGTTTTGGTAATACGAAATTTCTGAACGTTGAAAGTATTGTTAGAAGTTGTTTTGAAGCTAGAAAAGCACTGACAGGAAAAGTATAAAACTCTATGTTTCAGGGTTTCCCAACAAAAAGTTTTCTGCGATCATCAAACTTTCGAGATGTTAACTAACTTTTTTTTGGAATTCCATGAAAGGTGTTCCATTTAATTTGCAGAAATTTCAAAAACACTACATTGAACTCCCTTTAATCTTCCCCACATTTCCATAGATATCTTGGAAATTCAAAAATATGTACAACTTTCCAAAAGACATTCTTTTCATTTCTTCACTAATGGCGTCTTTCACCAGAACTCAGTTAATGTACCTGACGGTTAAAACCAGTTTTTGCTTTGAAATATTTCGAGTATCGGAACGATAAACTCTAATCGAGCGGTAGTAGTGTTGGTGAAAGACAAGTAAGAAATTTAAGCCAAAAGATAGAGAGTAGTGATTAGATAGAAACGTATCATCACAGAAAGTTGATGAAATAATCCTAAACTTAGAATCAAGATATTTACATTTTCACAATGGCCGATTTGTCAACATTCGTACCGCGATAAAATGCGAAGATTATTTTTCCCCGCTTCACGCGTGACCAATAAACAAAGAAATAGTCTTCTCCAGAGAACGCCATTTCCCGATCGATCTCGGCGAAATTGTTTGAAAACGCGTTGCGTCATGATAGTGGAAATGTCAAGCTCGTGATGGCGCGCACATTTGGCCCGGGGCCCTTCTTTGCCGAGATGTAACGGAAATTAGCGCGAGGGCTCAACGGCTGCTCCACATATTGGCGACCGCAGGTGCTTCTGGCCATTGAGAGAAAGTGATCGGATTGCGCAGACAGAGGCGCGCCAATGAAGTCGCATCGTATAGACAGATCTATTTTTTTTGCCGGTTGGAAAAATGTAATGCGCTACACCACTGTGTCGCTACAATGAGTCGTCGATATTTCAGCGAAGGAATTTCTCTTTTTGGTATTTCGGTAGTGTAATATCTTAAGATCGTTACCTACTGGAAACCGACAAATAACTTTTTCGTGACCGTTTATTTGCACATTGTGCATTGTCTGAAGAGCAATGATCAAGTTGATATCGTTTTGAAGAGTACTCGATTCAATATGTTAATTCTGTAATGATTTTATCTTAATTTCCAATTTTTGAGAAACTGCGTTTCTCTCGGAAGTACTTTGCCGCTGAACTCCACGCTACTAAAATTAAAAAAAGATATTTGCTTCAACCTAGCGGCTCGGAAGTTGCGGTTGCTTATGATCAGGCATTCTAAATTTTTTATATTCCTCATTACTTTCTGTGGAATAATTTGAATTTCATCAAAATAACATATCAACTTTTCTGAGCATTCATCGAGAATCAATCACCAAAATCAACCAAAACAAAGTTTCATTGATATTAATGTCGATGGATATCAATTGGTTAAATTTCATATACATATATACATATTTGTGAATTGTCATTTCAAGCAGTACTTTCAGATGGAATTTCGAAGCGATTTTATGACTTCCCAATGATTTTGACTTGGGATTTCAAAACAAAAAATTGCGGATTTTAAAAATCAATTGAATTTTTAAATTACATTTAACGATTAGGAATGATTGCAATCTTAATACAAGGAGATATAAACCTGGTTCACAAAATATTTAATCAGATTCGAATCAAAATTGTGTCTCTCCTATTTCAGTTACAATAAAATTATGGTTTCGGTTAAGGAAATTCGTCGAACGAATATGAAGTCATTAAATTTCATGAACACATGTTTTAGTTAATTTACATTTTAAGCAAATTCATTTAAATTTTTTCATTCAACAAAAAATGCGTTAAATGCGATCGTTGATTATATGAAAAATGTAGACAAGATTATATCGAACTTAAAAATTGGTTGTCACTAATAATGAATGAAGTAATCACTTTATAGTATTTCCAACGGAACAAAATATTTCCAGACGATTCAAAAAATTTATATAAATGTTCAAGTTTTCGTTTCTGTCAGCACTCCTAGAGCACCCGATGTTATTTTCTATGAATTAAATCGACTGCTGCTGAAGTTATCAGGTTTAGTTTTGAAATTATGAAATTGACAAAAGAGATTCTGTAGGCTCGTTTTGGAATTGTGACAATCGCCAAAGTTCTTGAAAATGAATATCATGACCGCCGAACTCTACTCATCTAGCATGGAATGACGAAGCGCTTCTCATGGCAATGACTTTTTTTTTTTGAAATCACATTAAATGCCACCAAGCACCGCTTGGCTAGTTTTGCAACTGCCTCATTGGCTGAAGTTTTTGAGACTAAACGTCACCGAGCTCTGCTCGGCTAATATGAAATGCCAAACCCATTTATATGGTATTAACTTGCAACTTCTCATTGGCTGAAATTTTTGAGGATAAACGTCTTGAGAGCCACCAAGCTAAGTTCGTCCAGGAAAATTTATATGGCCATTACAAATTTTCTTTTTGAAATCACATTGCAACTATCTCATTGCCTGAAATTTTCAAACAAACGTCTTGACTGATGCCAAGCTACGCTGCGCTAGTTTGAAACAGCGAAACCATTTTATTTTTGAATGCGGCCAGGTCCCGCTTGGCTAATTCTGCAACCGCCTCATTGGCTGAAGTTGTAGAGAATGAAGGTCTCGAGTGTCCCCGAGCTGGACTAGGGTGGTTTGAAACGGCGAAACAGTTTATATGACAACAACAAATTTTCCTTTTGAAATCACATCGACTTCTGCCGAGCTTCGCTTGGCTAGTTTTGCAACTGCCTCATTTTCTGAAGTTTTCAAACAAGCGTCAAACTCTCGGGCAAGTTTGAAATAGCGAAATCGTTCATGTGGCAATAAGAAATTTTCACTTCATGTTGACTGCTGCCGAGCTCCGCGTGGCTAGTTTTGAACCTGCCTCTTTGGCTGAAGTTTTTGATAATAAACGTCTTGTGTGCTGCCGAGCTATGCTTGCTTAGTTTGAAATGGCGAAAACGTTTATATCGGAATAAATGATTTTCTTCTTGAAATTACATTGACTTCTGCCGAGCTCCGCTTGGCTAGTTTTGCAACTGCCTCATTTGCTGAAGTTTTCAAACAAACGTCTTGATTACCGCTAAGCTCCCTGGCTAGTTTGAAACAGCAAAGTCGTTCATGTGGCAATAAGAAATTTTCTTCAAGACTTCATGTTGACTGCTACCAAGCTCCGCGTGGCTAGTTTTGAACCTGCCTCTTTGGCTGAAGTTTTTGATAAGAAACGTTCTTGTGTGCTGCCGAGCTATGCTTTGTTAGTTTGAAATGGTGAAACCTTTTATATCAGAATAAATAATTTTCTTCTTGAAATCAAATTGACTTCTGCCGAGCTCCGCTTGGCTAGTTTGGAACTGCCTCATTTGCTGAAGTTTTCAAACAAACGTCTTGATTACCGCTAAGCTCTCTGGCTAGTTTGAAATGGCGCAATCGTTCATGTGGCAATAAGAAATTTTCTTCATGAAATCATATTGACTGCTGCCGAGCTCTGCTTGGCTAGTTTTGCAACTGCCTCTTTGGCTGAAGTTTTTGATAATAAACGTCTTGTGTGCTGCCGAGCTATGCTCGGTTAGTTTGAAATGGCGAAACCGTTTATATCGGAATGAAAAATTTTCTTCTTGAAATCACATTGAATGTCGCTGAGCTCCGCTTGGCTAGTTTTTCAACTACCTCATTGCTTTATATTCGTATAGATAGCATAGAAAACAAACCTCTAGATAAAGTCAGATGATCAGAATACTTCAAGGGAAATATTCAGTTTATCTGACAGATACGCTATATCTTAAGAGCTAGCCTAAGTAAATTTCCTTCCTACTATTACGATGGATTTTCAAGAGTTGTAATTTCATCAATCTGTTAGATTGATAAATGATGAGTTTGAAAGACCGTCAAAAGATTTATTCCTTCAAATTGAGCCTAATTCAATTTTATTAACTCAACCAAATACCCATCCATGATCCTCGCATTACCATCGATATCTCATTAATTTCTGATCAAACTCGGTTTTGTGTTGCGATGCAACTTCGATTCAAACGTGATTCGTATTAGAATATAATAGGAAGCCGGATAAGATGATGAAAATAGGTTCGAACACTATTATTCAATACTAATATAAATTCTCCGCACGATCGCCTCTCGTCGATCGAGTGCAGATATCGGAAATGTAAATCAATTCGCGACCACGTCGAATATACCCCATAACGTCTCTCGTTCGGCATAAATTACGAAGAACGAAAGGAAACGGCAAAATTTCACCGAGCGACGACGCGACCAACGTGGGCAATTGCGATTGCATGAACAATAACAATAAACCGCAAATTGCGTCGACCTTTCGACCGGACAATTTCATTTCGTTTCGACGATTGGAAATTTCGAAAATCGTCGCATGTATAAAATGAATTTCGTTCGACACGTTTAAGTTGTCGTCGGCACACCCCCGCGTCTCTGTTGTACTAACCGCGCCAGGTGTAAGGCCACCGGATCTACGTATGCGAACGGTGTAGGTGCCAAAGTAGGCACGATATTAATTCGATACAATGAACGGATTCGATAAAATTATTCGAATTGACATAATTATTACCCGAGTTGTTGAGTTATTAGCTCGCGTGGAAGTGGAATTCGACAAATACAGCTATCTGTTATTTCACTTAACTGGAATGGAATTCTAGAACGACCCTTTGTTTCTCGTTTTTCACTAGCCTTCATGGGATAAATGCTGTTTGAGCGATGTGTGATAGGGAAAGTGAATTTCTGCACTGCCGCATCGCCTTCGCCTTCTATTGATTGTTATTTAAAACAAAGAATCCAGATAGGCCTATTCCAACTGTCGACCAAAACGTGGACAACTTGTTCATCAATTAACTAATCAGAGTACCCATGTCGAAATATTTGCAATAATCAATTGCCGATTATAAACAAAAGAAGACGCAATGGATGAATGGCATGATAAGAATATGTATTCGAATTAAACCTTTGACAAATTGCTAACACAGCACATGGGGTATGCACCACAAGACCCGCATGAGCGCCCGACCAGGAATCCGCAGTGAGGCGTGCCCGGTCAGGTTTGCCGTAGCACGCCTCACCGGATCCCGAGGTGAGTTCGGGCGGGTCCCGTTAGATTTCTAGTCGCGTTCGGCCCCAAATGATAAAAAAGTTGTTTTTACAGTGTTCAGCAAACTGTCACAGCTAATCTGGATATGGCCAAACGGTACTGCAAGAAAAACAGCTGGTTTTCCGGTTTTACCTTGTGTGGCCACACAAAAACTCATCTGACTGGAGCTGTGAGCGCTGCTCTACCTAACTGCGTGAGATTTCCACCACATTTAACCATAGAGGGGCAAAATGTTGGACGATCTTAAAAAAATAAAAGACACAGCGAATTATAACAATTAGAAAATTATTATCATCAAGAAAACCCTAACGAGAAGTAAAAAATTCTTTGAAGTTTGAAGTTCTGGATATGTCTATATATGTACCGGTTATTTCTTCATGCTTTCAAGATATTGTGTTGAAGTCCAATAACCATTAACAACCATCAATTTCATACTGAACGATAGGAATTTTTGATATTTTTAAAATGATGGAATTAAAAACAAATCGAGAAAAATAATTTACTTTCTTCTCCTTATTGCCATTAATTGATTCGATTCAACGGCTTAGATAGAAAAAGTTCTTTATTAACAATATTGTGATGTAATGGCGAACTCTGACTGAACGCTTATTTCGCTCGTCGAACCAGTTGTGTATTATTGTAAACTAGCGGTTGTTTCAGTGATGGGTTCTTGTGCGATTGTCGTTGGATATCCAAAAGAAGGTCCTGGACTTGTTTCAGGCGTTTGATTAGTATGTTCGACCGTTGTTTCTGGTGGCGTTACAGTAGTTGTTTCTGGAGTTGCCTCAGACGTAGCCGCTGATACGGTAGTCGGTGTTTCGTCCGTTTGTGTAGTTTGCGTAGCAGTTGAGTCAGGTTGTGGTCTACTATTAGTAGTTGATTCTGGCGTTGTCTGAGTCGTTGGTTCTGGCGTTGTTACAGAAGTTGATTCTGACGTAGTTGCAGTGGTTGATTCCGGCGTTATCTGAGTCGTTGGTTCAGGCGTAGTTACAGTGGTTGATTCTGACGTTATCTCAGTCGTTGATTCTGATGTAATTGCAGTGGTTGCTTCTGGCGTTGTCTGAGTCGTTGGTCCTGGCGTTGTTACAGTAGTCGATTTTTCGGACGTTTGCGTGGTAGGTAGAGCAGTTGTCCCTGTAGTAGGTTCAGGTGTAGTGACAATAGTTGTTTCTGTAGTTGCCTCAGCCGTTGGTTCGGGGGTTGTTACAGTAGTCGTGGTAGTGGGGGATATTTACTATCCACGCAAGCGTTGAAGATCATGGTTGCATTTTTTATAACAGCATTGAGATAATGGTAACTATCTGTTACGCATGAATTTGAGTTTTGCACGATAACAGGAATTTTATTCCGAATATCTATAACTTTAGTTATGGAGAGTTCCCAATTCTGCTCAATATGATTATTAAAGCATTTTACTAACTCGTCGTCATATTCACGTTGGCATTGAATAAAATCATCGTTCGCTTTTTCCCTGATTGTCAATATTTCTCGGAGTTCAACTTCAATGGTGGTGAATGATAGAGATTTTTCACAGTCACTAACAGAAATATTTTTCGTAGCTTTTTCGATTATGTTTTTCTCTTCATCGACACAAACGTTAATAGATATGTTCGATGTAAGTGCTTTAGATTCAGCGGCGGTTACAATACTATCAAGTCCTGTCAGTTCGTCCGTTATATTCGCAGCAGCTTTTTTAATCTGGCTGGTTGCGTTTTTTCGAGAATCATTCATCAAATCCAACTCCTCATTATACTTGGTTGTGATTTTATTTTGTAATGCTGTACAATTCTTTCTACCTTCCTCAATAAATTCTTCTCGGCTTTTTGAAATAATGCCAATATGAGGATACGCCTAATATGGAAAAACAATTAAAAACACTAAACTGATATATTGAAAACCTTACCTCGAATAAGGGAATAGATAATAGGATTATAAACGTTATTTGCATCTTTTATCCACAATACCGCTCACAAAGATGTAATAGAAATATGAAACTTGAGTTCTCTCTATTATATTTGTCTGAAATTTTTATCAATCCATATCCCTTAACAGAAATTATTTATGTATCTTTTATCGTACATCGATACAATAAGTTTCAAAATTTCTATTTAAGAATGCTCGCGTAGCAAATAACATGTTGTCAAAATTTATTGCGTTTCTAATCTAATCCGATAATTATTCTTTCGTAATATAACCTTGTCATATACCACTAGATCTTATAATATTGTGATGGCTCATTGTATGCTTCAAGCATAATTTCTTTATAATTTTCCTATATCAAGACTTTGTGCACCTAAGCAATATATGCAATCGTGGTAATCGAATTTGTTGAAACGATTAACTTCAAAGGAAATCTAGTAGTTCAAGTACTTCATTTACCATTTGGAAGCCTTCCTAGTTATAACTTCTAGAAGACCAATAGGCGTAGGCATTCCACAACAATCTATACTGGGGCCCCTTCTTTTCATATTTCATATTTTGCGAGGAAAATCTGTTGTATTCTACATTTTCCTTATCAACTCTTTCAATTTTACAAATGAGCTCGAAATGAAGTCGATATGGTATTGTTGCACAGGCAGGGATAAAACTGAAATCCTTAAAATGTACATCAAAATTTGGCCAACTTCAAACAAAAGTTATGATTTTCCCTATAAAGTATTTGTTTCTCCTGTTGTAGCCAGCGACATGAATTTCACAGGAAATGTTGCATACAAATCTCTCTTTGAACTAAGAATTTTCGGTTTTTTTTAATTAAAAACATATTCAATTTTTGTTTTTTCCGAGGACAAAATGAAAACGTGAAAATTTGTTATCCTGACAAAATTGATCAGACTTTGATGCAAAATCTCACGTGGTCCCATTCCATGTCAAAAGACCCATTTTTGTTCTCATAATGTCAAAAAAACTTGGATCAATAATCCAAAGTTTCATTCTGTTATGATATTCTCTTTTCGAAGAATTCTGTTGACGTTGCAATATATTTGTGTTAAATAAATGTTTCTGACATACTAAACAAATATCCCAACACCTCTGATTTGACTTGATGTGATGAACGTCAGATACAAATTCGGCTGATATCCGAAAGAGCATTCGAGTTCACAAAATGTCATTAAAATTGCAAGATTTTAAGATATAGTTGATATTGAAAGATGCCGTTCATATATTTCCTTATACTGATCACTTTTTCCGAAGTAAGATTTTTGACGTATTTTTTCTCTTTCTATTGATAAGTCTTGAATTTCAGGTTTGTCCACTCTCCAAACGTTATTCAAAACAGACGGAAATTGAGTCCACTTATTTGGATGCAAGTCAACGAATCAGAAATGAAAGAAATGAAAAGACTAATGTGATAAGTGACTCGAAAAGAGATGCAACTATTCAAATTAGTGCAGCAATCACCAATGTAACGCTCGAATTGAAGGAACTGATCAGCCTTATGTTCCCTACAAAAAGTGAAGAAAATAATTCGCATAATTCTCTTTCGGAACATGTGGAACTTAATATAGATAAAAGAAGATCATTCGTATCTCAGTGTAATGACAGTCTCTCTTTCAAAAACATCATCGTGATTCTTGGAGAAGTGTTGACTATCAGAAAAAATGTGAATTATCTGATTGCGGATTGTAAATTTCATAATTTGAGAATAAACAGTTTGGAAAAATGTATAAAAGGAAGAATTGAGGAGAATGAAAAACTGGTCGACGCCAAAGTAAAGGAAATTGAAATTGAAATTGCTGCTTTTGTTGAGAAGTCAAACCAATGCATTATCAGTAGGTTTAATGATGTCATTTCTATGATCAGAAAAATCTCTGATAGTATTGCTAATGTCGGCAGTAATTCAGGGCAAGAAATGGTACAGAAGCAAATCGTTGATCCACTTCCAGATGATGCGACGAAAAGTAACCCTGAAACCAAGGTAGAAACAATACTTGATCTCAGACAAAAATCAGTAGCAGAAGAAACCCCTCAATCGATCAGCTTATTCAAACCGAACCTCATAAAGGGAAGTACGGATGGACTGACTTATGGAACAAACTCTGAGCTCATGTTGGGCACTCACTTTCAGTTGGATCCCTCAAGTACGTCAGCACTTTATACTGATGCAGTTATTCCACAATCTACTGGAGAAAGTACAAAAATCCAATCAATAATGAAACCCATAGCAGAAACTACCACTCAACTGGTGAACGACAAAAATTCAGAATATATCATGACACCCAGTTTTCTATTTGCACCGAAATCTACAAATCTCAATCCTTCCACAATTGAGGAACGTCCTGTTGAAACGACAGCGAGTCACGTCACTGTTCCGCAAACAAAAACTTCATTCGAAGTACTAGTTGATGCCATCACCAAATCTTCCTCAAAATACAACGATGGAAGTACGCAAGAAACTTTTCAATACTCTTCGACGATCAGGGATGGATCAATTGCTTCGAATCACATTTCTACAAGTACCAAGACAGAGATCAAGCCAAAGAGCGGAACTGAACGAACGGAGGAATTGACACCGGAACCCAAAACATATTTACAAATTACATCTATTACAACAAAGAATAGGTCGGAAAGAGTAGATCGACTACTTGATTCGTCGAACAGAATTACATCAGACATAACAAGTGAGCGAATACTTCAACAATAACTGCTGTTCGAGCAAATGTATTAAAAGTGCAACAAATACTCGAGATTTCTGTTGATGTTATGAGATGATGTGGATTCTTTTGAAACTCAATTTGTTCCTCTTTTTCAGTGCTTCCATCGTTGTTCTTCATTCTTATTGTTCTACTTATACCTGTCTCCCTTATTTAGAGCTGCTTTCAAATGGTCCCGTTTTTGCTGTAGGCTATCTGACTGTGTTAGGTAATTGAGGGACCTAATCATTCCATCCTTTTAGTTCGGATGGCTAAGAGTTGTTCTTTCTCTTTTCACGTTCACATCCAGGAAACAAAATTAATGATTAAAGATGAATGCCTGTCTAATTTCAAGATGAATTCAATTTGTCAATTTCATAGTGATTTGAGTTTGAACTTGGAACGTAACATTATCCTAATATCGTCAAGTTTGAAAACGAAAATATATGATTGAAACACAGATAAACGAAACTTTTAACAAGAATTCATTGGTAAAGTAAACAGAAGACTAGTTCTTATGGATTATCTAATAGGTAACAACTTTTTTCGTCGAAGGTGTCTCCATTTGACACCCCAATCATATTTCATTTTTCAGCTATGGACATGTTTCCAGATGACAGAGACGAAGAACTAGAATCTGTAGGTTCTGATGTACTTCGGTAGTTAGTAGCAGCGTGCTTTCACTTGCTAATTTGGATTTTTAGTGGTTGATGAAGATGTGCCCTCGCTGGCTGGCTCTGATGAACTTTCAGTTCTGGATTCTGGTTTACCTTTAGTGCTTGCTTCAGGACTGGTTTGACAAACAGGTTCTGCAGTACTTTTACAAGTTGAGGTAGCAGTACTTTGGGTTGTTGATGCGAGGGTACTCTCAGTGGTTGATTCTGCAGTGCTTTGATTTGTTGCTGCTGTTCTTTCCGTAGTTGATGCAAGAGTGTTTTCAGTTGGTGCCGGTATACTTTCGGTTGTCATAAATGGTAAAGCTATAGTAGGAGTTGTCGGTATTTTGAAGTCTACGCAGTTATCGAATTTAGTACTTACATTCTGAATCACAGAAAGCAATAAATTAAATTCATCTGCGACACACTTTACTGATTTTCCCACTATCAAAGTAATGTCAACTTCGATATCCTCGCTCAAATGCTCGACTTGTATAGCATATGAAACAAATTTCTCATAGATGCATTCTCTTACACCGTCTGCAGTCCAGTAACGCCACCAGTTGTCACAATCACTGACTATTTGATTCACCTCGGGTCCAAGCCATGAAAGTTGTTCAAGCTCCAATGCTATCATATTGAAGAACAGTGTACAACTACATGTTGTAAGTGTTGCTGCAGCTCTAATTATTTGTTCCACGGCCAGATTTTCTTCGTTTATACAGTCATAAATGTCGATATGCGAAGCTCTTGCCACTTTTGCTGTTTCTGAAACTTTCTTGGTCAACTCCGATAACTGTAAACTGATGTTATGTTTGGCTGACTCAATCCTTTTACCGATTTCCTTTTTGACAGTTTTAACTTTATTGTTTTGGAAGTTCCATACTATGCCAATCTTCTTATCCAATCCGGTACAATTCTTTTCTCCTTCCTCAATAACATCAGCTCTACTCTCTTTTAGGTGCTCTAAACACTGATGCGCCTGGCATTTATTTTAGGTTATATTTAGTTTATAAAATCAATAATTCTGGTAACCACTTACACCAATGATTGATAGGATGATCATCAAAGTTATTTCTACTAGTTTCATAGCTCTCTTTACATGGGAAATGTATGGATGACATTACTTTTAATTACATCATTTTTTGGTTATTGCAAATTTCAAGTATTTAGAATTTCGAGTAGGTCAAGTTTTTCGATTTGAACGTGTCATGTACATCGAAATAAAAATCTGATTGCTGATAATATTCAAGATGTTTCGATTCCTAAATGATAAAACACTTCATTGTTCCAATTGAATGTCTAGAGGTGGTTGCTATTGGCGGTGGATTCGTTCTCGACTCGTTAGTGACTGAGTACATCCATGAGGTATACTCATCCTCTGCTAGAAGCACACTGTAGATCAGCTACTCATCTTCAAGTAAAAAATTATCTCAGGGTAACTCGCAGCTTAATAAAACCGACCCGAGTAACAGATTGCTGCAAGTTTTACAGCAACGCAAAGATCATGGAGCATGCAAATCTCGCCGAAGAAACGCAGAATTTTTTAAAATTGGAATTAGTAGGGTTACGGGCCGCTCTAGGGTGAACCTAACATAACCTAAACCGATCTAGCATAACCTAAGTTAAACCAACCTAAACTATAAAATTAAAAATTAGTGGAGAGTTGCGCATAAGCAGAATTGTTTGAAATTGGAATTAGTAGACATACGGGCCGCTCTAGCCCATGTCTAGATGACTCTGACTTGTTTGCGATCAGTTCTTGTCATATAGAAGATTTACATCTCAAAATGTAGTTTCCGTGCTCAAGTTTAGGTGCAATATGAACTGCGATAATGATTGTAGAACGGATTTTTCACAAAAATAGGGAACGGTCGTTCCTTTTCGTCCAAAAAATGGCGGATGCAGACAAGAAACCAAAGAACGAATGAAGACGGCTAGAGCTGCGACAAGTCTGGAAGATAAGAATACATGCTCTGCAGATGTGGTGCTGCAATAGGCTAATAGGATTCTCACGGACCGAATTTGACACCAACATCACTTTAATTCAAGAGAATATTTAATAATATCACAACTTTGAATTAAACTTTGAGCGTTACATTAAAGACCCGTGAAAAAGTTTTCATAATATATGGTCAGTTGTTACTTCACAATTACTTCGTTCTGTTGGTCCACTGGGAGCTTCGGATGGTGGATGCAAATGACTTCCGTTGGTTCTGGTGTACTTTCAGTGTCTGGTACTGCAGTTATTGCATGGCTGGTCCGGACATACTTTTAGTTGTTGATGATGTTGCAGTAACTTGTGTTATAGGTAGAGGAGTGCTTCCACTTGTCGCATGTCAGCGCTTGCAGTAGTTGGAGCAAGAATACTTTCGGTTCTGATGATAGTTACAGCAGTTGTTGTGGGACTTATCGAACTTGGCACTCATATTTTTGATAAATGATGATAGATAGGTGATTTTTGATAGGTGATGTAAAGAAATCTATTTCTACAAAAGTAAGGAAATTGGGAGGCAAAATATAATACAAAGCCACGTGATGGAAACGTTATCGTACGGAGAATGTCGCCAAAATAATAATTTTATCAACTTGGATACAAGACGAAAATATCCGAACGATGATTTGGAACAGCGCTATCGAATTATAATGAAAGATAAGAATGAGCAACCTTCTAATCTCAAGATGAACTTGACGATATTCGCAAGTTATTTGGAAACATCATAATCAGTTAACTTTGAATTGAACTTGGAATGTTGTGTTTTCAACCTTCGGACAGGTTTTGTACTCGATAGTATTCATCTTGTAATTAAGAAATTTCAGGCATAATTTAATTGGTCAAGTATTTTATTATAGTAATAGGACATTACATTTTAAATTATTTAGTAGGTAACAGCTCATCTTATTCGAAGTTTATTTGAAATATGATTCATTTATTTCATGCTCCAGTTATCACTTCAGAAGTACTTTGTTCCGCTGGTTCACTGGTAGCTTCAGATGATGAAGACGAGAAACTAGCGTCTGTTGTACTTTCGGAAGTTGGTACCGTCGTGCTTTCGCTTGATGGTTCTGTAGTACCTTCAGTTGGTTCTACGGTGCTTTCAGTGGTTTGTGCAGCAGTGCTTTCACTTGCTGGCTCTGTTGAACTGTCAGTTGTCGAGTCTGGGGTAATTTCTGTGGTTGGTGCAGCAGTTGTTTCAGTTGATGATTCCGATGTGCCTTCAGTAGTAGGTTCAGACGTGCTTTGACTTGTGGGCTCCACTGTACTTTCAGTAGTTGAGGCAGGAGTACTTTCAGTTGTTGGTGCCGATGTACTTTCGGTTGTAGTGGACGGTGTAGTTATAGTAGTAGGAGTGGCAGTGGTTGTGGGAAATCTTAAATCCACGCACGTGTCGAAATCTGCACTTATGTTCTTTATAGACGAAGATAGAAAATTGAATTCTTTATCGACACATTTTACTGATTTGTTTACTGCCCAAATAATGTCAATTTCTATGTCTTCCTTCAATTCATCAGCTCTTCCAGCATATTTAACAAGGTCATTATAGAAGCATGTTCTGACACCATCTGTAGTCGGGTGACGCAACCAACTTCCACAGGTTTCAGATGTTTTACCTACTTTCGTTCTGATGGATGAAAGCTCTTCAACCTTCTGTGCTATCCTATCGAAAGTTTGAGTATTGTCACATGTTGTTCGTGACGTTCTCCTAATAAGTTCCTCCTCGGCCTCATCTTTTTCGTTTATACAATCATAAATATCGATATGCAAATCTATTGCCCGTTTCGTTATTTCCTCTACCCTCTCATATAATTGCGTCAATTGTGAAGTGATATTCTCGTGAGCAGATTCGAAGGTTTCCCGGGCTTCTTTCCTAGCGGCCTTCAATTTATTATTTTCCAAATTCCATGCTATGCCTATCTTCCTGTCCAATTTAGTACAATTTTTTTGTCCTTCCTGGATAACGTCATATCTACCTTCCGTTAGAGGCTCTAGGCAGTGATGCGCCTGCGATTCATTTTAGGCTAATTCAATAATTTTCACTACATTTTGAAACTTACCCCAATGAATGAAAGGGCAATCACGAAAGTTATTTCTGCTACTCTCATGGCTCTTTTCACTCTATGACACGAAAAATGTAGACATACTTTTATTCCCAGGCGTTTTTATATTACTCCAACTTTCAAGTGTTCACATTTTCGAGTAGCCCAACTTTTTCAATTTTATCGTACAATTCACATCGCAATTAAAAGTCTACGTGATCGCTGATAATATTCAAGAAGTTCACATTTCTAAAAAGTGATAAAACACTTCGGGGTTTCACTATAGTCAAATCGCTGAGAGTTGTTGCTATTGCGGTCGTTCAAATCGGTCCCTTACTGAAATTATGTAGAAAAAGAGCCATCTCTGACGCTTGGGCAGTAACGGTCATTGGTAAATATAAGAGACTGGTTGCTCAGGATCGGTTTTGATGCAGTAAGCATGAATACGTAATCATGAGTGAACCAGAATGTTGCGCAGACGAATACTCTGACTTGGTCAAAGAAACAGGAAAAAGCGAAAGGCATAGCAACTAAACCGTCCTTTTATCAGAGCAGATAGTCTTTAGCCAACGCCGTGTTGTCACAGCTTAGTTCTACGAATTATTCCAAGGTGCCGGTCACTAGGCTCTGTCTCCTGCTAGAATATTGAGATATTCGCAATATATTGACAGATAATAAAAAAATAAGCCCACGGTTGCTGATTCCACTAAGAAAGTCCCTTTTCAATTCCGTTAGTAGTACTGGTTGTTTTTTAATCATTGCTATGCAGCCAAACTGTAGGTGTGTAGGTGGTACTACAACGTTTATTTATGCAGAATTTGTGAGGAGATATGGATTATCCACCGCTAAACTTGATCCATCACCAAATTATTCAATCCATATCAAAGATAGTGAAGGTACCCAAGTTATTGAGTTAGATCAAGCAGTTGATGTTTGAGTAAGCTATTGATAATTCTTATTCAAAAACAAGGAGTCGAAAATATTCTCAACAAGGAACCAGGTTTTGAGAACCTTGAGCCAAATATTATTCAGTCCAACATCTATTTAATCCAAGATGATTTCTTTTGAGAATTTAGTGATGGCCCTAATTTGAATTGAATTCGGAACATTGAATTATTAGCCTAAGGAGAAATGCAGTAAAACATATGAATGAAAACGATTTCTAAGTTTTTCAGGAATTTAAAACATACTATCAATGGTAACGTATTATATCATATGAAGAAAAAATTATTTTCTACAGCTTATCTAAACGGAAACAAAACTTCTCATTCGGTGTTTCTTCATTTAACATTCCATTTATATATTTCAGGATCAGTTGTTACTTCGAAAGTACTTTGTTCCGCTGGTTCACTGGTAGCTTCGGATGATGGGGCCGATGAACTAGCATCTGTTGGTTCTGATGTACTTGCAGAAGTTGGTACCGCCGTGCTTTCACTTGATGGTTCTGTAGTGATTTCGGTCGGTTCTAATGTGCTTTCCGTGGTTTGCGCAGGAGTACTCTCACTTCCTGGCTGTGATGCACTGCCAGATGTCGAGTCTTGGGTGGTTTCAGTAGTTGGTACCACAGTTGTTTCA
Source organism: Novius pumilus (assembly GCA_020654155.1). Taxonomy (NCBI): domain Eukaryota; kingdom Metazoa; phylum Arthropoda; class Insecta; order Coleoptera; family Coccinellidae; genus Novius; species Novius pumilus. Next base: position 230,007 of record JAIFOV010000007.1, read on the forward strand.
GTTGATGGTTCCGATGTATCTTCAGTAGTTGGTACAGGCGTGCTTTGACTTGTGGGTTCTACTGTAGTTTCAGTAGTACTTTCGGTTGTTGGTGCGGGTGTAGTTATAGTGGTAGGTGCGGCAGTGGTTGTGGGAATTCTTAAATCTACGCACGTATCGAAATCTTCACTTATCTTGTTTATGGATGAAAATAGAAAATTGAATTTTTTATGGACACATCCTAATGATATGTTTAGTGCCCAATTAATGTCAATTTCTATATCTTCCTTCAATCGATCAGCTCTTTCAGCATATTTAACAAGACCGGTATAAAAGCATGTTCTGACACCATCTTTAGTTGGGTGACGCCACCAGCTCCCACAAGTATTAGCTGTTTTACTTACTTTCGTTCTGATGGATGAAAGGTATTCGATCTTCAACGCTATTTCATCGAAAAGTGGAGCAATTTCACATGTTGTTCGTGACTTTTTCCTAATAAGTTCCTCCTCGGCCTTAACTTTTTCATTTATACAATCATAAATGTCGACATGCAAATCTGTTGCCTGTTTCGCTCTTTTCGTTACGTTCTCATATAATTGCGACAATTCTGAATCGATATTGTTTTCTGCAAAATCAAGTTTTTCACGGGCTTCCTTCCTAGCGGCTTTCAAATCATCGTCTGTTAAATTGCATGCTATGCCAATCTTCTCGTTCAATTCGGTACAATTTTTCTGTCCTTCCTTGATAATGTCAGATCTCTCTTCTGTTAGAGACTCTGAACAGTGATGCGCCTGTGATTTACTATAGGTTAATTCAATTATTATCATTTATTTTTGAAACTTACCCCAATGATTGATAGGGCAACAACTAAAGTTATTTGCACAACTTTCATGGCTCTCTTCGCTCTAAGGCACAAAAAATTAAATGATGATGTTACGTTATTGGCACGTGCTTTTATATCAATCCAAATTTCAAGTGTTTAAATATTCGAGTAGACGAAGTCTTTTAATTTTATCGTATAATGTACTCCGAAATTAAAATGCTACGTAATCACTGATAATATTCAAGATGTTCACATTTCTACAGAGTGATAAAACACTTCACGGTTTCACTATGAACAAATTGTTCAGAGTCGTTGGCATTGCGGGAGTTTCAGTTGGTTCCTCACAGAAATTGGGTGGAAAAAAGCAATGTCTGACGCTTAGGTATTTATGGTATCTATGCTCATTTGTAAATAACAATAATGGTCATTCAGAAACAATTTTGGAGCAGTAAAGATCGCATGAACACTGTAAGAGTAAAACAATCATGATCAATAAATCGGTGCAGCTATATACTCTTACTAGTACTGCCTTGATGAGATTTGTCATTTGACTCGACGAATACTTTGACTTTGTATTTTCGTTGGACAAGTCTTTGATCGACACCAAACTCAGTTTAGCCGACTCGTTCAAAAGTGTCTGTCATTAGGCTATGCCTCCTGTTAGAGTTTTGGGAAGACATTGACAGAATCGTTGCTGTGCAGTCAATTGCTTTGTAGGCGGTACCACGACGCGTCGCGACGCTTTTTCACGCGGAATTTGTGAGATAAAAGATATGAATCCAGCTATCGTTGATCCATCACCAATTTTCTCAATGCAAATCGAAGATAGTGATAGTACCCGAATTATTGAGCTGGATCAGGTGATGTTTGGGGAAGTTATTGGCAGTCCATATTCAAGAATAGTAAGTCAAAACTGTTACCCAACAAGGGACCCAGTTTTGAGAACCATGAGCTAAACATTCCCCAGTCTTAACCAACATCTCGTTAATCCAAGAAAATTCCTTGACCCCAGTTTGAATTCAACCGCGAATAATTTTCACTTGACTGAAAAAGCTATTTTAGTTTCTCAGAAATTCAAAAAAAAAAACTATTGGAAACGTATTATATTATCACAACAGGAAATTATTTTTTATAGATTATCCGATTGGTATTAATTCTTATCAATCGGACTTTCTTCACTTGACATCTGATTTACGTATTTCACGGTCAGTCGTTATTACAACAGTACTTTATTCCGCTGATTCACTGGGTAATTCGGATGATGAATACGAAGGACTGGCATCTGTTGGTTTTGGTTTACTTTCAGTAGTTGGCACCTCTGTTTCACTTGATGGTACTGGAGTACTTTCAGTTGGCTTACTTGTGGGTTCTACAGTACTTTCAGTGACTGGTTTGGAACTTTCACTTGTGGGTTCTGATGTACTTCCAGTGGTCGGCACAGTCGTTGTTTCAGTAATAGGTTCAGTGGTTGTTGGCGCTGCAGTACTTTCAGTTGTCGGCGCTGCAGTACTTTCAGTTGTTGGCGATGCAGTACTTTCAGTTGTTGGCGCTGCAGTACTTTCAGTTGTTGGCGGTGCAGTACTTTCAGTTGTTGGCGCTGCTGTACTTTCAGTTGTTGGTTCTGCTGTGCTTACAGTAGTGCTTTCAGTTGTTGGTGCTTGTGTACTTTCGGTTGTCGTGGATATTGTAGTTACGGTGGTAGGTGTGGGGGTTGTTGTAGAAGTCTTTGAATCTACACATTTATCGAACGTTCCACTTATATTTTTTATAGAAGAAGACAAGGAGGTAAATTTCTTTGCGACACACTTTACTGATTTGTCTATTGTCGAAGTAAGATTAGCTTCGATAAGTAACTTCAGTTGATCAGCTTTTGCAGTACTGTTAACGAGATGAAAATTGAAGCAGTTTCTGACATCTTCTGCAGTCCGGTAGAACCAATAATTTGTACAAGTATGAGCTATTTGACCTACTTTCGTTCTAATCGATGAAAGACTTTCAATCTCTATTGTTATTACATTAAAAGACACTTGTCTACTACATGTCTGATCTTTTGTAGATCTGAGAATTTTTTCCACGGCCAGACTTGCTTCATTTATACAATCATAAATATCGATATGTAAAGCTGTTGTCTTTCTTTCTGCTGCTAAAACTTTTTTATTCAATTCAAACAACTGCAGAGTGATATTTTTCTCAGCAGATTCAATTCTTCCACGCGATTCCGTTTTAGCATCTTTCAATTTGCTCTTTTCCAATTTCCAAGTTATCTCTATCTTCTTGTCCAACTCGGTGCAGTTTTTTTGCCCTTGCTTGACAACATCAGATCTGGTTTCCGTTAAAGGCCTCGCACAGTGATGCACCTGTAATTTATCCTAGGTTACTCCGATAATTTTCAAAACCTTAACTTTTTTTTATACTTACCCCAATGATTGATAAGGCGATCACCAAAATTATTTGTACTACTTTCATGATACTCTCTACTTTACGACACGAAGAATGTAATAACGATTATATTCATTCGCAACTCTTTTTATATTAATTTTTGGAGTGGTCGAATTTTCGAGTAGTTCAAATCTATCTATTTGATCATGTATGCCGAAATTGGAAACTTTACGTGATCACTGATAATATTCGAGATGTTCACATTCCCATTAAGTGATCGAATTCTTCATTGCTTTACGAGTTTTATATTCAAAAACCACAGATGTGATTTTGTGTCCTATTGTCGAAGAACAAATCATTGCTTTAGTGGAATTTTTTGGAAAATGAGTGAAAAAAACGATTTCCAAACAATCTATTTCGCTGCGAAATCTATTTTAATTATTAGATGAAAATTGGATTATCAAGTGACGAAAACTTGATATGTCCAAGGGTTACATCGATTCTCCGTGTTGTAGAACTTCACAAAACATTGCTCCTGTGCGATTGATTCCGTAAAAAATTGATCGCCAATATAGACCTCTCGAAGTTTGAAAACCTACATTATGTGTAGTGGGAAGTTTCGTCATTTAATAAATATTTTATTGAGAGCGAAAGAAAAATTCGACAAATTGTTTATTTGTAGGAGGCTATCATCGATATTATCTCAATCACGATGAAAGTTGATGATCGACTATTTCGTCATTTCTCGGAATACCTGTGTAAGCCCTTGAGAATTCAATGAATTTCTTGATTTCTAGCCCAATATTCCAGAAATTCCTACAGAATGCCATGTTCATCTCGAATAATGATAATTTTGTCGCAATTAAAAAGTTTATTCCTTTTCATTGTCTTTTTTTTCGCTTGATCGTATAGCCTACTGACCTAGTTTCAGGTTTGGTTAGGGTAGATTTCTCAGAAACGTTTCATTGTAGACAAAAATAATGATCGAAACGATTGTAGCCTACTTGATAGCAATTCAATAATGAAAAACCGAAAGCGATAAGGCCGGGCTTGTCTTCAATTTTTACGTTTGTCGTTTGTCAGAAGCAATCATGATCTGAAGAGGAAAGGAACATTTTCTGTCTGAAGATTACACGTCGCTATAACATGTAACAGTGAGATTGGCCGAATACATATTGAGTCTAATTTGATGAATGAAAGAGAAAACTTTTCCAACATGGTATTTTCGTTTCTTTTGACGATTTAGAAAATGTGCTGGGATGAACGATGATATTTTCTCTTTTTTAATTTGTGGAACGAGAAAAAAACGAGTGATCACAAATCAGGGAACCTTGCAGGCGACACTTATTTACTGACTAAACCACCATCCTAGAAATATATATGACATAATTTAATCATTAAATAATACTCTTTCTGGGGATCAGTTAGGGATTACAATCATTGACGTTTGAAAAAGTACTGAAGGACTCTGGAAGCCCGTTATGTGCAACTTCACAATACAATAGGAAGAAGTTTGATATTCCTCTCTACATCCTGCCATAAATTACCTGAATTATGAGTAATTTTGCAAGTATAGTCGACCATTAAATGAAATTGAAGATTTGAATAAAGATGATATTCAAAGGTAATTAGAATCGAATATTTTTATTCGCTTCTCTGAATAATTCAGTAGTGACTGAATTTTTATGAACTGAAAATTACTTTTAGGAATGAATGGCTGCCGAAGTGATACATATTTTTTTATTCATAACTTATTCGTTCAAAATTTAATATCTGTGTATCCAACTTCGTTATAATTTTGTGGAATAAGTACTCGCTCCTGCTAGTTCATCCTTACTTGTCGCCTCTGGCGTAGTTCTGGCGAAGTTTCAGTTGTTGGCAATTCAGTACTGTCAGTAGTTGGTACAGGGGTACTTTCACTCGTTGGTTTCGGGGTACTTTCAGTAGTTGGTGCAGGAGATCTTTCAGTTGTTGGTTCTGACGTATTTTCAGTAGATGGCGTAGAACTAGTTTCAGTTGTCCTAGATGGTGTAGTAATAGTGGTAGGAGCCGCAGTTGTTGTGGGAAATCTCGGGTCAGCACAGTTATCGAATGCTCTATTTACATCTCTTAGAGTTGAATCAATTGAATCGAAATATACGTTAACACATGTTACCGACTTGCCGATTGCCAAAGCAATATCAATTCCAAATTGTTTCTCTAATCGTCTAGCTTCGTCGGCATATTGAGCAAGATATTCGACGATGCAGTTCTTGAAACCTTGAGTGGTGATATGCCATTTACAACTATTAACGAGATTGTTCACTTTAGGTCTAATCGATGACAGACTTTCAACTTCGTCTGCTATCTGATCGAATGTTGTTGTATCCTTACATACTTTAAATTCAGCTTCAGCAACAACTTCCTCCATACCTAACTCTTCTTCGGATAAGCAATCGATAATGTCGATGCCCAATTCTCTTGCCTTTCTTAATGCTTTCTGCACTTTATCGTCCAGCTGGTACAATTGGGAACTGATGTTTTTTTGTGCAGTGTCTATTCTTTCATGTCCTTCTCTTCTTGCTTTTCTCAATCTTTCGTATTCTGTATTCCAAGACGTACTTATCTTTCTATCTAATTTCGTACAATTCGCGTTTCCTTCTTCTTCGACGTCAGATCTGCTTTCTTTCATAGATTTTAAACAGTGATGTACCTGCGATCGATCAAAATTTAATTTTATAAATTGCGGTAATTTCCAATTCTCACCTCAATAAGGGACAAACAGATCAACAGAATTATATGCAGAACTTTCATGGCTCTATTCACTTTGATGCACTATAAATGTGAATGTAGTTGTTTTCGTATTTGCGTCGCTTTCTATATATATTGAATAAAAAATTCGATTGTTTCAACAGATATCTATATCTAAAAATGCACGCGGCGACTGATAATAATAATCAAGCTATTCAATTTCTCGCGAACAAATAGTTGTATCAAAGGCAAAATTCCTTAACTATTTCTAGAATTTGCACTCTTCACAATTTTTCTATATTCACTTTTATTTTGACATACAATCTTTTCATCGCTTCTGTTTTTATTGATATGGTCTCCTATTTATTTTATTTAATACTTCGGAATTTTTCTACAATGAGGTTATTCGACTGCGAGGCAGAACCATATGGTGCTGAATGTGTTGCCTCGTTTTATTTGTTTTACATACTGTGGCTATGGCTACATATTTGTTCCTTAGAACCATCCTTGTCTTCCAGTATTTATAATGCTTCAGAGCAGATGAGTAATCTGTGGATGTAATCCATGGATTTCTGAGATTTTGAGAAGCTAGGAGTGCGATGTTGACTCCGTGGTACTTACAATAGTCAGTGGAGGGGTGATTTCAGTTCTCGTTCTTGGCGAAGTTTCAGTTGTTGGCGATTCAGTACTTTGAGAAGTTGGTGTAGGAATACTTTCACTCGTTTGTTCCGGGGTACTTTCAGTACTTGGTAAAGGGTGCTTTCAGTTCTCGTTCCTGGAGATGTTTCAGTTATTGGCAATTTAGTACTTTGAGTAATTGGTGCAGCAGTACTTTCACTCGTTGATTCCGGGGTACTATCAGTAGTTGGTGAAGGTGTGCTATCGGTTGTCGGTCGTGGCAAAAAAGTTGTTGGCGATTCAGTACTTTCAGTAGTTGGGGTAGGAGTACTTTCACTCGTTGATTTCGACGTACTTTCAGTAGTTGGTGCAAGAGTGCTCTGAGTGGTTGGTTCTGACGTATTTTCAATAGTTGGTGCAGGACTTCGTGGAATTGTTATAAATGGTGTAGTAATTGTGGTAGAATTCGCAGTTTTTGTGGGAATCCTCGAATCAACACAATTATCGCAATGTGTATTTATGTTTTTTATACATAAATATCCATTGATTCTTAAGAAAAATCAATGGAATTGAAATATCTTACAACACCTGTTACAGAGGAACTTACTTCCAAGGTGTTATCAATTTCAAACTCTCTCTCCCAATGTCCAGCTTCATCAACATATTCATCAAGATATTTGATAACTCAATTTTTGGAACCTTGAGTAGTAATATGCCATTCACAACTACTACCGGGGTTGTTTACTTTGGGCCTAAACGATGCCAATAAGTTTGAGAAGATTGGTGTCGTCACGATGATACTTCACATTCAAGTTGTTGTCAGTCGTGAGCATCTCTGCGAGATATGAGACCGCCTGAGAGAGCTGATATGTCCCCGTGAAGAAGATCTTCAGATCCTCTCCGTCATTTCTGGGAAATCGGGAACAGAATCAGATGTGACTATTCCAGATTCGTCACGAAAATCCGATGGGCTGTGAAGCAGTTCACGGAATCATCAAACAAAATATCGAATCCTGAACCAACGGATCGACAACGACATGCTAAAGAAGATCGGAGTTCTAATAAGAATCGCTTGTTTTCTGAACAACACCTTCGGAAAACGTCTCAGATCGGACCAAACGATGTTCGACGAGGTTGCAGGACGTATGCTAGAACTCAGATACGCCCCGAACACCCTGGCTGAAGAGGCTGAGCAGAAGCGGTGGCATTTACAAAGAGAGAGAACATGGATCCCCGTCACATCTGATTCTGTTCCCGATTTCAGAAATGATGGAGAGGATCTGAGGATCTTCTTCACGGGGACATATCAGCTCTCTCAAACGGTCTCTTATCTCGCAGAGATGTTCACGACTGACAACAACTTGAATGTGAAGTATCATCGTGACGACACCAATCTTGTCAAACTGGAAGTGCCGTCGCGTCACAAGAAAAGATCGAAGTACAGATGCTACATCGACTACATCCCGGATTTCATCGATGACAGAGGAGTCAAGCGCTACTTCTGTGAATGCCCGAACGGAAAGGGCACTGTGGGTTGCTGCCCACATGTTGCGGCCGTTGTGTACTACTTATCTTGTGCGCTGTATCTTTCCAAGATCATCAGACTGGCGGCGATCCTCGACTCCATGTTCCACGATGGTGCCAGTGTTCCTGTTATCAACCAAGACAGCGACGAAGACTAATGCATCCTGCATCAAACCCGGAGCGATACTCTAAATCCAACACTAAAAAACTCTACTAGATCATACCCTGAACGTTGTACCTTTACCTTCGATTATTAGCCAAGATATCCCAGAATAGGTCATTCCCGGGGGGATAAACACTTAGTTCTACCCTTTGGACTATTCCGATCGGGCTGAAACTTCACACGCATGTAGATTAGAGTCAGGTGTAACTAACATGAAAGTGGCATCCATCAACCTCAACGCGATCTAGGTCTTTCAAATGAATCTATCGATTTTTTTCTGCCACCAGAAATGGGATATCTGAATAAAAAAGTTGACAAAATGACTGAATTTTTTTTCCAGGATGCCTATCTTGTAGCTTTTTTCCTTAGCTTTCGAATGACACTAAGCGCGACATGCTATCTCCAACTGTTTTGGAGCTAGAGCTGTTTTAAGATTTCGAGGGTCGCCGATTTTCGGCCATAAAGCACACCTTATAACTCTGAAGGTAGGCGTTATCGGAAGTCGGCGCCATAGACAAAAATGATCCACCAGGCGAGACCAATCACCCCACATAAATTATTTTAAAAAATCTTCTCGGCCCAGGACCAATGCTTACCGTGCTGTACCCTTTCTAAGTTCCTCTTCTATCTAATCGAATGTTCAAAGATTCTTGCATGTGGAAAATACAGCATATTTTTTATTTATGCAATCATAAATATCGATTTTCAATTCTTTTGTCTTCCTTGTTGCATTTATCACCTTCTCATAAAGTTGTGACAGTTACTTTTTTGTTACCTCAAACCTTTCACGTGCTCCCATTCTCGCTTTTTGCAATCTTTCATATTCCATATTTTGCCTATCTTTCGGTCCAATTCTGTGCAATTCTTCTCGCCTTCGTTCTCTATATCAGATCTGCTCTCTTTTATAGGTCTTAAACAATGATTTGCCTGTGATTGGTCAAGAATGGATTGAATGAATTACAACCATTTTCAATTCTTACCTCAATGAATGACACAAATATATGCAGAATTTTCATGGCGTTTTCCACTCTTATGCTCGAGGAATATAATTATAGTTGTTTTCGTATTTGCGCCGCGATTAATTAATCAAAAATGGAAAATTCAATTGTTTCAATGGCTATCTATACCTACAAGTTGACGCGATGACTGATAAAGATCAAACTATTATATTTCCGTGAAAACATAATTGTTTATAATAAAAATCAAATTTTCTTTCGAACTAAAATGTTTATTTATGGATATATCCTAATTCTCAACCTTGGAAATCTGAGTAAATATTTGAGATTTATTTTCATTTAACTTCAAAATATATTGTATATCGTTTGTCTTCAAATTTCAGTCTATTATTAATTTATGGTCTTTCCATAACATCCCCAACTCAATAACATTCTTATGAATCCCTTTAATCACTTTCATTCGGCAGTCAAAAAAGTAAAACCTTAGTATTATAACTTGAATTTTTAATTTTTCAAAATTCCTCTGCACCTATTATAGTGAATGAATTATAAATTACTGTCCTATTATAACTCATCGTTGGATAAAATTAAAGATCTGAATGGAAAAAAGATGATATTAGTGATAATCAGAATTGAATCTACAAAAAACATTCGTGATTACTGGCTTCTAATGGTTCTCTTGTATCTTCAGAGAAATTCCGTTGTTGGCGCAGCGCTAGTTTCGATCGTTGGTACAACAGTAATATTGCTTGTCGATCCAGGCGTGCTTTCAGTAGTTGATATGGGGGTGCTTTCAGTTGTTGGTTCGGGTGTACTTCCAGTTGTCGGCGCTGCAGTACTTTCAGTTGTTGAAGCTGCAGTACTTTCAGTTGTCGGCGCTGCAGTACTTTCAGTTGTCGGCGCTGCAGTGCTTTCAGTTGTTGAAGCTGCAGTACTTTCAGTTGTCGGTGCTGCAGTACTTTCAGTTGTCGGCGCTGCAGTACTTTCAGTTGTTGGCGATGCAGTACTTTCAGTTGTTGAAGCTGCAGTACTTTCAGTTGTTGGTGCTGCAGTACTTTCTGTTGTCGGCGCTGCAGTACTTTCAGTTGTTGGCGATGCAGTACTTTCAGTTGTTGAAGCTGCAGTACTTTCAGTTGTCGGTGCTGCAGTACTTTCAGTTGTTGGCGCTGCAGTACTTTCAGTTGTTGAAGCTGCAGTACTTTCAGTTGTTGGCGCTGCAGTACTTTCAGTTGTTGAAGCTGCAGTACTTTCAGTTGTCGGCGCTGCAGTACTTTCAGTTGTTGGCGCTGCAGTACTTTCAGTTGTTGAAGCTGCAGTACTTTCAGTTGTCGGCGCTGCAGTACTTTCAGTTGTCGGCGCTGCAGTGCTTTCAGTTGTTGAAGCTGCAGTACTTTCAGTTGTCGGTGCTGCAGTACTTTCAGTTGTCGGCGCTGCAGTACTTTCAGTTGTTGGCGATGCAGTACTTTCAGTTGTTGAAGCTGCAGTACTTTCAGTTGTTGGTGCTGCAGTACTTTCTGTTGTCGGCGCTGCAGTACTTTCAGTTGTTGGCGATGCAGTACTTTCAGTTGTTGAAGCTGCAGTACTTTCAGTTGTCGGTGCTGCAGTACTTTCAGTTGTTGAAGCTGCAGTACTTTCAGTTGTTGAAGCTGCAGTACTTTCAGTTGTCGGCGCTGCAGTACTTTCAGTTGTTGGCGCTGCAGTACTTTCAGTTGTTGGTGCAGCGGTACTTTCGCTCGTTGGTTCCGTCGTACTTTCAGTTATCGGCTCCGGCGTACTTTCAGTTGTTGGTTCCGACGTACTTTCAGTTGTTGGCAGAGGAGTACTTGTTGTAGATGGCGTAGTAATAGTAGTAGGTGCCGCCGTGGTCGTAGGTAATCTCGAATCCACACAATTGTCGAAATTTATATTTATGTTCTCCATTGAAGAGTTAACGGATTCGAAATTTTCAGCAACACATTTTTTTGATTCGCTCATTGCCCAAACAATATCGATCTCAAAATTTCCCTTCAACTGTTCAGCTTCAGCAGCATACTCACCAAAATAATTGATAATGCAGTTTTTGAAACCTTGAGTGGTGATATGCCATTTACAACTACTAACGAGATTGTTCACTCTAGGTCTAATCGATGACAGATCTTCAACTTCCCTTGCTATATCATCGAACCTCGAGGGATCCTTACATGTTGAAAATTCAGCAATTCTAAGAACTTCTTCTACGCCTTCATCTTTTTGTTTTATGCAATCGTAAATGTAGATGTGGAAGTCTGTTGCCTTTTCAATTGCATTTTTTACCTTGTCGTTCAGCTGTAATAATTGGAAATGGATATTCTTTTGTGCTAATTCAATACTTTCTCGCGTTTCCTTTCTCGCTTTCGTCAATCTGTTGTTTTCCAAATTCCATGATATGCCTATCTTTCTGTCCAATTCCGTACAATTTTTTGTTCCTTCTCTTTCAACATCAGATCTGCTTTCTCTTAAAGATTCGGAACAGTGATATTCCTGCGATCGATCAAAATTTGACTTTATAAAGCGCGATAATTGCCAATTCTTACCCCAATGACTGATACACAGATGAACAAAATTATGTGCAGAGTTTTCATGGCACCCACCACTACAGCACGATGCATACGATAATGATTGATTCCGGTTCACGCGAGTTTTTATAATGAATCAAAATTTCAAGTGTTGCATCTAAAAATTGTCGTGACTGGTGATAAGAATCATTATTGTCAAATTCTCGGGAAAAAATAAAACACTCAAATTTTTCGAAGTAAACAATCTAGAACATCCGGGTTATAAAGTTTGATTATCATCCATCTTCAATGAAATTTTCATCGGGTTTAATTAAAACGTGTATATTGTCACACTTTTTTATTTTATTTTTCTATCTCTCGATTGATGTTCATAGTAGCATTGAAACGAACAACTAGATCTGCAGATTCTTGTAAATTTTCATTGATTGGTGCAGGTATAGCCTTAGTCGGTACTTTCAATATAAAGATTCTCATATATTAGGAAATATGAAGTAAAAAATTAGATATTGCTCAATGTGAAACCTTTGAACTACATTTGTTGCCTTACCCATGTGAACATATAGAACAAGAATTGTGATCACGGACCTAAGAAACATGTGTTTGACCTTGAAATGCCCTAAATTCTGGTATGTAGGGAACGAATAGGTCCCAGATTCAGATTCAGCTACACCGGAAATATACAGGGAGATGGGCAGGAAGGTTGATTTTTTTCTGTGTTTATGTGTTATCAAACGGTAACCAACGAATTCCAAAATTTGTACGTATTTGAAAAATTGAAGTACTGGGCTCAGAGTGGTTCATTTGCATAATAATTGGAATTATTTAACGTTTGAAATTCCTCTCTTCCAAATGCTGTAAATTATATAAATTATAAATAACATTCGAATCATACATAATCTTGAGATAAAATTGAGGATTTGAATAGAATAGAGATAATATTTAAGCTAATCAGAATCGATAATTTTTATTCGCTTCCAGGATGAATTACGCAGATAGTATTTTTCCATGCATTAAAACGTATAAAAATGAATGGCTACAGGATTATTATGAATTTCTTTAATTAAAGTTGGTTTGTTGAAAAATTCATATTTATACATCATACTTTAATGAAAATTTCAGGAATAATCGCTCTTGCTGGTTCAATGTCGAAGTATGCTCTGGCATACTTTTAGTTCATGCCGCTGCAGTACTACTAGTTGTTGGTTCAGGAGTACTTTCACTAGTTGTTTCCGGTGTACTCTCAGTAATTGATGTACCACTACTTTCAGTTGTTGACGCCGCAGTACTTCCAGTGGTTGGAGCTGGAGTACTTTCAGTCGTCGTAGATGGGCTACTAATAGTTGTAGGCGCGGCAGTTGTTGTGGGAAATTTTAAATCAACACAGTTACCGAAATCGCTATTTGTGTCTTCTATGATAGAATTCACCAAATAGAAATCTTCCGCAACACATTCTACTGATTCGTTTACTGCCAAAACGATATCAATTTCAAAATCTCTTTTCAACTGTTCAGCTTCAGCAGCATATCGATCCAGATGTTTAATGATGCAGTTTTTGAAACTTTGAGTAGTTAAGTGCCACCATTCACAATTACTAACTAGTCCACTCACTTCAGATCTAATGGATGTCAGATCTTCAACTTCCTCTGCTACATAATCGAATGTTGTGGGGTCCTTACATGTTGAGAATTCAGCAATGCTAATAATATCTTCTACATCTTCATCTTTTCTTTTTATGCAATCTTTAATGTCGATGTGTAAATCTGTTGCCTTTCTACTTGCATTCGTCACCTTATCGTACAGTTGTGACAATTGAGAAGTTATATTTTTTTGCGCTATCTCAACTCTTTCGAGCGCTTCCCTTCTCGCTTTTTTCAATCTATTATATTCTAGGTTCCATGATATGCCTATCTTCCTGTCCAATTCCGTAGAATTCTTCCGCCCTTCTTTTTCGACGTCAGATCTGCTTTCCTTCAGTGATCCTAAACAGTGATGTACCTATAATGCATCAAAGCTTGAATAGCATAAATATTAAAGATTGTTCCTACCTCAGTGAATGATACAGCAATAATCAAAATTACATGAAGAGTATTCATGGCTCTCTTCAATCTATCGTGCGATGAATAGGAAAATGATTGTTCCCGTGCTTGCACGAATTTTTATACTAATCAAAATTTCAAGTGGTTCAATCGATACCAATGTGTTAAATCTACAAAAAGTCCTATTTACTGATATAAAATAATCGAAATTGTGCAAAGGCACAGTCTCGAATATTTGAATAACACTTCTTATTATCTTTTATCGTCTTTTTCTCTGCCCGATTCAGCTACGTATTTATCACTTAATTTTGAGTAGTACCACAATTGATAGTGAAGAGTTTTTGTGCTGTTTATTCAATTTGATTTTCGCTTACGTGGACTACTGTAACGGATTGTTCACGATGTTATGAATTTTTGGCACCATTGTATTCAGTGTTTTTATATCTTTGAATTGTTAGTCCAAATTCAAGAAACATCCTTCCGTTTTCCGTTTTTCAGAATCAAAAAAAATTATGAATGAAATGTTAAGTTAATCTAAGAAAATTTTTCGTTTGAAGTTTGCTACGATTCGTAGTGCAGAGATTGGTCACACATTTCGCGACAGAAAAAATGTAAAACGTTTTCAATGCGATATCTGAATAGCTGTCATTGTTTTTTAGTGACTGTTTATCAGATTAATTTTCTTCTCCAAATGGGACTAACACAGTGAGAGGACGAAATTCCTAAATAAGGAGATGTTTTTTATCGATATCTCTCGAACGATCGCGTACTGCGTATTTTGTTGTTAACGCTTAGTAGATGATGAGAGTCTAAAAATTACTACAAGAGAGTTTTCCTGATTGGTTCCATCGTTCACAAACGCTAATAAAAATACATACATACGACACACAGCGCAGGCAACATGATTGGGATGTTTGAAATACAATTTAATACAAACAAGAAGGTTTAATATTGAAAGTATTATTCTATCACAATAGAAACTTTGATTTATACTGTACAGGACGTTTTCCAAGAATAACAAAGATAAGAACCATTTTCTGTTTGAATTATTTGGTTTTTGACATTTCACATCACCTTAGTTGAGACTTCAGATTAACTTTCAGTAGTTCGCTTGGAAGTTGTTTCACTTGTTTGTTCCACTTATTGGTGAAGTAGAACTCTCGCTTGCTGATTCTGACGTCCTTTCAGTTGTGTGTATAGCAGTACTTGCAGTTCTTGTTTCTGGCGTTTGTTCAGATGTTGATGCTACACTACTTTCAGTTGTTGGTGCAAAAGTACTCTTACTCGGTTGTTCGGGTGTATTTTCTGTAGGTGATGCAGGGGTGCTTACTGTTGTGGTTGATGGAGTACTTTCAGTTGTTGGTTCTGCAGTACTTTCACTAGTTGGAGAAGGTGTACTTTCAGTGGTAGATGCTGAAGTACTCTCAGTTGTTGGAGCAGGTGTGATATCACTTGTGGTTTCCGGAGTACTTTCAGTAGTTGGTGCACTGGTGCCTACAGTTGTTGATGGCGTATTTTCAGTTGTTGGTTCTGCAGTACTTTCAGTAGTTGGAGAAGGTGTACTTTCAGTAGTTGGTGCAGCGGTGCTTACAGTTGTTGGAGCAGGTGTGATATCACTTGTCGTTTCCGGTGTACTTTGACTAGTTGGTGCAGTGGAGGTCACAGTTGTTGATGATGGCGTACTTTCAGTAGTAGACGTTGCAGTACTTTCAGTTATTGGAGCAGGTGTACTTTCAGTGGAAGATGCTGGAGTACTCTCAGTTGTTGGAGCAGGAGTACTTTCACTCGTCGTGTCCGGCGTACTTTCAGTAGTTGGTGCTAAGGTACTTTCAGTCGTTGTTTCTGGCGTACTTTCAGTACTAGATACTGCAGTACTTTCAGTTATTGGGGAAGGTGTACTCTCACTAGTCGTTTTCGGAGTGCTTTCAGTAGTTGGTATAGTGGTGCTTACAGTTGTTGATGATGTCGTAGTTTCACTTGTTGGTGCGAAGGTACTCGCAGTCGTTGTTTCTGGTGTACTTTCAGTGGTAGATGCTGCGGTACTTTCAGTTGTTGGAGCAGGAGTACTCTCACTTGTCGTTTCCGGTGTGCTTTCAGTAGTTGGTGCAGTGGTGCTTACAGTTGTTGATGATGACGTAGATTCAGTTATTGGTGCGAAGGTACTCGCAGTCGTTGTTTCTGGTGTACTTTCACTGGTAGATGCTGCAGTACTTTCAGTTGTTGGAGCAGGAGTACTCTCACTTGTCGTTTCCGGTGTGCTTTCAGTAGTTGGTGCAGTGGTGCTTACAGTTGTTGATGATGTCGTAGTTTCAGTTGTTGGTGCGAAGGTACTCGCAGTCGTTGTTTCTGGTGTATTTTCAGTGGTAGATGCTGCAGTACTTTCAGTTGTTGGAGCAGGAGTACTCTCACTTGTCGTTTCCGGTGTACTTTCAGTAGTTGGTGCAGTGGTGCTTACAGTCGTTGATGATGACGTAGTTTCAGTTGTTGGTGCGAAGGTACTCGCAGTCTTTGTTTCTGGTGTACTATCAGTGGTAGATGCTGCAGTACTTTCAGTTGTTGGAGCAGGAGTACTCTCACTTGTCGTTTCCGGTGTGCTTTCAGTAGTTGGTGCAGTGGTGCTTACAGTTGTTGATGATGACGTGATTTCAGTTGTTGGTGCGAAGGTACTCGCGGTCGTTGTTTCTGGTGTACTTTCAGTGGTAGATGCTGCAGTACTTTCAGTTGTTGGAGCAGGAGTACTCTCACTTGTCGTTTCCGGTGTGCTTTCAGTAGTTGGTGCAGTGGTGCTTACAGTTGTTGATGATGACGTAGTTTCAGTTGTTGGTGCGAAGGTACTCGCAGTCGTTGTTTCTGGTGTACTTTCAGTGGTAGATGCTGCAGTACTTTCAGTTGTTGGAGCAGGAGTACTCTCACTTGTCGTTTCCGGTGTGCTTTCAGTAGTTGGTGCAGTGGTGCTTACAGTTGTTGATGATGACGTAGTTTCAGTTGTTGGTGCGAAGGTACTCGCAGTCGTTGTTTCTGGTGTACTTTCAGTGGTAGATGCTGCAGTACTTTCAGTTGTTGGAGCAGGAGTACTCTCACTTGTCGTTTCCGGTGTGCTTTCAGTAGTTGGTGCAGTGGTGCTTACAGTTGTTGATGATGACGTAGTTTCAGTTGTTGGTGCGAAGGTACTCGCAGTCGTTGTTTCTGGTGTACTTTCAGTGGTAGATGCTGCAGTACTTTCAGTTGTTGGAGCAGGAGTACTCTCACTTGTCGTTTCCGGTGTGCTTTCAGTAGTTGGTGCAGTGGTGCTTACAGTTGTTGATGATGACGTAGTTTCAGTTGTTGGTGCGAAGGTACTCGCAGTCGTTGTTTCTGGTGTACTTTCAGTGGTAGATGCTGCAGTACTTTCAGTTGTTGGAGCAGGAGTACTCTCACTTGTCGTTTCCGGTGTGCTTTCAGTAGTTGGTGCAGTGGTGCTTACAGTTGTTGATGATGACGTAGTTTCAGTTGTTGGTGCGAAGGTACTCGCAGTCGTTGTTTCTGGTGTACTTTCAGTGGTAGATGCTGCAGTACTTTCAGTTGTTGGAGCAGGAGTACTCTCACTTGTCGTTTCCGGTGTGCTTTCAGTAGTTGGTGCAGTGGTGCTTACAGTTGTTGATGATGACGTAGTTTCAGTTGTTGGTGCGAAGGTACTCGCAGTCGTTGTTTCTGGTGTACTTTCAGTGGTAGATGCTGCAGTACTTTCAGTTATTGGAGTAGTTGTACTCTCACTAGTCGTTTTCGGAGTACTTTCAGTAGTTGGTGCAGTGGTGCTTACAGTTGTTGATGATGACGTAGTTTCAGTTGTTGGTGCGAAGGTACTCGCAGTCGTTGTTTCTGGTGTACTTTCAGTGGTAGATGCTGCAGTACTTTCAGTTGTTGGGGCAGGAGTACTCTCACTGGTCGTTTCCGGTGTGCTTTCAGTAGTTGGTGCAGTGGTGCTCACAGTTGTTGATGATGACGTAGTTTCAGTTGTTGGTGCGAAGGTACTCGCAGTCGTTGTTTCTGGTGTACTTTCAGTTGTTGGAGCAGGAGTACTCTCACTTGTCGTTTCCGGTGTGCTTTCAGTAGTTGGTGCAGTGGTGCTTACAGTTGTTGATGATGACGTAGTTTCAGTTGTTGGTGCGAAGGTACTCGCAGTCGTTGTTTCTGGTGTACTTTCAGTAGTAGATGCTGCAGTACTTTCAGTTGTTGGAGCAGGAGTACTCTCACTTGTCGTTTCCGGTGTGCTTTCAGTAGTTGGTGCAGTGGTGCTTACAGTTGTTGATGATGACGTAGTTTCAGTGGTTGGTGCGAAGGTACTCGCAGTCGTCGTTTCTGGTGTACTTTCAGTGGTAGATGCTGCAGTACTTTCAGTTGTTGGAGCAGGAGAACTCTCACTTGTCGTTTCCGGTGTGCTTTCAGTAGTTGGTGCAGTGGTGCTTACAGTTGTTGATGATGACGTAGTTTCAGTTGTTGGTGCGAAGGTACTCGCAGTCGTTGTTTCTGGTGTACTTTCAGTGGTAGATGCTGCAGTACTTTCAGTTATTGGAGTAGTTGTACTCTCACTAGTCGTTTTCGGAGTACTTTCAGTAGTTGGTGCAGTGGTGCTTACAGTTGTTGATGATGACGTAGTTTCAGTGGTTGGTGCGAAGGTACTCGCAGTCGTCGTTTCTGGTGTACTTTCAGTGGTAGATGCTGCAGTACTTTCAGTTGTTGGAGCAGGAGAACTCTCACTTGTCGTTTCCGGTGTGCTTTCAGTAGTTGGTGCAGTGGTGCTCACAGTTGTTGATGATGACGTAGTTTCAGTTGTTGGTGCGAAGGTACTCGCAGTCGTTGTTTCTGGTGTACTTTCAGTTGTTGGAGCAGGAGTACTCTCACTTGTCGTTTCCGGTGTGCTTTCAGTAGTTGGTGCAGTGGTGCTTACAGTTGTTGATGATGACGTAGTTTCAGTTGTTGGTGCGAAGGTACTCGCAGTCGTTGTTTCTGGTGTACTTTCAGTAGTAGATGCTGCAGTACTTTCAGTTGTTGGAGCAGGAGTACTCTCACTTGTCGTTTCCGGTGTGCTTTCAGTAGTTGGTGCAGTGGTGCTTACAGTTGTTGATGATGACGTAGTTTCAGTGGTTGGTGCGAAGGTACTCGCAGTCGTCGTTTCTGGTGTACTTTCAGTGGTAGATGCTGCAGTACTTTCAGTTGTTGGAGCAGGAGAACTCTCACTTGTCGTTTTCGGAGTACTTTCAGTAGTTGGTGCAGTGGTGCTTACAGTTGTTGATGATGACGTAGTTTCAGTTGTTGGTGCGAAGGTACTCGCAGTCGTTGTTTCTGGTGTACTTTCAGTGGTAGATGCTGCAGTACTTTCAGTTGTTGCAGCAGGAGTACTCTCACTTGTCGTTTCCGGTGTACTTTCTGTAGTGGGTGCAGTGGTGCTGATAGTTGTTGATGATGGCGTACTTTCAGTTGTTGGTGCAACAGTACTTTCAGTTGTTGGAAGTACAGTACTTGCAGTTGTTGTTTCTGCTGTAGTCTCACTGGTAGGCACTGCAGTACTTTCAGTTGTTGGTACAGCAGTGCTTTCAGTTGTTGGTTCAGGTGTACTTTCAGTACTTGAAGGAGAAGAACTTTCGGTTGTGGTTATCGTAGTAGACGCCACGGTAGTCGTGGGAATCTTCCGTTCTACACATCTGTCAAAGTCGGTACTTATTTTCTCTATAGACGAATCGAGAAACTTGAATTTTTTGGCAACACATCGTACAGACGTATTCGTGGCGAATGCGAGGTCAATTTCGATATTTCGTTCCAACTGAACGGCTTCACCAGCATATTCATCTAGATACTTGATAATGCAGTTCTTGAGACCTTGCGTAGTAATGTGCCACCATCCGCAGCTATTAACAAGGTCACTCACTTTTGGTCTAATTGATGACAGGTCTTCAATCTTCTGTTCTATCTGATTGAAATATTCAGGATCTTTACATGTTTTTAATGCAGCAGTCCTGATAAGCTTATCCACAGCTCGAGCTTCTTCATTTACACAATCGTAGATTTCGATGTGCAAGTCTCTGGCCTGTTTTGTTGTTTTTACAACCTTCTTATAGAGTTGCGTCAATTCAAAACTTATATTTTGTTGTGCTGCCTCAATTCTTTGACGGGTTTCTCTCCTGGTTATTTTTAATTCGTCTCTTTTCAAATTCCATGCTATACCTATCTTCCTATCTAATGCGGTGCAATTCTTTGTGCCTTCTTCTTTAACATCAGATCTGCTTTCTTTCAAGGATTTCAAACAGAGATTATTCTGTAACGAATTGAAAATTGATTCAAAAAATTCCGATTATTTTTCAATTCTCACCCCAATGATGGAAAAGACAATCACGAGAAATATTTGTATACTCTTCATAGCTTTCCTAACTGGGCGGTACAACGTTTGTAATAGGACCACTGCGGTCACGTCTTTTTATACAAATAAAAATTTCGAAGGATTTTCATCGTATCTTCCTCTTTTCCCTATCACAATGTATAAAAATCGCCATTCCAACTGATAACATTCAACCTGTTCAAATTCCTCGGAAATGATAAAACACTCGAATATTTCGCAATTATATGTACTTCTGAAATAGCATTCTCCGAATAAATGATACGAAAGAGAGAACGTTTTCATATTTTCTCGTGTGGATTACCAATTCAACTATCTCTCGTTCGATCTGTTTATTTATGTTCCATCCGAATGAAACAATCAGCCCACTATAGCCAAAGGAAATGAATATAAATTTCAAACAAATGCGAAACAAACGCTAAATCATTTCCGCAATATTTTGTACATAACTCTCGTATTGCGAGTACGGAGAATTTTTTCGATACCCACGCCTTTCAGCGGTCCGCCAGGTCTGATGAAGCCTCACACCTCACACTTCGTGAGTTGCGGGGGTGGCCGCTTTATTTATCGCAAATCTGCCGTAAGTTATAGCTGCATCGGCAAAAGGCTTAGGACTTTTTTATCCGGGATAGGATGACAATATGTACGTGCTACAATGTGTGCTTTCTGGGGTATTTTCACCACAATGCGTTTCGTTTTTATTTCTACATTTTTGAAGTTTGGGAAGTACTGTCTTAGAGTCATCCAATTTCTTCCATGATTGTTAAGTGTGACGCACAGGTCAAATTGAAGAATAAATCGCATAATTAAAGAAAATTATTTTACGTGTATATGATATCGATATTACTCAAGTACGACCAAGTACTCCCCTTTGTTCATGTTAAGAAGGAGATATTTTTCATTTTATGGAATTTCATAGCGATTTGAATAATTTTGATGCGTTTATGATCGTGAATTGCAAATTCGTACGACTGCTAACTAAATTAAGAATGATTGGAGGAAGGGAATTTTCTTTCAAAAAGATCTTAGTGCCAACATGATTTTAAATCAGGAGATTTTATAACATACTACGCGATGTAATTGTTTAAGCTTTCGCGGCCGTCGTTCATAACATTCTTTTTGTTTGGGTGTAATGGCCCTCGTTTATTGGAATTCCTTCCTAACGTTTCGCTTGCACGAGTGCATCAGTGCTGGTGTATTTATGACAGTGTCAAGTTGTGCATTGGTTATGGTGTCTTCGACATAGTGATTAGTGCATCGGTGATGGTAGTACTACGTCAGTGTATGGAGTGTTACATCTGAAAAAGCTTGCCACTCGTGCAAGCGAAACGTTAGGAAGAAATTCCAACAAACGACGGCTATTACACCCGAACAAGAAGAGTGTTATTGTATAACGTGATGTCAACTTTATTTCGATATTCTTCACATATACACATCCAAAATATGATTTTTACACTGTTTAACAGTTAAAATTTTGATTAACACTATTATGGTAGGTGATCCTAGAATAGCAGGACTCATACTTTTCCTCAAACAACTGGGATTCAGAAGAACCATTGCTTGACAGATCTGCCGTGGTTGTCAATTTGACAAAAGAAGAGATTTAGAAATTTTATTTGATTAAATAAAAATTTGATCACGATTGTAATTAAAAATTATATAATTGGTAAGCAGACTAAGTATTTTTCCACTTGATGAAACGTATTCGTTACATTATTCTTCTTACATTCCGATACGTATGAATCCACATTCTCACGCAAGATTTGATTACATTAAAGTCTTCATTGTCGCCATAATGCACGTAAATGGAAGCAGAATGTTCCGTTACTCGATTCCTAATGCTATAAAATGCATATTATTATGCGAGCGAGCTCGAACCGGTACTTCTAGTTTCTATGATTTTTTTTTATCGAATCGCAATTTGCGCCGAAGGATTCTGAATGAGATCTCATTCGGTACCACTGTACGGGGTGCAACCAGGAAATCGAACTGGAATTGGATCGGATTCGACGTTCCAAGCATTTCGATTTAATCGACCGTTATTGCGACCCAAGTTGACGGGGGTCATTTTCAGAACACTTTATCGCCTTTGCTTTATTCAAAATCTTTTTATCCCTTGTCCTTCGTTCGTCATAAAAAAGCAAATAACATTTTTGAAACACGGTAAAGTAGTCATTATAAACGATAAGGTAACGAAAAGGTATTCGGATCTCGAGTGCATATCAAAATAATGCGATTATCATTCGAGATTTTATCTCAATATTCGAAACAAGGTGAAATTTTCCTCATATTCAACAAACTGACATTCGTTACAAGATTAATACAGTCGATCACCGAACGTGAAACTGATCGATTCCCACCACACGTTCTCAGCGGAATGTCATGGATAGCATGAGGAAGTGTATAAATATGCATTATATCGAACATAAAATTGACTTACGCGATTTTTACGAACGGAAAATGAAAATTACCGTTATAAATAAAAACGATAACCTTTGTAAAAGTCGCGAGACGTAACCTTGTCATTGAGTTGTGTCATTTGTCCGTCGCTTCGGTACATTTCATTTGCTACGGGAGTTACAGTTTCTTTTTATCATTTTCTAGATGACTTTCCAAATTGCACAGTACATGCCACATTACAAAACCATAAACATAACTTGAAAAACAGAACAAATAATAATACTTTTGTCAGAGTAACGTAAGTCTAACAGCTAATGAACCACAAGAGGAATATCCTTCTGAAAGATTTTCCTGATATCGTTTTGTGTTAAAGCGACCGATGAAGTGTACATACGTATATAGTGAGCTAGCCGTGGATAATCGCCTAAATGTGATCTCATTTTACTTGCCGTGAAACGAAACATTCATTGCTCAAGAGAAAAAAATAGCCCACTAAATACATTGTTTACTAATAAAAAGCCAGATTTTTGTTAAAAATTTCAAATACCTTTACTCAAGATTTATAGTTCAACTTTCGGCTCCAATTATTGCTACACATGCTTGTCTCAACTCCCGTTGTGAACCGTCAATGTACCGTCACGATTCTGCGCTGTTCATAAAATTTGCTTCAGTTTATGAACAGCGCAGAATCGCGGCTCTACAGTTTCTTAATGCGAGTTGGAACAGACTTTGATGAGACTACTATGGTATACTTTTCAGTGCTTCTGGTTTAATTATGCTTCAGTTTATGGTTGTCTCTAAAATCGTTTTATGGTTGAAGTTGGTAAAACACAATTAGAAATTTTTTAACGAGTGAATATCTATATAAAATTATGCGGTAAGTAGCCCTAAAGATAAGTGGACCGTTTGAATAATTCATGTGATCGACCCAGTCAAGTGGGAAAGCGTTTAGTTACCTCCCGTACCTGTTTGACCTTCCGCCAAATGCCCAAAGCGCCGCAATTTCTGCAGAACAAAGCGTTAATGCGACATTAATAAAACGTGTGAGAATGCAACCTTGTTTTCGATCCGAATCCGTTATTTTATCCTCATAATCATATGAGATCCTTCCCGGCGATTTGCTTTTAGTGTCGCCGCCGCTCTTTTTACATTTATTTGCTCACTTTTTCATAGTTATATTTGCATAGTACGAATACGGGCGAATTACTCAATAAACGAACGGACTGATAATTGGCCAAGATAAATTAGACGTCTCGGCGTATTAGCCTCCATATGAAGTAATTTATATTGTCTCAAGTTGGCAGCATTGTTGTGTTATTATTTCCTGAAAGGCACATGTGGGTGGACTTTGTAAAAGCGTTCGTATTTTACAATTGCAATCAAGATTGTGACTGAACGTTTACAAATGAATCGGGATAATGAAATATTACTTTTGATATACAAATTGTTAGAGTTAAATGACTTTAATAGTTGATGCAGTGTGGTCGGAATTGTTCGTCAAAGGATGGTTTGCCTCATTAAAAGGAAATGTCGGTAGATTTCAATAAATTACTTCCACACAAATGACCTCGATGGCAGACGGTTTGGCACGTGGAGTAGAAACTGCTCCTCTGCAAGAAGAAAGCATATATGATATTAAAATATTAATAATCACTCCCATTATTTTGAGATTTTTATACAAAGTACACAAAAGTTACATTGAATTTGTTATTGAGACGAATTAATCAATTTGTGAAACTGTTAAAAATTTTTGACCTTTTAATTTCAGCACGACCTGCATATGTACCTTATAAGAAATAGAAAACATAATTTGTCAAACGAAAACGTTGAATTCTGTGAAATTGTGAACATTCATTGCGTTTCGAACTTTTTCGTGTTATGATCTTTTCTATGAACCTCGAGATCGAATAATCATTGTTTTAAAATTCCCATTCATGATGAATCTCCAAGTAAACGAATCCAAAATTTTATTCAAAGTCACGTGAAATATATATAAGCGGACTATGAAGCAATTTATTTTGTGTTCATGTGTCATTTCAAAAACTTCATTATTAGGGTTGTAAATATCATTGAAAACACGAAGTTTGTTTCAATCGACCACCAAACCAGTTCCGAATCTGTCAGACGCTTGCGCTTTAGGATTTTCGGGGCCCTAAAATCGAACTACGCATGCGCCTGACTGATTCGGAGCTCGTTTGGTGGTCGGTTGAAACAAACCTGTTGAATTTCAACGTTTGAATTAATGAATTAAGATTCATATTTTTCAATGGAAAACCGAATTAATAATCGATTTTTCTTTTGTTACAGGTGAGGAAATTTAACGGTACCTACCTCTAATGAAATAACAATAATACACAGTTAAAAAGGTGAGCAATATGACGTACTGAAATGTAGTTTCAATGTTTTTCGTATACGAAAATGATCACATCTTTGGTAACAACAACAAGATTGTTGACACCGCAACATTTGGAAGAAATTTGAACTATCAAAAACGTTGTTTCAATATTCGTATTTGGGATTCGAATTCATTTTTATATGCGATGGCACAATTAGTCGTTAAGATCGATCTAAAATGAAACTTTTCGGTCAGGGGATTGTTTTAACATTTTCGAAACGAGAGACTGTTCTGTGTCAGGAAATATGACTGAAAAATTACCCGAAAAGCCGTTTTTTAAAGTTTAGTGATTAAGTCGAGATTTTATGTACATACACTTCCAAATTCCAAAAAATACGAATCCACGCAAGTGGATTCATATTTTTTGGAAGTATTCAAACAGAAGTACGGTCCAAATCAATTGAGGTCAATATGGGGGTCCCACAAGGCTCTATTGTTGGCCCTTTCCTCTTTCTTGTATATTAATGATGTAGGCAGGAAGCTTTATATGCAAATAATTCTTCGCATGGTCGCATCACGGAACTTGTTGATTGAATGGTTTGGTACGAATTCTTTGTTTTTGAACGCTTCTAAAACGAAATATCAAACCACAAAAAATGACTGATCAAAAAAGATAAAAATGAACCTTCTTGAATTTGAAGAGCAATGTTAAAATTTGAAGTATGATGGTCTTTTGAAAATAGGACAAATCGAGAGAATGCCATTTTTTGTTTCAAAAAAATATTGTAAACAGTAAGTTCTGCTCATGCAATTTTCCTGAACCGAAGTTTAAGGTCGAATATGAATCGAACTGTCGTATAACACAAGTCAATTCTTTTTTATTCATCCGTGAAAATACAGTTGAACAAGATCAGCAAATTTGATTATTGTGAAATAAAATGATAATCGATTTGCGATTTTGATTTAAAAAAAAAGGAATTATTGAAAATCTAAATTTAACAGGGACATTCCCCTGTTCATTTGAATTATATTCATTTGGCGAATTTGAGCGGTTTTAATGTTTGATAACTCATTTACGCACACATCATTGTTCTAGTAACTGACCGATAACCGATAATCGCAATTTGAACTTCACTGATAAATGGATATCGACGAACAGTATTTCACATATTTTGAGGACCTCCAAGGTGAAAAATTGCGAGATTTGTGAATTTTTGACGCTTTACTCCTGAATGACAATGCTACAATCCCATTCCCACAAAATTGGCTTATAGATAAAAAGTCAGCGAAATTAACACTCAAATGATGATTATAGTAGTCATACATGTTTTGCAGTGAGTTAAGTGAATCCGACTTCAGTAATTCCATGAATATCTATTTCAAAATAACATTCAAAATATCATATTATATTAATTCAACGTCACAGCTTCAATCATTCAATTTTCGTATTACAAGACGGGACATGTGATGAGTCACCCGAAAGATATTTCCTTGACGTGCGAGGCAGGTGCATTCTTTCTGAGAAACTGACACTACGGTGCACAAAATCACTTTCCATGCTTCCAGGGTGACAAAGCAACTGAATTTATTGATATTCACGGATTATCTTTTGTTGTAGTCGAAAGCAACCGTCTGTCGAAAAGTCAGTTGTAGGTCAATTCAAGATTGCTCGGTCGGTGTTCTCACTTTTTTTTCTCTTTTTTGTGCTCAGCTACTAGAAAGCCATGTCACAATTTCAGTTTTACCTTCGTCAAATTTTATAAATAACACCTCCATCACCATACACACAAATAAAAATATCCATACCCGAAGCGAGATTCGAACCCGCGACCTGGTAGGTGAAGGTAAACTCAGTGTACCTCTCGACCACCAGGCCGATTAATGTTCAGCACTTTTTTTTACAAATTTTAGAATTCCAATTGAGGTCGCTTTCAAGTACTCCAACACTCCTGTTGCGATTTAGTAAGAACTGCAGTACCATCTCCTGTATGATTTGTGCGTATTATTTCTATCGTGGCAGTAGACCAAATGACTGACTTAGTGACTTGCTCTGCATTCAGAGAACTGCGCAGAGAAATTCATCAATTCTTTTCAACTCATGTACGTCTGAATCCCATCGAATCATAAAATGACTACTCGGTTTATGGTTTTACCCCAAGAACATGAAAGTAAAAAAAAAAAAAATCGGTGGTTCAGTAAAACGAAAATTTCAAAGCTTTCGATTTTCTTTTGTTTCTGTCATCTTTGAAATGCACCCTCCACTACATAAAGATCACAGATCCGACTCTGATTATATGCACAAAGAGAACGCATTTCAAAGACAACTTATTCTTATTCTTCTCCTTTTTTTCATGAAACGCTTTCTACATTTCTCGAATCGATTTTCGACAATTCCTCCTTGACAGTTCACAGTTGCACCGCCTGGTCGTATCATGAATACAAAACGAATTTTTGCCGGGAATCGTCTCCGGCGATTCGAATTGGATGTGTGTCGCTTACGGACCGTTACCAAGTAACAATAAAAAGTGTTAATCTTTATTCAATTCAGCGAACGACAATCGTTATTTCGACACGGGTTTAAGTAAGTTCGTTTACATTTCCTTTTCTTGTTGAACAGTTATCCTTTTACCGAATTGGGCGTTTACCAGGTTCGTATTCGACGACGACGACCGGAAAAACCGACGGTTACGGTCCTGAGAGCGGTTCGTTAAATTGTATTCAAAATCCGTTCCAATATTGCACTTCATTGTGCTAAGTTTATAAATTATCTTTTATCGTTGTCTCCTAAGTGGAAACGGCCGTATAAAATACAGGGAGGAACATAATAAGATTGTTTACAATCTTCATAAAGTGACTCTAGGAATTTATGGCTGCTGCTTTACGCATGTTTATGGTTAAACATAGAAATTACCGAGCGCTTCTTTCGCGTTACTTCTTTTTCTTCTCGCACATGGCGGCTAGATCGATTGAATTGAAAGCGTTATGGAAGCGTATAAACATCCCACGCGACCGGGACACATTTGAGCAATCGATACCGAAACTCTATCTCTATATCGTGTACAAAATGGAAGTAATAATGTATGTCAACAGCCATCGGTGATCTAACACGATGTTCGGATGCAAATTTACAACGTAAATTTTGTCGCTTCACGTATTACATATGTGTCGGCCATTAGTCGCAGTCAATCCATTAGCAATTCACTATTCGTCGTGTTTTCGACGGAAAAACAACGCTTTATAGCCGCTTTATCTATCGGTTATTTACTATTGTCTGGAACATGGGATGTTTTTTTCACTTCAAGACACTTTACCACTCTCGAATTTTTCGATTTCCAGACCGTTTCTCAATATGCGATTGCGAAACGCGCTCAGAAATTAATAGTTATCGCATTTTCTCATCCGCCTATGATTTACCGTCCGATATTTCGATATCTATCCATTTCGAATCGAATCGAAAAGGAGAAAGCCGTCACTTGCATCACCGAAAAACCATGGAGATTTTATCTGCTCCACCCTCACCTTGTTTACGGCCGAAAATCATTATCTTAATTAACTGGCGCGAGCCAATTATTGAATGAAAATGAGATAGAAATCTCCCAATTCGTCTTGTGCTATACTACGCACATGTGCAATCGATCGCACGATCGCAGGCTGTCCGTTGACTTGTCGGTCAATTCTTCAAATTATCTAGAACTGATCATTTACATTTCATACCTAACTAAATGTTTAACATTTTTTGGTTCCACATAAAACCTTAAAGTAAGTCTGCTAATGTGTGGATCATTTGTTTACGGTCAAGTTTCGTGTGCAGTAGATCGAATTCATTTCACAACAGATTCAAGTCACGCATCATATTCTGACTTGATAATGACATGTTGTGAAATTCAATCTGAATAGAAGTTCATATATTTCGATTGTTGAATACGAATATAGAATGAAGGTTTGTCAGTTTGTAAATTTTTAACTTCAAATACTTTACAATAGTTCACCAATTAAAAGAATGAAAGTTTTGCTCTTTTTATATTTTACAACGAGTGCGGAAATCCAAACTCATCCGAACTCCTCTTCACCTCGTTCATCTATCTGCTGCAGGAAAAACATGCTTTTGTGCATGAGTTAAAAAATATACTGTTCTCGCACATTTAACTATGTGGAAACAAAAAAAAACAGAGTTTGAACGAGAATTTGCAGAAAAAAGTGCAATGTTAGATTACCTAGACATGAATTTTCCTCGAAGTTCTAAAATTACCTCTCATTTGGGCCTATAGTGAGATAATTGCGCCTTCACTATCAGGAAAAAGCATAAAAAATAAAATTAATTGAAAGCTTACAAAAATGAAATAAATATTGAATAAATAAATCTTAATATTTTGAAATATAGAACAAAAACAACGAATGAGTAAATGAACGTCAGCAAATAATAATAATAATATAAACTTTCGAATTTGCAATCATTCTCTTTGATTAGGTTTGTTGCAAAATGTTTTAAAAGGTTGCGATATTTATTTCGACTACATTCATGTATTTGATGATTCATTTCAGCTACAATTTTTTTCAAAAATTCAGAAAATTTCTAGGAAAACCAGCAATAGTCTGAAGAAAATTGTTGGTGTTAGATTTTATCCTATTGCATTTTTTTAGAAATTTCACTAATATCTGCGTTGGATTAAAGGTGTTTTCAGAAGTTTCCAAAAATTACTGAATCAAAAATTTTTTTTTGGAATTTGACGCGTTTTTTAGCAATTTCAAGAATAATCTTCTGAAGAATTAAAAAATGTATGATGATTTGAAAGAATCTTATGTAAAATTCCTCATAATTTCAGAAAATAGAACATTAGCTTAATGTCTTCGAGAAACAATTACAACAGATTCATCTACACACATTTTCTTGAAATTCAATTTTTATATTTGATTTTGAGAAAATTTCTTCAATATTCACCTAATAGCAATCTCACTAATCTCAACTTTATAATATTTGAGAAATTTGAAAAATATTTCTGTCCACTCTCAATAATTTCCAAAGATAAGAATTTCAAACCAACAGTAATCCCAAAATGGGCCGTAAAAAAGCTCGGTGCTAATTTAGATGAATTCTCAATTTTTTATATGAATTCCGAATACTCACACACTTCACAATTGTAACTTGAAAGTAATCGCTTTATTAATAAGCGACCCATGTTATAAATTTTCACTGATCATTTCAATAGTAGCCCACTGAACTTCGTGTAAAAATTCCGATGAAATCAGAGCTGTCAAACATTTCAAACTGAACGAATTTCATATCTTGGGGCTGTTGTCGAGTTTCGGTCGTCTAAACTGGACGTCATAATTCATTTGAATCGTTTGAATTGCTAACACGCTACTTTTGAAATGATAATTTGAAATTTTTAGTCAGCAATGAAGTTAGTTCAAATTATTACCAACACTGCAGATTTGCGCTGTTATGGGGACGATAGTTAATTTCCGACTGAAGTTGAAATTAATCCAAATTGTAAGTATCGCTGAGTTTCGCTCATTTTATCCGAGATTCAATATTTGAAATTATTTCAAATTTTTGGAATTGTAGCAAGGTTTGCTCGGCTAATAGATCCGACCATCTTATTCTTTATTAATTATCTGAAATTCAGTGCTTGATATCACTTCAAATTGTTAGAATTACCAGTGGCTTTGATCCTCCGATTTTGAGTTGATAATTGAAATTTATGACTGAAGTTGAAATTCATAGAAATTGATGTAAATAATACGCGCGAACGGCTAATTTTGAAATGCTGGTTTGAAATTTTGGCTAACAATTAAATTCATTCAAATTGTTGCTGAGCTTGACTCGGCTAGACGTGAGATGATAGTTTGAAATGTAGGGCCGACGTTGAAATCCATTTGAATCGTTTAGGTTGCTTCACTCGGCTACTTTTGAAATGAAAGTTCGAAGTTTTTTGCTAGCAATGAAATTCGTTCAAATTATTATCATTGTTGCAGAGCTCAGCTCGTATGATCTGGGGACAATAGTTAATTTGCGGCTAAAGTTGAAATTAATCGAAATTCTAATTATCGCTGAGCTTCGCTCAGTTGATTCTTGATTTATAATTTGAAATTCACTGCTGACATTGGTATCAATTCAAATCGTTAGGATTACTGATGATCATAGCTCGGCTAATGTTGAAATGACAATTTGATATTTGTGACTCAAATTGAAATATGCCGAAATTGGTATTACTAATAGCCTGGTTCGGCTTAGTTTGAAATGCTGTTATGGCCAACAAAATTCATTCAAATTGCTGCTGAGCTTTACTCGGTTGAACGTGAGATGATAGTTTGAAATGTATGGCCGACATTGAAATCCATTTGAATCGAGCGAACTTCACTCGACTACTTTTGAAATAAAGTTTGTAATTATTGACTGAATTTGAAATTCATTCAAATTGATGCGACTGCTGCAGAGCTTCGTTCGGCTGATCGTTTGAATTTTGCCGTTATAGTTGAAATTCATTCGTATTGTTGAGATTGCTGACTACTTTATTCGGCTAGTTCTGAAACCAAATTTTGACATGTATTTTGAAGTTATATTACATTGAAACTTTTGTAACTCGACTAATCATAATGCTATGAAATTTTTGGCTAACATTGAAATTGATTCAAATTATTGGGACTATTGCCGAGTTTCGTTCTTCTTAAGTTGAAATAATACTTTGAAATACATGGTAGACATTGAAATCCATTTTAACCTTCACGACTGCTTCCGATCTTTACTCTGTCACTTTTGAAACATTAGTTTGGAACTTATGATTAAAAACATTCAACTTTTTGCTATTAATCGTTGAAGAGCAAAGCTTTACTTGGATGGATCGAAATTATTCTAATTATCAGCAAGCTCCGCTCAGACTATTCTTAATTAATGATTTGACATTCACGGATGAAAATGAAATGAGTTCGCTCGACTAGTCTGATGGTTGTTATCATCGCCGAGCATCGCTCTGTTTCCCTGCAGAAAAATTCTTTCTTCGAGTGAGCTAATTTTATTTCCATTTTACAAATATTCGTCCCTGTTATGTGGGCGTCGCAATAACTTCATCAATTTAGTATCACATATGTACCAATATCTCAGATTTGCTATAATTTATTCGTTCTTGAAATGAAATCGTGTCGTGTCCTGTTGACTTGATCACCGACAGCTTTTTTGAAATCGAGAGTGGAAGATAAGAGTATCGATTTGAATAATCGTGTATAAGAAAGTCGTGCTTTCGTTGAGAAACAGTTAGCGAAACATTGACTCAATTATCCACCTTCGACGATTAATTGTTCCCAATTATACGGATTCCTTGAATGCTATAATTCTAACGACCTTGACGGCTATAAGGGATCACTAATACTATGAGAAAATTATGTATATCTATCTCGATTCGTTAAACATTCTATATAATTACGTTCGGTATAACTATAACAACTCGATAGTATCGTATTCGAAATTAGTTGTTCGGATTGTTTAAAAACCCGTTATTAGGATTATAAATTATAACGAAAGTAAACAGAAATATCGAAAAATCGATCGTTTCGTGAGGAAATCTGCCGTAAGAATTAATTGAAATTCGTCATTATATCGTAAAATAACGATGGAAATTTTTGCCGAGGATAACGAACGCGCGGTGATTTCGGAATAAGGAATGAGGGACGCCCACATCGGTAAATGCTATTCAAAGTCGGAATTTTTCACGACACAACGCATCACTAAACAGTGAGGTAGGTCAAACGGCAACTTCTCATATGAATCAAATGATTCATTAGGTACTTCATCTGAAACTCCATTGCATAATTTGAATGCATTCATTTCCCACCTAGGCAAAAGGTAACAGGGCGTAATTTATCGCTTCGCATTAACATAACAAAGTTCCTCGACCGGCCATTGTTGGAGATTCATTCTGTGAATCCCTAATTGATTCATTACCGGATCCGTCCCTCAAAAATCCGGTCCTGTGTTGTCAGGCACGTAAACTCCGCCCATTCTGGTATCATTGGTCGATAATGGCGCTAGTATTCGCGACCCTGACGTTTAATGTTTAATCACTTTTATGATAATTCTCGGATCGTTGCTGCGCAAAGAGGAAAGAGGAGGGTGTTTAGGAATCTGTATCGGCTAATGCGAACCTCTAGCTTTTTCAGGTTCTTTATTAAAACGTTCTGAAAACAACCATTTTTTATGAATATCTCGAACGAAAATTTCAGTACAAAAATGCGTTTTGATTAGTAGACTAGTTGAGAATTAGAAACATCGATATTGATCGGCTTAATTTTTTGTTAACAGCAAAAAATGTGTGTTCTTTCTAATACTAAATGCCAATGGTGATTATGAACTCTAACTCTAACTTTCGTTTTGTGGCAATCGATACGTCTATTGAATTTGTTTTTAAAATAGACATTCTAGCTTATTAACACAAACTCAACGCAGTTTGAGAAAGGAAAAATTCAGATAAAAGATGTGAAAAAATCAATTCCAAATTCTTTCTCTTTCTATAACAAAAATGGAACCAAAGTTCCAATCATCTGATTGCCTCTATTTTTTTAAATCCTCATAGTTCGTCGATCTCGTCAGGAAAATCATCTTCATACATGGCAGAGCTAGTAAAGCATCGACACCACAGTCAGCGCGTTACCCCCTCTTCTCTCACTCCATAATACCTTTTGAAGTGTGCGCCTGTTGCCCAAGACAATCGGGGAAAATTTCTCTTTCATTTAAAATATAGAAAAAGAAAATCTTCGTGTCGAACTTTTCATTTTCCAACAATGTTGAGTTTGTAGATGTGAATTTAGTAAATTAGCTAGAATACGCTTTTTGATAATAAAAAATGGTCTGTAACTAATACTCGTTTTTCCCCAACAATTCTGATTTCGTGATTCGCCACTCACGAAATGTAAGGTCCGACTTCATACTCAGTTTTTGCGTTTTTTGCAGTTAACGCGAAATCTATTCAGTCAATTTCGCTGTTCTTGATCCCAAATTATTAGTTTGATCAATACGCACAACTTTTGTAATGAAAATTTCTCTCTAGCATCAATGCCTGTCGAGATGTTAACGAAAAAATATTCTCTTATGAAAAAAGTAAGAAAATAAACTTCAACTTTAGCCGTCATTGATTCCTATATGTCCAGCCTATAAGAAAATTTTCTTCAGACCAGAGTGATGCAATTGATACCGTCTCTCAGATATGCATTCAACTTGTGCACTACATTGAATATTTATAATAATAATAATATTTTTCATTGATCCATGACAAGTTGGTCAATATCGAAAAGTCAGACTATTTAATTAGCGTTCGCGGCGTGATCGACCGTGAATGAATGATGTAAAATAGTTCTTACAATTAGATATAATGGAAGTGGACCGATAATCTCCATCTAGACGTGACATTTAAGTTCCGCTAATGTCTTTGCCGTATGAACAATAATAATTAATGTTAACCCCGCCGCTAGAGCACAGCCACACGGGTAATTTACAAACAATAAAACAACAATCGAGTTTTTAATGGCTCAAAATTAAGCGGATAAAATTCTGAAATATTCGACGCCCGAAGCTTGGCGAGCGTTAAAACACTGGCTCGAATAATTTCAGCAGCCTTGATACATCGATTAATTAACTTCGCATAAAGGCAATCGATAGTTCAAGGTGAGAGTATAAAATTACAATAGTCGGTTATAGGAAATATCTTTTGATTAGATATTACCCGACCACCTAATTTCTCTGTAATATCGCATTGCAGCTCGATGATTCATGGCGTGGCGGTTGG
Organism: Novius pumilus; assembly: GCA_020654155.1. Classification (NCBI taxonomy): domain Eukaryota; kingdom Metazoa; phylum Arthropoda; class Insecta; order Coleoptera; family Coccinellidae; genus Novius; species Novius pumilus. The sequence continues at coordinate 264,630 of JAIFOV010000007.1, forward strand.
GCAATAACGAAGAAAAGTCGAGAAAAAAGAGCGAGCGAATTCATCACGAAGCTGTCGGTAAAATTGATGCGTTCCAACGGGAGAAAGTGAACCCAAACAAGTTTACGCGTTTTACTTTATGCGTTTCTGAATAAATTCAATTTTCTCTCGGTGACGAAACTCCCGAAGGGGTTACAGGTACGAATATTATGTTACACTGTTTCGGACCGTTTTATACCTTTTGCCAGACGTTATCGATAAATCAAACGGAATTGACGGTGAGAAAGAAATGGATATCATTAATTCGTTGTATTGTGACCGTTCACATTCTGTATGAAGCATTTCTTCATTAATGACTCGCAGTTATTTCGCAGAGTCGATTTCAAACATGTATCAGGTCGTATATCAATCAATTAGCCTTTTTATAATCGGATTCAGACATGAAATAAACTTAAAGACACAGACCTCAATTACTATTTGTGGAAAAATTATTTCCACTTTTGCCGTGTGCAAGATTGATTGACGCGATCGCGGCGTAAAACCTTGGGAGAAAATTTTTGCCGGCTTATCGGTTGACATAATAATTGATACCCCTGTCGTTTGCAAGATGAAAAAGCGGAATCGAAAATTTCGACGGAATACCTGTAACGGTATATCGAGATTCGGTGCAACTTTCATTTTTCATTACAGATATTGTATAACGTAAACATGAATGGAGACCAATAATTTTAACATTTCAATCAAACCACCAGACATCTGTACAATGGGTCTTTCTACGCCCACGGACGTTATTGTGCGAACATGCTCTAAGAATATAGTATCAGCGCCCACGCTAATCGCTTCGTACTAATGGTTGATCCATTGATTCGGTTCATTCTTCCAATCGAATCATGGCTTTCGAGAGATGTTGAATGGAATCTCAATTTTTCTTCAGATCCAACCACGAGTACTGTGGACTTTTGTCAGCATGTACAAAGTCACCGCTATGTAAAGGGTGTCTTTAGAATGAAGCAATACGATTGGTAATGATTTATCTAGTGCATACGCGCGATAAATATTCAAAAAATGGTGGTGTATCCTGATTTCCTCAAAGAACATTTCATCAGTTTTAATATTTTTTGTGGATTAGAATGTGAAAATCACCTTTTTATATGAAAATACTTACGTTTCTATATTACCAAATTGCAAAAAACTTTCAGTTTTCCATCACTTGGACGAAAACTAGCTTACTTTCTACTTTTTTCTCGATTTAAACGAATTCAAAAAATTCAACGCTCAATTCTCGTTCTTTTTTTTTGCAAAATTCAAAAAAAAACTGAAAATGGATAGGAAAGCATACTAATAATTTCGGAACCTTCTTCCTTTCCAATTACAGAAATTCGGTTAATAATTTGGAAATGTTATGAAATTATTTTTCGTTTCCAATATTTGTTTGTACATCGATTTTGAAATAATATGAACTATTAAAAAATTGATTATCGAAAAATGAAATGCATTTAAAATTGTGGTTATTTTCAACTTGTAAAAATCTGAATTTATGCTGATTTGATCGATTTATAACTGTTACTTATATGTTTACATATTCACGTTTTTGAACACCCTGACAGAATGATAGGAATATAATACATGCAATATTTTTTTATATCAAACTCGTGAGCAAAAGGGTCAAATATACTAAGACGTGACAGAATAAAGAAACTTTTCGAAGTCCTGGACCAGTTCCCGTATTAGGAAAAAAATGAGAGAAAAAGATTATCTATTTGATAACGGACCCCGGAAAAAGGGGTTTTCCATTCCATAAAAAGAGTTTTTTGACCTACTGCATATCTTCCGCCGCCTGAATAACGTATTATGATGATAAAAAACTAATAAAAACGGAAAAATGAGAAGTTAAAAGAAAGAAATTTCAAAAAAATAGAACAATAATGAAATATAACAGTATTGAAAGAAAATGAAGAAGTTGAAAAAAAATACCAAAAAAGTAAAGAAATGTGGCTACAACTCCAAAAAATTCGAATTTTGGAAGCAATTTAATAAAAGTATTATAATATGTACACGTTTTTGAACATTCTATTGATGATCGAAATATAATAAATACAATATTTCTTCATATCAAACTCGTGAACCAAAAAGTCAATTTGACAAATTTGCAAAGACTTGAAACAATGAGAAAATTTTCAAAGAATTCTGGACCAGTTCTCGCATCAGGAAAAAAATGAGAGGAAAAGATAATCGATCTGATAATGAAATTTGGAAAGTGAGGTTTTTCATCCCACAAAAGGAGCTCTCTGACTTGCCGCTCGAAAAAATATCATAACGATAAAGAACTAATAAAAACGAAAAAACATGAAGTTTAAAGGAGAAAATTAAAAAAAAAGGAAAAAAATAACAGAATAGTGCAAGAATACCAGAAAATTGAAAACATATCAATAAGAAGATAATATACCACAAGTATTGAATTATACTACCCAATAACGAATTTAGTAAAGTAAAGATGTACCTGTAACGCAAAATAAAGCATTGAGAATGCGATAAACTAATTTCAGGTGTGGAGGAAGAAGACAAAAAAATGTAAATTGTGAGGATGGGCAGTATTATCTAAACCTTAAATATGTATTTTTTGAGCAATTTTTTGAACGAAAAGAATTGGTCTTTTTTTTCTAACGTTCGGATGTAGAGCTAAGCGGAATTTTGCTACGCAGGGAAACAATTATCAAAAAATATATAATTCTGAACAAAAGACAAAAATTCAAATATTTCAGGATTCAAATAAATATTGAAGCATTATTTTTTGTTTATTGTTCGCGTTTTAAGTATTTTTGGTTTTTTAAGAATACTTCAGTCACTTTTGAAAATCGGAATACAATTTCTGACTAATTTACAAAAAATCGATTTTTCGAATTTCATTATGTTTTAAGAGTCATCAGGGTTTTTGTATGGTTTTATGGGTTTGAAATTCTTGGGGATGATTCGAATTAATTTCTCGTATCTTCCTTTTCTACCTGTTTTCGCCATGTTTACCCGATTCTTCATCTTCATAATGCTCTTCTTATATTTGGTATTCTTACCAAATTCATCTTCTGTTTTGTGTATTCACATTTTTAAATTTCTGTTGTTTAACCGTTAATTCCTATATTCTGTTCAATTCTTGCTGATTTGATCCTGTTTAAATAATGTTTCAAAAAAATTTTTGGTATTCTCGATATTTCTTTAAATTTTCATGTTTTCACACGTTGTTTGTGTTTGTCAACTGCTCACCCTCTTCTGATATGTTGAGAATTTTTCATTGTCCTAGTTTCGAAAAGTTGTTTAGTTATGTGGGGATTTTCAGCAAAATCAGTGTTCATTTTTGTGGTTGAAAGTATTTGTCAAGATATTTTCGAATAGTTCTCCTCTAGCAGTCTCTCAATTCCTCTGATTTTACGTTTTTGGGTACCAATTAGATTTCTCCTGCGTTTTATTCCTTAATAAACTCCCAGATTCCTTATTATTTTTAGTATCTTTGAAATCAATGAAAAATGGGCGAAAGTTTTCATGAAGCTCTTCCAAAATTAGGATCAACTTGAGAAATGTTTTCAAAAATCGATATTACTTTAGGTCTTCTTCAAAATTCATTGAAAATTTTGCTTTTCTTATGGCACTTTGTGAATGTCAAGGATTTTTACAATTTTTTCAGGTTTCTATTAAGTTTTCTGATAATTTGGCTTCTCGATAGGTCATCATTAATATGATTACGAAGCATCCAGATTCGAGATAATTTGTATTGAAATTTTATTTATGTCTGTTTATATTCAATGTTTTGATAGAACATCTTCCAATTAATGCCGATTAATTGTTTTGGAAATTGATGAACGCTGTTAGCCTTTTACTTCACAATTTTGATGAAATTTTGATTTTTTAGCATTCAGAAAATATGTCGTTTTTAACCATAACAGCCATAGCTCCTCTAATAGTTACATCAAACCATGTTACACTATTTGCCTCCCACTAGAAAAGAACATCATCAGCATACACTCATCTTAGACACTCATTTGTATATAAGGAAAAGAACTGGGCCAAAAGTACATCCTTGAGGCACAGCACGTCTCACAGACAAACTCGCGGGAAATTCCTCCTGCAATAATGCAATAAGTATTTCGAGGTACGCTTAAACCTTGCAATTTTCCAGGGAATCAGAGATACTAATTTTCAATAGGGCGAAAAAATATTAATTTGCCACCCATTGCACAAAATTTTCGAATGAAGTGTTCACTTCATAGTACAAAATAGTGACTATTTGTTGCCTCCTATATTTTGCCGTCCGGAGGTAAATCCTCTGTAGACCCTACTCTTTTAGCGTAATTAAAAATGAGAAGTATTGCATTGATTAAGCGATGCTATGTTTGGTCCATGGAGTGCATTTACTGAAAAAGGAGTATCCAGAATATAAAAATATGTACCTCCTATTCTACGTTTTATCAGATCCCCAAAATGATTAATGTAAAAATATCGAAGATAAGATGTTTCGTATTTATCAAGTGTGAACAATTTTTTTTAAGTTTAATTATAGAATCGAAGTTGACATCCAAACCTTCCGTACGCCCAGCGTGTGACTCCTGAAATCTATTTTCCGTCATTTCGAAATGACTGTAGATAAATTGTGGACCGACTCGGAAACATCCATAAACTATCTCCGTATATTCAATTAACTCACATATCGAATAGATGGTCGACGTTCGATGTACAACAAACGAGTACCGCTGAAGCGTTTCCGCGATGTGGAATTCCTTAAAAGAAGTTATGCTTGGATGAACATTTCGAAAAATTATCGCGATAAATAAACGGGAGTCCAGAAATGAATGTACATTCATCCACCAGCACCGGAACGACATAAAATCTTTTGGTTCAATGTGGCCATATGAGTGGCGATAATCATCTGATGACTAATTATGATTTTTTTTTCTAAATTATCATGTAATTATCGGTGAAAAAAGTGTCATATCTGTCCTCCGGTAGTGATTTAGTTCACATGTAACATGGAGACGGCACTGTTTTTCCGTCCCGAAAAATACACATAAATAAGCACGATTACCTGGCGTCGTGAATAGCACACTTATTCCTATGGTCGTCGATTCCAGCACATATCTTCAAAGGTTCCCGCTCCGCTGGTTCGCAAGCAATTAGTCGGTATTTTTCGCGGTCATTTCCTATTCACCCGAGTTATTTTTTTTTTCGAAATATGAGCGCATAGAATTCTGGAGAACTATCTACGGTTGTCTTCTGATTGATGAGAAGACGATCGCAAGGGATTACTGCGCAACGAAGATATAAATTGCGCCGTCTCTAAACGGAAACGACCAATTGATTCAGATGACCACTGGAGTCTTCGAGGTTTTTTGATCATTAAATCTGATATGGGCGATTGATTCTATTCTATATACGCCCAAAACTAATACCCCATCTGTCCTTAAATTATTAGAGATGGTTAGACCAAATCGGTGTTCAATCTAAAAAAATGACAGTTATAGAACACATCAATAACTCTCCCTCAGTATGTCCATGTAAGTGCTCAGTTCAATTCACAACCTCCCGAATTTGTGGGATAAAGCGGTCTATTTGTTGTAAGACTACACTTATTTTTTTTTATTCTACGAAGAAATTACAGTTTTCTTAGAAAATCATAAGAGATTCAGACATGTGAGTGTTCTAGTTCAACTCATCTAAATGAAGAATGACGGTAAATACAATAAGTGTTAGTTATATGCGGTCAATTGAGACATGATATTATGCGCAAGCCCAAAGATCTGAGGAGGAGAACCCTTCGATTCTGGACGAATCGCGTGTACTAAAGCTCAGTGTTTGTGTCGTTTTTTAGGCCCTACGTACTACGTATATGCTTTCGAGTGAAGGCGCAAGCGCGACTTACTATCGGGGATATGTCTGCAATGGACGGATCATTTTTCGTATGTTGAAGCTATCGGCGATCGTCCAAAATCCACAGATATTCATCGCTCCGATACAGCTTCACCGATAGAATATTAGTTTTGGGCTATAATCTATAGAATATTCATTGTTTGAAGAAGAGTAACAGTTATCTTTAAGGGTGAAGAGAAAGTAATCATTAGTTTATTCTTCGAGTTTTCGATTTATAATCATGTTGTGGAGAAGACGTAATAGGATACCCGGTAACCAACAGGTACGAAACATATTTCAATTTCTTCCTCGTTGCCGTAATCAATTCAGCTGGTAGGTGTATCATCAATGCCAATGGCTTTCAATCTGCTAAATTTCCCCCGGGGCATCACAAATTCTTTCATCACCTAAATCATCAAGTTGGACAGCTTCTCCTAATTCGATAGCGTTCTCAGTTTCTCAATGTCACCCATCTACCAATAGACAATTTTGGTGTAACTGTTGTTGCGCTCGTACGCAAGACGTTTATTTACCGAAAAATTACCATTGAAAATAGAGGAAGGAATTTTCGAATCGAATAAACAAGATTAATATCGAGATAAGAGCGGTCGCTAGTCGCATCACGTAATTTTTCGCATCATCGCATGCGTTCTTAATAGGAGTTCATATGCATAAGACCCAGTAATGATACCGTTTGTCGTCGATGCCGGGGGGCGATTGATGATGTAAAGATCGAATCGTGTGGTGGCTCGACGGTCAGCGCGGCGCGGTCGATACACGCTAGACGGTTACCGTTACGTATCGGGGGCCCAGTGAAAGCGATCTCGCGATGGGATGAATTAAATGTACCACTTTTCGGCTTGAACGCGACGAGACTTTTAATTTTCACGTCCGAACGATCCGGATGTTGTTCGCCGTGCTTTCAACACCCAAAAAATTCCCACCGACTTTTTTGTACCGTAGTACTACGTACTACTACTACGGACAACTACCTACACGATTTGATTACAATTCTTTCTGGCAGATCTAGATATACCACGTGGGAAGAGGCGAATACAGCTCACAGATCAGCTACGCCAAGAATGTACAAAGATATTAAAATCATTTCAACAAACCCGCTAAGAAATTGTGGCCCACTGCGTTCACCAAAGTGCTATATTTATTGAGAATATTGACAAGTTTTGTCGCTAGATCTGACAGAAAAATTTGATTCGGTTCCCTAATTTCTCTTTTTTTGTCCAAATAGGAGTTTGGGTTGCTTAAATTAGTTATATGCTGTGAAAACCCAGATGAACCCCAATGTTTTTGGGGGTATCGGTAAATTACAGTGGCGGGTTGTCTATTTCGAAGTCCCTTCAAGATTTCGCGAAGGGAAAGAAAACAATAAAATTTTAGTTGGAGATCTTCTTCAAATCGTAATTTACATTTGCTTCAGTTTCGCTGAAGTCCAAGGGATCAAATGTGTAAATTAGCTGCGTATCGTCCGCGAGCCTTTGGTTTTCTAATTATCGAATGACTTCATCCAGATCAAAAGTGTACAACAGAAACTGAAATGGCCCCAGGACTGAACCTTGGGGCACCCCAGACTTCACCCCCTCTGACCCCCGATCGACCCCTCACGTGTCTCAGTTAAGTAACTCTGGGAAAAAATTGTTTATTTTCACTGGTTGGAACAAAATATATGGATTTGTTTGAATTTTTTTCTCTCTTAGTCGCGCAATAAATGCTTGAAAATCGATTAATCGATGAAGCTTCATGAAACTTTTAGTTTTTTTACTCCACAGATGAGTTCAGCCCGGATAGTATTTCCAGAGATATTTTATAGGATCGTGCATTAACACTCAAACGTGTATGGAGACCTTTATGGCTGATGTTTATACAGGGTGAGTTTTGTAACATGAGACATGCAAATTACTTGAAAAGGACGCAATATCGGAGAAAATGTTTGGGACAAAAATTGTAAGGTTTCGAGGGGGAATTTAGATGATGAGCTTGAATTTGATTTTGAATCTCGTCTTCAGAGTCAAATGAAGGTCAACTTGAATGTTTCAAATGTGAAGCCCTATGTTTTTTTACGGATATACAATGTGGGTGAAAAGTTTCTTAATGGAAGAATTTTTTTAGAAGTGTCTAGTTTTTCCGGCAGAGGGCGCAAGATTTTAGGAAAGTTTGTTCTTGAATTTGTTTGGAGGGACTCATACTTGCCCCGTTAACTCTACATAACCAAAAGCCACTTCAAAATTTTCTTGAAAAACACTTTTTCATCAATGTGTGGGAGTTCTAGGGGACATAATGAGAATCTTCCGAAAAAATCCCGAACAAGCAGATTATGAATCCGTAGATAAAAATAGGGTTTCCCATTTGAAAAATCCAAATTGACCTTCATTTGACTTTGAAAACGGGGTTCAAGGTCAAATTCAAGGTCGTCATCTAATTTCACCCTCGAAACCTTACAATTTTTTCTTTCAAACATTTTCTCCGATATTGCGTTTTTTTTTTTCGTGTAATTTGCATGTCTCAAGTTAAAAAACTCACCCTATATGTGTCGACATTTGACGGAAATCGAAGAGTATTCACAGTGAATATCGATTCACGAAAATTTGTTGAATGCAATATGTGAATATGTATACAAGATAACGTACCAAATGTTTTTCAAAAATCTGTTCGTAGAATTCGCTATGATAATGAAGCAGTTCCTGTGTATGAAGTTTCTTGTATTTTTTTGTCATATTTTCTGATGTTGTTTAAATTTTTGTTTCTGATTGATATTTTCTCAATTTTTCTGATTTTATAATATTTGGTGCGTTTTTGAAATTGAGGAATTTTTTGAAATGATTCTTGGGTATTCTCTACTTAGTTTCCCGGATTGCTCATTATTTTTGCATTTAATGGAAAATGAGTAAACATTTTCGTGAAACTTCTGCAGAATTAGGATCGACTTGGAAAATATCTTCAAAATTCGATGTTTTTGATCTTAGACTTCTGCAAAATTTAATGAAAATGTTGAATTTTTTGTAAAATCAAGGGATTTTTGACACTATTCTGAAGATTTCATTCAATTTCTGTCATAATTTCGAAAGCAACTTTGGCACAATCCGTGATTTACTAAGTCTCCAGAATCAAGATTATTTTGCTTGAATTCTTATTTATGTCAACTGATTTCTCAATGTTTGAATAAAACATCTTCGACTTAATTCTGCTTGATTATTTTTTGAAATTGATGTATGTAGTTGTCGTGAAGAACGAGGTTTTGAATTTCTGTACATTTATCAAGTATAATATAATATAATTACTCTTAAATTTTGAAATCGATTGACCGTCTCTAATACGAGATAAACTTAATCAAAGATCGGTTCATGAAGATCAATTATAAGGACTACATAGTGTTGTTACCAATTTATTAGTATTATTAAAAAAATAACTGTCAGAAATTTTTTAGAGACGAACAATCGCTTAATATCGATGTAAAATTAAACGAAATCTTGGTTGTATTACGATCACCACCATTTAGATATATCAAGAATGTTTTCGAAAAGTTTACACAAATGAATTTTTGCTGTTGTCGCATTACATTTGGGGAAGCGATTTATTTGAAGAAGACTGAAATGCAAGAATTTTCAATTTTGTAGGTGCAGCTTATCATTATCAGCACCGAGAAATGAGCCACACTTGAAATACAAATTTCGAAAGAATGAAATGAATTGTTTACTTCATCAATATAAACTAGAGGCTCATAGCCCCCATCTCTACGCCCGGGCAAATGTGGCTGCATGTCCCCCTTCCACTTGGCTCTGAATTCACGCAACCGTTTACACGAAACATTATTCAACATTCGAAAACAACAAAAAGTAATAATAATTGAAAATTCAAAGGTTTACGTGTGAAAAAGATATATTTCAAATTTTGTCATATCCGTTTTAATAAAATACACAATTCAGAGAACAAAGTTGTAAGAATATTAATTTACGGTTATTTCCTGACATTTCTGCAGAATGCATCGAAAATGTCGAAACAACTGGCGCCAGCGGAACGTCAGGAAGTAATTCCAAACAGCGACGGTCACTCTACCCAAAGAAGAACGACGCGAAAACCCAAACCTCTTCGTTAATTTTCAGTTTGTATCCGTTTCCGCACTATGATTTCAAGTCGAAGATTATTGATTCAATCCGAACTCAAATGAAACTAGAATAGTAGACGTTTGGAAACTTATTAAAAAAATTGTATGGACTTTGCAGTACCACTTTCCCCATTCTGATTTCAAGTTACAGTGTTTTCAGATTGGTACAACTGAAAAATTGTTGATTCTATCCCCAAATCAAAGTGGTGTACACCACATATCTGAAGAATTACGGAAATACTAATTTGTAATCAGTACCCGTTTCCGCACTCTGATTTCAAGTCGAAGTGCTTCCGCTCTGGAACAATTGAGATTATTGATTCAATCCGAATTCTAATGAAACTAGAGTAGAAGACGTCTGAAAACTTATTAAAAAAATTGTATGGACAATGCTTTGCAGTACCACTTTCCCCATTCTGATTTCAAGTTACAGTGTTTTCAGATTGGTACAATTGAAAAATTGTTGATTCTACCCTCAAATCAAAGTGGTGTACAGCACATATCTGAAGAATTACGGAAATACTAATTTGTAATCAGTACCCGTTTCCGCACTCTGATTTCAGGACGAAGTGCTTCCGCTCTGGAACAATTGAGGTTATTGATTCAATCCGAATTCGAATGAAACTAGTATAGTAAGGGCCCTTTCATATTAGGATTCGTGAATCGGATTCTCGTAGCCCAGATTCAAATGTTACGTTGCAGCAAATGGAACCTTTCAGATTACGATTCAGATTCTTTATAGCTTTGGGATTCTTTATGGCTCGGTTGACACGTTCTTGTGTTTTTTGCTTCGGTAGCCGGATTCAAAACTTACGTTGGAACAAATTAACCTTTTCACATTAGGATTCAGATTCTTTATGAGCTTGCGATTCAAAAACATTTCGTCGATCGGTGTTTTCGGTCGCCGGAATTCTTTACGAGCGCAGTAACCAAAACAAATATGTGTTAAGTAATTTAATCCCGACTTGTTCTTCACGTTTGTTCGTGTGTCTGTCATCAGAACATTGGAGATATGCCTCCGCAAGGGATGAGTTATATTATTTTTTCCAAACAGGTTTTGGGGTATTGTAACAAACGACGATACCTTTTCATCACGCTCTTGATTTATTTTATGTACCCAAGTTTTCCTATTTCTCTTTCTATTTTTCGTGAATAAATACCACAAACCTATCATTTCTAATTCATCCATGTTGCTCTTGTTAAAATCGAATAAGGAACGCAAATATGGGTAAATAATTATATGAGAGCCGAGCGCGTGAAGTGGAACAATAATAAAAATAGAGCGGGGTAACGCAACGTCAATCGTTCGAAATTCAGAATCTGTAACATGAAACGCACCAAATTCGTTTGTTTATTAAACAAATTTTATGGGAATCGGATTCAAGAATCCTAATATGAAAGGGCCCTAAACGTCTGGAAACTTAGTAAAAAAATTGTATGGGCAATACGTTGCAGTACCACTTTCCCCATTCGGATTTCAAGTTACATTATTTCAGATTAGTACAATTGAAAAATTGTTGATTCTACCCTCAAATCAAAGTGGTGTGTAGCACATATCTGAAGATTTACGGAGATTCTAATTTGCAGTCAGTACCCGTTTCAGCATTCTGATTTCAAGTCAGAATGTTTCCGGATTGGATTAGTTTAGGCAGGACACATATTTTTTGGCTTTGGATAATTATAATAATGTGACGTCGACCTCTGGAACAGCTTGTATATTAAAACCATGGTTTTTCAAAAACTCTCTGACATCTAGTAATGAAACACCCGAATATTCGATCAGAGTTCTGAGTAATAAACAACGCAGTGAGTTCGTGCAATTACGATTTACAACTAAAGAACCGGAAATACCAAACACAATTCGATCGCGAAAGGGCAACTATCTGTTCCCATTTTCTGAAACATTTCAATCTTCAATGTCACTTTCACTGTCGTTTTGTGACGTGAAGAGTCGTAAAACAGCGATGAATCTAGCGGACCGTTAACCGAGTCGCAATAGTTCCCGTAAAAAGTTGAAAACAAAACGATCGATAAAAAGCCGAACAATTTGTCGAGGTGAATTAACTAATTTATATATTTTTTTTGTCTACGAGACAAGAGAACGGAACAGGACCACGACCGTGTTCCAGTAGAAAGAAACAATGAAGATGACAAATTGAGAAACGATCGTTAATTTGATGGATGTCCAATTGTACCTGGTTGCCTGATGGGCAACAATAACAAATTAATTTTTCTTGATTGCGCAGTGTATACGAAGAATCACCCACACTGTCCGCTTGGATTATAATTTATTTTGAAACAATAGAACACGATTTTAATGCAGTCATTGACTAAGTTACAACCGCGAACATGACAAGTCATGTGTACAATTAGCATACAAAGTTCGAGCAAGAAACGAAACGGTCGATATATTAAATGTTCCGGGAATCGAGGACTGTGACTGTATGATCTGGTTTATTTAATAGTCGGTCGCCACGTTTTTTCGAGCCGATTCGCGGGAAACATCAATTCCTGGACTGCGCGGCGCGCGATTATTTAACAATTCTAATATGGCCGTACTACATGAACACGAGTCCGGAGATAATTGATGGATCCATTCGAGAACAACCGCAGTTTCTAAGAACCTGAAATTTAATACGCAATTAATATGGGTATATGGCAAAGCCGTCGTGAAATTCGCAATCGATATTTCGCAAATTGCGAAACGGATTTATCGCCGGAACTTGTGGGAGACAATCAAGCAATCAAGGAAGATATATCTAACAGTAAATGAAATATTTCGTGGTACGCGAAGATTTCTGCGAAGGTGTTAGTGCCAGTCGTTTTTCCGCCGATTTCATCCTCCAGGAAACGACGGATTTAGTTTGAAAATTACATACGATAATGCCAATTTTACGATTTCACAGCGAGATAAAACAAATCAATCAAAATAGCCGTTATGTAATCATTACAAATTATCGGAGAATCGTGCGTGGTTTATACGATCGATCTTTATTAAGCGACGCACTAGCCAGCTATCGCTGCTTTCGTTAATTAAAATAAATTTGTCGAATTATATTAACCAAAATCGTCGGGTAAAAGTTCTTCGTTCTTTCACGTCGAAAACATCTGGTCACGCGTTCAAATCTCTGTGGCAAATTGAAAACGAGAAAGAACATTACAGTGTGAATTACCGTGACGTAATTTTATGTAATACAGATAAAGCTATAGGTTATCGTGAACATTATATCTAAATGTTGAGTTGCGTTGTTTACTTAAAGTTTATTATTTTCCACCGCGAGATCGCAATCGAAAAGTTTTTAGTGCATATTCCTGGTCGTTGTCGACGTAATTGCCGGTATATTAAATTTTTTCCGACTTTCTACTTACTTGAATTCAGCAATGTGCGATTCGTGATCGTTCAAGCTGTTTTTTTAGTTGACTGAAGTTTAAGGGTTGGACTAACTAGATGTGTCCTCATTTCACAATGATTACTACTAGTATTGATCGTTGAAGTATTAACCCAAAAAGTGAAACTTATATAGATCTTGAAGTAACTAAAAAGGCTAAAAAATTAAACGAATCAAAAATTGAAAAAAAAAAGATATATAAATTATAGCAATTCAGGGGAAGACTTAAATGATGAGATATTTTCAAAGATGCGTCAATAAAACAACTTAAACCGAATATCAAACAGCTTTATTGAAATTTATTCATTTATCTATTTATTAGCCAGAGTAATACATTAAGTTAAAATCAAATATAAGTACATACATCTGACGAACTCGCAGTTATAACTACCTACCCATTAGCTACACATAGGTCTTCACTTACTAACTAGAAGACTTATTTACTAAAATCTTAAAATCTAAAATATTTGTAATTTCACTCTTAAAGTGCGTACATATAGGATAAATACTCTCTTTATAAAATTTATGATTTCTATCACAAAATTCAATTTAGACCAAACATAAAAATTTTCCATCAGATTTAACATTTTTTTTTTCTCCCAACTCCTTTAACAATAAAAGAAATTAAATAACTATATTTCTAACCCAATCTACTAATTTAGATTTGATTAATTTTTTTGTTAAATTTAATATCTTCAGTTTATTTGGTAAAGTAAAATAATGACTATTTTTATCATTCGAGGTTTTATTTTTGGTTAGTAAAATCAGACTTTTGTTTCTTGTTACACAACTTGATGTTTCATATTTATGTTTCAATTTATCATAATAAAAAATAATAGATTCCAAAATAAAAGATTTTTTAATTTCTAGTGACGGCAGTATAGTTTTATCTTTTTTCAGAGCAGTCTTTTGTACTCTTTCCTGTAAATTCAGTGAGGAGTTTAATGTGTATTTCGGAAACAACACCAAAAAACATACTCAAAGGGTAACACAAAGAAAGGACCAACTTTATAGGGAAAAATAAAGTTGAATTGATTAAAAAAAATGAATTTTAATTAAGATTGCAAAACAATTAAAACACATTTTAATAAATTGAAAACTCAGATTCATCGACCAATAAAAATAGCTGAAATATCACATTGAAAAAATGTCAATGGTAATCAATATGAGTAAAAGACAATGTAGAATTGTATCAAGCATTTATGTGGACAGAATTGTAAGCCGAAAAAAGAAAAAAGACAAATCAGGATTGAACAGAAATTAATTAAAAACAAAGAACCAATATACAATAATCTATAAAAATAATGAAGAAACTTAACTGTTCTTCAATATCTCGAAAAACATCAAATAATCATTGAGAACCAATTTGGTTTCAGGGATGAACGGAAAACTGAAGATGCAATAAGAAAACTAACACCAAATATAAACGAAAACTTGGCTAAAAAGTTCCATCACACCGCATCTCCATTAACATAGCCAAAGCGTTTGATACGGTCTACCAAAATAGACTTCTCCAGAAGTTAGTAAGCTGCTGAATGAGAAATACCTTTTGGATCGAAAACAACTCGTACAAATCGATAACCGCCGCAGTTGGGTCAAACTTTTTAAATATCGCGTTCCACAAGGAAGTGTATTGGGTCCGATTTCGTTTGTTGTCTATATCAATGGCTTGATGAAAATTAAATACAGTATACAGCAAACTTATGAAAAGAACTAAAGGAGATAGCACAACCGCTATTTCTAAAGATAAAAAAAATATTTAATATACAAAAAACTCAATTTAAACGTAGACAACATGTTCGTTCTGGTCCACAGAAACTTGTGCATTTGGTTAACGATAAAGAAACCTCACTAGTTACGACAAAAACAACCAAATATCTCGGAATCGCAATTGACCAGAGCAAAATCAAAATCTGACAAATAAACGGGAAGGCTTCTTATAAGTGTATAAAACATGAATTGAATCGCAAACTTCTTATTGCATAATTGAATGGGAAGTTATTTATAAAAATCATGAAAAAAAGAATCAAAAACCAGAAATGGAAATTATTTATGAAAATAATTTACAAGAAAACAACGCACATTTCCAAGTGAGAATATCAGAGATATATAACATTATGCGATTGCAGATATTGGCAATAATCACAAATATGTTTCGGAAAAATATCGTAACTATCGATCAAAAGCAATAAATCGAACACATTGATAATCAAGACTTTACAAAATTATAGGACAAAAATGCCCTACTTATATTGCGCCTAAACTGTATGAAATATTAATGGAACACCTGAAAATTGTAAGAATACAGATTATTTAATAAAAACTTCAACTATGAAGGAACGTCGATACTAATGAAATTATAAATGATATTATAGAAAAATATAGTGCTGCGCCCTTCCTGAAGATGATGACAAATAAATAGGAGAAGGGAAAATGGACCAGGAAAAAAATCAAATACAGTAAAAATATACATTTTAAAAATTTTTTAGTTCAAAGTTTATATTGTTCATTCAAATTTCACAAACGCACAGGATTTTGAAAAAAAAATTGTATCTATGGAAGAAATTTTTTATTATTACGATTATTATTTTTATCGTATAAAACTCCATATCAAAAATATATTTCCATGTTTGGATTCAGTATTTGAGGATTGCACCACCAATTTCACATTTGAAATGCATTTTCTTGGGAATGAAACAACCTGTGGTTTTGAAATGCATTTAACAAATTCATAGTGCAAATTTTACGACTGTACAACAATTTTTTCTTGGTGTTTGGTTTTTTTTTCGTCGTGTGTTTTTTAAGTCCGACAGCAATAATAACGTTTTAATTCGATAGACGATTTCATTCAAGAGTAAAAATCGTAATTAATGGATGCGTTCGATGCTCAAGTTGATTATCGAGCGAAAATTAGAATATAACTTGGCGGATGCGCTAGGTTTTGCATATCGCAAAAACATGTAATATTTATCTTTTGTGTTGCACGTCGAACAAGTTGGTACAAACCGTTGATTATATGAGCCCCGATCGCTATATATGCAATTTATATTGCATTCAAAAAGCGGAATTTTCCGCTGAATTTGTTTTGCACGTCTTCCAGGAATTTCAATAATTTTCGAATTTCCGAGAATATTTCAAAACATGTGTTTGCTATGAAAATCCTCAAAAGAATTTTGAATTGTTTTAGTCAGATAAATAGATAAATCTGAAAATTCTGGAAATAGGGAAGAATTCCAAAATTCACTTTGACATCTTGCAGTTCTGAAAAATAATTAAAAATTTTCTAAAAACTTCCTCATAGTTTTTCACGAAATCGGACGTAGGTGAATAAAATGGTGAAAACCTTGAGGGGCGATGAAGTTGCAATTTGCTTCCTTTTTCTAAATTTGTAGATTGGGCTATGAATGAAAACACTATTTGCGCCCCACATTCATTAATCACTATTAAAGGATAAAAAGTGACATTGTTATTCGGTGCCGTTGAGTGAATCAAGAGAGTAGAAAAATTTGAGACAAAAAGTTTTCAATGCGCCACACTCTACATTTCAACGTCGAACAACCTTGGCCTTTCCATACAACGCATTGAATGTCAACCAGCTCATTGTTATTTCAGCAATTCTTTCACCGATTAATAAAACAGTAACTGAAACTTTTTTCTCGCGACCGATCTCCTACCTGACAGCCGAGTGTTCAAACAAATAAACTGTTGAAGTTCCGGTTTTGAATCAAGGACAGACAAATAAATTCGGCGGATTTTTTCTAATATTACGCAACAAAATAATATGCACTTTACGTACGTTTTAGGTTTACGGTTCCTTCACCTTGAAAACGGCGCTTGAATTTCAAATAAACAACTATCCGATTTGAATTTGCGATCGATAGTCAGTCGTCGGTCGGCGCGACTCGTGCTAATCACGTTTCTGTTTCGTTCGACAAGAACCAAACAGCCAACAGCGGGTTGAAACGTTTGCGTTTCGGTTCCATCTGCTTAGGCTTAATTGGAGTGGAAGATCACAAAGAGCTGTGATGGATCGTTGTCGATCAAAATCGTTCTTTGAGCGAATAAGTTAATTGACATGAACAGAGTCGAAGTGCCCGAAGGCCTCCTACACACAACAATGCGCCGATAAAATCTATATTGCCATATAAAGCCGCATTGCTCAACGGCATAATACTTGAGCAAGAAATAATCGAAGTGTGAAAGTTCATGAATACACCTCATTTGAAACTGTACATTGTATAATCTTGTTACTGAAAGCAGATAGACAGCATTCAATTAGGGACGGACAGTAATATACTATCAATTTTTCATGCTGCGGTTTTCAGTTTACGGGATCAAGGAGGTAAAACGAATGGAATTTCATATTTTCGGAATGATTTGTATTAAGATTATTGCAACTTTAATAACCCATTAAACTGAATAGGACCTCGATGACAGGACAGTGTTGGTCATGGTCGTACCGGGCATTTCATCAAGGTGGCGGCTGCCTGGGACATAAAAACCTGGAAAGAATGGAATGCATTTATCTTTCTATAAAAATGTTATGAGATGGAAAGTCTGAATTTTTTTTTGCGAGTGGTCATTAATTTCAATACGAGATTGATCAGGTTTTCTAGTTATGTGAAATATTATTGTTTTAAACATTCTTTCTAAAACTAATTTCACGAGTACGTAGATTGATTCCGTGTTTAACATTTCCCAAATGCTTTTTGTTGAGAAAGTCTAGAATTGCAATTTTGGCAAAGATAACAAAATGAAGAGAACTACTTATCTCGTATAATATCCGCAATTCATGACTACTTTCTTTTGTAAAATAAACAATTCATTTTATTGGTTGGGATCTTTTTCTGAAGCGCCCCTATTGGTACGTTTGGGTTACATGCCAAAAATCGTTCGTTAAATATAGGAACTGAAAATTGCCAAAACTTTCAGTATTCGTCTCATTGTTTTCATATGAACATTCACTCAAGAGTATTGCTGAAACAGTGACAACCAGTTCTGGAAAAATTTGACAAAATCATTGAATAAAAATCAATTCAGTAAGTTAGTCGAACATATCCAAAGAAGAGCACATTTCGGTAATAAGCTTAAAGAAATTGGAGTGTACAATGAATGGCAGCCAAATTTCTTTTGACATTATGCATTAATTCGAGAAAATAATCATAAAAAATTACGATGACGGAAATTTCCTTGAAACATTAATTTTTTACATAAAATTCGAGATGATCTTAAATTGTGCCTAGAGAAATATCGAATTTAGAAGACGTTTTCCAAGTTGACCTTTATTTTCAATCAATTTTTTTCATTCTCATTGACTGCAAAAATAATGTAAAAAACTCAACCCTACAAAAATTATAAGCCAAAAAAATTGAAAATGTATCAATAGGGCACCAAAATTTGAATAAAATCAAAAGACATAACAAAACAAAATATGAAAAATTCTGAAAGATGAAAAATTGATATGACTTGTAATAGAAATATTCTGACAAATATTACAAAGCAAAAAAAAAAAACATACAAAGAATCAACTGAAAGCATACAATTGAAAATTCGATGGAAATTTTGCTAAAAATCTCGACAATAACTTAAAAATTCCTGAAGACCTACAAGATTTAGAAATCCAGAAGATTATAACAAGAGCGACAAAAACATATCAACGAGAATTCAAGCAAAATTCGCGTAATTTCGAATTTTCAATTCTTAGTTTATTGTCAAATTTTCGGAAAAATTATTAGGTTTTCAATCAATAAATAACTTTCCATTATTGAATGAAAAGTTTCTCAGTATCCATGCGAAAATTAAAATCTACATTCTTTTTAAATTTCTAAGTTTGTGAGGAAGTTTCGCAAAAAAATTACCAAAAAATCAACAAAAGAACTGAAAAGAACACAAAATTGTAAAAAATTAGGAAATAATTGGGAAAACTATCTTTAGTTTCAATATCAGTTCTGAAATATTCTAGGACGGGTTGAAATTTTCGAAAATAAAACGGAATATGAAAATTGCATGAACAAAAATTGATAAAGATAAATACACAAAAAAACAAAATTGAAATAAACTTGAACGGGATGAAAACACAAAATGAAAAAAAGCACTTTCAATGGTTTCGAAGTATTTGCGGATTTTGAAATATATTCCTGCAATTATTTAATGAAAATGAAAGGGAATTTTTTAAAATAACATGATTTGGCATTGATCATCATAGAAATTTCCTAAAAATGTAATAATTTGTATTCAATATTCATGGTTTATAATGAACTTCTCAGATTTTCTTCTCAAAAAATTCCGCATACCGTACAAAACAAAGCGTGAAATGTTTTTAGAAATATATTATTATGAGAGTCTCTAGATAATTTGTAGATTTTCACGAAAAACTGGCAATTTTTATCGTATTTTGAAGAAATTTCTTAATTGCGTGAAGGAGATCAAAAAGTTGACCATTCTTTGAAGGAATTTCTTGAACGAAACGATTTTCGAATTTTAGTGAAGTTTTTCTGCACGTTTTCCTAAAAATTTTGATCATCATTGGGCTCCTTGAATTTTCTCAAAATATTTATAAAATTTTGCATTGTTGTAGGACACGAGAAACCAAAATTGATGCAGATGAAGCTATTCATTCATCAATGTGGGCTTCAAGGTTCTTTTCTCGACTCGGTGCATAGTCGGCTATGATGGTTAAAGCTGAAGCAAATTATCCTTTTAAATATAATATCAGCTTTGGAATGCCTCGGGGTTCAGTTCTTGGACCCCTTCTATTTATGTATGTTGTTGATAAGCAAGGTTAAGTCTACCTGACGGTGTTTCTGTAATTGTAGCTGATAGATTTCCTGGGGAATTCGTGAGAGTTTAATATATCTTGAAGGAATTTGTTAATTGGTGCCGATTGAATAATTTGATGTGTTCGTTTTTACTGAGGATAGTGTAAAATACGGAGACAAATCTGTCTCAAAAACCTGAGAGAACTGAGTTTCTAGAACGAAAAGTCAAGAAGACAATCAATAAAACAACGCTTTCAACAGTCTTGAATCATTTAAAATGAATTTGAAAAATTGAGTACAATTTTTTGTAGCTGATATGTTTCAAGAATACATGATATTCAAGAGTTGGTTGTGGGTCACCATTTGCTAATCAGAAGCGAAAAAATGAGAAAGTTAGAATCATTATCTGTATTTTAGCATTTATAACAATCGATCGTACATTAGAGGTAGGTAGGTACCGAAATTGTTTACTTTCGCTCTCTAAACGCGCGAAATCAATCGGATTCTACATTTCGAACGTGAATCGTAATCGACTATTGTTCGAGGCGTCGAAAGATTAGAGTTCGATTGTTAAGAATTGCGGAATTCTTGCTCAACAGAAAATGATACTCGTGTTCGACATTTGATTTCGATGTTCGAACGAGAGACCGATCGAAAAAGCGTGAAAACGCTCTTGATCTTTCTGAAATTCAATTACGCGTCCACAATAGACCTGTCCTCATCCGATACTGTAACTCCTAACTGTAAAATTTACCTTCCTCTATCAGTCCGAATACCGAACGTACTATAGATAATTTTCTGCCATGAAGTTTTGATTTATATCGCCGCGCGGCGGCGATGGTCAACTTTTCAAGCTTCCTTATTGAGACTTTACCGGCCGTTTCTTGCTTCATGAATTTCCAATAATCGATTATACAAAGCCAGATCTGGCCGATCGGTCATCGGCAAAAAGCAAAAACCAGGAAATTCCGCGAGCGACTGCTCGACGCTTTTTGAGTCGTTACTAAGTTGGGCATTTTGGAATTTCCAATGTCGACTCGCCGCGCCGCGCCGGAAGCGGAACGTATCTGAAGATATTATCTCGTTAATATTTTTTTGTACCTAATACGTTTAATAGGAAAAAGAGTCACCTTTTTTTTCATAATAATGAATCAAACTGTTTTGTGCACACTGTGCAAAAGCCAAATGGAATAAATCAATTATTTCGGTTACTGTGTTTACTCATAAAAAATACATCAAAAAATTAGTATTTCACGACCCAAAAAACTGATTTCTACTTCAATCTACTTTCAATGGCAGGCACAAAGTATGGGATTCTGATATATTACTCGAAAGGTCTCTTCTTTTTATTTCAAACCGTTAAGGCAGATTCTCACTGCGACAGGCACGGGCACGGCACGGTCTCGGCAAACAATTGAAATACGATTTATGTGTTAAATAGGGTATCCACTTTCAACCGATCGTCGTCGGGAGTTCTATGTTTTTTTCCGCAGATATTTGTCCATACATGTGCTACACAGCTCATTTGAAATAGTGAAAAATATAGAAGAATATCTGGGAAAAAAGGTACCTACCCCCTGACGCTCGGTTAAAAGTGTCACTGAAAATCTTATTCATTAAAAAAAATACACCAACTCCGACAACTGTCGGTTGAAAGTGAACACCCTATTCGTTAACACATAAATCGTATTTTAATTGTTTGCCGAGACCGTGCCGTACTCGTGCCTGACGCAATGAGAATCGGCCTTTATTTTACTCAAAACTTGGTTTCTATTTGAGTCTCCATAATAGAAAAGAAGCAAAAACCATATAACAATGTGCTTTTCATGTGGTGTCCATTAAAAACACATTAAACACTTTCCACGGCAATCCTAGTTCGCAAAGTGTTTTGTAATATAACTTATCCTTGCAAGTTGTCAGTATTATAATTTTTTGTTGAATTCTGAAAAATGGGTCGTTTACAAATGATTAGTTGCGCAAGTAAAATGCGGGTGCGAGACAAAATAAATCGTTCACTTCATGAGAAATTTCCGGATTTCCTGCCAATATGCCAATATCGGAAATGAAATGTATCGAAGTCTTTCGAAATTTGAGGTTGGATTGAAAAATCAGTTTAAGTGATGATCTTTCTGATCTTCTGGAAATATTGAAGAAACTGTTGCAAAATTCAAATTCAATCATAAATTTTTCGCGAAAATGTTTGAAATTCTGAAAATTTATTTCTTTTTCTCATAGAGATGAAAAAAGTTTCATCAAACTCCACTACGAGTTTCAAGTTGCTTCGAATAATAAGGAAATTGTTGAATAAAATTATGTTGAAGATAAGCGTAGAAAACTGGTGGATGCAACAATTCCCGGAAAATGTTTTAATTCAATTAGTCTATCAAAGATCAAAAAATTTTCAGAAAACAAGCAAACCGTCAAAAATACATAATTAGATATAATAATTCTTAGTCATAGTTTTCATTTCATTTTCTTTCAATTTCATCTTTTATCCAAGAATTCCATAGTTTTTCCAATTATTTTTCTGATTCTCTCAGATAGATCTGAAAACTATTGGAAAATATGAAATTCATCGTGAACTCCAATCTTATAACGTGAAGAGAGAACATAAAAGTCAATTTTTCAGTGAATTAAATTTTAGTAGTGCTATTTCTTGCGAATTTTAGTCTTTCATGTTATTTTTCATTTTCTATTACTTTACGATTGACATTTTCGACTATGCTCAATTTATTTGAATTTTCAAACTATTTTTGGGTATCTTGAGAAGGTTATGGAATCTCCTATTTTCATTCATTTTGTGTCTTGAAATTGAGATTTCTATTGTTCGCTTTCCTCTAAATTTCAAAAAATTGCAGGCTAACAACAGAAAAAAAGGAAAAATAAATTTTCGTCAATAAAATGAATGTTGAAACATTATTTTCTGTTTATTATCAACTTTCGAAATTTTTTTGAATCTCTAATTGTCAAGTGTGTTTTGGATAATTTTTCATTTTGTTTGGGAGATTTAAACAGCCTTTTTGGTTCGTCCACCAAGTAATTCAATTTTTCGTATCATTATATTTTTAAAGTTATGACGGTTTTTGTACAGTTTTATATGTATATGTTTTTTTTTATGTTTTTTATATATATACTATCGATTGTTTTGCACATATTTTATATCTTCATACCTTCCAAATTCTTCTAAATTATCTTCATCCTCATCTGAAATTTTACCATTTTTTATTATGTATTTATATTCTGTTCAATTCTTAGGTATTTCAACCTATTTTAAAATCGTTCATAGCTAGTTTTGGGATTTTCTACAGTTTCTTCGACTTTTCTTTAATTTTATTCGAATTTTGTGCTCCCTGAAATAATTTCCGGCCGGTTATGTCTTTTTTCTATATTCATGCGAAATGTTTCAACTATAACTGGAAATCATGAATTATAAAAAAGACGGAAATTTGGACATAAGAACAATCATGAAAAATTTGTGTCCTACATTTTATTTCGTGAATGAATTTCGGAAAACATACAATAAATTTATGTCGATAAATTACAACGATAATCAAAATAACTTGAAAAAATGAAGAATTTGACAATAAAGGAAAAATTGAAAATTCTAACTCACTTTATTTCTGATTGATATTTCTTCATTGATTTTTGGTGGAATTTTTTTTAATAATTTGGGCTGTTTCGGCTTTTTGCTTTTATTTTTTTATTTGATTCGTGTTATATTATTGCCAAAGTGCTTTTGATAACTTCATTTTAAGCAATATCAATTTCTGCATCTTCGACGTTTCTTTTTCAAATTCATATTATAATTTTTTTCGAGATTCAGTTGAAGGCGTTGTCTTCGCCAGTTGCGCCAACTTGAACAGAACCCCCGCGCCAGCTTAACACCTATTTATTTTTCAGTTTTTTTTATTTTTTTTCAGTTTTACATTTTTTTGCTTTAAATCTTCTTCCCATTTTGCGATCTTTAATCTGTCGATTGGCTAAATTTTTATTATTTAAAATGAGCTCACTCCAAACGAACGTAAGTATCCATAAAATTTATCTTCGCAATCGCGGAACTCTTTATACAAAAGATAACAGTCGTCATTTTACGCTCTTGTTTTATTGATGTCATGCACTCAGGTTATTATTTTTATGTTATTTTAAATTTGAATTTTCAAGGAGTAACAACCGGCTTGCACTTTCAAGTTGAAGAATAAACAAAGGCCACCTAATCATTCCTACTACCGTGTTAACATACAACTATCCTTCTTCATCACCCATTCTGGCCAGTTGCCAATCTAGACACTTGCGATATGAAGTATGAGCGTACTCAATGGTTCGCACACCATTGTTTAGAAATCAATAACCCATACAATGTTAATGATGTCATTCATATGTACCGAAATAAGTCCAGATTTGATTAAAGAACCACAGCACCTCAAAGTAAATTGTTATCTGTCGGATAATCAGAATATTTCAATGAGAAAATTCAGTTTATCTGACAGATATTCTCTATTTAGACACAGTTTGCTATATTCAAGCGGATGTTCAAATAGAAACCGAAACCAAAACTGAATTAATCAATTACTCAAATAGCCGTATAATATATGAAACAAAATTGGAGCAACAAGTTTTATCATCCTTCGATCTATCAAAGAGTAATTACGCAAAGTTATTTGTTCGTCTCTATCACATTTATCCTAGGTAGTTATTTTCCTCGCACCTGTTGTCATTTATTATTATTTATCCCCTACTATACATTTCAGTGACGGCCTGTTTCACCGCCTCCAGATATAGTGTCAGATAGTGTATCTGTCGGGTAAACCAAAGTTTTTTGTTATCGCTTAACCTACTCACCTAGGTTCAAGTGCCAGACGTTTTCAGATCGTTAGCAAGCACGAGTGTCCCTGGCATGACCTAACGACTAAATATATAAAATATATAGCTGGGACCAGCGGCTACTTCCGAAGCAGGATGGCATTCTCAAAACAAGTTGGAATTCGAATTCGGTTTTTCTGGATAGTAAATCAGTACTTTGCCCATTAAGCTACCAATGCCATAAAACGAAGATTTCAATTGAAATATATCTGGCGGATAGACTATCGGGTACTTTATCCGGAGCTGGATTGTCTACAGTAGTAGATGAATGCTTTCAGTTTTAATGAAACAATTGAACACTGTAGCAACTCCCGTTTGCTCGTTTCCTTCACTTTGATCGTAAAGCATCCAGTAAAAGCGTTAATTCTCCGATGTTACCACAAATCTTTAGCCATTTGGTGTCCGGCGAGAATAGCGTGTCAGTGGCATCCGTACAAGGCGTGAAAAAAGGATCGTTCTGATCGCGGGGCAATTTGTATAGGTAGCCAGTCTATTTGGTCGCGTTCCCAACTTGGCGAATGAAGTAATTGTGAAATTGTAGCGTTTTTCTACTATTCCGTTTTACCGTTTAAAGTTGTTTTTAATTGTTTCTCCGGGCCGACGTTTCATGAAGATATTTCAGTTAAGTGGTAAAATATCTCATCTCAATTAGGATAAACGAGCGAACGATTACTCGAACAAGCTTTTTCAAACGAGAAATTATGGCGGCATATATGCGGAATTATCAGCTCGGCGAAAGAAATAAATCAACGCCGAACGACCGCGGTTCGCACATAATGCGAACCGCTAGCTTTTCGTTCTAGTTTAATACGATTACGCTAAAAAGTAAATCTTGTGGTATTCTTTTTTTATTCTTTTATACTTTTATATCCAATGGCGAGTGTGAAATTATGAAAAGCTCTGTCAGCAGATAAAGCGAATAAACGAATGATTTTTTGAAGAATGAGGTTGCATAATTGAAATATACACTCGTCCAACTCCATTCGCATATTTCAATTATTGGCCATGAAGAAAATGCAACCGATTTTCACTTTCACGGATAATGGAACGAAAAATAGCAAAGAATCTTAGAATTCGTAAAAAGTTTCTCTAAAATCGACATATGAATTGAAGCCGAAATAGAAATGCGATACTTACAAAATAAACAATGAGCATGAAGTCACAATAGGGATAGAAAATCTGTAATATAGTTAAATGAAACAAATACAGAATATACGCGTAAAACTTCTACAAGAGCCTGAACAAATTCAAATTAGGCAAGCAGAACTCACATAATGAAGAATGAAAACGGACTCACATAAGATGTGCAAAACCTCTAGAGAGGGCAAGTAATATAGATACATAATAACGACATAATAAATAAATACCGAATCAACAGGCAAAAATCCAAAAAAATTTACTTAACAATCCGAAAATCGTATTATATTATTATATATTTAAAAAAGATACATGACTCAAAGCCAAAATTGGGGCTATTGGGGCTGAAAAACTCCAAAGTATGTAGATAAACTAAACAACTGCAAAACGGACGATCGAAACTTCTAAAATATACAGATGAAACGAACGCATATAAGACACGCAAAATCAAAATAAATGAACAGAACACACAATATAGACACGCGATACTTCTAAGATGGAATATATACAAAATAGACATAGAATCTTTAACATATACAGACAAAATGGACTATAAATAGAGAGGCAATACTCACAAAATGAATAAAAGCCGAAATAGAGTCTCAAAATCTTCCAAATAAACAAAGTCCAAAGAGACCAGTGAAATTTCTCAATACGACAGACGAAGCAAACGCAAAACCTCCAAAATAGACAATCACAACACATATGGACGCGCCATATTCTAATGGAATAGATGACAGAAATAAAAAATAAACTTGCAATCTTTCAAAATGTACAGAGGAAATGAAGCGATAATATGCACGTGGCACGTTCAAAATAGACAGACGAATCCAAAATCAGAAGGAAAAACGAAACAAACAACAAACGCAAAATAGGCGGCAAAACGCCTTAGATAGACAAGCGGAATAAACCCAAATAATATACGAAAAATCTCCAAAATAAATTAATCTAACGACCAATATACACTTGAAATACTTTTTAGAAATATATAAACGAAACAAAAACATAAGGGACTTGCAAAAACACGAAAATGTTTAGCCGAAACAAACCTAACATACATATACGATTTATGTCAATACGAAATAGACATGCGATAATAACGAAATAGACAGTCGGATCAAAGTCAAAATAGAGACTCAAAATAGATTGGCGAAACTTTTGGAACAGAGAGATAAAATAACCTCAAATTAGGCACGCTAAACCTTAATGAAAAACGCAGAATTTCCATAATAGACAAAATTCAAATAAAATATGCAAAATGTGCAAAATAATCAAACAGAGCACACAATATAGACATGCAGTACCTTTGATAAAGAGACCTTAAAATGCAAAATAGACCTGCACAATCCCAAAATTTCGAGGTTTCCAATTTTTGTCAAAATATATGCATCTTGCTATGAAGATGTTCTTACATAATAGCTGCGCAATAACATTCTGTTTGGATAAAAAATTTTGTTTCATTGGGATTTCGCTTTTCCAGTAACGATTGACTATTCCTTAGAGAGAAATTTTTCGATTTCGTCGGCGCGAGTTTCAAGTCTTTTATCTGGAAGGTCCATCGAGCGCGGGGATTTCGAACACGACCCGAGATCGCCCGATGGCTTTTTACCGTCTTTATCAGATGTCCTATGGCTCGTCGTACCAGATTTGTACCGTAAAGGTGATTGATGGCATTTAAGGCGGCATTTATAAAATCCCGTGAAAGTATAAAAGGATTTATCGTTTCATTGTTCGAAATCGACTACCGAACGAAATGTCAAACGGATTATCACTAAAGTTTCGTTTCGTGATTCCGAGCGCGACCGTCTAAAACGGTTTCCGCGAATACCGACGGACAGCCAATAAACATCTGAAAATTTTTCTTGTTACAGGTGAGGGATCTTCGTGGAACGTTTATGCGAAAAATAGATATAGCGTTATGCTGCGGCAGGTAAGATCTCGTTGTTTATCTGTTTATTGTCTCATTTACAGTAGCACGTTCTTGAAGAGAACCTATGTCTCCTTTACATTCGATAAAATTAATAGAAATTGCACAGATACAGTTCTGCATTCATGCCTTAGAATCTATTCAAAATGATTTCATAGCTGAAAAATATGTTGAACTACAATTGGCGAAAATTATCTCTTCTTATCTTTGTTCGATACTTATCTGCTACAGGTTTTCCCCTAATAAAATTTTTAGGAGCAGTAACAGTATTGAAACCAAATTTATATTTTTGAACTGAAAACTTCTTCAGGCGCATAGGTAAATCATTGAGTCGGCACCTGCTTAATGCGCATGTGCGCAGTAAGCGAGAGTGAAGGATATCGAAATCGAAGAAATAACAAAATTTCAATCCTCATTCATCAACGCAATTTTATCGATTTAACAGTGTTCATTAGTTGTAAATAACAGCTCTGTGCCATTTTATTAACAAAGAATGATAGAAAATCAAATTCCTTCAATTTTTGTTCATCTTCAATTTTCAATACGATAAGATGGAGTTTGCAAATCTATAAATATAACAAATTCCAAAGCTCATCTCTACAAAGTTGATATACCTACTTCTGACGCGATGACGGACAATATACCACACTCTAGATTACAAGAATCGCATATTCATTCAACATAAAGGAGCTACTGGCAGCATTTCAAAGATATGCATGAAAATTAGAGAACACTTTTTCTATCAAAATCGATAGATTATTTGCAAAATAGATTCGAACATGTTTCAGATTTACTAAGTTTCTTCCAAAAGATTTAAGTTATGTCATAAGTTTTATAATTCGAAAACGATCATATTCAACTGAAACTTGAATGAATTCATGAATGACTTGTTTGAATAGGATCAATTATGCTTGAATAGTGGATCGATTTTCAGAAATTCATTACGCTTCAGCAAAAGTTGTACTAAAGCCCGTCGGCGGTCGTTTTTCGTAGGTCAATCAAACATTTTTGACTCAGTAGGGTTTGGAACTCAATTTGAATCAAAAGAAATATAAAGCATCAAAAAAAGTGAAAACCAAAATACCAACTTGAACTCGTCAGGTACGAAGGTTCGGTTGCTTGCTATCAGGCATCCTGTATTTTTTATATTTCTCACGACTTCCTGTTGCATATATCAATTTTAGACAAAGATCATATCACCACCTTTTCCGAACATTCATCGTGAATCAAACAGATTCAAACAGAGAAGGGATTGTTGAAAATGTGGATGAAAATTCCTAGGGTTCATTGATATTAATTTCGACGGATATCAAATGGTTGCCTGATATTTCATTTTTCCATAAAATGAAATAACAATGGTCCTCTTAAAGATAAACTCATACAGGTATTACAGTTTTCCATTTGATTTTCCGAATAAAAATGTAAAAATGCGAGGGCAATCAGTTTCAGACGAACTTTGACTGAAGCGATCTGTTGGCAAAATTTTAGTAAACGTAAAATGAATAAGATTGTCCAACTACATTTCTGCATTTTATTCAAAGTTCGGGCGCTTGCGTTATCTTAATTATTCTCTTTGATGCCCTTTTAGTCCATCAACAAAGCATTCAACGATTAGGAAGGACTTGACATTTATAATGATTGATAATTAATGCAATATATTCCGAAGATGAAAATCAAGATAAACTGAACGCATACAGTGATCGCATAGCTACAATAAATTCCGGTAACATTGTTTTTATCTTTAATGTATGCTCTTCTATAATTCCGAATTTCCTCGAATATAAAATTATCAATTAATCTCAATTTGGCACGATTATCAACAGCGCAGCTGGTACCATCTCCCCACTCTTCTTTGATTCGAAACCGTATTAATAGATGTAGATCTCAAAATTTCGTCAGAGATAAAGATCGAAGGATGTAGTGTTCTGAAAACGTCGCCTGAAAGCAGCATTCGGTGTGGCCCGATGGTAAGATACAATTTAATCCTTTAAAGATGTAACCGATAATGGCGACAAATGAACGACCAAACACAGCCGAACGGTACAATTACAATTATCTTTTGACATTTAACTAATTCGTTCATGCTGGTGAATGGTTAAATTCCGATATAGTCGAAATCTGATAAACATCTTAAATTATTCAAAGTGCGTCATAATTTGTTGCCTGTTTACTTCGTTACAATGTATTTCCTGAGGAAATCGAACCGATGGATTCGATTACTGATTTAATTGGTCAAGGACTGAAGAGCAAGGTTAAAAATATGGCAATTTTTTGATGAGATACAAACTATGAAGTTTATTTCATAAATTCAAATTCAATTGTTTCATTTTTTATCATGGAAATACAAAATAAAACTAGACTAAAAATTCTTCGCAGAATCTCGAAAAATTCATCACTATTGACAAAGACGCAAATATTTGATTTCTTCAGTCTTTTTGCAAATATGAGGAAAAAATTTCATAAAATCGCTACTGTTTGATTTAGAATTTCGAAACATTTTCGAAGAATTTGAAATCTATGCGGTGTTTCTTAATTATTCAAATAAATGAATTGTAATACGTTTCATGGAATTTTTAAATAATTACAGTGATTTTTTTTCAGAATTTTTGGATTCAAAAACTGTTTTCCCAACTTCCGAACTTTACATTGTGTCCCATAACACTACAAACTTCCAAATTTTCAAAATGTCAATTTCTCAAAATTCTGTGGCAGTTTCATCAGGTATCAAGTATAGAATACCTTGAAACCCCACTCGAAGACGCACAGAGTTTGCTCGCATATCTATATTCTGGTGCCAGCAAATCACTTTCCCCGCCTACAGTAATTAGTCTGCTCAATTTTTGTGCCGACTCTTATTGCATCCCTACAGTGGACGTCGTCTGAATACATAGAAAAAAAATAAAAGGATTTGAAGCGTGTGGCGTATGGGCGTTTAAATATAATACGGTAAAACGTTTGTAATTGCCGTAGCTGCGTTTGTCCATTGTTCTCGGGGCTAATTTGCATCCCCTGCACTCCGTATCGCTGCGACACCCACCGTCGCATTGTGTCGACGACCATAATAACAAGTTTCGACCGGGACAATTGATTTCGCGGCCAGCACGTGCGCGGCCAGTCTTCAATGGCCGAAGGTTGATCATCGGTTTTACAGTCTCCGACTTATACGAGACCATTTGATTTTCTGTCGTCAGCATCCCACTGCTTTATACGGAATGATAATTTGGATGCTGCAAATTAAAGACATTATCGGACTTATATTTCGAATATTTTTCAAGTGAAAACTTGTTTAGGCGCGTTTTGGAACTTTGGCGCCTTCGGCAGTGTGGCATCGCGAAATCCTCATCGTCACTTGATTATTGCGCATGTGCGCAGTGGCGAAAGTGAATGCAATGACATCGTGAACTCGAAGACGGATTTTATTCACAAAGAACGATAAAAACTGATATTCATTTATTATTTTATTTTTATCAACTCAAATTTACAATACGATCACAAGAAGTTTGCAAATCTATAACTATAACAATTTCCAAAGCTCATCTCTACTAGATTAACGTACAGTCATACATAAACGAAACGTATTTTTTTTACGCAACGACGAACAATCTATAACACTTTTGGTTGCGATAATTCAATTAATGACAGCTTTTCAAGTATGAGCAGTGATCGTAGATAATAAATTTGCATATTGATTGGAAAATACCTTCTCTATCAAAATCGGGAGATCATTTTCAAAATAGTTTCAAACGTATTTCACATTGACAAAGTTTTCTTCCAGAGAATATATTCAATTGAAAGTTGAATTAATGCATTGAATAGGATGAATTTTGCTTGAATAGTGAATCGATTTTCAGAAATTCATTAGTTTTTCGAAAAACGTGATTGATTGGATTCTTGCTAAGGCCTCTTGGCGGCAATTTTTCGTAGATCTATCAAGCAGTTTTGACATCAGTAGGATTTAGGCTTCAATTTGAATCATTAGAGATATGAATTATCATTAAAATGGAAAAATAGAAAATATCTACTCCAACCTAGCAGCTCCGAAGTTGCGGTTGCTTACTATCAGGCATTTCTTACATTGCATCTTTATTTCAGGTCGAATAGTTTCAATTCATCGATTCTCGATTCATCGAGAATCAAACAGATGGAAGGATTGTTGAAATTGTGAATGAAAATTCATAAATCACATTGGTAATAATTACGAAGGATATCCAATGTTTGAATTTCATATCTTCTGTATGTATTTGTAAAATGAAAAAATTTGTTGAAATGATTACTTTGAGATGGAATTTGGAAGCGATTTGACGATTTGCAATGAGTTTGAATGAGGATATATACCATTCATTGAATTTTTAAAAGAGATTTTGATTTGGGGATTAGCAATGACTGGAATCCTAGCACAACGAGATATAAAACCACAATTGATGCTGCCTTCGCAAGAAATTTGAATAGATTTCCACTTTGGTTACGATGAAAGTATATTTTTGGTTTTGAAATATATTGATTATAGTTATGATGATGGAAGAAGTCTTGAAATGTTTAATGAATATTCATGAGTTTCAGTGGTAATTTCATGTTTCGAGTATTTGTCAATTTACGTTTGGAGCTATGTAGCAAAGTATGCATTCTCGTCGATTGAATGCAAAATGTAGATAGATTGAATTAAAAAGTGTTAGTTTTCAATAATGAATAACAGAATCATTTGTAGAGATCAATAACTGCCACAGTTGAACCAGACTTGTTAAATGAGGCGTTCCACAAGGAACTGTGTTAGGTCCGATGTTGTTTGTCGTCTATATTGATAGCTTGTTAAAAATCCAAGAAGCAAATGGAACTATACATTCTGATGACGATGTTGTGATACATTACCCAAGAAACACATTGTGAGAACTGAAGGAAAGGCAATTCTTAAAGAAAAAGAATAGTAAATATACTTAATTCATAATATAATGTGCTCTTAAAAGAAAACAGCATGTTATTAGAAGGAAAATAACCTTTATCAAAAACACGATTCTCTTAAATTTTAGTATAGAAAATTTCAACTTGGCTGTGGGTACAACAGGACGGATAATGAACAAAGGTGGAGTACAGCAATATTCGTCAAGATCAACGTCCAAATCACCTATAAGACGAGGAAATTTAAATAAGCTACTAAGTGATAGAATGTGCTGCAACACAATTTGTAACAAACAACAAAAAAACAATAATGATCAGTATATACGGTCAACAAGAACAATAAGTTCTATGCATAATCGTTTCTATGCATAACAGCTACAACAAAAACATGCATCGATGATTTATTCACTAGACTGGTTTTATACAGTATTTAGTCAAAATCATAATCACAATGTTTGATTTTAAGTTATATGAATTGAAAGCTTGTCATTCACAATATAAAACTTTGGAAAGATATAACCTCTCAACCACAGAAAACATGATAAATTCCTCTTTTCTACTTACTATCTTTGTCGTAAAACGTTTCTTCTCTCTCCTTTTCTTGCTTGCTTCACTTACTTCACTCTTAGGAGTAAAGATTTCTGATTGGGTAAACTATATTTAATGCATAACGCATAGTCATAATACGCGATGACTTATATATTAAGACTTATTATTACGGCTTATGACTAAACAGTTGAACATCTTTACAAAAAGACAGAGACAAACTTCTTCAATGAATTCCCAGAGAAAAATTGAACAAACGAAGTGACTTTATTTCATTCAAGAATATAAAGTATTCTGAAGTAGTTTATACTTTCCTTGAAATGAATACTATTTTGATTACTGATACTAGTCTTAAAAATTAGTTGACTCTCAACGAGTAGATATTGTAAATATTGGCGAACATTGAAGCATTATCTTGTGGTTCTAATTGAATCAAAAATTTTTCTATAAAGTGAGAAGACTATAATTTTTCCTCGATCACTTTTTTCTATAAATGTCGATCAGAGTTGGCTTACTCGAATGAATTCAAGAATCATACATCGCCAACCTGTGTGGTTCTGATAAAATCAATCCCTCGGATATATTTTTCCAATTGCGCAGCCGCCAAATAATCGATAGATATGTGCGACGAATAGCGTGTGTGAAATGGCGGGACCGCGCGTCGCGCGCAGAATCGCGAAGGGTTGTTACCCCTATCGGAAAGACGCTATTCCAACAGCCATTAGGAGGATTAGATATTCGATATTGTTTGCGCACGCACAACGATCGCAACTATAAACTCGACAATCAATTCCGTGTTTAAAATTACACGAAAATTAAGTCGAAAGTGTCCGCGGTCGATAGATATCCCTTTTCCGGTCGTCTTAAATTTCCGAGCGCGATTCGCCGGTATCTCGGGGACGATCTCTCGGTCTTAAATTTCCAATCGACAACATTTCTAACAGGTCTCGTTAATCTGTCCCCCTTGCTACGGTTTTTATCGCATTGAGATTTTCATTTTATAGTCCCGTGTTTCGACTATCTCCGCTCGATTGGTGTCACATAAAATGTAGATCGAAGCTCGCTCTGATGGAACGATTTTCACGTGCGCCTCGGAAAAGATGGAGGTGGAAGGACGCTCGCTTTTTAGTCATGAACAAATGAACGATGTATCTTCGTCGAAAGATGAAGTGAAGATATCGGAGGCAACAAGCGCGTGCATCGGCTGAATACTAATAAGAAAAGCCGAGAGATTTCTACACTTACTGAATTACTCACCCTTTGAGTTATGCTCGTTCCGTTGGCTCACGTCGCTCACCAAATGTGTAACGTGGTTTCCTTTTTCGACCGAACCCGTTAAGGTTCCATAACAGACGTCATTAACTCTTTTATACTGAAAAAAAAGGACGCAATAGCATTTTTGTAATTTATCCCTGATCGGGTGAAAGTTTCGGCTCGCTTTCCACATTCTCGGTCGCATATTTTCGGCCGTTTTCTCTTCGTCCGGAACATTATCGCGTCGGCATGGCGTAGATCCCGAGACTTTTATATTGAATAGCGCAACAAGTAGTCCGAGCGAGGATTAAGAAAAACATGTAGCACTGAACGTACTACTTTAATTAAAATCGACGAACATTACTCAAATATAACATAATCATAAATTTTCAACGAGATCAGCGTTCGATGTCTTCGGAACACCAATCGGCTTCTATTCGATACGATAAATTAACTAGAAACTTACCGAGTTTGTTCCTGAACAGGAAAATAACTCAAATTATTGCGCATTCTTTTGACGCAGGGCCGGAATCTGATGGAATTTTTTCTGCTTTTAATAACTGTCGCTTCGAGCGTGTCACTAATTATCGCTATCCGATGTCGTTTTCAAAGGTGAACTTGTCGATAAATCCAATTTAGAACGATTGTCGCCATTTCCGATTTTAATCCATTTGGAAAAGTGGATTTGTATGTGTATATCAATATCTGGGTGATGGAGCACCACGGAGTTGACTCGAAAACAGGAAACACGTGCTCTTCATTCAGTGAACAATATTTATTTTTGCATATAAGTTGGTTTGAACATTTCAAAACATTCATTATTGAATAAAAAAGTTAACTACGTACAGTGAACTAGTTCTTTCCGGTATTATGCAGTGGCGTAACTCAACCATCTGGGACCGATGGTCACTTCTTGGATAGGGCCCTCTCAGTGAAAATTTCTTATATTTTTATTAAATTCTAATGAACCCTTCAAGTAATCATCAAACACAAATAACAATCAATCCGCTGCGCGCTGATGTCATTCCATGATAAACTGCTTTTAGCGCATTTATTCACCAGTTTTTAACGCAGTATCCACTAGCGTCTTCCATAATTTCTTCCTATCGAACAAATCGAATGCTTACTTCCAAATCAACAAACGCATCAAACACTCTCACAGGTTGAATGTCGGGAGATGCTTATGTCTGTAACGTTTTAGTAACGTCGCGAGGCAATGAAAAATATTTGCTCAGGTTGCTCCAAAAACCTTTTTGTTGGTGGTGGAGGCAACAAAAATACTTTCGACAGCAAAACTAAAGCTTTTGTTTTCAGTTGAACTCAGCATACTTTTAATGTGGATTAGGAAAAGCATCGGAGACAATACAGATCCCTGAGGAACACCGGCGCTAACCGGGTGTTTCCGCGGTATCTGCCACGAACCGCGAAGATCTGTCAACAAGAAAACTCTCTATATAGGAGCATCCCGAAATGTTTCTCAGGAACAGTTAAAAAATGTCTTCTTCTATAGTTTCACTTCTGATTCCTTCTAATATGCTGTTTTTCAGTTTTCCATCTCTCGCGGTGTTTCAATCACCTGCTCACATATCCCCATGAGAGCCTCGTCGAAATATCTGTGACAACAAAACGAAAATCTAGAATACCCCACGAGGTCAGCTCCTAAAACATACTTTCTGTTATAAAATTAAATATTCTACATATCTGGAGGATAGTCTATGCACAATCTCTTAATTCTGAAATTCAAGTCGCTGCTCCATATACCGATATTTAGAAATGACTGCAACTATCCAAAGACTATAGCAGAGAAACAGTTGGCCATCGAGGTCTTCTTGCAAGAACATCAATACAAAATCTGCTGAAGAAGCTGAAGAAAGTCTAATAAAAGCACTTTCAGAATCTAGAAGAACAATATGGGACAATCTCCTCGAAAATCTTGATGTGAAGAACAGTAGAAGTGAAGGATCATCAAAAATTTAAGTAATGATCCAACCACAGAAATAGTTACCAAAGTTACCCCACACTATATAGCCAATTAGTTCCTCCTAGATGGGAAACTAGATGGGAAACTAGAGGAGAAATAAAATCATCAAAAAGAAGTCACTCAATCGGGAAAACCAATTAGGTTAATAATAAAGGTTCCTGTAGGAACCTTCCAACCTTGATGAACTCAAGAAATAATCAACCAACCGAAAAGAAGCAAAGTCGCAGGGCTTGATGAAATAGGCGGGAACATAAAATAAAACTGGTTGCTTAGGCTGTTCGAAATAAATGAACATCTTCAAAATCCGGAGAAAGTCAAAAAGTAGTTGCTATCTTAAAACCAGAGAAAGAATGTGACAACCCTAAGAACTTTAGGCTGATATCCCTTCGCTGTCAATTTGTAGAAGCTCTTTCAACACCAAATACTCTACAGTGTAGTCTTGTTTAAGGTACAACCACAAACTGCCATAACAAGAAAATTCATATACACAGATGATATTTCTATAACTGCTCAAGAAAATAGCTTCGAAGCGTCGAAATTGTACTCCCTGCTAAACTATTTGAAACCAAACTTTAACAAGGCATAAGATTTGCAGCTTCCATCTGAAGAACCATCAAACTAGAAAAGAGCTCGATTTCACATAAAAAGGTCAGCGATAAGAAAACTCTAAAATGCCCCAATATGTCGGCGAAAGTCTTGACTGAACACTATCCTACAAAACATACTGCTTAGACACCAAGATGAAAGTAATGGGCCGGAACAAAATCTTAAGAAAATTGGCCGAAACACCCTGGGGAGCTAAACCTGAAACACTCTGTAGATAAGCTCCTTGTTGCTCTCTATGCAGCTCCAGAGTGGAAAGACTCAACTCGCACTGCAGAAAGTAATCTAGCTGAGAAATTCGTCAAATTGAAGGCGTATCAATACCAAAAATCTGGAGAATAGGGAAAAAAGCAAAGCGCATACAACACGGGTCAAATTCTGAAAAAGTTTCCTCCATTCCACAAAAATTTAAAGAGTGAAAAGAATAATTATGATAACAATCTACATTTCATCACTTCATGAGACCAACTACCATTCTGCACATGGAAATCTCTAAACCGCTTGAGGAAGGGAAACTTTAGTTATATTTAGGGATCAGCAAGGAAGCGAAACCGAACTCTGTGACTTCGGCGAAAAACAAGATGAAGGCAAAAATATGCACCAAGGACGTTTTGCAGAAAGCAAAGATGCCAGCAGTCATCGAGGTCGCCGTGTTTTGGAAACAGAAGATCTGAGTGTTCATACTGAACATCCTCTGACACGGATGAATAAATACTGAGGTGAAGTTGGAGTAATCAAGATTTAAAATGGACTACCATCGGCAGTGGTCAATGTGACAACTATTGATGTATTCCAGAATAGTTTGGACAGATGTTTGGCTACTAAGTGATCAATTTTTTCTGCACCACTATTGTTTACTTTCTAACTTCATAATTTTAAAGAATCCTATGGAACTCTCGTTAAAGTCTCGATAAATAAAAGCAGTTGGGGGGTTCTGCTTGGTGCACCATTTTATTTTTTATTTTAATTATTTTTTATTTTTCATAGTTTTCGATATTTTGGGACTGAGCAAAGTGTTCTACTGCGTTGTCCGCGGGGTCTTGGTGTGAAAACTTCGACATCCTGATTTCGATAGGATTAGCTATTCATATTGGGAATATTATCTCCCAACCACATATCAGCTAATAGCATGGGAGGGCCCTGGTTGCCTATGGTATATACGGAGTGCTGCAGGGATCCGTTCCCGTATCGCCGAATTTTTAGTTTTCATACTTTGCTTTTCTACTTTTGTTAACATGATCGATGTGATTCTTTATGCTACAACTGGAAATAATGCTCATTCTAAACTGAAATGAAGCGAGATCGCGCGGGTTGACTTTCGTCAAATGAAGGAAGAAGATACTTTTTTTTTAAAGAAGGTCTGATTTTGTTGGTACGGAGTCTGTTCATTTTCTGGAAGTGAATCCAATGTTCAGCTGCTTCCCTCTTTAATTGAAATGTTAAGGGAACTGAAAAGTTTTGAGGTGCCTGTCTTGAATGCATCAGAATGAAGTGAGAGAAAGAAAGAAAGAGAGAGAGAAGAGAGAGAGAGAGAGAGAGAGAGATTTAATTTGTTCTCTACATTGAAAATATTCTTTTTGCCTCTATCTGTTATGGTCATATTTTGGGCCATACTGTATATTGGTTGAAAGTGTAGATGAGTGTGTCAAAATTAATGGAATGACATTTTAAATGAGGAATGAAACCATGTCCCCAAAAACTTACATGCATGTTATGATGTTAGATAGCGAAACTAGACAATTTCAGTATGTACAAAGCAATATCGTAGGACGTCCTCGAACTTTCTCCAACACCGCCGAAAATTCACATTTTTTCCAACGATGTTTGCACAGCTAAGTGTGTATAATAGAAACCGGAACTCATTCGATCGAAATTACAAGACAAACAACATTTAATTGAATTTACGTTCATCAAACATCCAGTATTTGATCGTTTCAATAATTCCTTGGCAAATAAGTCGCCGGTACGAAAAAGTCAGCCTCGGATGGCAGTGTCGTGTTGTAATCGACACCTGTTAGAGATTATTAAAAACAGATATACCACACTTTTATTGATCTTTCGAACCATATAAGTTTTTCGCTGACCGCGACAAAACAAATAAAAGTAAATTTGGTTCGGACTTTCCCAGGTTCTAATTCGTTATGGGAGCCTTGAACGAGCCCAACGAGATGAAGATGTGTGTCAAACTCTCGACGACTCGGGCGAAAAATCTTTAAACTTCTCACGAGACCATTTGTATTTCGAGTCGATCGCTATTTATAATCTTGTAATTCGCGGGAAAACATGATGTTGCTCCGTTCGCCGCGGCGAAAGCGCCAGACGTCTCTAATTAAACACGAGAACCAGATTTCGTGACAAACGAGGAATCGCTAAACGGCAGCAACTCTATGTTACATTTTCACTAAGAACAGGAGTCAGAAAATATTGAGATTTTCAGATCTCCGAATGAAGTTCAGCATAATGATTCAACTTTTATCATCATTACATATCATGTGCAATAGTGTCAAATAAACTTTCATAATGAAAATACTCATCAGATTCAGCCTGTTGGGCTGGCGGTGTGTTATGGCCTGGCTTTTCAGTACTGCACACAAGATCAACTCCCCCCCTCCCCCAATTTGACAATATGGGAAACATAGTAGATGTCATCAAATGAATGATGTTGCCTGAAGGATCTTAGTAACTAATTTCAAACAAACTTAAGATGAAACAATCGCTTCATGAAAGTGTGTTAAAACATTATTTCATTATTAAACAGCACATGCGCAGATAATGATTATCGTGATTGAGGCATAACTTCAACAACGTTTCCACCTTTGCATTTACTCGAAACCGAATATATTGTTTCATGAAACAAAGAGCGATCCTTCGACAGTTTCAAAATGAAATGCCTTCCTTGGTCGCCTTATTAAAATGCGTAGGTCGTAATTTGGAGAAAACG
Organism: Novius pumilus; assembly: GCA_020654155.1. Lineage (NCBI taxonomy): Eukaryota > Metazoa > Arthropoda > Insecta > Coleoptera > Coccinellidae > Novius > Novius pumilus. The sequence goes on from JAIFOV010000007.1 coordinate 304,907, forward strand.
ATCTGAATCGTCGTCGTCGGATGATATGCCACGATGATCGAACGTTCTTCTTGTCGGCTTAAATTGGCCGTATGTCTGAAAGAAAACGGTCCCCAACATTTCAATAATAACAATGAAGCTGTCACTGCTGAATAATTCATATCCACACAATACAAGAACGAAATCTCTTAAATTAATATCTTACGAAAGAAGCCGTGGGCCATATCGATATTTTTGCCCATCTATTGTTGATTCATTTCTAATTATATTTGCCGTATGTGAGTCATACAGTCATATTCATTACGATCCCTGATGTTTCATTAATAAGTTGGATGATAATCCGAAATTAACATAGTGGAAATAGTGTTGGTCGAAAGCGTTGCTTGACCCAATTCAGGTTCGGTCTTGAAAAAAAAGTAGCAGACTGATAAACGACGTTTAATTCCGCATTATCTCAATCGTAGATCGATCAAATCCGTAAAGGAGTTGAATTGAACGTCAGTTTCTTTCACCGGTTTTTTTTCTTCTGTTCCTCATATCGATCGGACAAATAACTCTCGACTTTCCAAGTGATGCTTGGAAACGGAGTAAATCATCAGGAACTACCAAGAAAGGTAGCAAACGACTCGTGGGTGGTTTACTTTGATTTAGAAAGTCCTTTGCTATATTGACCATATACGTTTTCGCAACTCGATCCAGTTGGACGCGGAAATCTGCTTCGAATTCGCTTTCTATGGACAAAATGGGAAACTTTCGATGGAAAAATCCGTGTTTTTGGAACAGAATATATTTTGTCTATGACTGGTTGAGGACTACTTGAATAATTGAATCTATTGAACATCGTTCTGAAGCGGTAAAAATTACTCACACTGTAACGCTGTAAACGATATAAAGACACGATCGTCCATAGAACGCTTGGCTATTGTCACGCATCTATCTCTCTTCCACTCCGTCGTCGGCCGATGTATTCCGACTTTCCGACTTTCGAGAGGCAGCAGCAATACATAACCGTAGTACATTGTTTTTATCATTTTATTATTGAAAACAAAAATTGCGGCGAAAATCGTAATTCATTCCTCTTAAAATAAGGTCGATTAGCATTGAAAATAACCAAATCAGCAAGACCATTTTGGACTACAAATTAATAAAAACCAAAATCAATCTACCACAAGACATGAAACAACTATCAATGCAGTTTTCACTAGATATCTTTCTGATATTCTATAAGAATCTTCGAGTTTTTTGGTGATCCAGGTTTATCTCAAACAATTTACAATATTAAGGATGTTTCGATAGAGATTTTATCTTTGTCAACTATCAAAAAATAAATTAATTCACATATGAAAATGGAAAACGAATTTGATATTGAAAATATCTTAACAGAAAGTTCAATGTAAGGAATTGAAATATATTTCCTTTGTGTGACAAGAAAATTAGTTGATGTTTGATTGTAAAATTTATGAGTTTATTCTTCGATAATTTTATTTATTATATGACCAGGGTAATCGTTTTGGGTAAATATTATTATTTTTACTTTACTAAGAATTTCTGTACGAAATTTGGAATTTGGGAGATTGAGTAAGCGCTATTGCTCTGTCTACTAAATTTTTTGCTATGCTCATGTTTTGTGACTGATGATGTGAAGAATGAAAATTTATAAGTCTGTCTGTTGACGTATTTTTTCTGAACCATTTTGTCTCAAGTTTGTTATTTTGTCGAATTATTGACATGTCCATGAAATTAATTTGGTTATCTTTTTCTTTTTCTAAAATGAATTGTAATTTGGAATTATAATTATCAAAACTATTTACAATTTTATTTATTTCCTTTGGGTCAGCTATTAACAAACAGTCGTCAACGAATCTCTTGTATAATGTTATTGTGAAATTACCTTCACTTAAAATTTTTTCTTCGAGATGTTCCATAACGACTTGAGCTATTACACTCGAAATCGGACTACCCATTGCAACTCCGTCGATTTTTTGGTAAAATTGGTCTTGATATTGAAAGTATTTAGTATTGATTGAATAAAGTAAGGATTCGATGAAGTCTTCTTTCGGTATCATTGTGAAATTTTGAATTTGTGTCCATTTTCCTTTCATTATATCAGCTACGACCTTGTTTGGAATATTTTTATAAAGCGAAATTACGTTTGTGGAATCAAAATTTCGTTTAATTTTTTTTTTAGTTGTTGAGAATTTTTTATATCAAACATGTTTTTGTTTGTTATATTTGAGATAATTTTACCAAGGTGTTTCGAAATATTGTAAAGAGGAGATTGGTTATAAGAAACTATAGGACGAAAAGGTATGTTTTCTGTATGAATTTTGGGAAGGCCGTATATTCGTGGAGGTATGCTGTTATGTATAATTAATTGTTTGTATAAATTGACAGAAATGAAATTTTTAGATTTCCATTTTTTTGACCGAATTGTTATTTTCTTTTTCAATAGTGGCTGTTAGATCCTTTTTAATTTTTTTTAAAGTTTTAGTGTCTCCTAGGATTTCATTCATTTTTCGATGCATTGTTCTTTGTCGATAATTACGGTCTTATTTCCTTTGTCGGCGTTCATGATAATGATATTTGGATCTTCTTTTAAAAATGTTTTTGTATTTTGAAATTTTATTAGGAGATTTTTTGTTTTCGTTCTTTTGACTTTTTGTTTGATTTGGTGTCTAGTTATGTTTATATTGTGGGCAGGTTGAGCTGTGATCTTATTTTGTTCTTAATTACAATTTGTGGAATATTAGCTTTTATCTGAGAGATGATTTGTTTGACAGGTAGTTTTTTTTTTCGTTATGTATTTCTATGGCAAATTTTGAGTCTAGATTGAGTATTTCTTTGACGTATTCTGGTAAAGTGATGTTGTTTGTATTCAGAAGACGATTAGTATTCTTTATGTTGACTTGTGTGGTTGGTATTGTATCGTTATTATGTTTTTTTCGATGTAGTTGTTGTAGTTTTTTCAGGTGTTTTGCTTTATTTCGATAGTACCTTTCATATTGTTCTGAAATTTCTCTTTGGTTGAATTCCAATAGAACTTCTTCTGGAAGATTATTTTTAATTTTTTTCATTATACTTATAATTTGGGATGATAGGCTATGAATTTGTTTAGTTGTGTTTGTTATTAAAAGATTAATTATTCTTTTATTGAACTTTCTGCTAAGATACTTTCATTCCAATTTGAAGTGTTCCATATTAAATTGCAGGAACACAGGACAAAATCCGTTTTCTTTACATTTCAAAAGAAAAATTCTTCTCGATTTCAGGTTTGTTAACCGATTGTTCAATGTTACTATATTCTTCATTTTTTTTTGTCATATTCATTCCATAATTTCTCCGAATTTCTGTATACCAACCCATTTTTATCGTTCTTGATTGTGACATTCACTGAGATTTTCCGATGTAATTCCGTGCAACTTTACACACTTTTTCAACCTGTGTGATTTGATAGTGTATGGTTTTTGATTTTCGGTAGTCCTTAATAAGTTAATGAATGTCTTTAACAACTTTGTTTTACTATAAAGAAAACCAGAGAAAACATGGGTTACAATGAGATTTTTGTTGTAGAAGGTTGAAAAATCTACATCATGCTACTTTTCGACGAAAATACCATATATAAGGTTTTTTCGACCTTTTAAATGGGTTTGTTATATATAAACTATTTTTTTTTGTCTTTAAGAATTGCGATTGTGCTATCTCCTTTATTCTTCTCATGAGTTCGCTGTGTATGCATCGAAAATTGTTAGCAAAACATTTAATTCCATTTGCTTCATTGATTTTCAGCAAATTATGGATATAGACGACACACAAAATGAGACCCAACACAGTTCCTTGTGAGACGCCATGTTCAACAAGTTTGGCCAAAGTGCAAACAGTTATTGACTCATACAAATGACTATTTCATTGATTATTAATAACTACCATTTTTTTTAAATCCATTTAACTACATATTTCATTTAATCAACGATTGTATATGATGAATATTGCAGATTTTGCTGAATAGACAAGTTGAAATCAATTCCTTCATACATAAATTCACGAATATCTGAAATATAGAATTTACTTACTTGACCTTTATTCAAATGAATACCAATGAAACTCACGAATATTATTGAAAATTTCAACAATTTTTTCATCATCATAATTCCAGTCATTATGTTTCAAAACTAAAACTATAGTTTATCGTAACTGAGGTAGGAAAGGAACAATTTTCATTTGAATCTATTTAAATATTTTGTTAAGACAGAGTGAATTGTAGTTTTATATGTCGCTGCGCTTATCGTCAAATTTGAAAATTTAATTAATGGCACATTTTATTTTCTGTAAAGGTGATTTTGAAATCTCCACTCAAAATCATTGGCAAATCATCAAATCGCTTCGAATTTCCAACTTCAAGTAATGCTGGCAATGTTAATTTACAAATGCATACATGAATTATGGAATTCAATTATTTGATATTTTTCGTAATTAGTATCAATGTTCAATGAAACTAATGTATTTTCAGTCACAATTTGGTTCTCGATGAATGTTTTAAAGAGGTGGTGATACGTTTTTTTGATGAAATTTGAATTATAGGACGGGAAATAATGAGGAATATAAAAAATATAGGATGCCTGATAGTAAGCAACCACCACTTCGGAACTGAAGGGTTCAAGCAGATATTTTTTTTTCTGTTTTAGTGATAATGAGTATTTTTAATGATTCAAATCGAAGCCCTACTGACAACGAAAACCTGACGATTTGTAAAATTAGTATTTTGCATTTATAATTATCGATAAAGTGACATCAGATTATTACATTAGCTTCGCAGGTAAATTTTAGCGGGTAATCTCCCAAACTTTTCTATTACCGTAACTACAATGGCGTTAAAAGAAATCGGCTATTTTGACAGCGAATAAAAAATTTTCATTGTATCCGGATATGGTAGTCAAATGGAAACGCTTTGTCATCTTCGTCATGAAGAGTTCCATGACCGTTTGTTTATGTCGTGCGTTTGCAAACCGCGATCTTTTCGCAACGCGACGCGATAATCTAAAGGTCCAATTAATAAATAAATTGGATTATGTCATCGTCGTATTAAGTAACCTTTGTATTAGAAGTTTTTGATGGATCGAGAGTCGTGAGGTACGAGGTACATGCTCGAGATAGCCCATTTTCGGATCGTGATCTGTCTGACCGTGTTCGAAATAGGAAATTGCACAACGTCAATTCGCCGGTCGAACCGAATTCTTCGCGTGCCGATGTGCGGCAGGGGCGGAAAAAAACAGAAAGAAAGAAAACGATCCGTTCGAAGGAAAATCGGGATGTTCGTTCGATACGAATTTCCGCGCCGATGCAAATTCGCGGTGACCTACAACTGGAGGCGGTCGACGCGAATCATAATGATAGCTGTTTTACCGCACGTCGGCTATTATAAGACAACATGACATGCACGCAATTTTCAACCGACATGTTGAATAATCACATAACGATTTTTCGATGCAATACGAATATTATTAACAACAATTAACCGAATCTGTTTCATAGAACAGTTATGAAAATTATAAGTTTCACAAAAGATATTAATCGATGAACGTTAATAATTAATATTCAGATTTTAATTGGAATTTTATGTATGTTTTGAGTCACGTGCAGTTTAAAGGTTATGGGTGCTACAATTATCCCGTTCACTTATTTATTCAAGATCGAAAAAAAAGTTTCTCTCTCTGAACGGTCACTTCTCCTACGGCGAAAAAAGATCATGGGGATGTTCATTGTATCACTAGTGCAATTCATTATATTTTCAAGCGACCACGTACGAAAGTGAAACATATCGTCGGGCTTAACTGCTGTAGAAGGCAACTGTGCGGGAATGTCTTTCCCGCACGGATAAAACCGGTTTGATCCGCGCGGCAAAGTGGTAACATAGAAATGAGAAGTTTAGTTCGTTTATCTCATTAAGTACTAATGACGCGAATGAGGTATCGGAACTTGAACGAACATATCGTACCATTAATGAAAAGCATAACTTGATTAAATTCGCCAATTTTTCAATTTTAGATTCATGAATAAACTAGGTTAGGTTTTCCTGTGTCGCGGAGTAACATTTTTATAATCAAAGATATCCTGAGTAGAACAAACGTCAATACGAGACGTAGATGGGAAATTTAGGTCCTATATCTAACATTGAATATTACTTGCGAGAATGACATTAAAGAAAAGAGTTTATTTGGACTATTTAGTTTAATTTGCTGTCATAGACAGATATATATTCTGTGGTATTTTCTAATAATAAATCTTCTGCTTTTGATATTGGATCATTATTATTAAAGTTATCTTTTTTAGCCATTTTTAACTCACTCTTTCTAGTCATTTAATTATATTTACTCTAATTAAATAAATATAATTATTTTTGTAAGTTACACAGATTACTAAACATTACATCTCAATATTTTAAAAATGAAACTTAATTTGCTAATTTTTGTTTTAACTAAATATTCTATTAACATTAAAACCTGTTTAAAATCTTTTTAATAAAATTGAAATAAAAGAAAGAACAACCATTTGTAGCTAGTGTTTAGTTTTCGTTCGCAATTTTTTCATAATCTTCTGCATTTTTCTAATCATGCAAAACTTCGTTCTACAACTCATCTTTTTGATAATACTACAAAAAAATGTAATTCATTACGTTTGATAATTTCAACATTTGCGTTTATTATTGTTTTGATTTTAGAAGCAAATTTTTCACCAGTATAACCAGCATCTACTAATATTTTTTGCACTGTAGAAAGAGATTTTCTTTTTCTTTTTCAATCATTATTAAAGCACTATTACGATCTGTTTTTCCTGCTTTAGTTATGTAACTTGCATATGGTAAACTTTGAGAATCAACAACAATATGACGCTTTATCCCTGAAATCTTTTTACCAGCATCATAACCTTTATTTTTAGCAGTATCTATGTTTTTCACACTTTGTGAATCAATTATACAAAAACTAGTTTGTTCTTTTCTACCATTATTGACTCGAACTTTTATAACTGATTCTTTTTTAAAATTAATTGTAATACACTAGGTTCTTTGCCATTATTTTTACTTCAAACTTAAAAATAATTATATACAATTTGTCATTTTGAAAAATTTTTTGGTAACATTCCTCAATGAAATGTCAATATTTTTCGAAGTGGTAGAAGTATACCAAGTGAAAAAGGTACGAAATAACATAAACAAATAAAGTTGTTTATTATTTTCTCCAGCACGCCATCTAGAAGATGAAAAATGAATTATTTAGTAACACTCGGTATGAAAAGTTCATTTTGTGTTTTCAATGTAATTATTGTATAATTCCAATTTTTGTGATCGCCCGCAAAATGTCGTTCATTACCCGTGGAAAGTCAGATTTCATTGCTCACTCGGCTCCGCTTCGCTTCGCCTCGTTCGTCAAACTGACACCCGCATGAAATCATCGACTTTCAGCACTTGTCACGAAATATATTATATTATGAGCTGCCTGAATTGATGTGGTATTCTATTGTGATGGGTACTAATAATGTTTTGTCGTTTCAGGTTGGTGGATTTTCCGTCTAGACCCACTCTGACCACATTGACTACATCGGAAAAATGTAACTAGAACTCATTTGCCCGATATTCTTTTTTTCCTCAATATGCCGCGATTAAAATGTGTCTTATAATCGAGCTCTTTCTGAGAATTTAACAATCGTATATTTCACGCCCACGCGATGCTGGCGCCTCGAGATATTTAACCTATTGTTGTAATAGTCTCGTATTGTGCAACACCCCTTGTGTATCGGAACCTCTCATTATTTTACCCAGGGGAATTAGCCGAGACAAAAGAAAGTTATTGGGCGAGAATGCATCTCGGGGACTGACATTTTTCCGATGATATTGCTGCGTATAATTGCCGCAATCACGCGCATGAAATATGGGCAATTATTCGTTATTATTTTCGTGATAATTCTCGCTCTGTCTCCGGAACTTTTTTTTATTCCTTAAGGGAAAGAGGTGTTGCAAATTTTTGGAACGATTAAACGTTTGATAATTGAATGGAGAATAGATAAAACCGGTTCAACCGCAAACTGAAGGCGATGAAAATATGGAAAAATAATAACAAATTAATTCAACGTGATGAATACTTCGATAATACGGTACATTTCCATAACGCATTATAAAAATACATTTCAATTAAATCGATCGTGCGTTGATAAATTTCAAGGAGAAAATAGTGTTCATGGAATGTTGGATCGAGTACTTCGATTTTGCCATTTACGAGCTAGAATTTCAAATATTTCCCACGTCGAAACTCACTTACCACGATTTATGCGTGTAAATAGTCGTTATAATAAGTATTTTCATTTGTTGAACGATAATCCGAGCGGACGACAAAATACCGTTTTCGCGATTCGTTTTAGCGATTGCAACAAATTCAAATGCGTCGTCCCGGTATACGACATCGGAAAATGGCATTATCTTCATTATCGTTAAATATGATAATTCTGAACCTACCTGAAAGTGTTTGCGTGTCACTTGAAATGGAGCATTAGAGCCAATCCAGAAATCGGACTTTTTTACTCTGAAACGAGTCGTAGGAATAAAACGAGAATCAGGACCGTTCTGGACTCCATTTTGTCCTAATAGGTCGATAAAATCAAAATGTACCAATTTTTTCATATTCGTTAGAAATAACGTTCAGAGGCCTGTTCAAAAAAATATATAAAATATACCCAATTTCCATTTCCACACCGAACAAAAATAGAACTTTTGACAAAAAACAAAAGCAACTTCATAAAAAAATTATTTTAAAACAAATTGGTATGCACTAAAAATTCAAAAATAATTTCTATTATTTTGCAAATTGATAATCAACTTACTTTTTCTACCCATCAATATGTAGATGTATTTAACTTGCAAGAAGGTAGCCAAGAGTTAAAGCAATACAAATTTAATTCAACACATACATAATAAAAATACAGAACAATAGAAATAATGGACAAAATATTCTTTGAAGTTTTCTTTAAATTGTATTACATGAAAAACATTAGACTATTTAAAAGTCAGTCAAAGCATTACTATAATATAACGTGATTACAATTATTGCTATTTTTTTTTGTACTTTGAGTTAAAAATGATCGTTCTCAATCTGTCCTCTCCCAAATCCAATTTCAAAAAATCGTCATTGGCGTTTGTCACATTAATAGATCGAAATTTAGCGCCAAATTTTGTTCATTTAACACAATTCATTTTTCAGTGCTTCGATTGGGATTTATCAAATCGTCTTTGATTGGCCGTAACCCATTCTATAATCAAATTTAAATATGATCAAGAATATCATGATATTTGATCATTTCTATATCGTTTTTTACTTTTTTGATTTATTACTCGAATCGAACACTTTTTTTGCGGCGTCCTTTTTCTCAAGTTGACGAAAAAGCAATAGAAAAGCGGTTTTCTGTTATTGAACGCATAATCTTGAATTATTCCAACGCTGAACTGTTGCTGCGGATTTTTCATCTATTTTCCTGGACCCCCGATGCGCCCATGCCTCTCGTAATGATATTGTTTAAAAGTTATAATTGAAATTCCCACATTTTCGGATTTATGAGAAATAATGATTCCGTTGGTCATCAAAACATTCATTCATTAATGCGCTAAGGTCAATAACTTCAAATGACGATATCGATTAAGTTATTACAATCGATACGAAATTTATGCATGAATCTCTTCGTTATTTTTGGAAATACAAGTTTTATATGATCGAAACACCTTCTTAGCATGTTTTGGAAGATAATTTTATTCGTGTTCAAATTTTCATATAATCATTTGAATGGCCGATTCCGTGAGAATCGTTCACAAAATTATCATTATTTATTAATGATCCTTACTTTTCATTCATTCATTTGAGCTTAGACGACAATTTAATTATTGAATCAATTTTTGTTATTTCCTACCAAAACAGAGAGGAATTTTATGTTCGAATCAAAGGAATCTTTCCCATCTCCTATCTTTTTTTAAAACTTTTTTTCACGACATTCTCCAATTCCGTCCTGAATTGATTTGTTTAACTTTTTTTTGGTTGGTTGCATCACGTTTTTCAGTTCAGTTTTGATACCTTTTTAAAATCCTTTTTCACGTTATGTGAACAGCGTTTCAGTGAGGAAACGTGCTAACATTTAATGACAATACCTTTTTTCTTGAGCTTCGCAGTGTTTCTTAAATATTCGCAGAAAAATGAGGAGAATTTCAAACAATATTTCGAATTGATTAGAATATTTCAAAAATAAATCACGAAACCCCCAAAAATTTTCATCAATTTCTTGGGGATATTGAAAATATGTACAGAATTCTAAAACTTTAATCGTTGATCTTCACAGAATTTCAGAAACCTTACGAAGTTTTAAAAATTTCTGAGAGAGGGACGCAATTTCTACGAAAGATTCTGGTGATCTGATGATTGAAGGAAAAATGGTGTTAAATCTTTGAGAAATTGTGGCGTAACCGGAAAAATTCTGTTGGAGTAGCCCTCATGCAACTTGATTTAATATCAAAAGTTGAAATTTGTCAGATTCATACTTCCTCATATATGGATCGACGAAGGTCATCGTGAGAAAATCTGTATATGTCATACAATTTCCATTGATCATATTCCCTATTTTCCGCAATAGATTGATCATCGACAAAATCGTTCACAATGAACGGTTTATTATTAATATCGGATTGCTGTAGACAAGATAAAAAAGAATTTCCAAAAATATATAATATAATAAAAGTAACTGACGACGATGAAGTCATGAAACCATCAAGTTGACCTCAAAGAATTTTTTTGTGCTCAGTTTTCAATTTTTGGCAAGGCTGAAAACAGTTAAACAAGCAATAAGTTACATCTTCTCAAATCGAAAATTGAAAATGAATTTCTATGTGGACCTTTATATCAAATTATCAAAGTACTTTATCTGAAGATCATTGACGAAAAAAATGATTATAATTAAATGCCGTATCATTCGTGTTTATGATGTAATTTTGAATGACTTCTCAAAATTCAATCAACGTCACAGTAAACTCATTTTTGGTGCATTTCTGAATATCCAGTTTTTCTTTACTCAGTTTTGATAACATGATTTTCCTGCAGAACGAAATTTTCTGCATTTCGTATGTTCTTCAACTTGAAAAATCTTCAGTTTCACCAGCCTAAAACCTAAAACACTGAAAATCTGAAATTGAAAACTTCCATCATAAAAACCGAACTTTCGAAATTTTGTTCTTCATTCGTTGTCCTGAGTTTCTTAAAGATTTACTTAAAGTGCCGGAGGTTTATAGTCATATTAAAGATTAGAAAAAAAATTACATGCGATCCATTTATTTGATTTGAGTCTTAAATAACTCTATCCATCGAACAAATCATTAATTTCATCAAAAAGATTCTGGAGGGCTTCCTTCACATTTATTTTGAGTTTATGAAATAAAATACTGTCACTTTGCGCCCAGAGGTAATCGCGTATTAGTTCCTTAACACTCTCTGGCAAATTATTATAATCCCATAAATGGGAATTTGCTCTCATATTGTTCATGTCTACTTCGAATTTATCTAAATATAGTTTTTTGAAGTCAGTATCAACTTCAATTGTCATTTTTAAAGTTGCATCAGGAATGGTCCACTCAAAGAACGCTAAAGCATTCAAAAGACCTGTATAATTTGCGAACGTTGTATACTTTAACTAAAAGAAAAATAATTCGGATAAATTAACAACTGTTCACAAAGAGAGAAATACTTGAACATACCGATACTTCAGGAAAGACAATGGGGATTTCAATATCTACAAGTCCCTCTTCATCTTTGTCCACTAGTGCATTAGCAAAGCCACTCCTAATACCATCGGTAAGGCCTCGTAGTACACCTTCAGTCGCTTTTACCACCACCTATTAAAAAATATATCAATTTCAAAAGTGAAGTTGTAGTATTCATTTTAATACTCACGACATCACCGTAACTTAAATTTGCATAGATGTCATCCAGTTTCCATTGATCATATCCCAAAGATTTCCCTAATAGATTGATCGCAGGTAGTGCTACATCAACGTAATCGTTCAAATTCAATGTTCTATTATTCATATCCGTTTGCTGAAGACTGAATAAAAAAGAATTTCTAAAAAGTATCAAACAAAATTAGTTACTTACCGCGATGAAGTCAAGAAACCATCAATTAGATCTCGAAGAATTTTTTTATGGATAGTATTCAATTTTGGCGAGGCTGCCACCAAACTGAAAACCGCTAAGCAAACAATAAGTTTCATCGTCTCCGCTTGAAAGTGAAAAACAGATTTGCGTTTGAAACTTTATAACAAATTACCTTATCTATAGATTATTGATGAAATATGATGATTAATAAATGCTGTATCATCCGTATTTATGATTTCTGAAAGATTGAGCAACGTCTTCGCAGAATTTCGTTCTTACTGAATTTTTTTGATGCAAATTTTTCTTGTCAAAAAATTCTTATAATAATAAATAATGTTTCAATTAACAAAATCGCGATTGTGATGGAATTCGTTCGTTAATATTATAAAAATTGGTAAAATTCAATTAACGTGTACACAACCGGCGTTTAATATTTTGGAATACTTATCAACCTCAATTCATGGTTAGGTATATCAGATAAGAATTGGAAGCATAACTTCGTCTTGTAATTGAAATAAATAAAATCCAAAATAAAAGAAGCTGCTTTTTTACTTGAACAAATCATTAAAAAGATTCAAAAAGGACAAAAATATATAAAGAAATTGAAAAGTCATTTGCCATCAAATACCTCTAAGAAGCGACATTTCCTTTTTCACTTTCATTTTTTTCACTTTTCATTGGTGCAGCAGCAACTTTCTAAATATTCACAGAAAATTTGAGCTACTATCTATTAAACCAGAATATTCTGCATGTTTCATGGAGCTTCTTAGCTGCCTTCCACAAATTTCTTAATATTCTCAGAAACATGTACTTATTGCTTAGGGATTTCTTTTGAGTTTCCTCAAAATCTAAGAGTTGTGCACTCTTTAAGAGCTGTCCAACATTCGAGGAAGTTCCTCAAATTCCGCAAGTGCTAAGAGAAAGCGAAAACAATTCTTAGAAACTAAAAATATTGATCCATTCGGGAAGAATTCCGTTTTAACATTATAGAAAATGAAAGGAAATTCTAAAATCTCCTAAAAGGAATTTTCTGGAGATTCATAATATTGCACAAAGAAAAACCGATATCTTTAAACACTTTCCAAATATTCGCAAAAAATTTGAAGTATTATCTGAGAAACCAGAACATTTTACGAATCTCGGCTACAAATTTCAAGAATCACTCACTAAGCATCCAAAGTTCAGGAAATTTTCAAAAATATGTACTGGTTGCTGAGGATTTTTTTTTGAGTTTCCTTGGAATAGCAAAACAGTTTTGAAACGTTCGAGAAATTTCGTTAAAATCCTGAAGTGCTTAGAGAAATAGGAAAAAAAATTAACCAATTCTTAGAGATTCTAAAAATATTTATCAAATAGACAAAAATTCCATCCAAAAGTGAAGTTCCTTCAGAATGGATCAAGATTTCTCAATTTTTTGTGAGAATTGAGTAATTGTGTTTCCAATTTACTTCACTACTTCAGGAGTTTCAGGAAGCTACAAATTTCAAACATAACTCACTCAGCATCCAAAGTTCTGGAAATTTTCATAAATATGTACTTGTTGCTGAGGTTTTTTCTTTCGAGTTTCCTTGGAATCGCAGAAAAGTTTTGAAACATTCGAGAAAATTTGTTAAACTCCTGAAGTGCCTAAAGAAATAGGAAAAAAATTACCCAATTCTTAGAGATTCTAAAAACATTTATCAAGTAGACAAAAATTCCATCCAAAAGTGAAGTTTCTTCAAAATGGATGAACATTCCTCAGTTTTTTGTGAGAATTGGGTAATTGTGTTTCCAATTTCCTTCACTACTTCAGGAATTTCAGGAAGTTTTAGGTTGTATTGTCCTTCTGAATTTCTCATTCGCAATGAACATTCTGAAATTTGAAGTTAGTTTTGAATTCACAGAAATATCCAAAAAATCTGGAGTTAAGTGAGTTACCTTTGACTTTTGTAGAACACAACTAAGATAATTTACAAAATATTAAATTATTATATTGGATATATTATTGAATAATACCTCAAATTTTCTGGGAATACATATTTAGGAAAGTATTCAAAGGCATTTTTTCTGTTTATGCATTATTATAAATTCTCGGAAAATAGCGATTTTTTGGAGATTTCATTTTATTTTCAATAATTGTGTCTAAAAATTGAGTAATTTTGTTTTCTTCTCTGCAACAATATTCACTTGTTCAATTCAAATTTGAATCTCTTGTAGGTTTTGCTTTTTTTATCTCTTCCGGTATTAGGTTATTAAGTATTTAAAGACATCGTTTTTTTGCTATATGAATCTTTTAACAATTCATGTACCGGTTTTCTGCATTTTTTCCTCTAGTTCATCGTATAATATCTCAAATTTTTTGCATATATGTAGAAAGTCTCTGGAGATATCGGTTTTCGAGTCTCTAAGAATTTTATTTTATATGTTTACTTATATATATTCATTTTATTTCCGATTTTCCTTCGCACTTCAGGAATTTGAAGAACTTCCTCGAAAATTTTGACAACTTTCTTGTTATTCTGAGAAAACTTAAAAGGAAAACCTCAGGAGTAGGTACAAATTTTTCGAAATTTCAAGAAATTTGGGTGCTTAGTTATTTTTGAAACTTTCTTGAAGACATTCAAGAAGCTCTACAAAATTTGTAGAAAATTCTGGTTCAGTGAATGAAACCTCCAATTTCTTGCGAATAGTTAGAGAGTATGGAAAGATATGGAATTGTTTATCCAATATTGTGAATCCCTCTAACGAATTTCTTCAGTTTTTTATCATTTTAAGACGAAATTTTCTCGAATAGATCAATATCTTTTTTAATCTCTAAAATAATTGAGTAATTATGTTCGCAATTTTTCTTACAGCTTTTTCGAGTGTTTTACAATTTTTTTGAGGTTCTCAAGAGAAGGAATTTCTCTCCAAAAGTTCAACAAATTTGTGGGTTTTGTTTTGAATTTGTAGAATACAGCCAAGAAGCTTCATGAAATTTGCAGAATATTCTGGTTTAATACCCATAACTTTCTACCAATATTTAGAAAGTATTTGAAGACATCAGTTTTTTTATGAATTCTAACAGTTTTTGCAAGATTTCCTTCAGTTTTTTATAATTATGAGATGATGCTCAGTTTTAATACAGAATGACCTATTTCTTAAAGCTTTAATTCTTTGGGAATTCAGGTTATTTCGAAGGTTAATTCTCACAACGATTCAGCACAAATGTTTTACAAATCTCAAAAAGATTCAATATGTGAAAAATTAGGAATATTTATGAAACTTCGCTGATGATATATTTCTAATTTCATTATCCGTTTTATTCTGAGGATTCTCTTCCAATTCCTCACACTAGATTTTCAAGTCACTGCGAAAAGTTGGCAGATTTTGTTTCTGATTTCTATGAAGATTCAAATAATTTTTCGAATATTTTGTTGCTTCTCTAATACTCAGTGGAGATCTATGAGAAATTTTAGGAAACTGTTAATATGTGCAAAATTTTCCATTGAAATTCTGAAGGTTTCCTGGAATCCAACTGTATAACTTTCTTAGAAATTTCAAAGGAATCTCTTATTAATTCAATATGAACCTCGAATTTTTCCTGAAATAATTTCTATGAAGATAATTTTTAGTTAAATATTGCAATTATCGAAAGAATCCTTCCAATATGATAGGTGGAATTGCTTCATGACATTCAGAAAGTTTTTTTACTCCTCTAAAATTCTCATTGTATGAAAAGAGTGTTCAATGTCCACTTCAAAATATTTAAAAAATGAGGTAATTCGTTACGGATCGATGAAGTTTTTTACTTTTTACGAGTATCCAACAAATCTCTTCAATCTGATATAGAACCCGGATTTGCTTTTTTATTTCTTTCTGGAGATTGATTCCCACTCATGGTCGCATAATTATGGAGAAATTCTGCCAAAAAAAGCAGTTTCTTTGGAATCATGGAAATGGTGCAAATATTCACAGACGAATTCTAAAAAAGTTCGAACAACAACCAAGGAGTGACCACTCCAAATTTAATGCTATAAAAAGCAAGAGGTTTTTTTCCTTTCATATGTGCTCGACTACTAAGGCCATCTACACAAGCTCAAATTATATCATATTCTATCACATTCTCTTAAACTACGACACACACAAACACCCAAACCCGAAGCGGGACTCGAACCCACGACCTGGCAGGTGGAGGTAAACTGAGTATACCTCCCGACCACCGATTTGCAAGAGTTTCATTCACTGAAAAAAAATGTTCCCCCAGAGTCAATTCACTTCAACTTTGTATCCCCTTTGTCCCTTATGTAATTAAAAACTAGAGCCAATCCTGGTTTCTACATATCAATTGATAATGTAGACCGCGGAGGAATCTTATGAGTTCCTCATGCAAATTTATCGAATAGCGAAGTCACCCTCGATAATTTACAATCACGTATGTTAATTGAAAACAACTAGTATAACGATCGCAAAAGTACTTCAAACTGGTAATGCGCGAGATACCTAAAGTATCGAGCGACTGTCTTTCATTAATTTATGTTTTTCGTTCTTTCGATTTCGCGACTTGTTCCCAGTCAAACGATTTCGCGACCGATATTTTAAATTCACTTCCTACACCGCGATCGAATTAACGATTTTGAATGGTAATGAGAAATGCAAATAGAGAAAGAGCCAGAAGAGGACGTTGCGGAGAAATGGATCTATAAATAATAAACTGCCCTCCTACGCCGCGATATTTCAACTAATTGACGGTATGGCAGAGAATCAATAAGTGCACGTGTGAGAGGATGAATTCGAACTTCCACCATCATTAAAATAAAGAGCGGTGAATCATTGATTATATCGACCACAGGGAAGGATAGTCCCACATTCCCCGAAGGGAAAATTCTGTACAAGGAAATCTTTATTTCGAGACTAATGAGCAATACTTTTCGTGCACGATTCGAAAACAATTACGAATTCAAATAAAAGAAAATTGGCTAAATGATTCGTTTATTTTAATTAGCGTTAGTCAACAGATGAATGATTGTCTATAAGTAAATGACGATGTTTATGTGATGCATTCACTCGGCGGGTGAAACGATGCTTAAACTTATAAACGTGAAGTACGATAATTATTTCTGTTTTGCATACTGAATGGTACATTCATGATTTGCCATGCAAATTCGAAACATTTCGAGTGTTAGAAAACTTCTGGAGATTCTAGTTCTGTGACATTTCGATTACATTCATTTTTCGCCTAAATTGTTTTATATATATGACCGAAAGCTTTCAGCTAAAAAACTTTTATTATTAGCACTTCTGGCACGTAATGATCTTATCCTTGAAAAAATCTCATTTTCGATCCTGGATCCTGGGTTGAGTTGCTCCATTAAATATATTATTCAAAAAAAAAAAAAATTAAATTACAACCTTACCTCAAAACAACTTGGCTTGTCGCTTTAGTCACTAGATGGTGCACAGATTAAGACGACTACATTGAAAAAGACCCGTTCTGGTATAACCTTGGGGACATCAATCAATCTGATATAACAGTGGCGTAATGGAGAACGCGGTGGTCTTCTCGAATTTATTCATTAACTCCGAAAAATCGCCACATAGTCCATTATCCATCATCTTCCACTCGGTATTATTAAGTTGTAACTTAATATGGAAATGGATATTCCGTTTGGTTCCACCGAGGGAAGATAATCGACCGGGACCCATTCACAGCGTTTCGGGACACTTCTTTCGATCCCATCGTTACCGTCTCCCATTGTGTCATTCGAGCAATGTCATAGCGCTAAGACAACAAAGTTGAAATGAAATCGGATCAACGTCTGGTAGGTTTTTTGACGACTTCCTAATATCCTTAACTTGGATTCGACGTGTGTAGGATGATCGGGGTGTTTGGGAACAAATCCGCCATCGTTATGAATAATTTCGCGCGGAGACAGATGACCCGATCATTCTTATTCATTGAGTGGAAGATGACTTCGGTGGCTGATGCCATCAGATTACCGCGCGCTCGAGGTGGTTTCAGGGGGATTTGAGATGCGACGCTCGAACTAGCACCCGGTGTGGTTGGCTAGATCAGATAAAGTAAATCACTTTCGGCCGTTTCTGCTCCGGAGTAATCGGATTTCTAAGCCAGATCGTTTCGGATTTACAAACTGCAATATCACTCCGAGTACAAGCGAATTAGGTGTTGACCTCGAACTGTCGAACGGATATTTTCTTTTTCTTCCATTCGAAAGGGATTAGATCATAGGTATTAACCCTGATTTTGTATATTTTTGCTCAAATCGGAAATGACATATTGGTCGACAAATCTCGCGTAATATTTTGCGAAGGTGTTTCAATGTGATTTTAAATATCACGACTTCCAACTAAATTATTAAACGTTTCTAGTTGAAAAATCACAATTTTTTGTACTTTTGTTGCCCCCTGAACTCGCCGCTCTGGGCATGGCCCCTCCGGAGAATTGGAATATCATAATGCAGTATACATCGAACCCATGTTACATTTGACAACATGTGGAAGAAATTGTAATAACAGCATGCTTATAGCTAAACGTATATTTTTGCTCAAATCGGAAATGACATTCCTTCAATTTTTGTATTTGGACACAGCATGCTTATAGCTAAACGATTCCTTCATTTGGACACATGAAGTTCAGACTCTATGGAATGGATGGCAATACTCACATGATGACCGTTGTCAAATGTGACTTAATTTCTGATTTCGGCCACAATATTTCCATGTATTTACTACGCTGTAGGAATGAGTACAATTTATCAATCACATTAACCCTGGAAAAAGATACGGTTGACATATATTGTACCTACACCTTTCAAAATATTGTATAGCAAACATAACAAGACAAGAGTTCTTCATGAATGTATTGTATTGAGTGCA
Organism: Novius pumilus; assembly: GCA_020654155.1. NCBI lineage: Eukaryota > Metazoa > Arthropoda > Insecta > Coleoptera > Coccinellidae > Novius > Novius pumilus. The sequence continues at coordinate 323,911 of JAIFOV010000007.1, forward strand.
TTTTATTGAGTGATGGATCATGTTTGTATTATTACTGGTTTATGGTGCGTATGCAAATTTTCAAAATAAGTGGATTAATGTCTCGAAATGGGTGAAATTAGGTTGTCCTATATGTTAGGAGAAAAATCACAATAATAATGAAAAATGAGTATAATAAGCATAATATAATAATATAATAAGCAAGTTGTTGTAATATTCATCCAAGACAATTGGTATGTAGAGGACCTAAAACATACTCACGTTAGAAAAGATTGAATGGTTGATCGAAACTCGCAGGTGATTAATGGAATTTTTTTGGCTCCTATGTTATCTAATCCCGTTTCAGTTGCATAGTGATCATGTCAAAAAAGAAACGATAATAACGTTGTTTGTGCCATTGCGAGCGATCAATATTCGCGGATCAAATTACAATAAATTCAATTCGAATGGAATCTAACGGTTTTGTGCAACGCGTATCCATTCAGAACCGTTTTAATGTATTCCTTTCACATATATGTTAAAGCGAATAAAATCATTAATCTCGCAATAAAATAACAATAATAAATCGAAAAGCGATTAATTCAGATCGTTTTGCGAACCAAGGTCCCGTCGTCTCTATGTCGGATCGATCCGAAATACCGCTGATAGAAAGACGATTGGTTACATAAGTTTAGGCACCACTGTCAAGATTAATTAACGTCAAGGAAATGGCACTTTCGGAATACAAAAGTTGATAGGCCGACAAGCGGCGTACAAAACGAGCTCGGGAATTTTGTACTTATTTTTTTTTCTCTCTGTTTTCGGGCCAAGTGGGCGTATTTATTGCCGACTTACGTACGTACTTACTACAGGTGCCTCTTTTCGGCATCGATAAAGCAGTACCTACATGGATACGAGTACGAGTCCCCTTAATAAGCCATTTGGCCTTATGCACAGAAACAATAACGGTAGACCATCATATAAATTAATGATTGTACGAAACCGGGTACATTCAAACTCACGAGATTATCTCGACTGAAATCTCCTTAAGGCCTAAGGACACCATTAATTTGCTTTTTTCGAGGATGACGTTTACATTAGAGGATCTTTTTCTCTTCGTCTCTCTTTCGCTCAAATATATCGGCAGGACCGTAATCAGATCCAAGTAAAACTCGTTTCTTAAACGGTGTTACGCGTTTCACACGTAGAAATTAAGAATTCTTCTTCCATGCTTCGTTTTAACAAACATGATCCGGACGTAAAATATGACTGTTGCTAGAGAAGTCCTTATTTTAGCTGCTTCATTGCAAATTCAGCAAACAACTTGAATCAGGGTTGCGATAAGTTTCAAAATTTGATGATAAGAAAAATGGTAGAAAAAAATCTTCAACTGTTGGAAAATTGACGCATCTCATAAAGAGTGTCGTAATTTTCTTTTTTTAAGTAAAAATTCCTAACGCTCTTTGGGTCCATCTACATCTGCAGCCAATATGTTTTATTAACCTTAATCAATCTAGTACGATAGTGAAATGAAAATTGATTTGCATACTGCAATAATTATTTGTGATTTCTTTTATTACGGTTTTTTCTAAAGGGATTATTGCGCTTTTTTGGGTATAACAGGTTGATTATATTTTTAAATGTTTATTGAACCAACGTTTCGATGGAGATTCGCATCTTCATCAGCAGGACGAAATGGAATAACCTTGAAATTTTTCATCGTTAAACATTAAATACAATTCTAAAAATGTATCTTACCAGATCGCTTGTTGATAGATGAATTTGACAATAATGATTAAATAATGATTGGTTGTCTGGACAATTTAACGAAAAGGTTGACAAAAAATGAATAATAATTACTATATTAGAGATGAATATATGGAACTGAGATTTGTGATGTCTGTTTTGTCGTTGATTGCATTGTGTTTGTCTTTTTTTATATGTATCATCTCTGAAATTTCACGGGATTTTGTATTTTGTTCGATTGCTAAAATTTTAGTGTTTTCATAGTCAAAAGAGTGATTTTCTGTTATTTTGTGTTTATTTAGTGCAGTATGTGCTGTTCTTGAATATGTGACTGAAATTTTAAATTTAGATCCCAAATTTGCAGTAAACATAGGAAAAGAGAAAAATTTACCAATAAATCATATAATTACTCAAATTGAAACCAATATGACAAAATACCAACCAAAGAACAGAATAGAATTCGTGCGAAATTAACTCATTCATTGAATGTAGCAAAAATTTCTATAAAAACACAATGACAAACAAAACATTCAAAAGAATTATAGATTAAATTTTCTAAAACTAAAAAATTCTTAAAACAAAACTCAGATTTAGTCGTTGTAAAGGCAGACAAAGGAAATATGACGGTTATCCTAGAACGAGAACAGTATCCCGAAAAAATGTCCAAAATTTTAGAAGACAAAAGTACATATAAATTGATGAAAAAGATTTAACAAATACAATTGAAAAAGAAAACAGCAAATTAATTAAAAAATGGCATGTCAACAAATTTATTCCCTCTTCTTCACATAAAGAATTATCGATTCATAACAGTGTATCTCCCAAAATATATGGACTGCCAAAAATTCTTAAAACCAACATTTCATTACGACCCATAGTCTGTTGCATCCAATCTCCACTATATGGCCTTCCAAAATTTCTTGCGAATATACTTTCAAATATAAGTAACAAGAACCCATATTACATTAAAAATTCTACCCATCTCAAAAATTATTTAAAAAAGTTATACTTCCACACAATTTTATTCGTTAGATGTTATTTCTTTGTACACTAATATACCAAATCAAATTATTCCCGAAATTGTCAAGAAAAAGTGGACACAAATAAAAGAATATACATCAACATGTAACATGTAGAAGAACAAATATTAGGCAGACAACACTTCCAAATCACTATATATAAAAGATTTGTTGATGACCGCTTACTCATAGCCAACCCCTTAGAAATCAATGATATTCTTAGTAGCTTCAATGACTTCCATCTTAAACTTAAATTTACTCTTGAAACAGAAGAAAACAACAAAATAAACTTTTTAGACATGACTTTGATTCGATCAGGTAATGAAAACACAACAAAATGGTACATGAAACCCACATCTACCAACAGACTAATTAAATTTAAATCATCACATTACATTTCTCATAAAATTAATATTATTCAAAATATAACAGACAGAGCGATTAATTTAACATCCCTAATTCACAGGCCAGAAATTTTAATGAAAATTGAGTCACTTCTAAATCAAAATGATTACCCAAAAAATATCGTAAATAAAATAATAAAAAATCTTATACACAAAATTCATAATACAATGCAAACCAGATCTAATACAACTGCTATCACAACTACTAAAACTTATGTCTCTATCCCATTTATTCCTTTCATATCACCTAAAATATCAAATATCTTAAAACCACACAACATACACGTAGCGCATAAACCACAAAACCAAATTCGACAACTTTACACTAAATTAGAAAGTAAACTTCCAGAAGATAAAATGTCTCAAGTCGATTATAACGTTCCTTGCTAAAACTGCGATAAAATTTATATTGGACAAAGATGCCAACGTTTAAGAGGCAGATTGAAAGTCCATAAATATTCAAGAACAGCACATACTGCACTAAATAAACAAAAATAACAGAACATCACTCTTTTGACTATGAAAACACTAAAATTTTAGCAATCGAAAAAAATAGAAAATCCCGTGAAATTTTAGAGATGATACATATAAAAAAAAGCAGAACACATTGCAATCGACGACAAAACAGACATTAAAAACCTCACTTCCATATATTCATCATTAATCTAATATAATAATTATTATGCATTTTTTGTCAACCTTTCCGTTAAATTGTCTAGATAACCTAACTAAAAATTCAAAGCGCAACGCCTCTACAGTTACGTCATCAAATTTAGATAAAGACAACAAACGAATATCAGATTCTTTTTTTCTAGGTAAATACCGTCCCTTTATTCTTTGAACAGAGTATTTACATCAGTGATAAAATTTTTATCGCTGCAAACTGAATTTAGCTACATAAAACTAACATGCGCCCGGTTGATATGCTAGAGCAGCGGAATTACACGTCCTTTCAAGGATCTCGTCGGGGTCACCAATTTAGGAACTGTGCAGTTGCTATGTTGTAGGATTTCAGGATGGTGCGTTTCGACACGTACGAAGGACGCCTCAGAACGACAATATATTGTATTGCCTGTCGTATACACTGGAAGATCTCCCGGAAGAAAAAGGAACCGGGGCCCGTTATAAACTCCGTCGGACGGGCGTTTGACGGGAGCGTTAATCGTGCGCGCCATCCGACGGACGGTAGCTGAGATGCCCAAAGCCTTGGCCGCTTGGAGTGGTTGACAATCATCCATATCTGATCTGTAAGGCAGGGAACTGTCTGGAAAATGAGAAAGGACATGGAGAGACAAAACGAATGAGACATGGCATTACTCCATTCATTCATTTGAAAACGTCAATTATAATAGTTCATAATTGTCATGCTGTTTCAGAACGCAAAAGGAAAAACAAGATGGAGAGTGCGAAAATCACGAGAGCGATAACGACCGCCTTGGTCGATGTGGTGTGACATGTCGTTTCTGGGCATCCCACCAGGAAACAGCGTCTCGTTTAATTAATAAGCGATTTTTCGTAGAATTGAGCGTAAAGTGGCGTGTAAAAACAGGGGGTCAGCAAAAGAGCAGAGAGATGTGGTTGTCGGGAGGCCCCGGTCGTGATCAGAGACCGAGGCGGCTATCCGAGCGTGTCGAGTGGGTGCCCTTTGACCGTTCGTAGTCGATTCTCCCAATCTATAACTGTAGCCAGGCTACCTACCCATATCCGACTTCGATATTATATTAATTATACACGTAGCGAAAACATGTGAATTACCGTAAGTTTATTATATACGGATGACGGCGGCGGCGGCGGCGGCGGCGGGCGGGTGGACGTCGCTCCGGGGATCGTGCGCTCGTTTTATTATTGCCCTCGCGTTCTGCAAGGAATTAGGTTCACTCGATCGGGATTTTTTTCAATTCGCCGCGTGTCCGCCCGATTTTGATTTAAAATGACGGTAAATCACGACGTTTTACATCAACATCTTGGGAGGTACGTCTCGGGACGCCGTCTTTTCAACAATTATATATGTAAATACGCGCTTCTTTTCTGCACCGTAATTAAATCTGTCTTGAATACTAAGTGTTCTTGCGGGCTCGACATATTTCTTATGCGTTTTGCCCCATGTTAAGTATTGTAAAGCAATCGCTGCAAACGTCAAAAGAACGTCATAAACAATGGTCGGGTAGGCTGAGACTGAATATCGATGAAGCGACACGTACGCAACACAGACAACGACGTTTTTCATTTTTCCGACACTATTGTTTTTGCATTTATAATACACACAGGAATTTCTGCGGCAACGATGCGGACAATTCGCCATCGCGCTCGTAATTAATTGACCAATTAAGGATCGATACAGCGGCAAACAGTTACGGTATCCGGCAATTACTTAAATCAACATTTCAACCCTTTGGACTGCGAACAGTGGCAAGCACGACTTTCGATGAATTCTTACTGAAAATAATTGGGGCTATTTAGTTATATTTGTCAAATATACAACACTCCCGTCACTCCCACCAAAAACTTCATGAACAGAAGATTTTCTGTACCCTGCCAATAAATATAGACATGTTGCATGTTCTCTCGGTGCGGATGTTTGTTACTAAAAACGATGTTCTGAGGTTTTTCAGCTCCACGTTCGTTATGATCTATCCAAAGATTTCAACATTCTGCGATAAAGACTTATTTCATGCTGGTGTCAGCTTCCGAGATTCTATTCTATACAGCAGAATGGAGAAGACATAACGTCTTAAGGGTCGTCGTGCCCTTATTAATAGTTCCTCATTACTCAACCTTAGCTTACAATTTCCTTACTTGAATGGCACTGCTGAATACAGGAGCATTCTTTTCTTAAGAAAAGAAGTCTGCTATATTTTCCATGACTGATTCTACGCAGTGACAAAATTTTGAAATTCCCAAAATTTGATGAAGTTGAGAATAAGCAATTTATTATACCGTGTCTTCGTGTAAACCATTGCCATTAGTTATCCTTATACATTTCATTATTACTTCTAATTGTTTATTACAGAGAAAAACACAATTGTGGATACAGAAACGTTTATGAAAAATCCTCTGAAAAGTAAGTCACGGCGGGACCGGGAATCGAACCCGGACCTCCAGCTTTACGCGCTGTTGCTCTACCACTAAGCTACCCCGACTATGACTTATTTTTCAAAAAAAAATAGGTCATAGTCGGGGTAGCTTAGTGGTAGAGCAACAGCGCGTAAAGCTGGAGGTCCGGGTTCGATTCCCGGTCCCGCCGTGACTTACTTTTCAGAGGATTTTTCAAAATTATACCCTATCACCGGGTTGGTGAGAATAACACCTTTGAGATCAAGAAACGTTTATCATTAAAGGCAAAACAAAAACCCAGAAAAAAAACATTAGAACGTTGATTTCCATGACGATCAGAGTTTCCTGCACTCAAAACTGAAGAAAGCATTTATTAACAGATGGAACTCAACGGAAAATGATTGAAAACTAGCTTCAAAAAATGGGAAGAATTAAATTAAATTGGAATTGTGTGAAACGATGAACCCATCCTCGCAGGTTTTTGGTTTTTGCACCTCCTGATATTCATCATTTTCATCATACGACATATTCTAGATGCTCGTGATCTAGGCGTTCCGCAAGGCAGCGTGCTGGGTCCCCTATTATTCCTGGCTTATGTTAATGAATCGGTGCTACTTGAAACAATTATTTGCATATCTGTTTGCGGATGATACGGTGATTTCTGTGTCTGCTAAAGACTTTGTGGGAGTCTGTTGCATTGTGAATGAGGAATTAGAGAAAATATATGAATTTGTTTGAATAAATTGAAACTGAATGTTGCAAGAACCAAATGTTTGGTGTTAGGAAGTGAACATAACTAAAGTAAATTCAGTTTTTAAAAAAGCCTGAGACAATAGGAGGTCAGAATATTAAGCATGTGGAGTACATAAAATACTAAAAGGTGTAGCTTGATCCACAGTTGAGATTTGGAGATTTTGCAAATTGCAAAAAGTCAGATAAGAGAGTTGGTTCATTTTTTAGAATTTCTAAAGAGCTGTCAATCTGGCAAGACTGCTAATATTTAACTCTATGATAAGCCTCACTTTAGCTATTGTTGCTTTGTTGTCCGAAGGAACAAATGTATAGAGCACAGCTCTTACAAAATAAATGTATGAGAATTGTTTTAAGCTGTAATAAGTACCAATCTATTAAGTCAATGTTGGACGCTTTGGGCAGGTTGACGCTGGAGGAAAGCATTAGAAGGGTTAATTTAAGTTTTGTTTATAAAATAGTTAACAACCAGCACCCACGTATCTTAGAAGATTTGTTGTATACTAGATTTGAACAATATTCAAGATCACTGAGCACAAGGAATCAATTAAATGTAATGTTCACGAAGTCCTAACTGAGTGACGGTTTTTGCGAGTTTAATGCTCTCCCGGGCAATTTGAGGCTGCCCAAATCGGTGGGAACTTTTGTAAGTGAAGAAATATATTATTTTCAATAGAAATAGTTGTAAATGATGAAATATTGTTTATGTAGTAGCTTTTTGTTCAATAAACAACTTATTGATGTGGAATACTGTTTCTTCCTGACGTTTCGCTGCCCCGAGTGGCTAGCTTCTTCAGAGGTCTCGACATCTTCGACGCACTCTGCAGATTGAAGTGATTCCAAAAAACGACGGCCAATACACCCGAAGAAACAGTTTTCTACATCGAACGATGGCCGCGAAAGCTTAAATCAATCAAACAACTTATTATTATTATTATTACTATTATTTTTTATTTATTGAATTTCAAAGGAGTTTTACATTGAGTAAATTGTTATTATTATTATTATTAATTATGAAAGATTTGAGGTTTTTAATGTGGTGTACATAACTTTATTTTTTCTTTTCAAAAGCGGTGTTAGTGTCTTGCTTATCATTAATTACTTTGTCCTTATTTGATTTTATATGAAGCATTTCTAAAATTTCTCTGCTTTTTTCTCTAGTTTCGGTAGCTCGAATTTTTGTTTCGTCGTAACTGAATTCATGAATTATATCATACCCAAATTATCAAACCTGAAACTGCAAACAAAATGAAAGTGGACATAGGTTACAATAAAAAAAAAGTAAGTTCGTGTAACCCACTGACCTGGGTCTAGTGCCAGAGTTTTCAGATCGCACCAGTGCCTCTGGCATGACCTAACGACTATATATTAAATATTTAGCCGGGAGCAACGGCTTTACGTGCCTTTCGAAGCACGATGAAATTCTCAAATTTTGTTGGAATTTACCGGTATTCGAACTCGGTTTTTCTGGGCAGTAAGTCAGTAGTGCAACTGTTGAGCTACCAATGCCATATAGGTCACAATAAAAACTTATCCCATAAATTAAAAAAACATATTGAAACCATATGACATTGAGTTAGTTTATAAATTACAAAGACGAATCAGAAACTTATTTTCCAAATTAAAGTCGAAAACTCCAAAAAAATGAAAAGTTCAATATGATTTACAGTGTACCATGTACAAATTGTGCTAAACAGTACATTGATCAAACTTCTCAAAGCTTAAAAGACAAATTAAAGGGACATAACTATTGGATTAAGGCATCAACAACTTTAAATAAACACAAAATGATAGACAAACATGTTTTCGGTTACGACGAATCAAAATTTCTAAAAAAAGCAGAGAAATTTGAAAAATGCTTCATATATATCCATATGCTCACAAAGTCTTTAATGATAGACAATCACTTTAGTTATATTTATACACCACTTTCGAGAAGAAAAAATCAAATCACCTATGTCGCACATTGAAAACTTATCATTAGTAGTCGGTTCATTTAAAGTGTGCCGGCTCTCTTCGCTCCGCTCAGCCAAATGTGCCGTTCAGAGTCGTTCATTAGTTGAAAGTAACGAACCGTACAGTGAGCCGTGGCATTCCATAGTTCGTTAATTTGAACTAACAAACAGTACTGAGTGCCACGACACACTGAGCTCATACGAAACGAACGCATCGTCGTTTGCTCTATACGTCTCACTCGTTCGATTCATTATCAATTTATTAATTTCAATATGACAATATACCGGAATACCTTTTAACATATTAAATATTTCTTTGAAACTTAACATAGATATATCACCTATATATGACGTGAGTTCAAAATTCGATATATATACAATTTAAATATGAAATTCATATTAGTGGTTCTCTCCGATATAACACCAGTTATATCGGAGAGAACAGTTCATTCCCGGGGAGCCGCACAATTTGAAAGTGGCGTTCATTCTGAATGTGCCGCTAGATTTGATCCGAATGAGGCACTTTTCCAGTGTGCCGTTCTTTTCAATGGTTCGAAGGAGACGGTCATTTGGTCGAGTGAACGGCACATTACTGGTCACTCAAGTGTGCCGGTCAAAGTGATCGACCCAACACTAGAATCATGTTTAACTTTAAAACTATAAAATGCGGTTTCAATAAATATGAAGCCATCCACGCATTTTAAGACGACATCCAGACTATCACCTGTAGTCTGTGGTATAATTAATAAATTAAGCTAACGTCGATTCGGTAGCAAAGAATCCGAATAATAAGGCACCAAGATTAATGATATTGGATTCGTCGAATTAAATTATCATTCTCCCCTTTATCTTCAATCTCATCTTGTTAATAGTTGCTGTTAGGTTAAATGACTCGAACCTTGGTCAGCGGCGACCGAAATTCATTACGGGTGTCGGAATTTTCTTAGATAAGCGCTTCGACCCTCGTTGACGCAATTAACGGCTCGGCCACCAAGAAAAGGAACTTTTTTTCGTTTGGTACGCGACGGTGGCGGAACGAAAAACGCGAAAATTCCCGAAAGGTGATTGTTATAAATTAAATTCGTCGCAACAACGGCTCGTATATATCTCGTACAGAACTCGTTTTGGCATTTAACCAAGTATTTCGACCTTTCCCGTTCTGCACCATAACGTTCCGATTTCTGTAAACGTAACCTTCGTTTTGTTCGATTACGCGCAATAAAGTTCAAGTATATGCAACGTACGTATATCGGGTCGAAAACGAACGAAAATTCCTCATCCGAAAATCTTCATTAAAATTCATGAAGCCATAAACCTTATTAGCGACAAGGATGGCTATCGAACGGCATCAAAATAGTGCCATATTGAAGCGACACCCCGTCGTTTTACATTTATGATAATCTCGCCAACATCTAACTGTTATTAAAATTAACATTTCAGGAATCGTCTTGACGAACCCCATTCCTATTCCTGCCAATGGACAAGAGCAATTAACTAATGTACCCGACGAATTAACGTACAAGAATAAATGAATTTTAATTTCATTAAAGTGGCATTCATTTATACGCAGACAGATTCAGATTGCGGGTTTGCGTGTGGCTTGTCCTTCTGCAGGACTACCCTATCTCTTTTCTTCGTATTTCGCGAATATGGCCTCGGCAAAGACAAATTATGGCCTGCGCGGCGTCCCGTCCATTTGCATTCTCTCATTAATTAACGATCCGTCCGGACACGAACACCCGAAACGGAGTATTAAAAAAGGCGATTCTTTGTCGCGCAATAATCGATTTTCTATGGTCGTTATATTGGGTCGAGTCCCGTTATCGCCGCATCTAGGACCATAGAGAGACGGATCGTTTCTTTGTTAACCGAAAAGTGCGTGTCTGGTAATTTATGACGCCTCACGTGGAACATCCATCAACTGCCAGAAAGTGGTATATCACTGTTATCTGCTGATTGATGTCGGAGGAAATTTGATTTAGGGACGTCATAATTAGAACTGGTAGAAAAAAAAACATCCGTCATCTTTCACAATCGTCCCGCGACTTATTGTGAACCGGAGAATATAAATATTTTTGACGATACCGTTTTTTCTTTTCGTCCAATTTAACGCGTCCCTGTTACACGCTTTCCGAGACGTCTTTATTAATTTCCTGAATTGCTTGAATCAACAACTACTTAAGGTACCGCGCGTTCGTGCGAACGACGAAAGAGAAACCAAGTTAGCACCTGTGCACCCTCGTGGTTCCCACGATTCATGTTTTATTTGGAATTTCGGATCAATTTTGACACATACGTGTGATTTGTTTCGGTGTCTGAATAGTCGGACGGTCGGCGTTTTTCCCAACTACGCAGAACGATTTATTTTGATCACTATTGCGTTAAGAATAACCACAAACAGATGCTTAATCATATGGAATAATTGTTATATTTCTTGGATATAATTAACGCACCTATCGATTTTAACCTTGCAATTTGCGAAAAATTGTTTTCTGCAACTTGATCACTAATCATGGTCGAATAATTTTTTTCAATTTTGAACACTTTGGAATTTTTGGCATTAACAATGAGCCTCAAATGTTTTCAACATCGGTCTTCATTTTGTTCGCACTTTAGGCGAATTCATTGTCAAATATCGAGTAATTACTGCAATACGTTGTAAGACCGAGTCAATAGTTCAAGACGATCATGGACGAATATGACAGCCGATTGTGTGTGAATGCGCAAGCGCGTGATAGGGTTACTGGGCGCATACTGATACCCAGTTACATGTGTTATTGAACCGCGCGGTTCATCTGCGGCTTTTGTAAATTTAATGGAACAACGCATAATGGGACGTAGTTAAACTGCGCGCGATTTCGTTGTTTTCATGTGTTAAATGGAATAATTGTTATGTTTTTTGGATATGATCAAAACATATCATTGTTTTCAGCATCTTTGATCACTAATAAAAGTTCAAATAATTGCGGTTTCTTTTAAATTTTGAACACTTCAGAATTTTTTATATTAACAATGAACTGTCGCCCAAATGTTGCAACGTCGGTTTTCGTTCTGCTCGCACTTTAGGCAATACATGTAAGAACAACACCAAAAAGTCTGTAGCAAGAAAAAAATAACTCAACCGCTATGAATTTCGGGAGAATTTCGAGGACATATTCTAAAATGATGGGAAACTTCTTTTTTTTTTCTGGTCACTTGGTATTTGACACTGAAATTCGTCCTTAAAATGGATTTTTGTAAACTCGCGTTGTTTCTGAGTTCATTCTGAACGATCTTCATCTTTTCGACACTAAAATTTCGAGCTTTAGTCTTTTCTTTCAATTGGATATATTTCAATCAGAAATATACACACTAAAATAACATATTACCTATGTCTTATTCTAAATGATATATTTTTGCGTATTTTAAATATTTGATATCATTCAGTCATTTTTGTTAGCAACGGTAATTTTTCTACGAGTGACCCGAAAGAAATCACTTTACGCATACTTTTTGACGGGTGAAGTATCACTTTTCCGCACTAATTTGGAAAATATTTTTTCCGCCGTGGCGCCGTGGCAAGAAAATCTTTTTTTCAGGCGACCACGTCAGAAAGTGGTATATATCGCCACGCCTACCTATCGAAGAAAGTTGACAATTACATGCAACTGTGAGGGAATGTTATTCCCGCACGGGTAAAACCAGTTTGATCCGTGCGGGAAAGTGGTGACATCGAAATGAAACCACGCCAAGTAGATAGAAGTGAATGAAAAGTTTAGTTCGTATATCCCATTGAATATTTATAAGGCTAATGACTTACCAGAACATATCGTATCATTAACAAAGAACTTAACTTGATTCGATTCGCGTTTATAACATGCAAAGTGAAAAATATACCTCCAGAAATATTAAACTCGTGTGAATTATTGCTGACAAATCTGAAAGGAAGATAGGAAATAACATAAACAAATAAAGTTATCTATTATTTTTTTCTACAACGCCATCTAGAAGCAGAAGATTGAATTATTCAGTTCTGATTGGGTTGAAACGTTCATTGTGTGTTTATATAGTAATAAATCTTCAATTTGGTACACCATAATATCTATCAATAATTAGTTATGTAATTATGACGACTATATGTTTTTCAAAACAATAAGAATCCAAATAAAAATTTTGTTTGGAAACTGCTTTCACATTTTACTACTTGTAACGTCAGCGCTTGCGCAGTGACAGAAAACAATTTGCGCATACTTTTTGATGCGCAAGTACCACTTTTCCGCTCGCTGCGCGGAATAAATATGGATAATATGTAAATTTAATTTAGATTTAATATCTGTCATCGCTAATTATAATGAATAGTTCATTTTGATATATCAAACTACTTATGATGTTATGACGATTATATGTTTTTGAAATTGAAATAAGGAACTGCCTTGACATTTCACTACTTGTAATGTCAGCGCTTGCGTAGTGCATCTTTTCAAGTCAAACGTAATCAGTAACGTATTTACTTGGATTTTCATGTTTTCAAAATGAAATAACAACTCTTTTCACTCCTACAAAAAATTGTGTTCCTAACTCTTGCGCAAAGTGTTTTTCCCGCACTCCAAACTTAGCTGTATTTGCTTTTTTGTGCGTGAAAAACATTATTTTGCGCATTATTTAGGAAATATACAATTATTCAAATGAATCAGCTATCAAACTGAAAATGAATAAGTTCTTGTATTTTTATTCATTGTTTTCAGTATCGGATACATGAGCAATTACTGCGATTGGTTGTAAATCCGAAACAACAGTTCAAGTCGATCATTTTAATAGCCCATAGCAGCCGATTGTGTGTAGCTGATCATAGTGCGAGTATGATCATGAGTACACTCTGAAGGCGCAAGCGCGTGATACGGTCAGCGCGCGCATACAGAGACGCTGTGTTTTATTACGCGCGGTTACAGAAGACTGTGACTTACGTTTTAATGCAAGAGCGCATAATGGGCCATAGTTGAACGACGAGCGATTTTTATGTGTTCCTGAAAACCGCGCGCATAACATTATGACATTATGACTTATGTATTAAAACTCATAAATGTGACTTATAACTAAACCCAGCTTAAATGAATGGATGAATGAATAAACTACAGAGGGGAGGAAGAGGGTCAAGCAATTAAGGAAACAATGTTACGTGTTAAATGAATGTTTTCCCATATAATAAAATAAATTTTCCTTGTTACAGGTGAGACGTTCATGCAGAAAACAATTTTTGGATTAAACTGCTTCAGGTGAGAATCTAGTGACCTTATGAAGCGGTGGTTCAACAATTTTGTTCGTTTATCGAATTAAAAAAAAAATGCAAAAACGAATCATACTTTTCTGGTGAATTTTCTGAAGTGATTTCAATGTCGGAATTCTCTATCGTTCCTCGCCCAATTTGTTTCCGGACCGCTGAAAAATAAAGTAGCCGTTAGGAAGACAAAATGCTTCAAACTTTCAAATTGGTGAACTGTAAACATTTCCAACGATTTATATCATTCTAAACCCACGCAATACGCGTATGATATCGAAAACTAGGACCATATGTCGTGCGAGATTGGCGTTCTTCGTTAAGGTAGATAAGGCGAAGCGAAATTGCTTTCCGCGACCGTTTCCCTCGATTATTGTTGATTTAATTCAACGGCCACGTGAGACAATGCAAGCAATTGCGAAGTAATGAACGGTATCCTTTTCAGTACGACAATTAATTAGGCGGTCGCTCTCTTGTTCTCTCGTTGAAAGTCCGAAATATTCGACTTTCCAAGAATTCTCTAGTTACGTTTCAGGAAGCTTCTGTTGACCAGTTAATGATTCATTTTCCTGACGTATTGTCGCTCGGTGACATTTTAAGTAAAGAAATCCATATTCTTATGCCGAAAAAAGATTTCATTGACAGCGTCCAATTGACTCTTGGTTCCTGTTACTTCCAATTCGAAAACAAATTTTATCAACAAATCTATGGTGTAGCAATGGGATCTCCTATTTCCAGCACAATCGCTCAACTAGTTATGGAGTTCTTAGAAGAGCAAATACTTAAAGATTATGTCAATGATATTACCATTTTCAAAAGATATGTCGATGACTGTCTTATCATTACATCAGAAGAGAAAATACAAACAATTTTAAATTCTCTAAACAATTTCCATGAAAAAATTAAATTCACTCTTGAAATTGAATCAGAAAAAAGTTTAAACTTTCTAGACATGACGATCATTAGGCAAAATAACAAATTAATAACAAAATGGTTCAGAAAAGACATAAATACAAACAGAATCCTCCATTTTGACACAACACACTACATCAAACAAAAAATTTCTCTAATTATAAACTACATAGACAGACCAATGAAACTTACTTCACCGTCTCTCAGACCTATCACTTTACTCTCTGTTACATCACTTCTTCAAGAAAATGGTTAACCAATAAAATTGATCAATAAAATTCTCAGACAACGAATCCACATATTATAAACACAAAAAAAAACATACACAAAAGATCCTACCTCATATATACCTCTTCCATACATTAAAAATCCTTCTGAAAAAATTGAAAATATTTTCAAACCATATAAGGATATTAAAATTGCTTACGAACCAAATATCCAAATAGAAAACCTTTCCACAAAATTAAAATCACTGCCACCAATTCAAGACAAGTCAAACATCATATACGAAATTCCATGTAAAGACTGCGAAGATGTATATATTGGACAAACAAAACAAAAACTAAAAGACAGATTAAACGGACACAAATACTCAAAATTACCAACAGCTTTACATAAACATACACAAACATTAAAACACACATTCAATTTCGATGGAGTTAAAATCTTAGATTACGAAAAGAACAAAAAATCAAGAGAATTTCTGGAAATGATTCATATTAGAAAAAATGAATATTCAATAAACGATAGGACAGATATTAAAAATTTACACAAAATATATTCATTTTTACTTGAAAACACATGACTCAAATCAAGTCTCTGTCGATTTTTCTTCTTTTTTCTTTTTACCGTTTCTAAGCATTTGTTATCCAATAATTTTCTTGTCATTTATACATCCGTCAAATTTGTAAAATCTTGAAAAAGGGTACAGCCCGAAACGTTGATAAAGAAATAGTAATTTTTCATTTATTCAACTTTTTGAACACCCCTAATAATCAAATAACTGAATTCAAAGAAATCTATAAAAAACATGTAACATCAAAAACAGAGGCGTGCCAAGTTTCTTGAGGGCCCACCCGCAAAAAAATTTTGGGGCCCCTACCCCCGTCCAAATAGCTAAGCATATTAGGAAATTGGGGGCCCCTAATAGTCCGGGCTCTCCCCGGCACCGCGGGCCCTGAGGGCCCGTAAGGCACGCCCCTGATCAAAAAGAAATCCAACCCAAAAATCTTGGATGCACGGGTACCCCAAGTGACGCATAATTTTACAGGTTTTGACAAAAGAAGAAAGACTCTCTATCTCAACCCAGTATAAAATGGCGGCTCTGGAAACATCATGTTTTTTTAATCATGTGTGAAGACAATATTTTGGAATGTATTTATTCTCATCTTTTGTAGTCCATTAAGAAGATCTTTGCCGAAATGATCAAATATATCCCAACTCAAGAGAATTAGGATTCTACATACATATAACAACTTCAGGTAGGCTTCCGTCAGTTTCGGCTCTCGCTCTACAGCCATTTTCAGAGACGCTTTAGGTATTCGTATCACTAAGGCTCCCTTGAGAATTTTCACGGAAATATACGTTCTTTGGTTGTCGCTAGAGCGCTAAAAAGAAAGACGAGCGTTCTGACGTTTCGCCGAGATCACACCAAGCATTTTTACGGATGTTTGCGCCATATGAGACATCATCGGCTAACGACTGCCACATGTCCGAATATGCGGATCATATTAAGTGTTGTATGATCATCGTAAACATATCTTTGGAATTTGAAACAAACATTTCTGCTTTTTCACCAAATCCAGTTTATTGAATGATAAAGTAGTGGACAATGAGCAATTAACGTAAGTACCTGCATCGCTGCATATAAACGAATTGATTAGAACGTGTGAGCTTTTTCAGTTGAATCTTTTGTAACTTCAACTAATCAATCGTGTGAGTTTGCAAACTTAATTTGTCGTTGCACTCTGAATTATGATTGGGGAACTCAATATGCTTCTATCTATGAGGAAACGAATCTAGGGTTGGAATGTTGCTCAAAAATTCAAATATTTTGTGAAGTCCTACTACGTTCACTAATAAGAGACGGAAGATTTAAAAAGATGTTTTCTATGGATGAAAAACGCCGACGAAAACCAGCGGTCGAAAATAATTTTTGACAATGCAGCTGAAATCGCCCCCCTATGCAGCTATTAGTTTAATACCCGAGGCGGTGAGTCGGGCATTAAAAAGCCATTTTCAAATTACCGAACGCGTGGCGCGTGTTAACCCTCGTTTAGGGGTCGTTTTTCGAGGTAGCCGCACGTCGGTCTGTGTTTATCTTGCAATAAAGGGGGCGCATTTACGTGATATCGCGTCACGAGGTGTACGATCAATTATACAAAGTGAACGAATGGATTATAGGTGAGATATTTCTCCCGAGCGCGGCGTAGTCGAAGTTTAATCGACGTTTCAACGAACGAAACAGATGGATGAACGAAGAATAAGTCCTTGGGGCATATGACTAGTACGTACCTATAATTTCCATTCTGTTCGTTCGTAAGTATAAATCTCGACGGAGATTATAGACGTCACATTTCGCAGTCCTATATGAACAAGAAAATATGTCCGCGTGACATTTAGAAGGTGAGTAATGAAAAGACGTAGCAACAGCAACGATTGAAAAATATTGGAACGTTTCTCGCGTGATGATCGGTAAATGCCGGTATTTGTTTCCGCCGAAGAACTGATAAAACGAAACCGACATCGCAAGATCTACATTATGCAGATTTTCAATTACCGGACAATTTGCTCGATATCCCATAATTTGCTCTCTCGCCAATCGTGCCGTTTTCAACCATCTCCTACTTGATCGCTAATCGATTCATCGCTACTTTTTTTTTCGTCTCGACATTACGCGTTCATAAAGATGTAAATTACCGACGTACAAAATGAGTTATCCCGATGCCACTTAATTTGTATGATTTTGCTGTTTGCTCATCGTCGATACTAATTTAGTTCATGCGATAATTTCCTTTACAATTTCCGGTGTTAACTCAAACAGACGTGTCAACAAAAGTTAACGAGGTAACGTGAGCCCGAGCCGCGTAATAAATCTTTAAAAGCTCGATAATTACACGGTCATTCTAAGCGAAAACTGGAATTTTCCCATCTTCATTCGGCATGTGTCACATTAACGAGCGCGAAAAATTACTACTACTACCTTGATTACCAGCTATACGATGCTCCAAATAGAACAAAATGGCCGACTAATAACTGAAGTTTCTCCATTGGCTGCTCTACAATTTTCGCGCTACTTGAAATATAAACAAACAACTGGATGTCATATCTTTGACCAGGATTGACCTATTGAATACGAGCTAACGGTTTTCCTGAGTACATGTGAGTCATAATTGCGCCTCACGATGTCATTACTTATCGTATTGCATCATCGAGTTTTCTCAAATTATGTAGTTTTCACAAACGAGGAAATTTTTGTCGACGATTTTTTTTTCTGTATTCAAGTCACTACTTAGGATATGACAAAAGTGTAAAACATAATTGATTATTTTACGACGTAAGATATTCTACAAATAGAGTGCTTCATTCGATATTCAACAAAATTCGATTACAGGAATCTTGAAGTCCTTATCGGTTTATGTAAACAATATCAAAATCAATAAATTCGGTCAAACATTAATTCTGACACAGTAAGCATCTGCACGCATGATTTTTCTGGTTTTTTCTCCAACCATCGAGCGTATGCAAATCCAAAATACTTACGCAAAACATCCAAAATATCTAGATGAAACAAACTCAAAATAGACGCGCCATAGATCCGAAATAGACAAATGAATTATGTAAAGCTGACATGAACATGCGATACTTCAGAATATATAGAGAAGTCAAAGTCAGAATAGAGAAGCAAAATTCACTAAACAGTCCAAAGAACAAAACACAACTTAAACGCGCGAATCAGACACAACAAAACCAAATAAGACACGTGAAACCTCCATAATAGACAGACCAAATAAATCCCTGTAAAAATCTGAAAACCTCCTGAATAAACGAACAGAATGAAAATATACAGACACCTAATACGCTCAATAGAAAAAAAAACAAGTACAAAATAGACAAAAGGAACACAAATCTGCATGGATTATTTTTCCGGCTTTTTCCCCAACCACCGAGCATATGCAACTCCAAAATACTGACGCAAAATATCTAGACGAAACAAACTCAAAATAGACGCGCTATAGATCCGAAATAGACAAATGAATTAAGTAAAGTTGACATAAACATGCGATACTTGAAAATATATAGAGAAGCCAAAGTCAGAATAGAGAAGCAAAATTCACAAAACAGTCTAGAGAAACAAACGCAAAATAAACGAGCGAATCAGACGAAACAAAACCAAATAAAACACGTGAAACCTCCATAATAAACAGACCGAACAAATCCCTGTAAAAATTGAAAAACCTCCTAAATAAACGAGCAGAATGAAAATTTACAGACACCTAATACGTTAAAGAGAAAAAAAAAACAAGTATAAAATAGACAAAAGGAACACAAATCTGCATGGATTATTTTTCCGGCTTTTTCTCCAACCACCGAGCATATGCAACTCCAAAATAATTACGCAAAATATCTAGACGAAACAAACCCAAAATAGACGCGCCATAGATCCGAAATAGACAAATGAATTATGTGAAGCTGACATAAACATGCGACACTTCAAAATATATAGAGAATTCAAAGACAAAATAGAAAGGCAAAATTCACAAAACAGTCCAGAGAAACAAACGCAAAATAAACGCGCGAATCAGACAAAACAAAACCAAATAAAACACGTGAAACCTCCATAATAGATAGACCGAACAAATCCTTGTAAAAATTGAAAAACCTCCTAAATAAACGAACAGAATGAAAATATACAGACACCTAATACGTTAAAGAAAAAAAAACAAGCATAAAATAGACAAAAGGAACACAAATCTGCATGAATTATTTTTCCGATTTTTTCCCCAACCACCGAGCATATGCAACTCCAAAATACCTCCGCAAAATATCCAAAATATCTAGACAAAACAAACTCAAAATAAACTCCGAAATAAACAAATGAATTATGTAAAGCTGACATTAACATGCGATACTTCAAAATGTATAGAGAAGTCAAAGTCAGAATAGAGAAGCAAAATTCACAAAACAGTCCAAAGAAACAAACACAACATAAACGCGCGATTCAGAGAAAACAAAACCAAATAAAACACGTGGAACCTCCATAAAAGACAGACCGAACAAATCACAGTAAAAATCGAAAAGCCTCCTGAATAAACGAATACAATGAAAACACGTAATACGTTCAAGAGAAGAAAAAAACAAATACAAAATAGACAAATGAAACAGAAACTGATTACCTAGTGTCTCCAAATATGACAGATGATTCAAAACTGAAATAGAAATGCTATACTTGGAATTCATACAGTGAAAGCAAAGAAAAACGGGACTCCTGCAGAATACATAATTGGGGAATGCTATACTTTAAAGACACGAAATAGATATGCGACAACATCGAAATATACATACGAAGCAACTCAAAATATATCCGCAATACCTCCATAATAGACAGAACAATTAAAATAAAACTGGACATTTGGTATTTTGAAACCAGACAACGGAAGTGAAATCGCTAATACAGATAGAATCGAAACGAATATAGAATAGACGCGTGGAACTTTCAAAATGCATAGATAAAACAAAACCAAATTAGACAACTTTCATTATAGACAAACGGAGCGGAGACAAATAAAATATATAGAACCTGCAAAAATGAATAGAAAAAGCACACAAAACAGACACATGGCAACTTTAAGAACGGGAACTCTATGCCTACAAAATGAAAAAGTAAACCGCTATGAAAATAAGAACCCCAATCCTCCAAAACAGGCAAATGAAACAAACTTGTAGAACAGACAGATCAAATAAACCAAACTAAAAAATGCGAACCCTTCAAAATAAATGAACAGAAAACACAATATAGACACCTTTAAGAAATAGATGACACAAATACAAAACAACATGCAGAGTATTCAAAATATACAGAAGAAAAGTATTTTAAATAGCTACGTGATACCCAGAAAATTGACATATGAATTAAGGGCGAATAAAAAATGAGAATATGACTAGTACCACCACCGAAATGAACCAAAAGAACAAAAAATATGAACACATGGCAGCTACAAGAAATGAAACAAAAATTAGTTGCAAATTCCAGGACTAGACAGATAAACAATCTCAAAATAGGCTCGTTTTGACTATAAAAATATGAACCGAAACTCAAAATTAGACAAACGAAACAGAAAAAAAATAGGTGGCCGAAACGTCTGGAATAGACAGATGAAACGAAGCAAAATGAAACGCGTGAAACCTCCAAAATAAATGAACAAAATACACAATACAGACACGCGATATCTCTAAGAACACTTGAAATAAATACAAAATAGACAAGCAGAAGCTCCGAAATATACAGACGAAAAGAATAGATGCACTACTCCCACAAAATTTACAAAGGAATTGAAGCCAAAATACATTCTCAAATCCACCCAAATATCTATTTGGGTGGATTTAAGAATGGTTTATCTGAACACAATATGGACGCGCAGTCGAGCAGACAAAACGAATCCAAATAAGATACAGAAAACCTCCAAAATTAACAAAAGAGCACACAGCATAGACATATGGTACCTTAAAGCAATGGAGGAAAAATGATTTGCAAACTCCCAAAATAGAAAGATGAAACAATTCTAAAAAAGATACTCTATGTGTACAAAACAAAAAGAACAATCAAAGGTAGAATAAAAATAGACAAATGAAATTAAAAAAAATAGATATGAAAAATCTTCAGAACACATTGACGAAACGGACTCAAAATAGACACGCAATACCCATCAAATTGACAGTTGAATTAAGGTCGAAATACTAACTCAAATTCGATCAAATAAACAAACACAAAATAGGCGAGCGAAACCTTCGAAATAAATGAATAGAACGCACAACATAGACAAAATATTCAGACGAAACAACCCCTAAATAGACACGTTGGACCTTAAAAATAGACAGAGAATTGTGTGAATACGAAATAGACATGCGATACTTCCAAAATAGACAACAGGATCAAAGTCGTAATACAGATGCAATATCTCTAAAAACTTAGAGACCGAGCGAAATGAATCCAAATCAAGACACGCCAGATCATAGACACGCGAAATCAACTCAAATACAAATTGGAAAACAATCACAATAAACATGCGGATCCCATTTTTATTGATCGTTTAAACCTTGTGACTTAAGTTTAAGTGGCAAAGTTTTCAGATCGCACTAATGTGATCTAAGAGCTATTATATATCTTAAACATCTAGCCGAAACCAATTGCTTTACTTTCCTTCCGAAGCACCATGACGTTCTCAAATTAAGTTGGACTCTACCGGGATTCGAACCCGGTTTCTCTGGGTGGTGGATTATTGAACTCATAATGAACGCAATTCCGTAATAGAAAACTTGATGAACTAAAGAAACAGAAAACGTTGAAAAAATTACAGCTCTCTTGCTTCTATCCGTATTATCATATTAAAGCAAGAAGGTAATTAACAATTCTCGTTGCCTGCTAGTACCTCGGGTTGATATTAAATGATATTAAAGGACACCCGGTTTTTGTGATAACAAAATTATGCCCCCGCAACAACCGTTATACAATTCATTAAATCGGTGACGGACAATGCGAGACATCATAATTTTTTATCAGACCTAAGTGGCAGGTCAGCCGATTTATCAGCCATTAAGCAGCCCGGCTGACCTACAATTCGGATTTCACCACACCGGGCGACGACGTCTTCTTTTTTCGGCGGGCGTTTTAAAAGGCGAAAGCTGCCCGGAGTACCGGCGAATTCTCCGAGAATTTTGGCGTTCGCCGATCGCAGTTGTTACGTTTTTCCGATCGATTTTTTTTTAGGGTCGTTTCGTCCGCCCCCGCCACCGTTCGACCAGTTGGTAATTAAATCCGGGAATGATTGATGTCCTCTCGGAATATTACAGTCATTAACGAATTGTTCGGAACTGCAGCCGGTGTCGATAATTAAAACTTCGTCGGGTCGAAGATCTCCTAACTGTGATTCGGTCAAATTAAATTTTTCTTTCAGTTTGCATCGCAGTTTGGCCGTAAGACATTCCTCGAAACGTAGCTTATATATTTAATATACAACGGGTACGTGCAAATATTCAAAAAATACAAACGATAAAGTACCATTCTGTTTCGGAATAACAAATTCGCCATCGTTCAATGACATCACCAGTGGTAATATTATATGAGGTTAAGAGATTCAGTCGATGAAGTTGAAAAAGTTCATGTTCAGTACCTGACTTGTTTTATTCAGCAACTACAAGCCGATAGATGTCTCTGAAACCGCGGCATTCTTCGGCATTGCCATTGTTCGAACGTGCGTTGATTCATTGAGAGCCGATCGGGCCGAAATATTAGGAGACTACCCTCTTCTTTTTAAATCGTTTTCTGTGTATAATCGCCTCAGGTTTTAACGTCCAGATTGTCCATAATCGATAACGAAAGTCGTCTTGGAGGTAAAAATACAGAGAGAATATCGATTAACCAGCAGAATCAGTCACACAATAAAGGAAAAGATAAAACCCTCTGGTACAGAAATAAGTTCTATAGACGTTGTGATATCTATTGACATCCCGAATGATTGAAAAATACGAACTACATTTTTTTTTGAACAGCAGTCAAATTAGATAATGATAATAAAATAATAAATGATAAAACGTTTCGACCGATATTCGGTCATAAAATAGTAGTTAGTGTTAGTGGTTTGACGTTGTTAGTAATATTGCTTCAATAAAATACGGAACGAGCTACTGTTAAACATGATTTTTTTAATGTCATTATCTCAATTTGTGATTCTTCAAAAAATACTATTCTAAATTGTGCTTGAATTTTCAATATTTGTCTCAAAATTGAAAGAGTTCATTTCTTATTATTTATCATTTCTTTGATCAATCAATTTTAGTACATACTTTGTTTCTTTATCAACGATTGTAACATAAGTTGTGGTTCGGATCATGTGAATGTTTATTGAGTGCTGTACAATCATTACTTAATCGTGAAGATTGTTTATAGTTGTAAATTCTTTCATATAAAAATTTTTTTGTTTGTGCTATATATTGTCATAAAAGGGTTATAGATGAAATTTTCATCTACAGGATCCCTTAGTTAAGGAAAAAAGAATTGGTTGTTTGTAGATTTTTTTTACTGGCAATACTTTTACTTGATAACTTCATAAGATAACATTTATGGAAAATAGCATATTTTTATGTATTGAGTTATCATTGAATTATCATCATTCTGTATAACAAAATGGAAAATTTACTTACATTTTATATTTTACATTGGATATATATTGAATAGAAACAGTTGGGTTTTCATGGGATCGTTTTCATGATTCATAACAATTTTTTACTGTACTCACAGATCGATGCTACTTTTTCTGATAATATATAATTATATATTTTTTAACAACCTCCAGACGTGATTATTTTTGGTGTTTCGGCGTATCTAACGAAATAAATGAGTGCAGAAAGAGCAATATATACAAATATAAATATTATTCAATAACTGTTATAGACGAGAATATGTGTTTTTATCGGCAAAAGTCAAAATATTCAAACAGAAGTTAATCAAAATTGGTTCATTCGTTGTATATCACACAAATGTTGTTTTATCTAATGAAATGATATTCGATGAAGTAGAACGTGTACTCCGGTTGTTTACCGCTGCGTCTCGAAAGTCGTACTTCAATGAATCATTCTCGATTCGTCTCATGCGTATTGGTACTTACCTGAATACCCACCTTAGGGAACATTACGGTACGAGTCATGTTTGTTCGCGCGTGCGGCCGTTTTCATCGAATTATAACTCAGTCATTTGCTAGAATTTTTGCCTATTTTTTTCAATAATTCAGGAACGTACGGTATACTGACGCAACTTTTATTGAAAGAAAGTAATTGACTATTATTATTATTTTATATTTTGCTTTTATAGAAAAACCGAGATTTATAATGCATTTTGGAGAGGTTTCGTGACAATTCAATCTGAATTTTTTGACAGTTTACCAATTTTCAAGGAAATTCAAAGTTAAGTCGATGAATTTGAAAATTTTTGTACGTTTCTTATAAATTACAAATGTTCAAAATTGTGTACAAAACTAAAAATTCAAACATTTTTCGAGAGTTTGAGGTAATCAGAATTGGAATTTGCAATTGAAATACCAAAAATTTGATTCGTGCATGAATTTTTCGCTGGACATTTTCAACGAGAAATAAAAACAAATCCTCCAAAATAGTGAAATAAAATTCAAATTTTCGGAAAAAAATTTTACACTTTAATTGAGATGTTGCAGAAATTTCTCGATTATTTGCAAACGCTTTCTTTGTCGATGTGAACGAATTATTAATATTTGCACAATCTAAAAAGCATTGGTGCGTTATATGTATCCCTTTTTCAAAATAGTAAATGCATATGTAATCCAAAGCAACAAATGTTTGCACGGAAAGAAAGAAATAAAGAAATAAAGAAAGAAGAAAGAAAGAGAGAGACAATGTGTAATTGGATTTTGTAGTTCTTTTCATAATTTTGAGATTACCAAACAACGTTGACATAGGACACTGTCCTCATTCGTTTCAATCGTTCAGTGATTAGTAAAGCCACCAAAATTATTTGATTAATTCATGAACATTTTTTGGGTGGATTATTTCTTTTATTTAAAAGAATGACCTGCTCAAATAGAAAGGTTCTGTAGAAATTGAAATCTGTTTTCAATTCAATTCCATGGAAATTTTATTGCCAGGAGGACAAAATTTAAAAAGATATCTCAAAAATAGAGAAAACGGTGCGGAAACAAGTACAGCTTGGTCACCCGGTTACTTGAGATACTTCAAATATTGTTACATTTTTCTGTCAAAATTTACATTTTCTGCGAAAATGTAATTTTGGCATACATGAATCTTCTTCTACACTGAAATTGATAAATTTAGTTATAATACAAAATTCTTGGCATGCTTTATGGTGTGATCTTTTATAATATAATATTTTGCTACGGAAAAACTCTTCATCGTAGTGCCCCCCTCCTTTATTCGCCAGTGTCAAATACCTAAAATACGAAAGGAAGTAGGCATTATGAATGTCTAACTTTGTTTTAGCAGTCAAATATCGTCTACATTTATAAATTGCGGCCAATATTTTCATCGTGTTTCGCAGATATATTCCAAGTTTTCATTCCAGTTTATTTATTCATCCTAAATATTTCATTTCTGATACCTGTTTTAACGAAACATTGTTAATTTCAATGTTTGAATCGGTTATATGTTTATTTTTTGCCTGGACACTATAAAATTTGTTTGTCTACATTGATTTTTCATTTATTAGTAAGTAGCCACTCACTGTAAAGAAGGTCGTCATTGACCAGTCTCTCTGGACCTGCGATGTTGTCCCTTTCATGGAGTAACACCGTACCATTGGCAAATGCAAAATATTTCGCTTTTAAGTGGGCTTTTTTGAGATTGAACAGATATGACGAATAAAACAAAGGCCCTATTACCGAACCTTGCGGCAATCCATAATTAATTTCTTCGACTATTAGTATAATTGTTATTAATTACAAAATATTGTTTTCTATTTGTTAGATATGATTTTAATAAATTATATAAGACTCCCTTGAACCCCATCAACGTTGATTTATGCAGCGACAGATGCAGTGATACAATGTCAAAAGCCTTCCTTAAGTCTATTAAAATGGGTATCACAACTTTATTCTGATCCAAACTATTTGACACTTCGATTACCAAATCTACCATCGCTGAAATAGTATTGCTGTTTTTTATGAAACCCTATTGGTAATTGCCTAATTCTAAATTTTTTTTTCGATAAATTCTGTCATTCGATTTTTGGTTGCTCTGTCAATGATTCTCGAAAATGATATTACTTTCAGATTTGTGTATGCGTGAAATTTTATATATTTTAATATGCGCGAAAAGTTACCACTTAACAAAATGTTATTTATAAGCTTTACAAGTATTGGCACTAAACTATATTTTATTTGGATGATGGCATCATGCCCCGAAGCTGCGGTTCTATTCATTGTTCACTTGTCTTAGGTAATAAGTTTGCTCTATTCAATCTCTTTTTTTGATATTCAAAATTTGTTCTTCTTATTCTTCCGATATTTTTTCCTACCCCGTAAAATACCTTCTCTATCAATTTTGGATTATTCTCAAATTTATTATCAATTAATATTTCTTTGATTTCATTTTTGAGTGATATTCTATTTGCAAAGTTATTTATAAGACGCCATTGTTTATTCAAATTTGCTCCAGCTGCTAACCATTTTTTCCTAAAATATTAAGTTTTTAATGATTTTACTTTGTTAATGATTCTATTCTCAAATTCTTTTGAATCATCTCCGATTTGAACTGTTTTATTTTTCTTATATTTTTTATACAGTGTTACTTTTTTAAGTTTATTTTTATTCCATTTTTTCTTTATTATTTTCCACAGCGTGTTTACAAGTTTCCATCAAGTTTCCCCTCAAACAAACTTCCAAACTTATTATAATTTCAATTGCCATTATCATCCGAATTTAAAGATATTAAATTGAATTCACGTAGGTATTGAAGCTCCCTTTCTAAAAAACCTCCTTATTTTAAAAATAATAAAATTATTATCAAGTGAAAAAGTTTACGGTTTTGAGAATTATTATTCTTAGGAAATATACAAAATCATTTACGTGGAAAGAAAAGCAATCAATATCAATTTGCTGATGACGGGAATGAAATATATTGAACATAACCGTTATTCCCCTCATTCCGATGAAAACAAAGTATAATTACACAACGACCTCGGCGACTTCAGAAATGAACAGACAATGTGAAAATACAATAACGGGGTGATCGGTAGATACAGGAAGAAGGGAGACCGAAAGAGAAGTTCGGAAAGATATCGTTCCGTCGGACGCGTTATTTCACGTTTCGATTCGGAGGCGATGGTGGTGGGGCCCCCGGAGTCGCAGTCCCGGGCCGAAATAACCAGCCAATCGAGTTTCATTCATTCAGGTGTCGGAAACGCGACTGAAAGTGAGTGGCGCGAGTTTCGGTTCCCGACGGACATCATCATCATCATCATCGTCGTCGTCGGATCGATTCTCTAACATACCGCAAAGTGTTTTGTGCGGTCTTTAATCGTTCCGGATCGGAAGGCAATTAACGCATCTCTTATCAGTTTACCAATCAGTTCGTTACCGTTGCTGTGACAAATGTTCGATGTGTGAATTCCTCGCGGATTTTCTTGCCGAGGTCGCGACTATTTGAATGTGTTATGAAGAGGAAATGTTATTGGTGAGTGCCAACCTTCTGGTTTCATTGAGATCAGATCGATTTCAACTAGGAAATAAGGTGACGATTATTATTATTATTTTTTTTTTCTCGTCGATGCTTGAACGTAACATTGCGACATCGAGCTGTTCAAATATTTGCACGAAAAAAACCTGATGACTTATTCTAATATAATTAAATAGATGTCGAAAGTGCGGTGCGTTCGATGATCGGTTAGGAAAGAAACCTCGCGCGTCTCGCGTAGATATTTCCGTCGGTCGTCCAACGCACAGAACGATACCGACGGAAGGAAAAAATGAGATTTGAGTCGATGTCCCGAGGGCGATCGCTTTCTTAACCCGCCAATTAGAAAGCTCCTGCGAAGGAGATTTAGCAAACGCATATATTCGGTTTGATGTCGGAACACGTCTGTAAACAAGAAATTAGCCTCGGGAGCGTAACGAAGAAAAAATCAAACGATCGCTTACTCGGAAATATAGTTATTATATTTCATTAACGAAATAACACTTTGGACGTGATATAACTCGTTCGCGTATCTTTTTTTTTCTGGTGTAATAACCAGCTCAATTTTTGCTCACCTGTTCGTGGAAAATATTATATCGGTCGGGAATCGAAACGTAACCGGCTCGCGATCGCGAAAGAATTATTGGATTATTTTCGAAAACTAGTCCGAAAAGACCAGTTCTGGGAGATATTCATCGAACGATATTCTGACGTTCGTTAATTCGATGCCGACAAACTGGAGATATGACGGGGACCACATGCAAAGTCGTTTAATGTATGCGAACCAGTCTTTGAACCACGAAAAAAAAAAGAAAATATTCGTTGTACATTTTTATTACCTGTTGATTATATTCGAATTCCGATCGCCTGTAATTATTTAAAATGCTTCAAAAAAGTTTGCTTCATAAACTTTGACGGCTCTTCAAACTCAAGCAAAACTCACAAAAGAATTCGTAATGTACAAAAAAAGTTATAATGACATTCTTGCACATGGCGCATAGTTTTGCATACCTAAATAGGATAATTAATGGCAGGTACGACAAACTACCGTAAATATACTTTGATGTAATTTTAGTTGCCCGCCGATTAGACGATACGGTAACCCTTTATGGATATCTAAATTATGAACATTATGAACTCTCTATGTTTATATAACTCGAATTGCGATTAAAATATGTAGTTCATTTGAACCGAAACATATTGATTCAAATTTAGAGAACGTCAAACGATAATGTTGTTCGGATGATTGATGGCATCCGACAACAATCGTCATTAGCAGCAACGTAACTATACCGTCTGAGACCCGTGGCGAATTCTTTGGATGGTTAAACCATTTAAGCAATCATCCAACACTATTAGTAATAAAACGTGTTTTTCAGTTAACTATCTGATTAATTTCATGTATTTTGAGGTATGTACATATTCCAAACAAAGTAGCGATTTTTTTCGGAATGTTGCAGCATTTAGGCCACAGAATTTTCAATAAACAATCTTATTCTCTCATAAAGCTTCTTGAATATGTTTTTATCCTTCTCATTTTCTAAAATCGTCGTTTTCTTGATCATCAATTTCATGAAATCCTAAAATGTCTATTAAATGATGAGCGGGTTCGAGATTCCAATATCATTTTTTTAGAAAATATAATAACGGTAAACTAAACACATTTTTAAATACATCAAGTTACAACTCAATGCATCGATACATCGACTTATAAAGTAAAATGGAGGCGCATTTAATTTTTTTTTCTTTTTTTTTTGATCGTATATAATCCACTGACCTGGGTTCAAGGCCAGAGTTTTCAGACGGCACAAGTGCCTCTGGCTGCCGAAGCACGATGGCATTCTCAAACTAAGTTGGAATTTACCGAGTTTCGAACCCGGTTTTTCTGGGTAGTAGGTCAGTCCTAAGCTTGTTGAGCTACCAATGCCATTTATCTCATTTCTGATTGTCTTTTTATTACTAGGTACTTTAATTTACTTAACAGATCTTGTAAAATCGAATCGTATCTTGATAATAGCAAATCAATAATTGCAAAGTTCAGTTAGATTTAACTCTGTTCAGAAT
The DNA here is from genome assembly GCA_020654155.1 of Novius pumilus. NCBI lineage: Eukaryota > Metazoa > Arthropoda > Insecta > Coleoptera > Coccinellidae > Novius > Novius pumilus. Next base: position 354,461 of record JAIFOV010000007.1, read on the forward strand.
TTACAAACTACTCGAAACATTTTCCACACACGGGTTTTGTATTTTTTTTTGACGTGTTTGAAGAAATCAGAACCATAATTAAACTTTTACAAAGAAACTCTAAACTGATGATCAATTTTGTGGCAGTTTCTGTCATAATTATGAGAAAGTTAAAGCAAAACGATACAGATTTCTTTATTTTTAAAAACAATCGAGATTTCTCGAATACAGCGGGAAACATAGAAGGATTATCAACTCATCATTCTATCATTCGATTTTCCCAGAATTTCAGGAAAGTAATAAAACATTCGGAAATTTGAGAAAGCGTTACAATTTTTCGAAACAATTTTGGAAAAATTCCTCTCACCATCAAAAGAAAATCTACGAAATTTCTTTGAATCTCATGGAATGCTGAAGAGATCAAAAGGATTATTGAACTTTACACGATTTTTTTTGAGTGTTTTTCTGAGATTTAAAATGTGTATCATGGAACGCCTCAAAAATTTCAGGATTTTTTAGAGTTCAGAAATTTCTCAGTTTTCCTCAGAATTAAAAAATTTTAGACGCAGAAACTGCTTCGTCACAGCGAAATTTTTAGAAAGTGACAAATTTTTGGCAAAAATGTCTAGCGCTATATTGTTTAGATATCTAGATAATGCATTTTAGAAATTTTTGTAAACACTCTTACAACACTCTACGTCGACACATATAAACATAAGCTGTAAGGGTCTCCATACACTTTACAGTGTAATAAGGTGTTTATACATAGTAGAAATACGTTTCTGATTGAAGTGATCAAAGAAGTCCGCCGAGAATTTATCAAAGCCAACATTTCCACAAAGTTTCATAGAGATTAATCGATTGTCGCGGCATTTATCACGCGACAAGGAGAAAAAAAATTCAAAAAAAAATGTATATATGTTGTTCAAATCACAAATTTTTAGTAAATTTTCTGAAATTTTCATTGAGCTATCTTGCATAGATCTCGAGGTAATTTTTGCAATTTTCGAAAATTGACTTCCGCCGAAATCGTTGATCCGATTTCAATGTCCAACGAACTCATCAAACGCCTTCCATAGAACTACGATCCTACGAAATGTCAACGAAACCAATCAAGTTTTACGGCAGTTATCGTAGAATATAAAAAGTGTATATAAAAAATTTTCAAAGACCCCTCAAAATGAGTAAAACAAAATTTCTCAACTTCTTCGAGAATGATGATCTATTTAGTTGAAATTTCTCCTATTATTGTGATAAAACCAAAGAACATCCTCAAAAAGTCATCAAATATGTTTACAAATATACCATTACGGAAATTACATTAAAAACTTTTACAGTAAGCTCATATATTGAACAGCAAACCCAAAACTGCTAGAGAATTGATATTGAAATAAATCGATTGATTATAGGCTTATTTAAACCTATTTTTTATCAACAGTCGGCTGGTTCCAGCCGACCGTCAAATCAGTTCCCAATCAGTGATACGCTTGCGCAGTATGATTTTGGAGTACCGAAAATCATAAAGCGCAAGCGTATGACTTATTTGGAACTGATTTGACGGTCGGCTAGAGCAAGCCTATTAATAAATATCCAAAATTATAAAAAGAAAAAACTTCGAAAAATTAATTTAAAAAATCCAGGAAAACGATACAAAACACCTGCGAAACTCAGAAAGTCAAAACTCGATAAAATGTATATGTAACGTGTAATTTTTGTTAAAGATCCTGATATAACAAAATCTTTGAGAGAGCAAGAAAATTCTAAATTTAGGAAGAGGTACTAAGAAATATTGATGAAATGTCAACAGTTGACAAGCAACTGAAAAAAAAAAGAAATTTACAACGAACTATGAAGGAAAACTTCAACCTAGAATTTCCGGTTGATTGTCCAAAATCAAATTTTCTGGACATGTTATTATGAATTATTTCACTTTCTGCAATTTATTCAGATTTTTCGTAGTTGTTTTTATATCACTCATTGAAAATTTGTAATTTTATCATAAATTTTTGTTTATATCTTTATCTCAAATCTTAAGACTAATGGCTGCCAACTTGTGAAACAGTTTCGCGGAAACTTTCCAAAAACGAAGAGAAAATTTAAAAAACTGACGATAAATTAAATATTCAAAGACGACGGCAGAAACTTAAAAAAATATCGCAATAATTTTAAAATCTTGTGAAATCATCAAAAATCAAATCAAAAACACTAATACTATCAAAACATTAAGTAGTAAAAAACAAATACATAGATGGCTAAAATATAATTATATTTGGAAATTGGGGTTAACATCACTAGAACAAAAATCATAAATAAAGTTTTTTGAACATCTAAACTAAGAAACATCGCAAAACGTGATGGTGTGGTGGAGGTAAGGTTATTTTGTTAAAAAGATATAAATTTTTGTGCCCCCAATGCTCTTGGGAATGGATATTAGATATTATCAAAAAATTGAAAAATTGTGAAAATTTTCTGTTATAGTTGATAAAATATGACGAAAAAGGTTATTGTAAACTGTACTCAGAGGTCTATGGTGTTTTTTGAGTTTTAAGTGTTTTTCAAAATTTTTGCTCCTGTCGATAATTTTTCAAATCCAATTTTACACACGTTTTTATAAAATGTGCACCAAATAACCAAGCATATTTTTTTTCACGATTCTGCATAGGTTGGAAGAAACTTGATAAAACTGATGGAAGTTACTAGAAAATAATGAGCAAAATATTATCATTGTTGCAAGAGAAAGTGTCAGATTTCAGACAGTTCAGAAATTCATTACAACAAATTTCTGGCAACAACTGATAGCCTCAATTTCTAATAGTCGAAAAAATGCTTGATCAAATAGTTACGAAACTTGAATGAGTAAATGAAGATTATTCATTAGCAATTTTAGAGTCATACATTCTCGCCAGTCGATTTGACTCAGTTTTATCTCTCTCCTGCAAAATTTGATCAGCTGTAAAGGAATGATTCATTTCAACTGTACTTCAGAACTTTCTCACAAGAAGGCGAGACACCGCCTTCTCAATTTTTGATTTCTTTATCAAGACACGACAATACTCCATAGCGCATCCACCATTTATTGGTCCTTAATTAACCGTTGGGAACAAAACATTAACATAACATCCAAACTGTGTCCACGCCGAGTTTCTTTTCTTTAACCAAATTCTTCATCGTTTGCGCTAATTTTCACAACAGATTTTCTACAATAATCACATTGGGGAACTTGTGATTCAATTTTAGTTTGGAACCCGTCCAATACTTAAGAGCTATAAAATAATGTCATTGAGAGCTCAGTAGGTTTATTACCAAACTATTATACAGAAAACACGAGTTCAGACAATTAATCAACTCCAGAAAAAATCCGAGGCTCGCCAACTTTCATTTGAAGAGGTATACGTTTTTTCATAATTATATCCCCAAAAACTTTTTAAGGAAATGGATAATATATCGGACAAATGTATTGTCGTCATGATTGCTAGAAAAGTTAGTTTCACTCCAAAAACTGCGTTATAACTTTCCATTTAATAAATAAGAGTATGCCGGACGACAATAAAATCGATTTGTTGATATTGAAAATGCAAAATGAGGAGATCTCAAGATGGAATTGTACGATTATTAGCATCTTTTCTAACTTTACTTAACTTTTTCGTCATTTTAGCCAAATACTTTAAAGAGGTACAATGTATATATATAGTTGTGAGGGTATATTAGAAATCTGGAAATTAGATTATTAGGTTATACGATCGAAAAAAAAATGTAATATTTCAAACAAATTAAGAAGACTGTCGAATTATTAAGGAATTTTCATCAAAAGTCCAACTTGTTAGTAAGTACCTATGGTAGAATAACGGAAATACATGTTTAAAAATTTTAACGTTGTGTCCTTTCAAAGCTAAATTCATCGATGTCCGTTACAGAAATAATCAATTTCACATCATTTCATTTATACAACCGTTGACGGTTTATTAGTATCTTTAATTGGTAGTTTCAAATTACGAATAGTGGAATTTATTTTTTATATCGCCACATATCACCTGAAATGTAAACAGAAATGATCAACACATAAACACGAACTTCATTTAATTAAAAAAGAATTCGGTTGTCGTTGTCACAGATTACTGTTCAAATCAATAATGAAATAATGAAACGATATTCAATACGGATCCGGAAACAAAAACAAATATTTCGTTTTTAGAACGTCCGCTGCTTTGGTTTCTTTGAAAACGTGCTCGTAATTAAAATATTCTTTCTCAATCGTATCATATAAATGTTCAGCTATTATAGGAATGAATGATGAAACGACGGAAGTCGCTGAAGAAACCAACAAACCTGTATAGTTTTTCTTTAGAAGTTAAGCAACCGCACAACGAATGCATCGCATAATCTAATTTTTTATCCTTTGACGGAATTCTATTCGTATTAACCTAAGTAGTATGAATTGAATAAAAAATTTCGATTTAATATTTAAACCGCTGTTCAATAATTGACAGATTTGCAATTTATTTTCCCGAAATAAATCCGCTGTCTAATTATGTAGTGAAATCTTTATTAATATGAGTTTAAAATATATGTGAAATATTATTATGCAATATCCGTTCGCCGTATGTTATCCGTGCCATATTTTCACACGATTTAAAAACGATTTAGAATCTTGTTCGTCATAACATATTGACAATTAAACCTGTCAGTTGGCAGGAAAATGTGGGGTTCCACCGCTAATTTTGATAAACTAAACGCGGTATATATTATTTCCGGTTCAATTTAAAATTCCGAACGAATTCAATTGAGATAAATGTTTGACGTTTTAAATACCGTTAGAGTCATAAAATATATTCGGAACGTTATGTCGAATATTATTTGTAAAGTGGGTTTCAAAACTGAATTAATTGAAATATATCCTCGATCGAAACGGTTCCTAAATCGGCGTTTAATTCCCTATAAATCAAACGATTTTTTCAATATTTCTGACACTTCTATACTCGTTTTAAATAAAGGCGAATGTCCGTCAAATGATTGCATCTATACATATAGCACTAAATACCAATCAGGTTGTCATTTCTTTGATAATTTGGAGGAATTAAATTAAAGTGTCGCATTCTTTAATTGATTATTGCTTTAAAAATAATCAATCGACGTGTTCTGCTATATGTAAGATGGCGAATGCGTAAGGTAAAACTTCATGTTACGGAACCGGACAACGAAAATTAATAGGGCGATATAAATAAGTGCACAAAGAAAGAGAGTTTCGTTTTGTAGTGTAGGAGCACTCTCTCTTCTTTTTTTTCTTTTCACTTTACTTGGCAATTCGACACAGGCGCGCCATAGACCAGTCGAATTTTAGGAGAGGGAAGGGACGATTGGCCACTAGATGTGTTTAGGAACAAAACGCAATTTATTGCAATCCGCGTCAATCGTTCAAGGAATTAAATACTTGTCTATGTTTTTAATTCACATTTTTTTTAATGGAGAACGGAGAATGTTGTCTGAGTTTCGGATAACCTATTTAAAAAATTAATTCAAAATTATTCTTTCTCTCTACCTCTCAGGGCCAGTCAAGTTTCTCATATGTAACAAGTAGTCACGGAGTTTGGATCAGGGATTTTTGTCAAATATTAATTGTAGTTGTTTGATAGAGCTGTACAATATTGGGCGACTTATCACGGACTGATCAAATTTAAAAGAACAAGGGAAAAAATTGACCACTTTGGCCATTGGCTTTTATATACTGACTCAAGGCGTCATTCATATCTCAAAAAAAAAAAATTAACGATGCAAACGTTCATCTGCAGTGTGCTCCTTGTACATATAAGAAAATTGCATAAAAAATAATCGTCAAAATGCATGAACGACAATTGTCTTAAAGATATAACGCTTTTCGTGTGTATTTTGAGAAGAATTTTCAATTTTAAAATTGACGCCTGCTTTTCCATAAAATTCTATGAAATGGACTGGCATCACATTAAAATAAAATATTTCTTTTCGACGTTGAGTCGTGAATCGAAAGTGCATACGAAAATTGGCACGAAATTTCGCTGCAGTAATTAACGAAAACTTGTTCCGATCCGCATCGTGGGAAGTACTCCCGCCGCTACATCATCTCCAATATCTCATCTACAGTAATAAAAAAAAATGCGATATCTCTTTTATTATCCGCAACATCTTTTGATCCTTTATCTATTGACGCACTTTCACGATGAGAAGCGAGCGACGTCTCATTTCGAGTCGTAAAGGTGCCGCGTGTTTATTTGCCGATGTCAAATTGGGATATTCGAAAAACACCGCAAAGTCATAACTTTAACGGCTCATTATGTAATTAACGGCCGCTTTATGGCGGTTTTAGAGACTCAATTGAAGGCGCTGATTGTCTCGCCTACGGATTAACGAAAACGCACGTGGGCGTTTTGCCGTTTCATTTTCGCATCATTAGTTAAAATTGGGGATTTACCGCTAATTTGTTGGAACATTGTGTCGATATTTTACACTTCGAAGATCGTAACAGATAGTTCTAATCAGGCCACGCGCGACCACTTTTTTTCGCAACTATTAATGTAGCAATGTCGAACCCTCCCCCAAGAAAAACCTTGTAACGCCACTGATATTTTGTATGAAACTATAGTTGCAGCGTCGGAATAGGCGTAAAAATGAGGAAAAAATAAATAATTCGTCACATCAATCTAACACTGGTATAGTGTTGATCAAGCTCTGCTGAAAGTGACTTTTTAGCTGTAAAGGAAGTATGGATCCTCGATGTTATTGGATCATATATGCGTTTCGTCCCAGGCACACGTACTGGACTCATCAGTATGGCTCATGTACGTGTGTCCTGCCATATACGCTGGTGGGGGGACGGCTATGAGCTACGACGGACGGCTGATAAACGAGAGCGTTACTCGTGCGCGCCATCTGCCGTGCGATAGCCGAAGTCGCCGCATCACTCCCACACCAGTGCTGGACATCGGGATGGATGGACTAAAAGTTGCCAATGGGATCCCTAGTAGGGTGACGTGCGGTCGGGTGATATTCAGCTAAGCATAACCGCGGCACCGCGTGTCGGGACTCAACGGGACCATCACGTCGGGGTCATCAATATAGGAACTAGGGATCCGTGATATTGTCGGATCACATAGCTCACTATGCATTTTGTCCCAGAAACACATACTGGACTCATCAGTATGGCTGATCTACGTGTGTCCTGCCATGTTTTCAAGACAATAGAGGAGCAGTATTTTTGTCGGACCAAAATAAACAGGGATCATTGTTTAATTTTTTTGGAAAGAAAGGCAAAATTTTAATTTTAATTCCTCTTAGAATTGTATATTTTATAAACATTGTTATTGGCACATCTATTCATTTTTATACATATGTAGTTTCTATGAATGCCAAAAAATGACACTGCAATGAAAAAATTCATCGAAACTTTCGAAAATTCGAAAACATTGCTTTTTTCCCTAAATAATCGTGTTTAATGAATAGAACCATTCGCAAGTTTTTGCCAATGACAACTGTGATACAATGTGTACACGCTTGTGAAAATTGATCTCGCCGGTAATTTGAAAAAACTCTCATATTTAGGAATATAAATGATGGTGTATTCTTTTATTAAACCAACTTTGGCTGAGCGCATGACCCGTCCCGGCAGGCACAGGTACGGCACGGTCTCGGCAAACAATTTGGGGGCATGCGCTCCACCAGACCGAGGAAATTTCCCTGTTTCAGAAGTGAAAACCCTCTTTTTCTTATTTTTAGGTAACTTGTAATAGTTGTGCCCCCCTCCCGCAGACCCAAGCCTGTCGTGATTCAGAAGTGGGGAGAAGGACTTTTTTTTAAGTAATTAGTAATACTTGTGATGTTGATATCCCAGTGTCAGATTGCTGTAACGAATTATTCTGAATTATTTCGACTGGACTATCATTCCTACATTGGATTTACTCTATCACTAAGCGCTATCTTAAGGCTGAACGCATACGTACGGTTTTCGCATTCGGTTTCCGAATCTAAATTCCGGACGGAAAAAATCAGAATTGTAATTGGTGCAATCAGCCTAAAGAGACCGATTTAAACATAGCACCGATTTATTATTGTTTACAATTTTTTGATAATGCATACTTATTTGAATTATTTGAATTAACAACAAACAGAATGTCCTATCAGTAGATCTGCGTGGCCTAAAGCAATAGTGATTCGGACATCTACTACCCGGTTTAATCCGAGAGTAGCATTCTCCAATTGATAGTCAGCAAAGGACCTAACTGTATTCGATGATCGGTATTGACGAGCAATTAATCCGTCAAAACAAGCGGTGCATCGATGAATGGTGGCCGGTTATGAATGGGCGCTCCGTTTACTCTAGGCCGAGCATAACTGAACCGAATGCGGACTGCGGAGATCGGATGAACAGGAAACGAGCGCACTTGCTGGAATCCCGCCGGACGAGTCTCTCCGCCGCCGCCGCCGCCAAGTTGCACGATTCGCATCGCCATCGGCCGCGGCGATGGCGGTGCCGAAAACGAAACCGCGCCGATTTTTATCGATTTTGCGATCGATCGTCGTCAGTCGTAATTACGGAATGTTATTGAAAAAAACCGATCGAATACGGAAGATTTGAACGGTTTCGGGCTCGTTAACGGCCGCTTTCTTCGGAATAGGTCGGAGCTGAATGGCTCCGAGCCACCGATGTTAAGTTCGCGCGATACCGACCAGTAAATATATTATGACGTTAATGGCCGATAAATAATTAGAATTAGCTCCATTTCCATGTGAGGCTTTTATATCTCAGATGTCTTACATAGATTAACAGCGGCCATCGATATCGCTAGAAGGTTGCTTCGTTTTTTTCCTCCGTCTCCAACTCCAACGGGAGCATCGTAAATAACGCGAACGACGGTCAGCTATTATTTTCGTCCACTCGCGGATCAATGCACTACACTAGGATGTACCATTAAATCATTTTTAACTGAAAATAACTTGGCCAGGTAATATGCTCTACATCTCTTTTATTCCAAAACGAATATTGAATTGGCTTCTTTTTTGCATGACCAAAAGAGCCGTAACGACCTAACGCTATGACTGACTTTGCCGACAGAATTGCAGCAAATCATCGTTTTGAAGCAAAAACAAATAAAAACAGAAAAATGCTAAAGATTTTTAAACAATATCAAATACAAATCATCGTCTAAAACTATTAGCAGAGCGAAAGTACTACCATTCTCTCTTTTCAATTGCAAGCGTATATCTCCAATTCAATATGATTTCAACGGACTCAAACGATCAAAGTACTCATGTGTCGCCCCCTTCCCTCTTAGAGAAAAAAGTCGGGTTGATTCAGAGCGGGTAATTATACAGGGTGTTTCAATGAAAAAGGCCTGTCTCATTCTATCACTATCACCGGAATTTAATCAAATACGTTCAATAATGTTTGGAGGGGGACACATTTTGAAATACACTTGAGTCTGAGAAAAGCAACCCCTAACGAGGGGGCGCCTCAACCCCATGATTTTGAATAGGTAATACATCATCATGAAGATCTTGTAACTCTCTTTTCAATAATGTATGTTTTGATTTCCTGAAATCAAAATTGTTTGAATAAAACGATCGAGCGAAAAAGCCATCCAAATCAAATGGTCGAATTATCCTCCATTTATTCTCATACAATGAAACAAACGCGAGCCAAACATTCTTCGTACTTCTTTCTTTTGCTGGAAAACCTTGTGAACCATATGATATTCCTATTGTTGAACTTCATCTTCATTTATTAAGGAGAACTTCGGTATCTTTTTCTTGCCAGGTGAGTATTATATTTGGTCTTCAGCAATACTGCTTAAGTGAGTGAGAATCGTTTGTTCAATTAAAAAACGAGTAGAACTAATCGAGTTGTATTACTCGAATGAGAAATATGCAAGAAGTAATGCAAGAATTTTCAAGGAAAATAATCCGGGACATTCTATTGCTTGTGGAAAAGTTTCGAGAAACTGGTTCAGTTCAGAGTGAACAGCACCAACCAGAAAGGGTAGTCAACAATGAAGCTACTGAAATTGCTGTTCTTGGACAAGTAGCTTTAATGCTAATCACTCAGTCTCTGAGAAAAATATGATCAGCTTCTGGAGTGAGCCAATAATCAGTTTCAAGGACTCTCCATAAATTCAAGTTTCATCTTTACTAAATACATTTTGTGCAGGAATTGAACGATGACGATCTAGATAGACGTCTTTAATTCTGTGAACAAATGACAGGTCGTCTGAATCTCAACCCACAACTTCTTAACAGCATTTGTTTTTCGGTTGAGTGTACATTCTCGTTCAATGGCCATGTGAACCGTCACAACTTTCGGTACTGGAGTGACGTTAATCTCTATTTGATGAGGGAAGGACATTCTCAACGTCCAGAAAAACTGAATGTTTGAGTTGGAATTCTTGGAGATCATATTATTGGTCCACTTCTTCTTTCGCAAATCTGGAATTTCTTCAAAACTCAATCTACCAAAGAATTTTGGAAATAATCAAGATGGAGCACCTGCTCATTATTCAGCATCAGTTCGATTCTTCTTAAACGAATATGTTCCAGAGCGTTGAACTGGCCACAGAAGTCCAAAAGAATGGCCTGCACGGTCTCCGGATTTGACACCTATTGATTTTTTCCTATAGTGATACTTGAAATATGAAGTGTTTCCAACTGAGCTAAATGGCTTAGACGACTTGCAGTAGAGAGGAATCGCAAAGTGCAATCAGATGACACCAGAGGTCTTTCGAGATGTTCGCAGAATGATTGACTCGCGTTTGTTTTATTGTATGGAAGTGAATGGAGAACAATTCGAACATTTGATTTGAATGACTTTGAATTTCATTGCTCGATTTCGAAAAAAGAAAATCATAAAAAAATCCGTTTGATTCCAACATTTTCCATTTAAGGAAATCAAAATTCACATTATTAAGAAGAGAATTCTGAGATCTTCAAAATGATCTGTCACTCGATCCCTATTCCCTATTCAAATTTATGGGGTTAAAGCTCCCCCCTCCCCCCCGTAAAGGGTTGCTTTTCTCAGACTCTCAGACAGAATGAGAAATATCAAGGGTGGCTCCTTTTCATTAAAGCACACTGTATATATCTAAAAATTGATTCATGGCAGTTAATCACTTCTTAATGAAACCAGAATTATAATAGTGAACATAATAAGTGATAATATTCTTCTTTCGCAAAAACATTTTGGGATTCGTATTAAAACATCGTCCTAGAATATAGGAAGCATTGCTCCTGTAAACCATACCATACATTCGCTTTATCGAAATGAAATCCATCGCTATGGGGACGTACCGCCGCGAGGCTGTGTTAAATCAAAACATTTGACCAAAGCCTGGAACAAAAATTCAAAGGAATATTATTCAACGGAATGAATTGTCAATCATCATCAGTGAAGTGAAAAAAGAATCGATAATAATATTTATTTTGATGTCAGAGTGAGACGCTGTCAACTTAAGGGGGGCGTCTGGTGCAAAGACCAAAAACGGCAATTTTTCAGCTACCACAACTTTTCACCAGCTCCATTTTTTTGCAATCTGAAAACTGATTCATAATCTTTGATTCTTACCCTAGTGCGTAAGATATTTTTAATTCCGTAGAAATAATAAACTTTGATGTGATATCGATTTGAATGTAATAAAAAATGGGAAAAAGTGCCATTTTTCAGCTACCAGAACTTTTGACAAACAAATTTTTTCGTGAATTTTTTAACTGAACTTGATTCTGTGGACTATTATCCATTTCCTAAGATAATTTTTCATCACCGAGAAAAAATGGAGTAAAACAGAAAAAAAAACTTCTTGTAGTTTCGAAACTGTGTGCAAATTTACAAAGCTGACAACTTATAATCATTATTTATACTCATTTTAAAGATGTCACATGAAAAACTTTGCCTCAGATGAAATTCATATCAAAATAGAGTGTGTTCAAAATTGGATAAATGTCGAAAATGTACTAGTTTAGATGAATCGTATTATATTCAAAAATTGCTTCTTCATGTGCAAACTTTTTTCCATAATTCAGAAAGAATATATCTTCCTAATGAGTCATTTTGCTTTTTGCCAAACTGGTCCATTGCCGCCCCCTATATCTTAGCGCCCGGGGCAAATGCTTCCGCATGCCCCCCTATAGATCCGGCTCTGCAAACGATATCACAGATCAATAGGACATCCGAGGGGCGCCGTAGGCAATCTCGAACGAAGTAAATACTCCATATTTGCGACCATATTTCCTTAATTTTCTTACCGACTTTAGAAATATCGAAAGATATGAAGTATATAGTGATCGGGCACAGCTACCATTCGACCTATCGAAAAGCCTCATGATATAGCAGTCCGGATGATCAGATATAAAAAAGATTTAATTGTTTATTTTTATATAGGAACGGTTTTTATTTGGTTTTTCAATCAACTGTCAAGTTATTGGTAATTTTTTATTCCTAATGTTTCTGTATATCAAATTTCATCGCAATTTATAAAATTCAACAATTAATAATTCGACAACGCGATTAACATAATTTTTATACTTACGTCATATGGTTGAGAACGCCTTCGATCAAATATACAAAGCAGAAATTTCGGTAAATGTAAGATACAGGTAAATAAATTTCGTTTTCACTATATTAGCATGAAGTAAACCCATAAGTGCTTGTGATTTGTCGACTTCACACAATATCGACCAGTCATCGCGTGATATTGTATTACGATTCGTAGAAGAATAGAAAATCAATTAAATCTAATTGTGGGATGATGAATCTAAATTCTGGACACGAGGCAATATCGGCAGGAGGTAACACCTCCTGCCTTCGCGTATTGTATGGTAATTAGAGCCGGGGAAAAGTGGAATAGCACCCAGCTGGGTGCCGTTCGTTTTTAATTTCGACTCACGATCCCTTTCTATTCCAGACTAGTGACCTGGACACGTTCCTACCCAAGTCGGAATGGGAACGACGTCTGGAGGAGGAACTGGAGAAACCCAGACGGGACTCGGTTCCGCAGATCGACGATTTCTTCGATCACCAGACCCACCGGAACCATCAGCAACCGTCCAGCATGAGCTATGTGTCTATGCGATCTTTGCCGGGTAACGAGGACGACGTCTTTCTACGTCCCCCCTTATGGGAAGACATCGCCAGCAGCATCCAAAATATCGACCCAGAGAACGCGAATATGTTAGGGGTCGGACAAGGGCACGTTAAGTTGGAAGCAGTGGACGACTTAACATCAAGTTGCGTCGTCCCCACGCCATCTCCACTCCTTTCGCCATTAGAGATCAAAACTGAAAAAGTGAGTGGCGAAGCAACGGCAGACAAAAAGATCAGTTATCGTTTTGGTTACAGATAATACACACCCCCACGTCGACATTACATTTACTGGGCGACCCGACGAGCCCTTACAGTCATCCCCAAAACTCCACGAGTCCACAGTATCAACCTCAAACGCCCCTCCATTTACCCCCCGCCATTCACAACAACAATAACCAACCACAGTATAAGTACAACAATAATAATAATAATAATAACATAAACAATTCGCCATCGGGGGCGGGAGCGTTGTATCCTCCGATGTCTAGATTAATGTACGTATCACCTCTCACGCCGCCCAGTTCAGAACCCGGATCGCCTGGTGGTGCGTTACCGAGACGTACACCGCCTCCACCTTACCCAGTGCCGAACTGTCAAGGTGGCAGTCTGACGAGAGTTGGAGGTACGGGAGTTAAATACAACAGAAGGAACAATCCGGAGTTGGAGAAGAGGCGAATACATCATTGTGATTTTTTAGGTATGTAACTGAATGAATTTTCGTAGTCGAATAGCTTCGCACTCAAATTTCACATTTTTACTTAGATCTGAATAGTAAAAAGTCTGCCTTCACGTTCACCAGAGCATTTGTAACAAACCACCATATGCTTCATTTTCATGCTGCTTTTATTTATTTTATGCAGTTTTCGTTTCATTAGACAGGCCAACATACATTTTGGTGCCTGCGATTTTTTAACTGTTCCTGAGTAATTTTTGGATGCAGAATGTAAAAAAGTTCTCAGATTTTATCTATCAGATCTAGTTTTTGAGATTTTTTAAAAAATTGTGTATATAATTTACGTTATAACTGTTATAATATATAATATTACTATTGACAGTTAAAAAAAAACAAAGACACATGGATTTAAGTATTTATTGCAAAAACTTAATTTACGTAATTACATTAGTCACTAATCACATAAAAATTTTCTTTTATACGATTTTCTAGAATGGGGTTTACTAGGGCAGTCTCGCTGAAGGCTCCAGCAGTAGTCCGTCATCATGTGGCTATCCCATCGTCCTTGATAACGATCTTCCATAGTTTTAATATCCTGGTGGAATCTTTCCCCCTGTTCTTCCCTACAACCACCTAAGTTTTCTGGAAAACGATCTAGGTGGTTGTGGAGGTAGTGAACTTTTATACTCATGTTACAGCCAAGACTATTAAAATTTGAAAGCATAGTTTCCACTAATTCTACGTAATTCTCTGCTTTATGATTGCCAAGAAAATTTTGTACTACTTGAACAAATGAAATCCAAGCGTAAGATTCAGTCTCGTTCATTCATGTGGTGAATTGTGGATCTTTAACAAGTTGCCTTATTTGAGGACCATCAAATATACCAGCTTTTAGTTTTTCCGTGCTAATGCCAGGAAATTTACGTGACAAATACCCAAAACCATTTCCATCTCGATTTAAAGCCTTCACAAATTGCTTCATTAGGCCTAGCTTGATATGCAAGGGCGGAAGTAAGATTTTTTCTCTTGAAACCAAGGGTTCGTTGATCACGTTTTGTATTCCTTGAATCATGACATCTCTTGAAGGCCAATTTTTGTTAACCCAGTGCTCATTTTTAGCTCTGCTGTCCCAAAGGCACAAAAAACAAAGATATTTTGTATAACCACTCTGCTGTCCAAGGAGGAAGTTAATCATTTTAAAATCAACAGAAATTGACCACTGATGTTCTTCGTATTTAATTTTTCTCAAAACTAATGCTATTGTTTCATATTCTCCCTTCCTGGTAGTAGAATGACCAATAGGAATTGAGCCATATTTGCTACCGTTATGTAAAAGAACACATTTTAAACTACGTTTTGAACTGTCAATAAAAAGGCGCCAATCATCTGGACTGTATTCAGACAAACCCATTTTTTCTAAGAGCCCTTTTATATTGTTACAGAATACCAAGTCATTTTCCTGAGTGAAAAAAGGCAGCAGATCGTTATCTCTTTTACGATAAAATGTAATATTAGTACCTCGACAAAGTAGATTTTTTTCTTTTAATCTGGATGCAAGTAATTCAGCGGATTCCTTTGAGAGATTCAGGTCTCTTATAAGATCGTTTAGTTCTTCTTGATTGAAATACTGCGGAGTTGCTAAATCTGCTTCAAAATTGCTGTCGTTTTCTGATTGAATTCTTTTGACTTCGTCAGACGTTGATGTTTCTGTATCATCTTCTGTCACTTCGGGTAGACTGCTGAATGATGGAGCGGGTATTTCTTCCGAATGCACTACAGGCCTTCTTGCAGAATCTAGATCAGGGTATGTCCATTTGTGTCTATTGTTTCTATTTATGCCTTTAATATTAACGAGACAAAAATAGCAGTCGTCATGATGGTTCCGCGGTTCTCTCCAAACCATTGGTACACCAAACTTTAGGCACTTCCTCTTTGCAGTTGTCCACTGTCGCAAATGCTCAACACATGTTTTACGTATGAAACGTGGGGCCCAAGGTTTATCTTGGTCTCCTAAATGAACGCCAAAATAGGCAAGATAAGCTCTTTTCACAAAGTCAGAAATCGTTTTTCTGCTCTCTTTCAAAATGTATTCACCACACACATAACAAAAAACATCGGGATGATTTACACAGGTACGTCTGCTTGTGGATGCCATTGTTTCAGTTTAGTGTCTTGATACTACAAAACGACCAAAATTTACACAAAATGATAGCACAACTTTACTTGGGAAAACTCAGTAATATACTAAATCAAGTACTGCCAAGCAGGTATAGAAGGATCGGGTCATAGGCAATTACAGGTATAAAAGTAATTAAGAGCATTGTATTGAGTAGTTCCTAGTATAGGAACATTGGGCCAGGGACAATTCCAGGTATCCATTTGGCTAATTAGATTCTGGGAAATTTCTATTTTGACGATTAAGTACATATTTATCTCTTTATTTGTTGTCCTTTATCACAAAAAAATTTAATCATTTAACTTGTAACGTGTATCTCAAAAACTAGAGCTTATAGAAAAAATCTGGTGGCATTTTTGGAATCAGCACATTAAAAACATCTAAAATCAGATGTTAGATTTCTGGCACCAAATTTTTTTTTTCATTTTGTTGGCCTGTGTTATCGATCCTTCCTGATTTTTGAGTCTCCTTTCTGCTTGTTTCCTCTTCTTGGTGCCGGTTCTAACCGAAAACCAACCATTTTTACATGTAAATCTCCATAGGCGCTACCAACTAGCGCCATCTGTCACCTGTAGCCCGTCATGATGCCATTTTTTTTACCACCAGATAGTACTGTCATTTAATTTTTGGGGCTACAAGGTGACGTTGATGTCGTTGGACCTGCAAGATGGCGTCATTAAATGACATCATCTGTCTGTAGAAGACAGAAGGTGGCGGGCAATGGCAGATGACACATATGACACAACAAACAATTGAAATCAGCTGATCGGCAGACGCCATCTTTGAATCGGGCATGCGCAGTAGCAATTAGCAGAAATTTCGCTACTTTGGACCTTGTATTCCTTATATGAAGGCTTACATGTAAAAATGGTTGATTTTGGGTTAGAACCCAACTCATGTCTTTTCTAATGTAGAATCGATACTCTCGTTGAAGCAATAGGAGTGCGCTTCCAGGATAAAAGCCTCCTTCAAAGTGAGCTTCCATAATGTCTCAGTAATAACAATGACAGACGACAGTATTCGGCACTCTGGATCAGGATTTTTTTATTATGTTTACTTCTACTTGTTCATATTCTACTTAGACTTCACCTAATTTTCATTTCAGGATGTACGAAAGTTTATACAAAAAGTTCGCACTTGAAGGCACATCAGAGGATTCATACCGGTGAGTGTCATTGTAACTGAACCTCGCCTCTTTCTCAAAAGCAAAATCTTATTTCTCAGTACCATTAGATAAAGACGTGACGATTTTTCTTACAGGTGAGAAGCCATACCAGTGCCAATGGCCGGAATGCGAATGGCGGTTCGCCAGGTCGGACGAGCTGACGCGGCACTATAGGAAGCATACGGGGGCGAAGCCGTTCAAGTGCAACGTTTGTGAGCGATCGTTCGCGCGATCGGACCATTTAGCGTTGCACATGAAGCGCCATTTACCGAAAACCTCTAAATAGGAAGCGTGTTGGACATTCCTTGGAAACTATCGTCACAAAGTGAACCTTCCGCGGAACGCATCCGATTGATAGCGCGGTGCGATCTCAGTCGTTTTTGCCTTACTGAAATTACGAGGCCTTTCGGTGTACTTATCGAAATAGATGTTAGAGTAGATTTTTCCCTTATCAATGTCCATCCGATCACCGTTTATCAGAATCGAGAAGCTTTCGTGAATTTTCCATACCGATCGGCTTCAATAGTCGATCGGTTTTCTTCGATCTTGGTATGCGAGATGCCATAACACGTTTTTAGGTCAAGATTGTAAATATTCGTTATAGATGTTTTGAAAAGTATTAGAAGTTTATTTATTGTCCATCCAGTTGATTAGAGAGAAAATAACATTGCCATTTTACCGACTTGTGATTTTTAGATGTTATTCCATAATTTTTTATATGTTTTTTTTGGATCAAGTATGCGCGACATTCAGTTAGTTACCAAATATTTAAACTGAATACCTTTTGTATAGAATTGCGTATAGTTTTGACTAGAAACCGCACTAGTCGATTTTCGTGAAGCATTTGTAATTATGTATTTAATTAGGAGATGTTTAAACAGAATCATGTCTAGTGTATATTTATATTTTTTATTATTTTTTTTATTAAGAACATCACAAATTTTATTACCTAACATTAGTTTTTGTACCGTCCTTTCATGTTATTTATAAAGAAATTCAAACGTTTATTGTCGATCATCACAATATCGCACAAATCGGCAGTCTATTGAAGAAAGTAATTTCTTATTATTATTTCTAAAATTTACTTTTATAAAGTTTTATTTTACAAACCTGTGTTTTATTACATAATTCGATTACACATGTAATAATTTTATGTAGTTTTAACCATTTTCAAATCATTTGGTTGATAATACTTGATGAATCTACCTAATATTGCAATATTCACGCAAAAGAAAGCGACGCTTTGTAACCAAATAAAAATGAAAGTGTTTCGTCCTTGAAATTCTAATAGAAAAGCGGGAAGAAGCCAAGCGCCTTGTGCCGCAAACCAAAGAAATAACCAAAATAAGGCTTTTTTAAAGGGAATTTTAATTTGCCACCAACAAACTGGTAACGTAACCAAAATCCATATAAAATATTGAGATGTTAGAACACTATTATACGTTACTAGTACAATAGTTTGTAACAAAATCCCAAAATTCATAGATTTCTGATCCAAACCAAATTTAAAAGAAAGCACAACTATGAGAACCAACTTGGGTATATTCACTAGAATTTTTTGCCACATTGAGAAATTTTTAATGAAAGCTGTCAGATACTGTAAATAGAAGTAAACAGAGAAGTTATGTTTTGTATCCTGTCGAATGAAATGATAAATATACGTTTCATACAGAAATTTATAACCATAAAGGTAATAAAAAAAACCAGTTAAGAGCCCTAATGACACGAACGTACCTGCAACTAAGCGAATTTGATTCAAATTAGGTACAAGATACGAAATGTATTTTTTATCAAATATTGTTCTTCTTTTTTGAATTTCGGTGCTTCCTTTTATATCGCTCAAAAACATATAAAATGTTAAACTATAAAAAATTGGGTACAAACGAAAATGAACTGATAATCCGTGAAGCAAACCGGTTAAAAAAAATTGCCTTCGGCACTGTATCAAGTAGATTGTTGCCAGAACCAGAAAACCAGCCATAGAGTCGCAGTTACCCCTGGTACTTATAATCATTGTTAAAGGATTATACAACCAAATGATTGAACTAATAATAGGTTTGCTACTAACAGTTTTTTGAAAACTTTGATTAACTATTTGATATATAAAAAAGCCAACTAAAATATCAACGAAAGAAAATAACATTTTCCCAAACACTCTCAATAAAACCACGTTCGGTATCAATAGTATCGCTAGTAACGGGGAATATCGATAGGTGTGTCTATCGTATGGCGAACCACCGTGCCACACACTCCGAGAAGCATCTGTAAAGACCGAATAATCAACATCGGTATAAGAAACTTTGAAAACCTTATCGTGATAGATGCCATAGCCTATAAGTGTCAATCTGAGAATGTAAGCTAATAACAGATGTTTCCCAATCGAAATATTTACAATTCTTTGAATAAATCCCCACATTTTATATTCTCGTCTTCAAATTTTTAGCGGCTAACTCTAAACACTTCTTGAAATTTTGAAACTCACTTTCACAACTGTTTTGTTTAACATTGTCTTTACTAAGCACACATGTGGCGTACGCTGCTGCTTCCGAACCGCACTTCGATAACAACAATGGATACTGTCTGAACCGCTTTTTAGCTGTTTTAACCGATTCCATTTTACTTTCTCAAAGATTTAGCTTCGATCTCCTTCATAAACTGTTCGCGTACTAACGCATATTCGTTGCTGTCCCGGAAAAAAATATCGTAGATCGGTTTAGAGAAGAAGCACATCAAGATGATACTTGTACCAGTGATGATTGAGGTCTTCGGATACCTGTAGATTATGCCTTGATCTTTCAAAACCGGGCGCCGGTAGGGCTTCATTTTTTGTTTTCGGATTTAGTATCTATTCCGCCACAGACGTAACTATCAGTGCCCCACTTAATGCAACATTTGCGCATTTCTTCTAAAGCTTCCTTGCAGGATGATTCTTGGAAATTATTTTCTTAAATTATGTAACGTTTGAGGTTAGTTTAGATGATAACGAGTAAATAGATAAACAAACCTGTCAGGCATTTCTGAATTTTGCAAGCAAACGCTTTACACGGATCTTTTTTTGGCATCAATGAAAATCCGGTTGGAAAATTTGTCAGTTGCTGTGAATTTTTTTAAGAACAGTCGAAATGTCAGATGAGGATGCGTACCTTGATGTTGAATTAGCTGACAGAAAACTACAAGTCAATAAAACTACTGAGACGCTCTTTTCACTCATATGTTGCTTGTCTCCAATTTTGAAAGCAATTTCCAAATTTTATCTAACACATACTCTTTTGAGTCCTATGCTCCTGGTAACTCTGGCGAATGTTGGGCAAATTTCCGAATTGAATAAAACACATACTCTTTTGACTCCTATGTTCCTGGTACCTGTGTTGAATTTTCAACAAATTTTTCGGCAAAATTCAACGGTGGCACCAGGACATAGGAGTCAAAGGAGTATGTTTTCGTTACACCCTCTTTTGACTCCTATGTTCCTGGTACTTTCGCAGAATTTTCAACAAAATTTTCGGCAAAATTCAAATTTTACTGAGAATTTTGTCAAATATTCGGCGGAGGTACCAGGATTATAGGAGTCAAAAGAGTGTGTAATGAAAACATACTGTCTTGACTCCTATGTCCTGGTGCCACCGTCGAATTTTGCCGAAAAATTTGTTAAAAATTCGACAGAGGTACCAAGAACATAGAGGTCAAAAGAGTATGTTTTCGTTACACACTCTTTTGACTCCTATGTTCCTGGTACCTCCATCGAATTTTTGACAAAATTTTCGGAAAATTCGTCGGAGGTACCAGGAACATAGGAGTCAAAAGAGTGTGTAACGAAAACATATTCTCTTGACTCCTATGTCCTGGCGCCACCGTCGAATTTTGTCGACAAATTAGTTAAAAATTCGACAGAGATACCAGGAACATAGAGATCAGAAGGGTATGTTTTCGTTACACACTCTTTTGACTCCTATGTTCCTGGTACCTCCGTCGAATATTTGACAAAATTTTCGGAAAAATTCGACAGAGGTACCAGGAACATAGGAGTCAAAAGAGTGTGTAATGAAAACGTACTCTTTTGACTCCTATGTTCCTGATACCTCTGTCGAATTTTGCCGAAAATTTTGTCAAAAATTCGACGGAGGTACCAGGAACATAGGAGTCAAAAGAGTGTGTAACGAAAAACATACTATCTTGACTCCTATGTCCTGGTGCCACCGTCGAATTTAGCCGAAAAATTTGTTAACAATTCGACAGAGGTACCAGGAACATAGAGGTCAAAAGAGTATGTTTTCGTTACACACTCTTTTGACTTCTATGTTCCTGGTACTTCCGTCGAATTTTTGACAAAAGATTTTCGGAAAAATTCGACGGAAGTACCAGAAACATAGGAGTCAAAAGAGTGTGTAACGAAAAACATACTCTCTTGACTCCTATGTCCTGGTGCCACCGTCGAATTTAGCCGAAAAATTTGTTAACAATTTGACAGAGGTACCAGGAACATAGAGGTCAGAAGGGTATGTTTTCGTTACACACTCTTTTGACTCCTATGTTCCTGGTACCTACGTCGAATATTTGACAAAATTTTCGGCAAAATTCGACGGAGGTACCAGGAACATAGGAGTCAAAAGAGTGTGTAATGAAAACGTACTCTTTTGACTCCTATGTTCCTGGTACCTCTGTCGAATTTTGCCGAACATTTTGTCAAAAATTCGACGGAGGTACCAGGAACATAGGAGTCAAAAGAGTGTGTAACGAAAAACATACTCTCTTGACTTCTATGTCCTGGTGCCACCGTCGAATTTAGCCGAAAAATTTGTTAACAATTCGACAGAGGTACCAGGAACATAGAGGTCAAAAGAGTATGTTTTCGTTACATACTCTTTTGACTCCTATGTTCCTGGTACCTCCGTCGAATTTTTGACAAAATTTTCGGCAACATAGGAGTCAAAAGAGTGTTTAACGAAAACATGCTCTCATGACTCCTATGTCCTAGTGCCACCATCGAATTTTGCCGAAAAATTTGTTAAAAATTCGACAGAGGAACCAAAAGAGGTCAAAAGAGTATGTTTCCTTACACATTTTTTTGACTCCTATGTTCCTGGTACCTCCGTCGAATTTTTGACCAATTTTTCGGCAGAATTCGGCAGAGGTACCAGGAACATAGGAGTCAAAAGAGTGTGTAACGAAAACTTACTCTCTTGACCACTATGTCCTGGTGCCACCGTCGAATTTTGCCGAAAAGTTTGTTGAAAATTCAACAGAGGTATCAGGAACATAGAGGTCAAAAGAGTATGTTTTCGTTACACACTCTTTTAACTCCTATGTTCCTGGTACCTCCGTCGAATTTTTGACACATTTTTCGGCAAAATTCGACAGAACATAGGAGTCAAAAGAGTGTGTAACGAAAACACACTCTCTTGACTCCTATTTCCTGGTGCCACCATCGAATTTTGCCGAAAAATTTGTTAAAAATTCGACAGAGGTACCAGGAACATAGGAGTCAAAAGAGTGTGTAACGAAAACATACTCTTTTGACCTCTATGTTCTCTCTTTCGACTCTTATGATTAAATTTGGAAATTTCGTTTATAATTCACCAGAGCTACCAGAAGCAACAATATTTGCTGTCTTAATGGCCAACTGCCAAGGACAATAAAGGAAAAGAAAAAGAAGAATATTTTGACCGATACAGAATAGGTCAATCAGCTTGTAGTTCTCCAGGTCAGTAGTTCATTCAACTTGTAGTTCTGCTTTCTAGTAGTTCATTCGATTTGTAGTTTTGCTTTCTAGTAGTTCAGCCTTAGACTACCGTAGTTTAAATGACCTAAATATAAAATACACATAAAAGCAATTGACCTAATCAAGTAGATTCAATGATTATTAGTAGTGCAAATAGCCAATTGTCATGTTTGAATGTCTACTTTCGATTTCAGATAAACAAATCGAAACGTTTTAAGAATTAATTTCTTCCTTAATCGATTTCCATAATGGATTGTTACACAATCATGCAGCTAAGACTAATTAATCGCGTTTAATTATGTGGTTGTAAAATGGCTCTATCCGGACATTCCAATAGTCTTTTTAAGGAATGGGGCCCCTTAACGGATCTCTTGAATCGAATACCCGCCAAGCCGAATCTGAGTTTATTTTCTGGCGATGTTAAAATAACTTGCGTGGATATCCTACCGGAATTTATCGCCCTTGGTACGAATTATGGAATGGCCTATTGGTACGATAGAAAAAATAAAGAAATGCAGAGATTGCGTTGCGAAGTAAGAATTATACTCTTGTGAAATGCAATAAACTAAATGTATTGTTAGAATTCTAGTATTGCCATAACGTGTATCAAAGTACTGTCAACAGTTGATTTTATGTTGGCATGCGGCAGTAAAGCTGGGAATATAAGTATTTTTCAAATACCAAAAACGCATCCAGATTGGATTCCTGAAAAATTCAAACCAAAAAACAAAAGTGTTGAAAGGTACACAGTCTCAGATTTACATAAATCCGAAATTACAGCTCTAGAATGGTCTAAAAATGGAATGAAGCTTTTCTCGGGTGATAAACATGGAACAGTTGTTTTAACAGAGATAGACTTTTACATGGTGAGTGCACAAGGAATGAGTTACTAAACAATAAACACACAAATTTTGTAGCACATCTGTAAATCGTTGGAAATATTGAATGAAAGTTATGAAGTTGTACAACTAAGTTACCGTAATCCAAAATTAGTTGTTTCAACAACATATCGATGTATAATTTGTGAAAGAACCGATAAATGGAATGTCGCTCAAATAGGACAGAAAGATCGTAAAATGTAAGCTCATCACAATAATTTCAAAGTGGTAATTGTTCTTTTCAGCTTAGGATCATTCGGTGCCATGATTCAACAGAGTATCTTAAAGAATAAAAAATCTGTGATATATTGTACGAGACCTGGGTTAAGGATATGGGTATCTGATTATCTGGGAAATGTTCAGAAAACGCTTTTATTCAAGGTGAGAAAAGGAATAAATTAACCAAATTTCTTTATCCATTTCTGTAGGACTTACTTAGTAAAGATTGTACAGAAGTCTCTCTACTAAATCCAGTATCGAAAAACATTCCAATGCAAAACAAAGATGTGAATTTCGGAAAAATAATACCGATGGGAGAGAACTTAGTAATAACTTACAACAATTACGTTTTATATATTCTCGATCCAGAAGGAATGACCGTCGTTTCCAAAATCACTCAGTTGAGGAAAATACTAGACGTGGCTTGTTATAAAGATGAAATATTCATACTTGAAGGCGATCGAAATCTGGTCCGAATATCTACAAAACCAGAATCGAGTTTTGGTATTAATGTCATTTTTGCCTCCAAAAAATACTAAAAATATTTCATTTAAGATACTGAATACGCTCCCACAACTGAAAGTTCTTTCTTAGCCAACTCGATACGCGATCTGGCTTCAAAATGGCAACCTTCGAATATCCTGGCTGCTATTCCACCTGTGATAGAGGAAAGTTTCGGTCAAAATATAAACGAACATACCGACGGTGAAATTATAGTAAATGCGGAGGACGCTCTCGAATGTTTAGGTGTTGCACCAGAATCAAACGCTGTGAATAATTTCGACGAAAGCGAATCTGTTGATATATTGTATAAGCACAAAAAATGCAAGAAGAAAAGTGTTAACACAGACACGAAAAATAACGTGTCCAATGACGAAAAAGTAATTAGACCAACGGCTATGAGTCTTAGTACAGTAGGAGCCTTGCCCGATTTGAGAAGCCCCACGTCAATACAAAACGACATCGAATACAAGGAAAAAATTCTTGCCGATGTTCTCAACTTCGATCGAAAACTGAACATCGAAGAGAAACCTCAGGTGCCGGAAGAGTCGAAAACTGCGAAAAAACAGGAAAAATCGACTGTTAAACTGGTATCGAGCAAATCTCAACCGTTCAAAAGCGACCCCACGAAATTAACCAGAAGAAAAACAACGGAATATGGATTAACGCGAGATCAAATATTGGATATACGTAAAACGAACGATTTTGCGAATAATCTCGATGGAGACGAGGAAATTATTGGAATTCCAATTATGTCGAAATCCACTGAAATGCCAGGTCAGTATGGAAACGTATTACGTGTTTGTATATATCGGTGTTCTAGTTTACAACGAAATATCTTGAAAGCTTTATTTTTTTGATTTCGAGTAAAGAGTTTATGCTTTTGTAAAGGACTTGCTCTCCGAACAATTTCAACCAGACTTTAGAAAAGTAAATCATCTTTTGAACACGAAAAAAAGACGTTTATCAGAGAAATAATTTAAGAGAACGCCACCTGCTTTGTTCATGGTCAACATGGTTCTATGATCTGGAAAATGCTTGAAGATCAAAAATTTATTTGTTACCTTTTTTTCCACGATGGATAAATTTAGATAATTTAAAGTTTATTGCTATTTAAGAATTCCGTTTATAGTCAAGATTGGATGGATATTATCAGTTAAAATTATAAATATGACTTACCATTTTCATTAAAGACGTTTTTCGGTTGTTCGCAGAAAAACCAAAGAATATCCAAATATAATCAAACGTACTAAATTATCCAATTCTTTTGTGACGTCAATTTGTGAGTAATGTTCGATGTTATATACACTAGCGGAAAAAATTAAGGGATCAAAAAAAAATTCCAAATTTTCTGAGGTTTTTCAAGTGCCTGTATATCTGTTAAAAATGGTCGTAAAGGAGTTTTGAAAAAAGTATTTTGAAGCTTCAAGTCTCTAGTTTTGAGATCTATTGTTAAAAGCTTTTTTCAAGTAACGTGTTTCGCTCAATCCTAACGGATACCTGAAAAAACATTTTTTTTAAATTTTGCTTCTTCATCTTTTTGGTATACGAACTTGGAATTTTTTTTTTAACTTAACCACTATATGTATCAGATAACTTGTTTATTCAGCTTCAATTTCTTTTCTCGAGAAGTTCGATATGATCACTTCTTGCTGGGATATAGGACTTTGAATGGAAAAAGATCTTTTTGTGTTTAACCATCAAAATCTCATCAACCGTCAATTGGACAAGAAAACGAAGGAGATTTTTAAAATCTTGAGTAAAAGTCCCACAAAAATCAGCTAGGGCTCTTAGCAAAAAAATTTTTTTTTGATCCTTCACAGTGATTTAAAAAATCAAGAAAAAAACGGCTTTTAGTGCCTTTTGGAATAATCAGGCGCTTTGTCGGAAATACCGAGAAAATCACTAATGTTAAGTGTGCCTTTTACAGTTCAATATGTCCACAAAAACCCCACTAAGTTTCAAGTAAATCTATAGAGCCGTTTTTTTGTTTCATACGTGCGAATGATTGAAAACAATTAAGGGATTACATGATTATGACTTTAAATGATCATAATCTTTAAAAAATTCCGACAAAAAAATGTTTTTCCAGTTTTTTATGCATTTTTAACAATGCTTTTGATTAAATTCACCAAAAAAAAATTAGAAAAAAATTTTTTTTTGCAAACTTTTGGAGTTTTTTTTAATGATTTCAAAAATATACTATAATATAATATATATAATATAATGCTGATGCCGGCGGTAGTTTATGTTTAAATTTTTTTGAAATCATTAAAAAAACTCCGAAAGTGGCCAAAAAGAATTTTTTTCTAATTTTTTTTATTTTTGTGAATTTAATCAAAAGCATTGTTAAAATGCAGAAAAAACTGGAAAAACATTTTTTTGTCGGAATTTTTCAAAGATTATGATCATTTAAAGTCATAATCATGTGATCCCTTAATTGTTTTCAATCATTCGGACGTATAAAACAAAAAAACGGCTCTATGGATTTGATTGAAACTTATTGGGGTTTTTATGGACATATTGAACTGTAAAAGGCACACTTAACATTAGTGATTTTCTCGGTATTTCCGACAAAGCGCCTGATTATTCCAGAAGGCACTAAAAGCCGTTTTTTTCTTGATTTTTTAAATCACTGCGAAGGATCAAAAAAAAAAAATTTTTGCTAAGAGCCCTAGCTAATTTTTGTGGGTATTTTATTCAAGATTTTAAAAATCTCCTTCGTTTTCTTGTCCAATTGACGGTTGAGGAGATTTTGATGGTTAAACACAAAAAGATCTTTTTCCATTCAAAGTCCTATATCCCAGCAAGAAGTGATCATATCGAACTTTTCGAGAAAAGAAATTGAAACTGAATAAACAAGTTATCTGATACATATGGTGGTTAAGTTGAAAAAAAATTTTCCAAGTTCGGATACCAAAAAGATGAAGAAGCAAAATTAAAAAAAAAATTTTTTTCAGGTATCCGTTAAGATTGAGCGAAACACGTTACTTGAAAAAAATTTTGAACAATAGATCTCGAAACTAGAGATTTGAAGCTTCAAAATACTTTTTTCAAAACTCCTTTACGACCATTTTTAACAGATATACAGGCACTTGAAAAACCACGGAAAATTTGGAATTTTTTTTTGATCCCTTAATTTTTTCCGCTAGTGTATCTAATAAAAAACAATCATTAAAAGTGGATTGGAAGAAGCCCCTTCCTTAGATTCCCTAGAATATGTAGTTTCCAAGATATTTCGTTCCCTTAAGTAAAATAGAACAGCTGATGTACCGGTGTTATTGATTAGCGTTAGTCACTTGTTCAAAATATTGGTTAAAGTAAAGATTATAATTATTTCAGTTATTACAGCTGATCAATAACTCATTAGCACTATTTCGTAAGTCATGTTAAGATTCAGTCTGTTCCAAAATTTTGGCAGAAGCAAAAATGTTTTCGTAGACTGAATTTTCAGATGGCTATTTATTTCTCCATTTCGCTAGAAGTAATTCGTATAAAATTTTAGGTGCGTCACTGTGGATCAGTGCTGTCTCTCTTTAATTTCTTTCATTTTCTTTTATTTTTCTTTCTTTAGTGTGCCGAGATATTCCCGAAGATTGGAATTTGTTGTCTGTGAGTTTGAAGAGCTCATCTTCGGATCCCGCTTTGAGCGACTGGGTGTTACTTTAATTGTTGTTAGTCGAAATGTTGTTTTTATCCGTGTTATATTTACTTCAAATTCATTGTTATATTTTAACGAAAGTTACTTTATTGAATCCATAACATGAAACATTTAAATCACTTTGTTTTTGTGATGTAATAAATAGTACGCTTTCCACACGAGTTTTCTTTGTGACTGGACCAAATATAACATTAGTATAAACGTGTAAAAATACCTATATTGTTACGATAACTTATAAAACTACAAACAGTGGAACTATAAATTCAACATCGAAAAATATGAATATATACATTTAGTCTGGAAGGCGAAATTAAAAAACGTTGCACCATCAGTTCGAACAGTCTAAATATACAGCACTCGTGGTTTAAAAGACAAAAATATTGTCCAAATTTCAAATGTACACCAAAAACTCATTATTCACAAAACATCAACAAAAATACAAATCTCAATTCCCCCTCTCTAATCTTTGTTTATTTACAATTTGCAAACTATTAACATTTGCGGCTCACCTAATTTTAAAGCTTCAATCAGCATCAAATGGAACTGTATTATCCATATACCTGGGTTGAAATATGAAAGTTTTCGCATCCATCCCATGTTTCTCCGTTATACAAACGATAAGAAACAAAAGGCCGTAACCGATATATTGTACGAATTTTAAAAACTCCCACATTTTATCACAAAAAATCGCCAGCAAAAATAAATGCATCATGTTATGCACATTTACGATACGCCAAAAGAAAGAGATTACAAAGAACATCGTACTTTTGAATACAACGATTTGTTTGACAAACTCCTCCTCTGATACGTTATTGTTCTCTAACATGTCTTGGTAGAGGGCGATGTACCGATTCCACGACGCCGAGCTGAGTAACAGTTGTATGGCGAAAAACCCGATGACGATGGCTGATTTCTGAGTTGTCACTTTCCCTTTGTACATGATTACGTTACTGTCTTTGCTGTCCATCGCCGTGGGCAACTGCACGTACCCACCTCTCGGTGGATTGTTCTTTAAGTAGAAAAACGCTCCGATAAGGAGAGCGATGCAACCCAATCCGTCGCAGATACCGTCGATAAAGTAACCGGCCGTCCCCACCTCCGATCGTTCGCCCTTTATGTGCTTGCGAGCACGGGCCACGTGCCCGTCCAGGTCGTCCAAAAACGTTCGAATTTCAAACAAAACCACCCCTATCCTTCGATAAGATAAACTGTCGCTGGCTATACACTTGCCACTGGCGATGGCGACGAAAACGTGGAAAAAACTAATCGCATTTGGTGTTATGTAAGTGAATTCCGATATGTGGAGGAGGTTGTCGAGGATTGTGACTAACGGAGCGAATAAGTAATAGTTGACGTGGTCCAAAAGCACCGCCTTAACAGTAACATCGCCGAGCGGCGAAATATTGTATCCGAGCCAGCTGACATCGTTGTAATTGAAGCTGAAGTTGCTGTTGACGCCACGATCGATCGGGTAATTATGTATTCTGTAGTATAGATTGTAGTCCATGAAGAGGAAAAACAAGATAGTCAGGGCCAGGAGGCCCATCATGATCTTGCTGATCTGCGCCGGCGGCCCCATCATTTTCTCTCGACGCGCTCACCCACTTAATGCATACCAAATTCTGCAACGAAAACAAAAAGGTGTTTTACATACATTTCGATAAACGCAACCGAGATAATTTAATATCGAATGCGGAAGAATTCCACCTTCTGCAACGATAACTAATGAAAAATGATTCATTTATCTACAAAGTGCATCGGGAAATGGAATTATTATCGATTTTCCGCACACATTTTTCCGTATTCAAAACAAAACGCAAAAAAAACGAAGGAGGTTTATGACTTCTTTTTGAGTTGTGTGTCAACTTCATACAAGAACTCACGCATGCGCGTCACACTAACTCCATCCAATCAGTAAACGGATGAAACTTGAGACACGCTTCATTTGATCTCAATTTGAAATTACTTGAAACTCGAATTGAATTGAAAAAATCAGTCGTAAGCTGTACCACAATAAAAACGGCAGGAAATAATCGAATTCGAAAAAAAAACAGAAAATTTTTCAATTTTTCCCGCAGAATCTTGGAAAAGAAGATAGAATAAAAAAATAACATCAAAAATCATTAGAAATTCAAAATAATCAACCAAGCGTTTCCGATTTATAAACATAGCAGATTTGGTTTATTACACTTGTTTCTTTAGATTAATAAGAAACATGTCTCGACAAGAGCTTCATTTCATTGATACAAAAATAGGAAATAAAATAAAGAGAGGTGTAGTGTGTCCAAATGAGAATTTTGTAACCATAGTAACTGGGAAACCTTGAAGTGGATGACTTCAACAAATAATGACTGGTGTCACATTTCTCATAGATCCCAATAACGGTAAGTTTGCATAAAATCTTTTGGACGATTCTTCCCTCCTGCTCATATTTCTAGTAATTCAATTGTCGGTTACCCAAGTGGGATCTATTTTCTACAAATAGGGCAACGCATTTGCATCACTTTGTATGGGTTCGTCTGCAAAAGTTTTGTAGCAGTGTAACATTAAATTTCATTTAACTGTCATAAAATTCGGTTGGAGGTTCGAACAGAACGCAACGAAATGGTTTCAAAAAGCATCACTGACAATTGATGATTTTCGTGTTAAAGTTTATGAAGAATGAAAACTTTCACTAAGCAATAACCGCAGACTGTGATTACATGCATCGCAAATAATGAGTTGAGATGTAAACTCATTGCCCTCTGTGTAGAAAATTGATCACGCGTAGTTTCAAAATTAGGAACTTGACAGTGCATCACCACTAAAAAACATGATTTGAAGCGATGGAGAATCATAAATATCTTCTGCATTCATTTGCAATGCAACAAATCATAAAAAGAAAATCTTGCTAATGATATATTATTGCATAATGTAATACACAAAAGAATGAAATACTTGATCCGAACCTGAAATATGAAGATGACTTCAAGAATCAAATGAAGATGTTTTGGAAAATCAAGCGAAGGAAAAACCAAGCAGAATAATTTATGGCACTTTCATAAATCAGATACAGTAAAAAATTCTGACATGCTTTTTTTTAATTTAGGTTAAAAGCTATTGATCCATTCAATTAGTGTACACAAAAGAGAACTTTGTGGTAAGTCCACTACTAGGGTAGTCATTTAGATGTTGTTTTACAACTTCATATAATCTTCTATGAAAACAAACAGATAAGAAGACGTTCAGAACATAGATAACGCATTTATCTCACTCTCTAGTATAACAGAAGCAATTGAAACATAGAAAAAGAATGAGCTGCATATAATGATTCTGATGAGGATAGCATTTAAAACTAATGAAATTAGAACTGCTTAGATAATGATGTTTGCTTCAGTTTTTCCACTTAATTAGATTTCTCATATCAATTATTCTGATCATTAAGAATAAATTCCTTACATGACTTATGGGAATTGGGTCAGAACAATCTTTACAACAAATAACTACATGAACCTGATAAAGAATAACTCAAAAGATATGTCTTATCTTGCATTCTACGAGTAACTAAGTGAAAATTATTCACACAAAAATGTTACGAAAGCGAAATAAAAAGTCAATTTGAAACCACATGTGGCCTGATTCCATAAAAGTACCAAGCATATTTACAAGTAAACAACACATGCATTTACTCTTGACATTGAACATAATCGTAAACCTTCGAAATACTCGTACAACAAATTTAATGAATCATTAATGATGCTGTAATTGAAACTTATTGCGCCAATAATATAGAAAAAAACAAAGGTTGCGCTTACTCGTACAGTTCGTTTCGTCCTTTTTAATTTCCCGGGATTCCAAATGTTTTGGTCATCTTAAGGGTTGGAAAGTCGTCGTTAATCAATTCAGTCGAAGTAATTTGTCAATAACTGAATTAATCCTACAGTATACACCTTCTAATTTGAGATTATGACATCAACGGTATGATTAACGCGAAGGTCAACCACAAACTTACAAACTGACAGTTTCGGATGTCATAACATCTTTTGAGGCGACGCTTGAACTACGATTCCTCTTTTTTGTGAGATGCGGTGACGTTTGATATCTAAGGAATCGTTTACACATGGCACACGCATGAATTTCTCGCAATTTGTATAATAAAAATAAAGAAAATTTCGTGAAAACGGATTGAGATTAGTGATGGGGCGTTCACTTCAACGCTCCGCTCAATATCATTCATTCGTTCAAAGCACGATGAGAAATTTTTGAGAGTTTTGAAAATCTGCTATGGTGCTTCCGAAATGTAGGTCAAATGTTGATATGATTGAGGAGGTTGTGGAGGACGAAAAAGGGTGCTTTCGGCGCCTCCTGCACCTTTACCGAAGTCGTCGACATTAGACATTTGGTCTCAAAAAACCTTACAAACATACAAATCGAAACCGGATACTTAATTTTCGAATTTTAACTTTAGAAAAACTTGGAATTCGAAGCTGAAAACTGAAAAGGACCTAAAAAAGTGAAAAAAACTGAGCTTTGAATTTAAACAACCGAAAAATTTAATTTCGTCTCAAAAACGCACCCTCTTGACTATTTACGTATTTTCAAGTTTTAACTCATGAAATTCCTCAGAAATTATTTTTTTCACACCAGAACTAATGAAAACTATTCCCTTACAAAAATGGAGACCAAACTTCTTCTTCAGGATTCTGATCCCCTTGTAAATGCATTTTGAAATCTGAAATAGTTCAAATGTGATAACATAAACAAATGTGTTGTTGTCCCTTGACATAACCTAAAAAACACCGGTGAATTTGTAGAGTGAAGATTAAAATGGAACAATTAGATATTCTAGCTGTTATGAATAAATTATTCCCTTACACGAATGGGCATTGTGACACGAATTATACGCCAGAGGAATTTCAAAACGTAGCCGATATGATCCGCCAATGTGAATGCATAAAACTCGTTCAGGATTTCTTCACTTCTGAAGTGGAATGTATATTAAGACAGACAATCGTTCCAAAATTTTGGTCACATTTCGTGATCGAAGACATAAAACCTTTTTATCGGTTTTCGAAAGCTATCAATTATTTGGCTGAAAACTATACCAAGTTAATCGTCGATTTTGAAACATTAGATAAGCTGAGAAGATATGTTAATTATTCGAATCCAATTTATGGTGAAAGAGACATGATGAATGTATTAAGACTGCAAATTAGGGCTTCGCTGTATGCCAAACACTTGCCCGAATATGATAATGTCGTTTACTCGTTCTACCAAGCTGCATTGTTGATGGAGGATTCGATTGAATCAAAACCTTGTCTAGTGTGCTCCATAGAGAATTGCACGAATTGTTTCAGTGAATTCACTCAAACTAATAAGTAAGTTTTTGTGAATACTATAACATATGTGTGTGTTGTAAAGCTTGTAAAATTATTTTCCATTAATAGGTTTTTGATTGAAATGCGTTTAATGGGATCATTAGCGGAGCAATCACTAACAGAGCTTATATACTGTTACATCACACTACACGTTGAACGGACTTGCAAAAATAATTTTGATGTGTCGTTTATAGAAACATTTGATCAGGTAAAAATATTTAAGGTAATATAAAACGTCACTTGAAATAATATTTTTAGTGGCTCGATCAGGTTGTTCTCAAATGGTTGAAAAAAATTTATTCTAGTGAAGAAGCAGAAAAATCTATTACGGACTTTGATAAAAAGTTGAAAAATTACCTCTGCAACACGTACACTAGAACTAGAATTAATCAGTTATTTAATATAATAATTGGTAAGTTGACTTATGGTCTTTTTATTTCATTACGTTGTGCTTTATAGAGTATCCAGATTCGCTTGCCGCCTTAGAGGATCTTCGAGAATGTCTCCCGAAAACCGACTTACAAGTGTATTTAACAACCACGTTGCAGAAAGCAATGGAAACAAGATTGTTGCACCTCGGTGTTAGCACCTCAGATGTTCTAACAGCCTACGTAGCGGCCATTAGATCGTTGCGCGTCTTAGATCCCTCAGGTCTTCTTTTGGAAGTAGTTACTCAGCCCATTCATCAGTACCTTAGAAGTAGGGAAGACACTGTCAGGTAAACATCGTTAAATTATTTTCAACGTGGCGCTAAGCAAATTTCATTTTTATTAGATGCGTAGTAAGTAGCCTGACCGAAGAAGGTCCTAATGATTTGGCTGATGAACTTGTTAGAGGAAAAGCAGTTCAGGTGGACGAAAACACATCTGTCGAAGAGGATGACGACAACTGGGAGACCTGGACACCAGCTCCCGTAGATCATTTTCCAAGTGAGTAATTCAACTCTCTATACTTACCTCTAATTGATAATCATAGATCGGACATCATCGTGTAAACGATCGTCAGATATCATCTCTATGCTGGTAAACGTCTACGGCAGCAAAGAACTGTTCGTAAATGAGTACCGCACTCTACTGGCCGATCGCCTTTTATCTCAATACTCCTGCGATACCGAAAAAGAGATACGTTACTTGGAATTACTGAAACTTCGATTCGGCGACTCGCAACTTCATTACTGCGAAGTGATGCTCAAGGATATCGTAGACTCGAAACGGATTAACCAGCACATCAGGCAGGATCCCGAGTACAAACACGATGATCTGCCGATATCGACGATGATTGTCTCAGCGCAATTTTGGCCGCCTTTCAAGGAAGAGAAACTCGACCTTCATCCAAAGCTGGAACGGCAGATGAAAAATTTCACGACCAGCTTCGAAGCTCTTAAAGGTAGTCGGACTCTGAGTTGGAAACATCACCTGGGGATTGTCGATTTGGAAATCGAAGTGGCGGATAGGAAATTGAATTTATCGGTATCTCCGGTTCACGCGACAATTATGATGCATTTTCAAGATAAAAGCGAGTATCCACGTTCCGATATGATTTAAATAAACGTCGTCTGTATTACAGATAAATGGCGTTTGGAAGAATTGAGTAAGATCATGCAAGTTCCACCGACGGTTTTGAGAAGAAAAATTGGCTTTTGGCAGTCCCACGGTTTGTTAGTGGAAAGCGAAGTCGACGTTTTTCTGCTCAAAGAGGAAAATTGCGAGGACAATCCCGCCGATGACATAATTGTCGAAGATTACGAGTCCGAGTCTGCGATGGCAAGCACGCAAGATCAGAGAGAGGAGGATCTACAGGTAAATATTGTAATTCTTTGAATAATAATCCACGATTTATTTTAAGACTTTTTGGTCTTACATCGTTGGAATGCTAATGAATTTGGATTCCTTGTCGCTGGAAAGAATACATCAAATGCTCAAAATGTTCGCATTTCAAGGGCCGGCTGTAGAATGCAACATAAACGAATTGAAAGCATTCTTGGATAGGAAGGTTCGCGAACATCAACTCATACATTCGAATAATTTATACAAATTACCAAAATAAGAATATAATAAAGTTTTTCAATCACGAGGTTAACAATGGAAAAGTAAGTTCTAAATGTACAAGTTCGTCTGGTAAATGGGTTCTATACGATTTCACGGACGATTCGCTAAATTTACAATAGACTTCGAGAAAATTAATTGCGTTGACCGCTTCAATTGAGGCCTCCGCTCCTTTTGTACTGCAAAATATCGATTGAGGGTTATAATTTAAAGTTGCTTGTTAAGTTACCTTCGCTGGTACGCCGCGAATTCCATTACATAATTCGCCAAACATTGAATAAAGTCATCGGCGATGTCTTCGTGGAATTGCTTGAAAACAGTGTGAACACCTAGGCAAAAGGAATATCCGTCGATTTGATGATCATTTTTCTTGTTCATGTTGCCTGCGAAAAACCTAGGTTTAATTCAAACTGAAGTTGTGAGCAATTGACAAGTACCTAAAGGCCCAGGATGGAATAATCGGTGGAAGAAAGAAATAGCGAACACGAACATGGTGACAGCATAATCCACATCGGGTATGGGTTGCACGTAGATTTTATTGAAAGGGTTGTTGATACCCGCGTAATCGAAATAACGTGACAAATCGTATAAAAATTTTTCATCGAGAATCCAGTCTTCGTTTTTCTTTATATCGTGTAGCATTGCTCTGAAATAAGGGAAAACTGTTTAACTTTGCAGAGGCTGAGATTTTCCAAAATGATTCATTTACAACAATTGAAAAATACACATGTACAGGCTGTCCCAAATTGGATGCGATTGAACGGTAACTACGTGAGATATTAGGAATAGAGAAAAACGATGTAAGGAGTTACGAGTTTGAGTTCGCGGAAGACAGATTTAAGCTATCGTCTTTTGTTTTTGGCATATTAGTCCAGTCAATAGAGAAATTTCCAGTGCTGAATAAAAAAAAATTAATTACAGCTACTGACCCAGTGAAAATCGTTTAGGGTTGTGAGTACAATATAAGGACTGCTATCGAGCGTCCTAGTGGGTGGGGGTGCAGTTCAAAGTTTTGAAATCACACCTTTTCGGTTCTAGATTTTAAACTATTGATTTTCTTGAAAATATCTTCGAACAAATGTTTTAGATGCGAGCAATATCTTCACCTTGAATTTGGTTTCGTTCTATTTGGGTTGACGGTTAACAAGAAAACTGGGAAAAACTTCTCAAAATAGTCGTTTTTTGTAAATGTGATATTTACGACGCCAAGTTCTTTTTGATATCTGTCATCATTTTAAAATGAAGCTCTTATAGCATCAAATCAAACTAGC
The DNA here is from genome assembly GCA_020654155.1 of Novius pumilus. Classification (NCBI taxonomy): domain Eukaryota; kingdom Metazoa; phylum Arthropoda; class Insecta; order Coleoptera; family Coccinellidae; genus Novius; species Novius pumilus. The sequence goes on from JAIFOV010000007.1 coordinate 391,198, forward strand.
TTCGTCAATATTTTGTGGTCTCCTTAACATGAGTAATGTTTTAAGTTCATGATTTGCGTTTGCCATGAGAATAGTTACTGCTGTGATTTCATTTTGATCAATCAAAGTTATTTTATATAATAATTTTCGAGCAAATAACAGAAAAAACAAATTCATTTAGACTATTATTTGTAGTTCTTCCATATCTCTCGTAGAATTTATCAATTGAATTAACAAAAAATTCCAAATGTTCAGTGCGTCCAGTGAATTCTTTTAGAGTGTGAGCAATTTCTTTCGCAGCTTGAATACTAACCATGATTATAAATTATAATTGTATTATAAAAATTATTTGATTAGTTATTGGAATAGAAAGGGAAATTGAAGGATGCTCAATACTCACAATTTTTCTTGTGGTCTTCAAGTAAAAAGTAGTTGATACCAAAGTGGAATCTTGCACACAAATGCCGCTTTTTCAACCCGGAATCGGTTTTTCTTTGAAGTCTTCTGTTTCTTCACGTAGATTCTTTGAATTCTGGGTAAATGGTTGAGACCAAAGTGGAATCTTGCACACAAATGCCGCTTTTTCACTTCCGAATCCTACCCGACTGCGCCAATTTTGTTTTTTTAATTCCGAGTTCAATAAAAAATTAATTTTATTGGAACTAATTCAGCACATACAATACGAAGTATTAAATATAACCGAACTTAACTCGGAGAAATGCTTGTGAAGACTGACAGAAGTAAACTTAATAAGTTATCTTTGACGATTTGGCCTTATATACTATTTTAACAATAGATGTTTTAATTCTTAATGGATATTTTTGGATCCGTTAATGGATGTTATGAGAAATATAATCATACCGATATTCTTATCTTAAAAGGTAGGATTATTAATAAAGGGTGTTTATATTTTATTCACATAACTCCCGTCAAAATTTTCATCCTTTTTTTCCCACAAACACACGGTTTATTTCATATTCCTCTGAAGCAACATAAAATATATTTAATTGGGAAGAGTAGGAAGTTAAATTAATTCCTAAATTGTTGTTTATAAAGCCACTGTGATGTTTTTAAAAAAATGCAGCTCGCATTTAAAAAGTAGTAGAAGATTTCTTGGAACGTCAAGCCCTTTATTTCAATGCTTATTTTCATTCGCGAGAAAATGGAATTTCTGAAGATCAAAATGAACCGTCTGAGGCTATTTGTTTATGGAAAAAAATGTACCTTATTTTCAATGTTGAAAAAAATTGTCTTTTTCGCATTTCCCAGTCTGAAACTTTTCAGCAGAGTAACATATTGGTCTTCAGCTATAATAATTAATCAAAAAAAAATTGAAAAACATTGCCGACAACTAGCACGTTTTGTCTTGAAAAAGGCAGTTTTTTATAAACAAATTGTTATATGTCGTGAACGATGAATGTTACAATTTTTTTCATTCAGTTTGATTTGATGCTATAAAAGCTTCATTTTAAAATGATAAAAAATATCAAAAAAAAATTTGGCGTCGTAAATATCACGTTTGCAAAAACGCCTATTTTGATGAGTTTTTTCCAGTTTTCTTGTTAACGGTCAACCCAAATGGAACGAAACCAAATTCAGATTGAAGGTATTTCTGTTAACTAAAACTTTTACTTGAAGACATTTCCAAGAAAATCCATAGTTTAAAAACTAGAAGCGAAAACGTATGATTTCGGAACTTTGAACTGCACCCCAGGACGCTCGATAGCAGTCCTTATGGAAATCTCATATTGTACTCACAACTCTGAACAATTTCCACTGGGTCACAACCTGTAATTAAGTTTTTACATGAAATTTCTCCATTGACTGGACTATATTGCGGAATTCTCGACTTTGGTTGATATCTCGGTTATTCTTGAAGCAAAGTGAAAATGGTTTTGACATTTTTGGAGTAAAATGCAATGGACTAACAATAATAACACTCAATTCAATCAGTAAACAAAGTTCCGAGTTGAACAAAAGTCCTGACTTTCTTAATGATTGAAAAAGAGAAAGTTATTTTAAAAGAAAACAATAAACAATATTGGAACAGTTGTAAGTAGGGTTATACTTTTTTTGGTAGCCATCAATGAAACAAAGAAAAATGTTTTAAATTCAGAACAGGAAAATTTTAAACTCACGAATTTAGAGCTCTTAGAGATGCTTCCAAATTTTTCGCATTGAACTTCGCCGATAAATTTAGATGAAAATTTATCAACTTCCTTAGTAACTGCAACTGGCCGACAATCAAAATGTGGTCCAAAAATTCGTTCCACAATCGACTCGTTCTGTTGATGCAATTCTGATAAAATTTATTGGGGTTCGCTGTGTTCGAGTTGAGCTTGATGTCTCTTCGAACGGTCGCGATGATAGTTTGAGCGTTTGCGTGTTTGCCGCTTTTATTCTGCAAGAAGTCTTTTAAAGAATTGACAAATCGAATTTTCATCATATTCGAAGTTACCCATAATTTTTTCTAAATTGGCGATGATCATAAATGAGAAAAATCGATCTAAACCAACAACGCCGGCGATTTCTATAGATCGAACGAGTGACGATAAAATTTGTCGATTCAGTACGGGCTTGTGGCTTTTTGTTTCGTACCAAGTTGTTGTTTGATCAATGTACAAAACATTCCTGAAAATCTTCCACATGTAAACATCTCCGAACTAAATTTAAATCAATTTAAAAAAAAGTATGTACAAAATGATGGAATTTATTATTATGGGATATCAGATTGTACCTCGGATCAGTCACTCGTATAATTTCTCTAGCCAGTCTTCCTATGAAATTTACACTCGTTCCATCCGTTGGTGGTAGTATGGGAATGGGAACTATCCGATTCTGATACTGGCTATCCCAGGTGTGAATTTTGTTCCTCAAAAAAACATTACATTCTATTTCAACGTTGTAATTTACGATCCGCGTTACTTCCTCTTGCCAAATCTTCAAACCATTAACATTAATATAATCCTACAAAATATTATATAAAACTAATAACAACTTATTATTATAAACCTGAATATACTCGAAAGATCTTTTGTAGCCATCCATAATTTTAACTAAAGCATTGATCTTCAGCTCCAATTCCGACGTGGTAACATTTTTCGTTTTCTGACCGAAAGCGAGCTGACTGTGCAACGCTTTAGAAATGTGTCGCACCAATTCGTTTCTTATACCATCCTCGAGCATTTTCTTCGGGTCCAGACACACCACCCCAACGAGAGTAGTTTTCATCATTCTCATCCCCTGACTGAATACGGAGATCGAATGTGTTAATTGAGCTAATTCGAACCGTTCGTCCAGTTGGGCGTAATGTTTCAATTTGTCCTTATCTAAACGAGTCGGTAGCTCCTTGAGCACCGACGTTTGCATTTCAATAATTCTATCCATTTTCTCGAACATCATATTTGGAATTATTTGAAGTACTTTACGTACGTAAATTTCCAACTCTCTGCTGTAATACTCGGAGACCGAAACCAGGTCTTCGCTGTGCGCTTGGTTGATTCGCAGTAAAGGGATTTCCATAGCAGAAGCGACTTTCAAAAATATCGCTCTCAGTTTGATAACCTATAAAATGCGCTTTAATTTTTAAAAAAAATAGAAGTTTGCGTACCAGAGTGGGTTCCTGTTTGATACCCTGCTGCATAATTTCGGTGAATGAATCGATCAACTCCCAAGCGAAACTAACATCACCAATGATTTGGATATTAATCAGATTATCTTCTTTCACGCTCATGGTCTGGATCATCTTGTCTAACCCTTGCCTAGTTTCGGACAAGTATTGCATCACCTGCATATCAGTTTCCAGCTGGTGAAACTCCTGCACCTCTTCCAACGCTTGAATTAGTTGCACAATTTTCCTAGACGAATTAGAGTCGTCGATTGTTAACGTTTCAATTTGCCGGGCGATCTCCGTAAACCAACGTTCCAAATTTGGATTCTTCTTTATCCTCGATAACGGTTTACCACCGCCGAACACTTCCGACAACTCCAAAATATTTTTCAAGCTCTCTGCCTTGAGAGTCGTCCACTGTTCCTGTTTCTCATTTAAAATACCCTTGAAAAGTTCTTTAACATTGAGTTCCAGTTGAGCGGTGTTCAATAAGAGTTTGAAGGTTCCGGTCGCATCAAATTGAGACTCGGCTATAACCAGATCGCGAATTTGTTTGCACCTTTTGTTCCGTCCCAGTTTGGAAAGAATGTGAAGCATCAACCATCTCAAAGTGACGTTGCATTCTCGCAATAAATTCACGATTGTATTCATTTCCTTTAAAATACCATCTTTCGTAATATGACCTTCTTTGAGCATTTTCCCTGTGCTTTTTAGTAAGTTTGGGACGTTTTTGCCGTGAATGTGTGCGCAGTTTTTTAAATTGACCGTATCGAGTGTGTTGTTTAAAGCAGATTTAGCGGCTTTAAAATTATCCCAAGTTTCCGTGATGTCCACCGTGTGGCCCATGTGGATTGAGATTACCCAATTGTCTGGGAAATACTTATCCACTATTTCTCTCATGGTAGCTGTTTGATTGTGTAGAATGTCTGTACTGAAATATAAGCAGATATACAACATAGCTGCCTGGTTGCTCAAAGCGACACTCCGATGTTTTGGTAAAGGGTAAACTGATAATTGGCCGTAAATGTCGTCCGTTCTTAATCTACCAATTACTATCTCAACGAATGTGGGATTAATTTCAATTCGTCTAAAAGAAGAAAGTTAACAATTTGTTAATCTTGGAAGTGGTGGTACATTAGCAACTGCAACCAATGATTTGTTTTATTTCATATTCAATCCACAAGTAAAAAAGTTAAACGTAAAGTAACGTTAGTAGCTTTCTTGAAGAATTTTTTCAAAAATTCTGACGTATTTGATATCTCGATCTACTATCAAACTTTACATTTCATAAGTGAATAATGAAACGAAACACGCTGCGGAAATCGGTAGGAATCAAACATGTTTCATTAATTGCAGTCGCTAAATACTTTAACCGTGTGGCAGAATTCTTAGTCATTAAAAAAAGTACTTGCTTGAAATAGGCTTCAGGATAGGTTGAAACCTTCTTGTTATGCAAACCTGTGTCTCTGAGTAATTTGCAAACGTCGTCAATACAACTGCGAGTGTCACTTCTTTGCGGTGTATAACGATAATAAGAGACTAGTAACTTTTCTCTGACAGCTCCGATGATATAATTATCGACAAGGAGCAGCATTAAACCATATAAATATAAAGATTCACACTGCAAAATTTTTGTTAGTATATTAGAGTTAAAGTAAGCATATACGAACCAATATTTGTTTACCCTCAATATCGGCACATATGGTTTCGAGTGATTGGTGAATATATGTACCGTCTTCTAAGTCTTCTATAAACTGATTAAGATCCATCGCATAAATATGAATGCTCTCGAACAAAACATAAAACCGATTAATTATTTCGATATAATTGTCTCTGAATTCTTCATCGAGTTCTCGCAATGTCTGTAGCAAAGAAAACGGAAATCAACACAAAGTCATAACATGAACACTGCAATTACTTGATTATTATCAATTTTTTGCTCTTGAGATTCAGTTATATTAAAATACGTAAAATCCATGATGATATCTTGGTATTTCTGAATTTCTGCCTTAGAGTCTGTCCTAAAAAAATCAGCGCGCAAATATTACGGAGCGCAACATATTTTGCAGAACTCACGTAAAAAGTTTTGGAATGTAATCCTTGAGGCGGAGTAATTCAGCAATTATTGCATTTCCCTTAGAAACTAAATTCAAAAGGGTTTGTCCACAGGTGTTGTTTTCTGCTAAGAATTCGGACATTTTGATTATTAGCTGAACAAAATTTAAAACAAATCAACTAAGCGCTTACACCAATTCCATAATTCAAATCAGACTATTTACATTTGAGGTTAGGTCCAAATTGACATTTGATTCCCTTTAAAATCATCCAGAGAATAAGCTAGGCAACCCGTAAATCCATTAAGGGCGCGCTTTTAAATTGCATACAGCCTTTATATCCTAATGATAGTAAAATGTAAGAAACATTTGCTTTTCTTCAGTTATCCCTTTATAACTTTCTTTGTATTACCATTCTTCCGCTAAATCCTTTTTGTTTCGTAGAAACATAAAACAAACATATTTATCAACAAAGTAATTGAAAAGTCTAATGTTACAGTTCACGTAAACGTGCTGTTTTTAATTCTCTCAACCCATAAATCTCAGGTTATCTCAACATTTTTATTCAACTCAACACAAAAATAAAATGTTACAATGTTAATTGTTTATCAAGCGCACGTGTCCAATAAACGGACCAAATACCCAGCTGAACAGAAATCAACTACCAATCCAATTCATGATCCTTTTTCGACCACTTATAAAATCCTCCTCTCCTCTTAAACGTCACCTCATCAAAACCGGAAAATAGAAGCGCATTTTTCACGCCAACATCAAGAATCGATTTAGAAGGTTCTTTCGCTCCAAAACGGCAATCCAAAAATCGCATCTGCGAATAAAGTTTCATTAAAAATCAATTTTCTATTGAAACATGAACGCACATATTCGTCAAGTATCAAATAACTGTTCCGCATATTCCTGTTGGACTCGGGAACTAAACAACCGACATCTTTATGACGTGAAATGAAGTTTTCAAAAACCTCATCACTTATATAAAAAGATTCAGCGTTACGGAGGGCATCAGGTCCGGCGTTTTCGCCTTCAATTAACAAACATTGAAATACTTTCCACCTATTAAAATTTAATTAATTATAGCTTTAATAATTTTGTCCACTTTACCTGACAGGATTGATCTCATTAATCATGTTCACCATATTTTCTTCACAGTTGTAAGTGTTCACGACTGTATTAATTTTAAAGAGGATTTTATATTCTAAACACCAATCTCTAATTCTGAGAAGTTGTTCAATGTGATTTTTATCCCCTTGTCCTCTGCCAATTAACTGTAATCCAGTTTAATATAAACTTACGGAAAATTGTTTGAAATTCTTACCCGGTTAGTTTCCTCATTGAATGAGTCACAAGAAATTGCTAAAATATCGACGCACTTTCCATATCGTTCGCACCATTGTTCGGTAATCAATGAACCGTTTGAAACGATTGTCACCGACGGAAGCTCCAATTCGTTCTTACAATATTTAACCATTTCACCCAAAAATATTCCTTTTTGATGGATAAAAGGCTCTCCACCACTAAAATTGATTTTTTCCATTCCTAAAATAGATTTTGAAAATTGAAGCTCTGCTAATCACTTCGATCGCTATTGGAAAAATTTTTGCTTTATAAAGCTTCGATAATATTAAGTTTGTTAAAATGTCGTTGGAACGTTTTTCGTAACTTTGACACAGAATGCCGCAAATTTTGTAATTTTTTTTGGATCTCTAATTTTTTGGGCGTATATATTTTTGAAAGTAACAAGTTTAGCGGACGAAAAACATTAGATTGATTTTAGAAACACTGAAAAAAAATCATCGCAAATTTGCTTCTATTTTGTCAAAAATAAGCCTGAAAAGATTATCTACAGGGGATATTGGCGAGTGTTAGGTTAAATCGAACACACAGTATATGGATATCCCCTTAAAGCATCCCTGAATTCCTCACGGATTGGGTATGCTGAGCCTCAGTTTTTTCGGACCATTTTAGACGTCCCACACAACATATTTAAAACTAATGGAATGATAACTCCTATCAACGTTGATGTTAACTAGATGTGCGTTAAAACATTGAAGGTCAAGCATTTTTAACTATCGCACACAAAATAACAATTTCAACTCACCAGCTTCTTTCAACATCTTCAAACCTCTTTTCGCATCTTCTATTTTTAGACGAAATGACGTTTTTGCAGTGTGAAAACAAAATCCGCATTTATAATTGCACAATCTCGTAAAATGGAAGTTTACACTTTTGGGAATTATTTCACCATTTTTTGTTAAACTCGGATATGGGCGAATTAATATAAAATGCAAAAACGCACCAACGCAGCGAACAGCGGTTATGAATATGTGGAATAGAAAAGCTAAATACAAAGTCATCGTTACGAATTTTCAACTCAAATAGTTTTTCGAGAATGCACTACGCTTTATAATACATGATCCAGGCTTTCCCCGTTTTCAGATTATTTTAACTTCATAGAGTCGCATTTAAACGGTTACGCAACCAAACATACATCAATTCACAGAATCGCTAAAGTTTTTCATGGCGGTTCCCAAAATGTTGACTTTATAAACGCGAAATTGACTATGGAAAAGCGTTAGATGCATTCGATTCATTCTCAAATGCTGACTTATTAAATATGATTCGTGTTCGGCTTTAAAAAGAGAAAATAATTTTTTGAGTACTATCAAAACTTTGTTACTGAAGTAGTGCCAGTATAGTAGTCACATCTATGGTTTCTTTGTATGTTTATTTCTAACCTATATTTGCTTTAAATTAAAAATGAGGTTTCGTACAGAAAAACTGAGTAAATTTGATTTTACTCACTCGCATGGAGCCTTGGCCTTTGAAACAATAAGTTTAATTCTTCCTTCAATTATTGGCGTTTTCATCACAACAACACTGACAACAATAATACCCACAGGGGTAATTGGGATAAAATGTCGTTTTGTGATCGAGTTTCTAAGTCTATTGGTACCTTGCATGCTCACCTTAACTTTATTATCAAATTATTTATAATATATTATTGTTACAGCAATTTTGATTTACGTTCTCTTATTCTTATATGCATATAAGTTTAAAAGTCGCATACAATTTGAGGCAGAAGAAGGAATGATCCCTTTTGTAACTAATGTCACATCTACAATTAGTCTTCGTTGTCTAAAATCTTCATTCTATGCAATTCGACATAGATTCCAAATAAAGAACATTATATTCTATGGTGCTCGTCAAGTATTCGTTTCTAACCTATATTTCTTGCAAATTTGAAAATGAGTGTTCCGGTAAACAGAAATGATTTTATGCACTCGGAGGGCAGTACGGCGCTCGAAACAATCGGCATAATTATACCACCAATTATTGGCGTTTTCATCACAACAACACTGACAACTATAATACCAAGTACAGCGAAAAAATACCGCTTTGCATTCGAATTCCTGACTCTGCTATTACCTTTTGTGCTCAACATGACCATATTATCGGATTTTTTGTATACTCTTATTGTTACAAAAGTTATCATTTGCTTATCCTTATTCTGTTTTGTATATGAGTATAGAAGTTACGAAAAAGTTGAAGAAGAAGAAAGGGGGATACCTTTTATAACAAACGCGAGGGCTACTATTAACATTTTATCTATAATTGCGATATTGGCTGTTGATTTCACAATATTTCCGAGACGTTTCGCCAAAACATCCAACTTTGGTTTCAGCCTCATGGATTTAGGTGTCGGTTTATATATTTTTGCTAATTCAATTGTATCACCCGAGTGTTTCAACAAAAAAGATTCCATAAATAAGATATTCAAGAATTGTCTACCACTGGGCATTCTGGGAATGATCAGGTTGCTTACAACAAAACAGATGGATTACCAGGTTCCAATTTCTGAGTACGGAGTACATTGGAATTTTTTCTTTACATTGTTATTTACGAAATGTATCAGTTCTTTATTAGTGAAAACAGCTAATGTTAAACGTATGAGAGAAATATCTATACTCGTTTTGATTACACATCAAATTTTGTTGAGTAGTGTTCTACAGAGCATAGTTATGGATGATAATCCAAGAAATAATTTTTTCTTAGCAAATAAAGAAGGGATTTCTTCTATATTGGGTTACGTAAGTTTGTATTTATTTGCTGTATATTTTGGGCATGTTTTGAATACTGAAATATTGGGTAAGTCAAGTACAAAACGAAGTTTGAAATTTTTCTTTTCATACTTGACAGTTACAGGATTGTTAGCATATTTGTTAAATAATTATTTAGGTACTTCTCGGAGGCTTGTGAATGCTTCTTATTTTTTCTGGGTTGTTTTTGTCGGAATTTCAGCAGCTTTAATTCTCTACCTAGGAGAATTGGCACAAAGACTAATATTCGGCAAGAGGAGTTTTGTTAAAACTCCTTACATATACAAGGCCATTAATTTCAATGCTTTAGTCTTTTTCCTACTTGGAAATGTTTTAACAGGTTTAGTTAATGTTCTCATAGACACTTTAAATACCAGTGACTTAGTTGCTTTATTAATCTTAGTTATTTATGTTTTAAGTATTTCTGTGATAATGTGTGCCTTTTATGAGAAGAAAATAAAATTCAAATTTTGATGTGCTCAAATGTTATTTAAGTTTTGTAGTAGAGAATATGTGCATATGTAAAAAAATTAATAGAAAATTTTATTTGACCAAAGAATAAATTTTTATTAAAGTTATTAAGTTATTAAGTCCTTCTACACGTTCCACAAACAAATTTTCCGCCCCCTAAACAAATTTTCAGATAATTAACCGCCCCTTTCGGACAAAAAAGTGGTTTTCATACAACGACTAAGAACGAGGGTTTTCACTATTTATTATCAGTTTTATTTTCGATCCATCGGTCGTACACATTTACGTGACACGAGTCTCAGATAAAAGCGCCGGTACAGAAAAATATTCTTTCAACTGATTACAGAATGACCAATTTTATGTTGCGAACGATATTCAACGAATATTAAACAAGGTTGGTCATAACTCCAAAACTTCTTCGTTGCTGAACGCATTTCGTGTTGGTAATAAGGACGAAAAGTAAGTGAAAAGTACTAATGTCTAAATTTCTATGAAAGTTTATTTCACTTATATTTTAGATTTGGCAAGACATGCATATTAAAATAATATAGAAAGAAGTGGAGATATGGAAATATGCTAAAGGAACAGGTGGAGGTGTTACTACAGAGATCACATAGAGTCAAACTGAAACAAATGTCCTCACTTTTATTAACAAAGTATTTACAGTTGTACATACTGCAGTACATAAATCAGCTGTATATTTTGTAAGAATAATTACACCTCTCGATATATTGTTATAAATACATTGTTTTAGGATATAACAATCTATTAGGATAGTGCCAATCCCATTCTTCGTAGAAATGGTTGCGATCTTCTAAGACAAAAAAAATGAATCGATTGTGAAGCAGAGATTGAACCATATGATACAAGCTATTGCCTCAACGGATAACCAGAGTCTTCTAAACTATCATTATGTTACTAACTAATTACCTACTGCCAGTAAAACTGCAACAACACTTGAATAAAATAAAAGTTCTAAAAATAATGCATAATTGTCTTACCCAGGAAGTAATATTGATTGGGGTGGTTTTGATGAATAGTGGTTTTAATTCCCTGAGCGTCTAAATGGCCAAATGTCGAAAAGAACATTTAAGGAAAAGATGAACGTTGAAACATTTGTGTTGCCATTAAAGGCTGAAAATATTCACAGAATAGTCTTTTACATCTACTTCAGAAATAAATGAATGAATTGAAATAAAACAAGTACAGTCAAACTTTCATATGGCGAATATCTATTTAACGAATTTATTTTTATAATGAATTTCATATGTACTAGGCACTCATGAATTGACATCTTGAAAGGGACGATTGGCTTAACGCGACGTGTACGTTAGAAGCCGTGTCTAATTGATAGCTGCCACTAGCGAGAAATCGAAGGGATGCTAATACCTGAATAAAATACTTCGTGAGATGAATTGTTGTTAATTGATTATCACAAAAACATTTTACCTTAGTCTCAATACTTATAGCCGACTGTCGATTTCCTTGGTGAATATAAGGAGACACTAGGGTAATAACATCTCGCACTAAATTTTTCGGTAATCGAAACATTGCAACAAATTGCGAATCACTAAGTTCGAATGCATCAAATCGACTATAAAAGGGTCTTCGCTGTTCTGCTACCGAATCTGCAGCTACATCAACTATTTCCCCGATCACTACCAGTGCAACTTCGTCTGCACTTGCCATTTTTCTCACAAATCAACCAACAAACTAACTTCAACCTATAAACTCACTCCACGAGGTGTACTTTAAGGTTAGAATGTTATCACAGAACTAGTTACTCGTGATACGTCACTTTCTTGCGGAATACAATTTCCGCATGCAGTTCTCCGCTCGATGTTTTGTTTCGGAAAATTACGAACCGTCATATTCGAGAATACCAATTTTGCGGGGATCTATCATAAAATGATATGAAACGGTAATAAATAACAATCTGAGAATTTTTTAAAACATGTTCGGCTATATTCAACAAGTGGATAACGAAATTAAATTAATTTGGAATCACCAAAATATTGAATTAGGTTATGATACTTCATACAATAACAATCACGTGACCAAAATACCTTTCAATTATTGGTCGATTTTATAGATCTAGTTACGACGCCTGCACTAGAATAATGCTGATTGAACACGATGAATTTGCCGCCCCCTGAACTTTGGAGGATTGAAAAAATTTTTATTAATTTCAGGACCTAGTAGAATTCAATTTGATTTTTTTTAGCTTTCTCATGTTTTTTTTTTTAAATTCTGAATTATGTAGCATTTAACACAGCAAAGAAATGGAATTTTAATTTCCGGAAATTGATTCTGTTCATTTTTTCATTGTTGTAGATCATAGATAAGATAATACCACCATCTATACCAAAGTAATATTACTTTATCTATGCTACGATAAAGTAATATTAGTTTGTTTATGCGGAGATGATTTTAATCATAGAAAATATTAATGTTTCATATACTTCATCAGCAACATTGTGAACTATTCATATAGGCCATAGAAATGTGTGTTGACATGCATCCATCGCAGTTCCTTCCATATTCTGCGAATCTAATGATTCACGGTGTAATTGAATTCCATCATTCTGCGAATGCACCCGGCAACTCTTGCGCACGCATCAATAATTCAATAGCTCTCTCTGTCGCGTACACGTAATTCGTATCGGTTCGTCTTCGGCGCGACCCGCTTGCATCGGGTTTCGTTGAATTAAATTCAGTCGTTTATGTGGCTTCATGTGGATTGGGTCGCTAGATTCGTATGTCTCCGTAGTCGTTGTAACGCGATGAACGAAATGAAACAATCGGAATAACCGAAAACCCGTTGCGCTTCGCGGTGATCGGATAATGCAAAGAACATGGATTCAGGATTGGGGAGCGACGAAGACAGACGGGGCAGAACGAAGGAGCAGAAACAGCTCAGAAACCAGCAATTACTGAGCGGTTGTTTCATTGACGCAGCGAGCCTGTCGGACGATGCGGACGTGGATCAGAGGCGAAACGATGAACGAAGACAAGGGGCGCTCGTTTTTCAATCATCGATACCCCAATTTTCGATGCTTCAAATGTCGTCGAAACAATTGGAGGAAGAAGACGACGACGACGGACTAGCTTCGGTTGGTAATTACGTCGAGACATCGACGCCCTTCAACTCGATAGTTCAGATAGAAGACCGCAAATCGCCTCTTGGTTTCTACGTCGATCTAAACGATGTCGACGACGTCGTCTCCGACGCCGAACCGACCGGTACGAATCCCAAAAAGAACATTTTCTCGATGGTGATTGACTTCGAGGCGCCGAAAAAGGATAAGCCGGCGTTGCTTTCCTCGTCGTATGTTCCCCGTCGTAGGGTGGCTTCGGCGAAGCAAAACGGTAAACGAAACGACGGGGGTGGACTTTCACCCGGCCCAAGTCGGGGTGGCGAAACACAGAAAGTCAACACCACAGACGAATCGTATCTGCAGAAAAGTGCTTCCAGCTTGAGCAGCAGCAACGAAGATGTTGTGGCCAACGATAAACGAGACGATAATTCAGATAAGAGAAGCGATAACGGAACGAAGGAAGATATTGAAACGACACCTAGTCAGTTTGAGGAGTCCTTGATTGACGAACAACAAGATGTGGCGGCTAAGGATAAAAAGAATGATGTGAAGGTAAATATTGATATTTAACGAAGAACAACACATCAACAGATATCTACGTTGATTATTGTCACGTTTGCTTTTATTTCGCTAAAAATAAGGGTCGGTTCAACTTGGGTCGCGTTTTACAATGGTAATGCAATGGTGACATTTTTATTCATAGAATATGTGGCGATTAGTTCAAACGAACTTGCTAATTCACGTTAAAGCTTCACACTTTTGAAGAACCAGAGAAATGTCAACTGCTACCTTATTTTTTCTATGGACAGTTGGTTATTTTGACATCGTTAACCTACCCGTCAAACTATTTAATTGTAGACATCGAATAGACATCTTCGATGTCTTGAATCCTTTGTTAAAAGGTTTAAAAAAATTGTTACATCCTGCATTTGACAAAACAACGAACTAATAGAAAGGCCGAATAAGGTTATTCAAGGGATGAACGAGGAATTAGAACAGATATCTTATACCTTTCTTTATACCTTAGGGATCCATTGTAGAACATGATTGGACATGTGTTAGGTTTATTTATTCTAGCTGAGATCCGGGCAAGACTGTTCCAATAATAAACGTTGGAAGTATTCAGTGGAAATGTGACCCTCAAAACCACAGAAGTTATAGGAAATTGATCCCGAGATTGCGCCCCAGTTTCAATACCCTGTACAACCATTTTTAACAAGAAACAATTACTACCCATACTTTATACTTTCGCCTTTCGGCAACACTTTTCGCGAATGACGGTGATAGTTTTAAACTCAATTCAAAATTTGCTTCATTCGTGGTTGCGTCGTGTCAATTTGATTGGATTGGACAAGTTTTGGTCTACAAATACGAAGCGACCTCTAACGTGAGGTTCATCATCTCACAATAACGGGTTCCATTTTTTCATGGGTAGATTTTGAGTATTAAACTTCTTGAAGGAATTTATCTCCTGACTCGAGGACGGTAAATGATCACTTGATTCAAACCACTAAAGTTTTTTTCTACAATTTTTTGTACTATGCTTCCTGTCTTCTCTAGAAACATTCGGTATTCGGCCGAATATAGCGAATAGTGAGAAAACTGGATTCGGCCTAATCTTTAATTTGTACACACCACTGATGCCGAAATCGGAGGTACGTATATACGCTTGCAGAAGGTCAATGGAATATGTCGAAGATATAATGAAGGTTTGAATTACATATGTACTTAAAACTGAAAATAAGATTTTGTCAAGAACAATTTCCAAATTTTGTTGATTTTGATTCATTGAAATCACTTTTGCCCTTGATTATGCCTAACTGTTTAATATTAAAAATAATAATAATATGTTCTTTTTATTCGACATTGATGCAAAAAAATTTCATACAGCTACTACAAACAAACAAACAAGCACAGAAATTGAAGTATTATTATTATTTCGATTAGATAATTTAAAATTTGTGATAAAACTCTTCCTAACTTAAGAATGTTTAATTTCATATTTATTAGTTTTGTGAACTGTTTTTGACAAATGATTCCAGCCCCTTCATGAATAATGCGAAATTATTCAATTAATGTTTACAAGATAATCAATGTCCAATTTGTTTATTCGATGATAACATTTTCCATCGACCCGTTAATCAATATCAATGAAACAAGTTGCTGTAATGTGTTTCCAGCTTTATTTATGTTTCAGTTTTACTTAGAAAGTGCCTGATATCCAATTAGATAATAATATCGATTTGAAGCTCTGAACAAAGTGTGTAGATAAGCGAAATGTATTCATGGCAAAAGTCTGAGAAAACGATTGTTCTCGCGGGAACAGCTGCATCGGAAAAGGTATTGAATAGGTGTTTTCTATTCGATTCGAGATAAATTGTACAATAGAACTAGGTGATTATTGTCGTAACATTCAATCGCCCACGTTCTACTTTTCGGTCTGTCCGGTGTTCTTTTTTTTTTAATTCACTCCTTCACTTGAGAGCTACCGGAATCATTTATCGCTGTACTGGTTTTCAAACATAAGATTCCATTAAAAGTTTTAATGGTTTTTATCTACTGTAAATAGCTACTTGTACACATGGACGCTTGAAAACGTGTTATTTTAGTTGGAAAATCCCCGAATGGTTGAAGGAAAACATAAAGAAAGGGTTTACAGTGCAATAAAAAATTCTTGTTAGGTGCTAAGATCCACTTTTAAAACTTTGAGTGGAAAGGGACTCAAGACTCAAGTAGAACACTATTTTGCATTTTGCTTCCTGAGAAGTTAACTTTACTAAAAAGAATTATTTCTGATTTCACTTATATCAATCTGTCCAGACTAGCTTTCTGACTAAATCTTGACGTATTGAATCAGGTATTCAGATGATACAGGTCTAACTTTCTGATATAGTGAAGCTGCCGATTCTGTTTCTGATAAATAGCACTCCAATATTGTTTGGAAATTGACCTAAAAAACGATATACGTTCGCCGGTATCTTGAAGTCATGGGAGCATCTTGAATCACAGGGCCCTGGGGAAGTGCCCACAGTTACCAATGAGAACGAGGGATCTGAAACGGTCTAGTGTTGCATAATAATGTGGGATGTTTAAGCAAAGACTGCGTTTTAGAAAGATTCTTCAACATTTTCGAACAACTGAAGAGGTCTCTTTTTAACAGTCATCAGACTGCAGCAAACTCCTACTTATGTAGTTAATGTTAATGTAGAATTTATTATCAATAGTTTGCAGCAAATATAATCCGAACTTCAGACAGTTAGTCAGCAACGAGATATTTTCTAAAGTGAACCCCAAACAAAACTTATTGGTGACTCCTGCTGTAGACAATGAGTGGAATGTCGTTATCTGCTGGAATTTACCCTTTTTTGTTTTTTATGATGTCTTTCCGCATACTACGTCTTGCGTCTTATTTTAAAATTCAATCTCATATTCCACTCATGAAATTATGTATGACGATGATGCATTAACTACGACTGCATAAAAAGGTAATCACATCCATAATAAAAGAAAAAAGCAAAATGTTTTCCATTTTTATAGTCGTTAAAAATGATTGTGAGAAAGACTCAGCTCAAATAAACAGTAGCGGCGTAATGAAGAAGGTCGTACAATGAAAACAAATGCAGACGTAATTACTTGACTAAATGTTGACTTTCAGAAAATGTTTAAATGCATTATATTTTCGTCCCACGGATGTTCATAAAATTTTTATGTTAGTACAGATTCCCTTCCGTATAAGTGAAAGTCCACTGTGTTCTTAATTGAAGATCAAGGGGGAAGAATTGTTTTTTATTTTTTTTTACCCAGAAATTGCTATTAGAAGTCATGTCACTTCATCTTCATTCTTTCAAACACATATTTCGTGATGAAATATTGAATATCGTCAGAAAAGAAAAGCGAACCAGATTGATTTCAATGGAACTTCGTAGGATCACACAACTGTGAAAGGACTTGGATGAATTCATTTGAACAGTAAAATCGGACTAACGGTTTCGGCGGAAATGTCAAGAATGCATTATCTTAAGATCTATTCAAGATAGCTCGCAAAACTTTCTTATGTGCCACCAAATCATGAATTGGGAATGTAACTATAACTATGTAAGAGCTTGGATGAGTACATTGGACGAGGCAATCGAATCAACAGTTTTGGCGGAAATGTCGATTTTCCAAAATGTCAAAACCTCATTTACTCATGATCTATGTGACATAATTCAATGGAAATATCAGAAAAATGTTCATTGTACTATCAAAGTATTGAATTGAAGAGGAATTAAATAATTTTATAAGTGAAAATCAAAGATATGATTTTTTTAAAAATTTGTCAATATATTTGTTTACATACATAAACTTGATTGACTTCAATGAAACTTCGTAATATCGTAGAACTAGAGGCCTTGGATGAGTTTGTTGGACAGTGAAATCGAATTTCGAAGGAAATGATAATTTGCCAAAATGTCAAAAATGCGTTATCTCAAGATCTAAGCAAGATACTTCAATGAAAACTTCGCAAAACGTTCTGTAAGCTATCAAGTCACGATTTGAGAGAAATGAAATCTTTTCATAGAACGCAACAAAAGATACTAAGTTTTTTCCGAAATGTTTACATATATATGATAATTGGCGTAAAATTCGCTTGACTTAAATAAAACTTTCTAACATCCTACAACTATATGAAGGATTTAATGAGTTCGTTGGACAGCGCAATTGGATCAACGGTTTCTGCGGAAATGTCCATTTTCCAAAATGTCCAAAGAACATCATTTTAAGAACTATGCGATTCAGCTGAATGAAAACTTTAGAAAAACGTTCTTTGTTCGATCAAATCATGATTTGAAATGAAAGTCCTTGGATGAGTTTGTTGGACAGTGGAATCGGAAATGTCAAAAATGCATTATCTTGAGATCTACGCAAGATAGCTTAATGAAAACTTCAGAAAAACGTTCTATGAGCCATAGCTGGGAAGAAGTGAAATCTTTCCATAAATCGCGAAGAAAGATGTTAATTCTGTTTCGAAAATTTAACTTACTCTGCTTTATATATATACCTAAGATAACTGTTGTGAAACTTGCTTGACTTGAATGAAACTTCGCATGATCATGAAACAATGTAAGGACTTGGATGAGTTCGTTGGATAGCGCAAGCGGATCAACGGTTTCGACACGGAAATGTCAATTTTCCAAAATGTCAAACTGCATCATCTCAAGACCTATGCGATGTAGCTCGATGAAAATGCAGGAAAAAGTTGTTTGTACCATCAAATCATAATTATGATTTGAAGAGTAATGAAATATATTTACATATAGGTGAAAATAAAAGATATTAATGTTTTTCTAAATTTTCAGATATATGTATTTGTTTATAAAATACATTTTCTTTGATCCAGGAAAGCTGATTTGAAACTTGATTGACGACAATGAACATGATACGTAGCATCGTAAAACTATGAAAGGCCTTGGATGAGTCCGTTGGACAGTTAAATTGGGCCAATTGTCAAAAATGCATTCTCTCGAGATCTATTCAATATAGTTCAATGAAAACTTCAGAAAAGGGTAATCATGATCGAAAGAAATGAACATTTTTTTTGGACGAAACAAAAGATCAATTTGTTTCGAAAATTTTTCTTCCCTTGGTCACGTGTTAAAGGTCGCGAAAGTTTGATAAATGTTTAGCGAGTTCTTTGGTAAATTGAATCTGGACAGTAATTTTTAAAAATCATTATCTCGATATCTATGCAAGTTTT
Source organism: Novius pumilus (assembly GCA_020654155.1). Lineage (NCBI taxonomy): Eukaryota > Metazoa > Arthropoda > Insecta > Coleoptera > Coccinellidae > Novius > Novius pumilus. The sequence goes on from JAIFOV010000007.1 coordinate 410,259, forward strand.
TTTTGGAATTGGTCATTTTTTGTAAAAGATGAAACATTTCCTGCCTATACAGTTTTTTATGGGTAGAATATTGAAGAGCCTCATCAAATCGGCGGCAAGGTATATGCATTTGATGACGGGTTTTAATTTCGCAATGTTTGTTTTATTGATTTGAGTTGACTTGTAGTAATTATCAAATCCGTTAAAGGTCTTATGGGGACCTTGTACTTTGTTTTCGTTTTTTTTCAGAATTCAGAACTCTTTATTACCATGTCTGCAGTTAATCGACCGTAACTTTACGCAAAACAAAACATATTTATCACAAATCGTTTGTAAATCACGCCTATTGTATTCAAGTAATAATATATTTGAGGTTTATCAGGTTGGCAATGCATGTTTTCAAATTTTCGCCATATCTCCATTAATACTATACCATGAGGCAACCCATGCTCGGTACGCTATCACGACTTGTATTTAATTTTTTCCCGTTTTGGAATGTTTTCCTCGTATCCAGCACCGCGCATTAACTTATTGCAGAAAGGAAATAACCAGTTTTTCCCTTCGTCGCACCGGTGTCATCACGATTTTGTAATTCGCCCTTGACACCGCCGACAGTCCATCCTGTTTTCTTTTGTTATTTATGTTTTGTATTACCGTAAAAAGGTATGAATAATTAAACTGTTCGGTCATCGTGCACAACATGAAGCAAATTAGCCATTCATTTAGCGTAACCATCAAAAAGGACACGTAAAGTCGCCGTACAATACAAATAAAACTATGTGCACGTAGCGGCGTACCTCGCACGTGAAAATCAAGATAATAAAATATTATCGGCGATTGGCGTCGATAAAACTCTCAGAATGTCGGTTCGAAACCGAAAGGGTTGGAAATCTGGGTCGAAATCTACGGCGCGCCGTACCACTTACGGAGAAAGCTCCAGATCGAAAATCGTTTCTCTATTCAGGCCTATAAGCGAAATAAAACGACTTGTTAATAGCTACTTAATTGCCGTTTCAGAACTTGCCGCCGCAGCCGCAATTCGTGAAACTGTCGGATTTGGAATGTCAGAAAACGAGACTGGACTTGAACTTGACGCCGCGGATGAGTCGTTCGATACCGGAAAGCTCCTGGGTGGAATCGGCCCTTCTCATGTCACGTTCGGCCGGTTACCGGAGCGCAGCCCCTCATCCACTAGAACCGGAAAACGACGACGACGACGACGAGCTGTACGATTCCTTCGCCTCCAGCTGTAGCTCTTCGCGACCGAGGAAATCGGCCCGACGCCTGGGCACCGACCTCCTCAGGATGTTTCTGGAAGAGATCGGACCGGACGTTACCATCGAGGTGGAAAATCACAAAATAAAAGCGCACAAGTGCATTCTGGCGTCGAGATGTCAATATTTCGCAGCGATGATCAGCGGCAATTGGCTAGAGGCTTCCGGGAACGTTATCTCGTTACAGGTACGTAAAAGGTGTGGGACGGTCGTGTGTAGCCTAGGGCGACCGTTGGATTGGAGGTCAATGTTTGATCCTAATTCAAGGTCAAGTCCGTTCGTCATTTCATTGATCTTTTGTCGCGTGGTCGTTACACATAACGAGGCTTAACATTTATGTAGTGGAACTTGTTTTATTCTAAGACCTATTATTTGATACACGGCATTAACTAGGTTTTTTTATGGAGCTCAAGAGAAAGATTAACTTGCTCCCGGCTAAACTTGTTGCGGATTTGGATTGATGAAGGGGTCAACTCACTAAACAGCGACTGCAACGATTTCGTTGGAAGAGTAGTAGAAATACCAACGGAAATTGGGTTCAGGATGTGTGTGTACGTATAGTTCAAATCTGGTGTGAAAAATCCCATTGACGAAGTTTGAATAGTTTCTAAATAGCTTTTTGGACGATAAAAAATAAATTACAGAAAGAAAAAGCTAAAGTAAGAGGTTTCAGTTTTTCCCCATTTTTACGGTAAAGTATAAAAAATCTAAGTCATATTTGGGTTGGTAATGGAAACAATGATTATTTACAGTTTCCTATGGAACTTTAACGACTCGCAAATACCAAAACGCCATCAAATTGTACTTTTGTTTAAAAATTTGTATCCCGATTTGTTTCGATTAGGAAGACATCAACTTGTTGAGTCGTGTTTATTGTTGTTAAAATTTTTCATTCGGCCTGTGGGTGGTCATCGACAGCAGTGGAGCGAGCGGAAGCCGCCATCAAAAAGTTGTGGAAGGTGGAAAAAGACTCTTTAAAAATCGGAATGGTCAAAATAGGCTGAGAGTATCTTTAGATTTTGGATGCTTAACAGACTGCAAGTTTAGCTAGGCTCGATATTCGATATTCGACGAATATTGTGAAGAATGAAGCAAATAACTAAACTTTAAATTTTTTAGTTTTGGGTAACTTATTTCGATATTCCCAAAGTTCTATGAAGATTCTGTTGGAACATTTGGAAAATTTTTCCTCGACTTCTTTTGAAACTGACAATTTGGCAAAAAAGTTCTGCGAGTTTGAGGACGGGTTGCATAAAAGTTTAACAACTCTGTTAGACGTTAATCACGATGTCAACCATAGATTTCAGGAATGATTTCATGTTTTAACAAGATGTTAATTGACAACCGGTTTTATGCAACCCGCCCTAAAAGTTTCAAATTTCAAAAAATATTGAAAAGGCAATAAATATGTCTGCTTCGTTTCCAACAATTTTAAATATGTATTCTTTTTTAAATCCCCTAAGTGGTCACAGAATCAAAAATAAGAATGAAATTACAAGTCGTTTTCCGCGAGTTTATATTACAGGTTGTGGAATAAGTATGGAATCACCCAAAAATCTTGAAAACGAAACGTTAAATTGAAAAATTTGTGAGAGTTAAATTTTTTTTTGAGATGCGCATTGAAATTGAGCAGTTTCAAATTCATTTGAAGGTCAAGTGAATTTTTTTAAATAAAATGCCCTATTTTGAGCTCAAGATCCGGAATAATCATAAAATTTTGAAAATAAAAATGATTCTTTCAAGTTTCTTCCGGACCCACCCGTGGCTTGAAGAGACTTATTTAGGAGTAGAAGGTCCAAATAGAAAGATTTTTAGGAAACAAAGTGCAATCATTTTAAAGGTAAATGACCTTGATGTGGAGTTTTAAGGTCATTTCAAGGTGAAGTTGATTATTTTGATATTACATATAATAAACCTCGGCAAGAGGGGATTTAGCACTTTTTTTACTATACACCGAGAAAAACGACCAATGAAATGAACCTAATAATTCTTAGTAATTCTTGACCTCGAGGGTGTCAATTGCGAGGTTGAAAATTATTGGGATTTTTCTAAAATTATTTCAGGGTTTTTGAAAAACAATTTTTTTTCAAAATTTTATGCATTTTCCGAATTTTAGGTTCGAAATAAGAAATTTCATCAAAGTAAACAACTTGAAATGACCTTAAACCTCCATCTCAAGGTCATTTTGAAAGTCATCACCTGATGCACCTTTAAAAATCATTCAACTTTGGTCCTTAAAAATGTCTCGATTTGGGCCTTAGATTCTGGAAAAATCAACGATTATGGTAAGAAAAGTTTCGCCAAGTCACTCACGGGTGGGTTCCGAGAAAATTGATCCTTTTTAGACTAAAAATTTTATGATCTCTCCGAACCTTGGGTTCAAAAAAGTGCATTTTATTCTAAACAATCGACCTGACCCTCAAATGACCTTGAAATTGTCGCTCAAGGTCAATTTCAAGTCACGTCCTGTCTTCAATCCTGGCATCAATTTAATGCTTCGTTTTCGAGTTTTTGGTATGACTCCATACTTTTTCCATTATATGCACGACGATTTTTTGAAATGTTTTAATAGTCTGAGCAAAAAAAAACAAACTCTTCAAAGATTTATTGCAAAAACTTTGAACTTCTGAATTTTTTATACTATATAATCTTTTGAGTTTTTTTCAACTTGAATTTTTTCACCAAAAAAATATTCAAGAAAAAACCGAAGATGTGAAAAATTCCAAAAGTGTTAAGTTGGAAATTTTAAAAATAAAACACAAACACTTCAAGAATTGTAAAAAATTCAAATGAATAATAAATCGAAATTTTGTGACGTTTTGGGACGGGTATTATAATTTATTTTCATAATGTTATTTTATACATTTATTTCAGTTTTAGGGAGTTTGTAGCAAATTTTATCCTTTTTTTTGTAATCTATAATCTAATAAGTTTTTCAAAATTTTGTTCTGTTTTCAAGTTGAGTTTTTCATCAAATTATCAACAAAAAAATTAGAAACCTGATCAAGTTATCAAAAACATGATAACTTGAAAAATTTCAAAATAAAACAGAATCTTTCAAAATTGGAAAAAAAAATTCAAATCGAAATGTCGTTACGTTTTTTGAGATTTATTGTCATAATTTTGGGTAATCTCCATCGTTTTGCGTTTTTTTTTCGATTATCCAATTTTTACGAAGTGCCAAAAAAAGAGGAAAACTAAAAAATTTGGAAGAATCAGTTTGAAAACTTCAGAAGTAAAATAGAATATTCGTGACGTTTTTTAAGTAATTCAACTAGAGTTTGGTTTTTGTCATAATATGACGTAACTTGAATCATCATTATTCTCTTCGCTTTTTGAATTTTAACTTCAATTTTGAAAAAGATTTTTCTAAAAATTTTAAGAGACTGAAAAAACGAAAATATAAGAAATTAAAAGGCTTGGAATAATTTGCCTGTGTTTTTTAGTACAGTAGTGAAGGTAGAAATAATTTCAGGAATTTTAATTTTTCATCAGTAAGGATTGAAGCTGTTAGTAAGGTTCTAAATTATTAAATTTCATACTCGAAAAGTCACTCGTCCTACAGAACATTTAGTTTTGGAAAATGTAAGCATCTTTAAGGCATAAATGAACGTTATTTGCTAGAGGAAGACATTTCAAAAATGATTTTTTGGAGACTTGTTGAGTTATAAATGCGCAATTGGTACTAGACATGAATCGTTAATTTCATAACCATAACGTGTTGGAATGTTTCAGCACGTTCCGCGTTATTAAAAATAACGTTACCATGTAATGTGTTGTTCGCTCTTTCAGACAAAATGAGACGTTTGCTAAATTGTTGGAGTTTTAATAACTCCCCATAACTCTGAAACTTCTTTTGCTTGTTTCATAGTACGAGTTGGAACACCATTTTTGTTTTTCGAGATTTTATTGCAATAATTCGCATGAACTGCTGAAATAGAGGAAATAAAAATTAATATTAAGAATAGGATATATAGTACCATTTATTGGTTAGTGCAAGCCAAAAAGTTCTCTGATTATGTTTCAAATTACAACATATTCTAATTTTGATTAATTGAGAAATAGGAACATGTGCGTTTTGAACAACTAGCAATAGTAACTTCTTCATTAAGAAAGTGTTTCCACGAAATTTTTTGTTCGCACAATGTTCCTTAGTGGCGATTTTCCACTAAATCAAAATTTAAAATATTATTATAGCATAAACCCTCCTCGTGTCAGCGCGCCCACAATTTAGGACAAACTGTTGCTAGCCACGCGTTCACTCCACTTGCTCGAGCTGACACAGTTCCGTCGACTGACTGTCTTCCGTTATTGGTTCATCCAGCTAACCAAACATTTAAAATCAATATTCGACTGATTAGAAAATTGACCTATTCATGACGCATCCCCTCTTGATTACCGTCTGGGGCCAACTTTCAAGTTTGTTTCAAGTGGTCTTCAAATTCCTCTGGAATGAAACTCAACTCATTTCTTTTTATCGCCTCATTTTTGGAAGCTGCAATTCAAACACATCAAATTCCACGCAGTGTCAGTCCAAAATAAATTGCTTTTTACATCAGACATAAATTTTGAAGAATTTTAATTATGAAGCTATATTTTTTATTTCTTTTTGATTATTTAATTTTTCTTTCTTGCAGGGATTCTCGTACGAATCAGTTTACTTCTCCCTTTGTCACATCTACAGCGGCGCCGCCCACGTTCCGGACTCGATCAGCGTGATCGAACTGGCCTCCTTGGCCGACATGCTCGGCCTCGAAGGATTAAAGGAAGTCGTCGAGCACGCACTGCGACAACGTTACTGTCACAATTTCCACAAGCCGTGCGCCGGCTGTTCGACGGGCGTGACGGAGGTGCTGATGTTGTCGGCCGCCTACGGTCTCGACGATCTGTACCAGAAATGTCTGCAGTGGATCACGCAGCATTTCGTCAAGATCTGGCCGAGTCGGGGCTTCTCCAGCATGCCCCGCGAACTCCGGGAGAAATGTTATCAACAGCACGTCGTGCACATGACGCCCGATCGCGTGCTCGAAACGAAAACGGCCAGCGAGAAAATATTGGCGATGCTGCCGAACAGCAGATGGGCGGAGCCGGTACAGCAGCTGGCGCAACAACTGGTCGACGCTTGTCATTTGTATCACAGGCAGCATTACGCGGCTGTTCTAGTGTCGCCCTCTTTTATAGGTACTTTCATTTACTATCTATCCGTCATTTTTTTTTTACCTTCCGTTCAACAAATTCTTTAAGATGGGTTTTTGATACGAAGACTCAATATTGATGCAACTTAGCTATGGAAATATTTGGAATAAATTGCGTTGACTCAATTGTTTATGAAGATAAATAATTCGTTCAGTCGAGTCATTCAACCTTTGAGAAAATATTTACTCTTTTTCAAAATTTTCAACTGTGTACTTTTAAGGTAGTTATCAATTGCATCTTTTGAAAGAAGTTCCTAATATCCCCTGAAAGTATACTTTGTAGCAACGTGTAATTAGAGATTCATCCTTGGGAATTGGGACAATCATATAATCATTATTAACTAATTATATTCACAAAATTGTGGACAACTTATACAATTCATATATTCATTTATGAGCATGAAATTGCAGTGTTGGCATTAATAATACGCTATTATGTATTAATATTTTTATATATTTGAAAGTTTCAGAATTTCAATATATAAATATTCTGCATATTCATATAATAATCTTCATTTCTCAGTTCTGGATTCTGGTCCCGCCTGGTGCGTTCATCAAGTAGAGAATCAGATGGTAACGGCAGCTAGTAATTTAGGCGTCGAACAGGCTTGTAGAAGCTACTCAAGGTGCTGTAAAATGCTGGATCAATCATGGTCGAGGGCGTTCGAGGACTTGCTAAACAAAATCAAAGTAACGTTAGAACAATGCTTGGTATCACAGGCAGATCGATTGATAAGAAGCAACGCTTGGCTGCGACTGGAATCCACGCTTCGTGCCAGAATCAAAAATTTGACACCGACTAGTGATTCATCCAGTCGACTACCACGCGGCGTGAACTCCAAAAAAGTAAAAGCCAACGTACAGCCAACGAATCAGAGCTCCTCCGACTCCTCCAGGAATTCCAGCCCTGGCATGAATCAAAACCGAATGCTAAATTCGAGCGGCAGCCCGTCGTTGAGAAGGAGTTTACTGTTGGCTGCCAAAGCCCCTCAAGTTCCACCCAGTCCGACAATAAACCGACGCAGCAGCACGCTTACGCAACCGACTGCATCGAGCGCCGCAAAATCCTCAAAATCCATCCAACTCCAACAACAACAACAATCGAAATTGAAAATCCCTCCCAGACGACAAGAAACGAAATCCGCCCCCGTGCGCAAAGAAAAACCCGAAAATCGAACGCATTCACCTTTGAAAGTTGAGAGTCGATGCGGTTCTCCAAAAATAATTGACAGTCGTTTAAGTTCACCAATCAAAACGGTCAGGTCGTCCTCTCCTTTAAAAAACGACAGTCCGAAGAAAACACAGATAAGTACAAAATTACCAATACCGAAACGAAATGCCTCAGATTCTCAAATTGTCCCGCGAACAAATCTGATAACCCAACAAAGAATGTTGAAAAATAACGCCGAAAAAGCCAAACAGGTTAAAATAGCACCTCGCATTCAAACGAAACCGAAAAAGCCGGTTAAAACGATCAGACGATCTCCGGAAAGCGAGACACGAAAACAAAACGGCGAATGCGATAACGATAACACGAAAAAATGCCCATCGATGCAGAGGTCGGACACGTTCTTAAAAGAAGAACCAACTGTTATTGGCAAACTGATGTAAAGCGTTTCACGAAAGGTTTTTCCGCGAAAAATCTTTCGCTAGTCCTATCTAGTCAGGTTACGTGGTTTCACGATCTCTTTTGTATTTAATATTGTGATAATTTTCTTTAGTTATGGATATTTTAAATTGTTCCGGGTTGTCTATTCTGAATGCTATCCGGTTGCCATAAATGATTTCAAATTAATTACATAGAATTCGTTATAGGGACCAAATTGTCGATTTACGTGCCATTCTGGAGAATCTATTTCTGCTTTAAAATCACTTTCGTTCAGAATAGATAGCAATTCACATTCCCTGTATGATTATTCTTAAATACTGCTCTTAGAAATCTATTTTCGATATTTATTCGTATTATGTAATCAAATATGATTGGTTTTTATTTTGTGTAATTTAAGTAAATCGCGTTTTTTCCTGGGGAAAAGCGACATATTCGTAATTTCCAGTGGAATTAGTATTTTAGATGCGCGATATTCGTTCAGGTTACATTTGAGAATGTAGGGATATAAGTTGTAGAATGTTCCCAAGTATGTAACTCTCATTTTAGATAGAGGTGGAAAGTGTATTGAAATTGTCAAAGTGTCCGTAATTAATAAATTGAAGGCTGTGCGAAAAAGATTTTCGGCATGTGTATTTACGTTCCATTCAATAATTGTAACAAAGTGTATTTATAACTGTTAATAAAGCCTCTTTTAAACCTCACGTGATTTGATGGGAAACGATTTCATCAAGCTAATTACACACAAGAACAATAGAATTTATTATTGTATACTGTTTAAACACATGGAATATTTTTATTGTCTCAGCATTATAAAACGATATTTATACTTGAGTTCAATAGGATGAAAGAAAAAAACTGAAGAACTAGTTTTTGCTTTTTCCTCATAAAAGATTTTTTTCGAAAAAGTGCATTGTTCAGTTGGAAAAACTATTTTTTTCAATCCATGAAAACCCAACACCATTCTGGTCAGCTGTTGTTCAATTGAAGATATTTGAGTGCCGGATTGCTCTAATTAATATTTATCTGAAAGAATCAAAATTTTTGGGTTTTCTATGCGTAAAAGATGATTCAATTTATTGATTGACAAATTGGCCAATGAAGTCACTTGAAATAATTCGGATGGAGATGCGCTTATCATTGTGATGCATGTTATAAAAAAGAATAAAAGTATATATATATATATAAAACATTCTTCCATGTTTTTATCAAATATTTCCATTTCTATGATTAATTTTGATACAATTTGAATTGAATGCCGCCATTATCATTGCGATCATGCGCATTCTAAACGAAAATCGATCGCAGCGCGCCGTTGTCCAGTTTTCGTTCTCTTTCACGCCGACCACTGCAAGAGCAAGTTGGTTGTGCTTGTGTGCTTCTCGTATTCTAAGTTGGTAATCACTTCCCAATTATAAATATACCTTGAATATTAAATCAAGCAAACAAACAGAAAGAGATAATAAACTTAATCGTTGAAATCAGGTGAGTTGTGCCGTCCTATTTAAACATTTTCCATGTGAATATCGAACGTGGCCCGCCATTTTGTTGCGAAATACGTTCGTTTGACATCCTTCAATTATCTCTCATGATCGTTGACTAATTTTTCGCATGTTCTCCGTTGTTACAGATTCTAAGTGGTAAAACGAAGATATCAGCAACATGTAAGTAGATTTTGCTTTATTTGAGCCGTTTACTACTCGCGGCATGCTTTCTATAAATTAGCTTTTAAATTAAACTTTCTAAGTTACAACTGTTGCATTTTAAGTATTTTTCGTCACAGAAAACTGCGAAAATATGAATCTGAAGCCGGGTAACATTTCGATACTTTTAAAGAGTTGCTCCCTGAATTTATTTAGGTGAGTATTGATCGCGATATCTTTTCGACATGTCATTCTTGTTGGTCTGAAATATTTTAATTAATTCCGTTCGTGCAATGTTCAATTTCTCTATTGTCATTACCTGAAAACGACCTAGTTCAGATTTTAACGTAACTAGTTTTTTAATTCATCCGCAGTAGTCCTGAAAGGCGCTTTGAAGAATTTTCTATGATCGTAACACGTTGCATAACCTCAACTTTGCAGGTTAGGTGTGGTATTGAAAAAAAACCATGTTTAACATTTGTTTCATCGAAATTTAAGTAGCCTTTGCTTCTATTCAATTACAATCAAGAAGGCATCGTCTAGATCTAAAATTGACATCAAAATGAATGAAATTTTCTTCAGGTCTTACAAGCAAAACGGCGGCGGTGTCGCTTATTACAAGTCGAACGCCTACAGTGGAAAGAATAGTTACGAGGGAGGCGGCTATCAGAAAAATGGTTTTTCGAATAAAAATGGTTTCGGCGGTGGCGGCCAACGAAGTGGAGGCTACGGTGGTTATGGTTCCGATAAGGGAAGTTGGAAAAACGGCGGCGGTGACTGGAAGAAAGGCGGCTTGGAAAACATCAACTGGAACAGTAAGAATCTCTCGCCCTTCGAGAAGAACTTCTACGTTCCCCATCCGTCCGTGAAAAAACGAACTGATTATGAAATCGATCAGTACCGCAAATCGAAAGAGATCACCATCAACGGCGATGCTCCAAATCCGATTCAACACTTTGACGAGACAAACTTCCCCGATTATGTGATGAACCAGATCACGTCTCAGGGCTACGAAAGTCCGACCGCTATTCAAGCACAAGGTTGGCCAACAGCCTTGAGCGGTCGTAACATGGTCGGCATCGCCCATACCGGTTCTGGAAAAACTTTGGCTTACATCTTACCAGCCATTGTTCACATTAACAATCAAAAGCAAATTTCGCGTGGTGACGGACCGATAGCTTTAGTTTTGGCACCCACTCGGGAGCTGGCTCAACAAATTCAACAAGTAGCTAACGAGTTTGGTCACACTACTTACGTAAGGAACACGTGTGTCTTTGGTGGAGCGCCCAAAGGACCACAAGGCCGAGACTTGGAAAGAGGTGAGACATGCAATTATTTCATTAATATTTTGATCCTCTCATTTTGGCATGCCTCTGTGTCGCTTTTCAACAGAGCATGAATGCTTGTGGGAGGTACATTGATGTTTTTGGGAAATATGCCTTCGGTGTCCACACATATCAAGTCTGGATCCCATCCTCAAGTTTCCCCACATTGTAAATTATTTCTAAATAAGTTTGTTTGCTAGATGTTTGAGAACGTTAATTAATTATCACTATCAAAATGGCGATTAACCTACAAAATTTGATAATTCTTATCGTCGATTTCGTCATGATGGTAATTAACGTGTTATCTAAAAATAACTATTATCAGTTTGATAAAAAGTATGATTCCTCAAAATTTAATTTCGAAGTAATGTTTTTTCAGGATTAAAGAAAATGGATAATCAAGCCTCACGTTCTTCTATGACCTTTCAAATACGTCAATGTCATTAAACACTCTCATTCTTCATTGGCTCATGACAATGGTCTCAGCCAAGTAATTTGAAATGTTTTCTACGCTTATAGTATGATGGTTAGGTTAATTTAATCTACACAATAAGTGTGGTACTGATACTTAGTAGCGACTGAAACATCAATATGCTAAATGTTCGAAAATTTCGCAGGCGTCGAAATCGTAATTGCAACTCCTGGACGGCTAATCGATTTTCTGGAAAAGGGAACGACCAACTTACAAAGATGCACCTACCTGGTATTAGACGAGGCGGATCGCATGCTCGACATGGGTTTCGAACCACAAATTCGAAAAATTTTGGGACAGATCAGACCGGATCGTCAGACGTTGATGTGGTCCGCAACGTGGCCGAAAGAGGTCAAGAAATTGGCCCAGGATTTCCTCACTGATTACGTACAGATCAACGTGGGATCACTCCAACTGTCCGCCAACCACAACATCGTTCAAATCGTCGACGTTTGCCAGGAAAACGAGAAGGAACACAAGTGAGTTTGCGTTTAAAAATTTCGCTCGACTCCTGTTCGAAAACGCCATTTTCGATTTCAGGTTGAACAACTTACTTCAAGAAATTGGTAACAGCACAGAAGATGGCGATAAAATCATTATATTCGTGGAAACGAAAAGAAAAGTCGAGGAAATCACGAGAAACATCAGAAGATACGGCTGGCCGGCTGTCTGTATGCATGGCGACAAGAGCCAACAAGAAAGAGATTACGTTTTAAAAGAATTCCGTAAAGGAAAATCGTCAATTTTGGTAGCCACCGATGTGGCGGCTAGAGGATTGGGTGAGCTTTTATTTCTTCGTTTTGCTTTTTAACGTCGGGATTGAAAATTCTTTCTGGATAAATCTTGAGTTCAAAAAATGGCGTGAAGTGGTAGCCAGACTGGGCGCGGTTATTGTTTTTCTCGTCAACAAATTTACGTTTGCTTGAAATTGAACCGTTGATTTTCTACATGTGGATGCTGGATGCGCTATTATCCATCTACGAGAATATCTGGGTTTATTAATTTTTTTTTTTGTTGGATGAGAATAATTAATCAGTCTGGGTGTCCTTTTTCTGTTTCAGAGGCACATGCAGGATGAGCGTATTGGCTAAGAGAAAGCTAAAAATATGCTCAAAAAAGAAGTTGTGTTCTGTGTATAATGGACGCAATTCTGATTTTTCTTGCGGTGCCTCTGCCGTGGGTTGAAAGAAACCTTAAGAGGGTGATGATGTGTGCTGTGGTTAGAAGGATCCTTTGGACAGCAGAAGGCTACAGCGAAAGGAATCATTAAGCTTTCACTATGTTTTGCGAAATAATTAATATAATGAGGGCTTTGTGTCGCGTTTGGGACGTGGATTTTCCCCGTTCCTTTTTAGTAGATAAATTGTTTTAAAAAAAGATCTGTCAACTTCTGGATCTTCTCAGCTGCTAGTACAATTACCATGATATACGTATCTATTGAACCTCAAGATGTAACGGGATGATAAATTATGTCCCGATCAATGGTTAGTATATTTGCACTTTTCTAATTTGCTTTACAAACCCACTTGATCATTTCTCCAATTAATCAAGATGTAAAAAAATTCATTGTCACTACGATATTCATTTAACAGCATGCAAGGAGTTGGGCTTTTCAATGAGTGGGTGATTTATTATCGAAATAACCGGTTTTCTCGTTTAGATGTTGATGGTATCAAATACGTCATCAATTATGATTATCCAAATTCGTCTGAAGACTACATTCACAGAATTGGCCGAACTGGTCGTTCTGATTCAGTCGGTACATCTTACGCCTTTTTCACTCCATCCAATTCCAGACAAGCGAAAGATTTAGTATCTGTCCTCAAAGAAGCCAATCAGGTATGTATTTCATCTTGAAAGAACCGACTTCGAATTAATATCCCCTTTTTTAATTAAAGTTGGTTGACCCTAAATTGGAAGAAATGGCTTCCCGTTTTGGAGGCTTTGGTGGCAATAAGAACAACAGATGGGGTTACAGAGATAACTACAGAGGAAGGGAAAATAGCGGTCCTAAACATCAGAGATGGGATTCTAAAAATGGTTGGTTTTTGTTACTGGACGGAATTTTATTTATTAATATTTTATTTGCAGGTTATTAATTTATAGATCTGATTCAGTATTCTTCGGATGCATTCCGCTATGCGTCGTTCAGTGTGATTGATGTATTTTTTGAGGGGACATATTTCGAAGTGCAACACAGAAGATATTTATTTGAAAAATAGCCCTTTTTTGATTATATCACCAATTGTTTTATTCTCCATGAAGAATTGTATACCGTACACTTTCTCATTGTAACACCATCTTTTCTATTTGTTCAATAAATTTAGGAAACACATTGTAAAATAATTATTTTTTCTTTTTGGGACTCTTTTTCCTTGGAGATTTTGACTTCTTGCGTACTTTACTTTTCTTTTTTGTCTTGTATTTCGGTTTTTCTTTCTTTTTAGTTTTTGTTTTGGTTTGTCCGCTTTTTCCACAGTTTTTGTTTTGGGAATAGTCTGGCTTGTATCTGGTTTTCTCACGAAGGATTCGTAAGAAAATTTGGTACACGCTTTACCTGTAAAAAATCGTTATAGAGAGAAACGAAATGCAATTGTCTTTACTGTCGCAAAATTCTTCGCCGCATTCTGCACACGACACTATTCTGGTTTCCAAGATTCCAGCTTTGTTTTTACATTTCCTGATTTTATTATCCAGAGCCGTTTGTCGTTTATCTTGCATACGAGTTTTCCGTTCCAATTTCGCCAACTCGATTAACCTGAAAGTGTCGTTAATTACTTTCTATTTACGCAAATATATCGAACAGAATTGTCGCATTGTCCTAATTTTTTTTAAATTTGTTATGCCAGTTTTTAGTGAGGTTAATAAGAGGGAAAAGATGTACAGGAATTAATAAAATTATTCGTTTTGGAACATTAAATTCAAAATTTTGAATATTTATGGTTTGCCTTCGAGTTGTATGGCAACTTACAATACAAGACGAGTATCATTGGTAGCATTACGATCACGTGATCAGACGCCGCCCTTAAGGCTAATACTAATGGTAATAAATAAACATAACTCCCTTAGAAAAGAAGGAAGAAGGAGCGTTTCCTTGCACTTTAATTTCAATTCAATATTGAAATTCCAGAAATTTAACTGCATCAACCACCCCTGTCAGTGGGGATAATTAACTTTTTTCATATTTTCTCTATGAAACATTTTTCCGAACACGAATCACGTCAAAAAGAAGATATAAACAGGCACTTTTTTGGAACTGTTCTTAGTCGCTAAGTGACTAATTCTCTATGAAACGATGAAACTCACCTGGAAAAATAATTTTCTTCAATTTTCGTTTTCGGCCTAACGGAGGTAAGCATTTTCCAATCAATCGACACCGTGGCTAGATCACTGATCTTCAGTGAACTCATTTCACTAGGTAGTGGATCCAAAAAGGCGTACGGTTCTTTCATAGTTTTCAAATCGTGTTTGCACGATCTGAACTTGAAATTTTTCTCCCGTATTTTTGTATTTTCAACAGTAACACGTTCCGGTCGTATCTTGAAGTCCGGTACCTTCTCCATTATCCTTCGGAGTTCCTCCTTCGAGTTAACCACTGATTTCGATAGGTCCAGGATGGCGCCATTCTCTTTCTTCTTCGCAAACAAATCATCCATGATCTAAATTAATGTTTTGGTGAGAAAGTACAAAAAACTATCTAGTTATAAGTATATTATTGTTGCTTTCCTCTATATACTATAGTATAAAAATTTAAAAATCGTTTGTTGGTGAGTTCCAGCGGTCGCTTGGAATGTTTGGTAAAATTTTGCGATCGTCGATCGTCAGGATGTCGACACGATTTCCAAGGCATTTGCAGGTGCAACAGCATTTGTGCTCGTAGCAAACGTTGTCTTTGTCGGCTCGTATTGGGACTATTTCGCTTCGATACGAAAAGCTTCCTTTTTTCCATGTTCTTTTATCGAAATATTTTTTCCTGTGAGTCGGTGTCCCGATCTGGCTTTCGTCGCTCGAGTTTTTGTCATCGTAGGTACTCCGAGTTCGTTGTCGCAGTTTTTTTCTTTGGTACAAAGGGTCCTTCTCACTTTGCTTCATGTAACGAGTGGGTGGGCGGTTCACACCCCACTTTGGTCGTTCTTCCATACTTTCAACTCTTCCTTTTCTGCTCCTGATTTCCCCCACTGAACCGCTTTCTTTGGTGAATCGGTCTTCGGTTTGAGTGCTGCTATCAACCATAACTTTATTTTTTTGGCGGTATTGCGAAGGCGTTAGAATTCGGTTTTCCGTACGAGTTGTTTCGGGTACAAAATTTAAAGGGATTGCTACGGGTATTGAGGTACTTGATGGTACTGGCATTAATACCGCATACTGGAATTGTTGCAAATTTTCGAAGTTCGCAGGCACAACGATTGATCTACTCGTTAGGTTCTCCTTGTCGCACTGCGTTTCTTTGGACGGTGCGTCGTCAAGTTTGTTTTTAATACAATTATTTGTGGGCTTGGTTTCCTTTTCTGTGTTGTTTATTTTGTTGGAATCCTGTAGGATTTTTGGTGATACAGTTGTTTGGTCTTTAAGGATTTCTTTCTTCATTATTTCGGTTTCGTTGTTCAAGTTAACGGTGTCGTTGTTTTGCTGTTTTATCAGTTTTAATTTGAGCTTTTGCATTTTTGCTTCTTGCTCCGCCTTTTCAATTGCCGCCTTCATTGCTTCCTTTTTCTTTTCTTCTTTTTGTTGTTTTTCCTGCATCAAGCGTTGTTCTTCTTGATGTCTCTTCCTTTCGATTTCTTGCTCTCTGGCTATTCTTAGTTCTTCTTGATATTCTTCTTGGATTCTTTTTTTGCGTTCCGCAGATCTTTTTCTCTCTCGTTCTTCTAGTTGTTTTCGAACTGCCTCTTGGTGTTGTCGCGCTATTTCTCGTTTTCTTTCTCGTTCTGCAATTTCGGCGTTATCCAATCGGATATTTTGACCCCTGATGTAAGACCTAAAAACAGTGAATAAGTAGTTGTTTCATTGATATTTATATTCCATATTACCTGCCATTTCCAGAACTGGAGCTTGTAATTGGTCTTTCTTGGTCGACACATCTTTGTTCCGGCGATTCCGAAGGGGACGGATTTGAAACTTCGATGTGCCCATTGCGTTCCAAACCTCTTTTCAACCAATTCGGAGGTTCATCCTGTCGATTTTCCTCTTTTGCCTCCCAGAATGTGTCCGAGATGATAGCTTTTTGTTTCCATTTTGGTCGGTCATCTCTGGTACTCGAGGAAGATTCGTAGCCTTGGCTTGTCCAAGGGGGAGGAGGCGGACAATCCGAATTCGGATTATCGCTGGCGTATCCGGACGTTTCGCCACCTTTTTCAGACCGCTCCTTATTGATGATATCAGCGTGGGTCTGGTCGAGAGGTGGCAAACTGTCCTTCCTTTGCAGGGATGGGATGCTGTCACGAGTATTCGGTCGATCTATGTTTGCAATCTTCGTGTTTAACTCCCTGAAACATACAATTGTAACAGAACAATTTAGTTGAATGTTGTATGTTAATAATAATTTCAAGGATTCCCATATCCTTTTAATATTTTTTGTATTCTAATAGGTTATGTGCCCAGACACAGCGAATTTTTTTTCACTTTGAAACTCACATCCGAACTTCAATGTAAGTCAAGTAATTTCCGAATGTTTTAAAAAAACAAATTTATTTGTCGCATCTATTTTAAAATTACTTTTTTTTTGTAAAGTATAAACGTGTTATTTGAGTTTGAATGTCCATGCAATCTTAACATTCTCACCTGCTAAACTTGAAAGAATATCCTTGCGATTCTGTGTGTCCCCAAGGAGTCCAAAGATTTTCCAACTCGTCTGCAATGGAAAACGAATTTTCTAAATTGTACGCGCCGAATGAAATTCATCACCTTTTTCCAAAGCCCACTGTCGCTTTTTCCTTTCAAGTAACGATGTGGGTTTCTGGATATACGTTGTCATCTGCTTCACGATTTATTACGATTCATAATAACTGGAAACTGGAAAAATAATCCGCCCTGTTGGAAATCATTGCACGAAAGAACGAAGAACACGCAATGAGGGGCCTATGAATATTCATATTTTATAAGTCGAATTTAGGACAGTAGTTTAAGGAGGATTATCGATTTTATCACATTATTATGAATACTTAAATTTAAGTTTTCTGTCCATTTATTTGGAAATGAGAAAAATTTCACAAAAAAAATTCAATAAAAGTATGAAATTATTAGAACTTAGTTACAATTCGTATTAAGAGCTTTTAAATAACTGTTAAAAACACGTGCCTTTAAAAATGCGACTTGAAGGAAGTATGTTTCATATTTTACAATATTGGGTTTAATTTTAGTTAATGAGCTCCCAACAATATATTCAGATAGTCTGAGTCTTTTTTGGGATTTTTGTGCTATACATTTCTCTATATGCTGAATCGTTTGTAGTTGTTTCTGTAATACCGTTGTTCTGGAGTATATTCAATGAGGCATATTTTTGTATTTCTTCACAATAAGCAAATCGTTGATTTGGAAACAATGGCAGTTTTTTTATTGATTTATTTTTGTAAAGTGTACGAACAGTTATAGAATAAGTCTGTTTTGCTTGTTTCACCTATGATTTTAAAATGTGTTAAGTGAAATAAAAAATCGAAATTTAATTAAGCAAGTGACAACACTAACCAAAACTTACACTAGCATGGTTTCATTTGTTTATGAAAAAACTCCATCACCTGGTTGCTCCTCAGAAACAGATCAATAAAGGAGAAATTCTTAAGCAAAACTTTTCATTGGTGTAGACAGAGGAAAGCAACAACTAATTAGTGTCCATAGTACCTAATTTCACTCACCAGTCGAACGCTGTCGAGGAAAATCACTTGCTACCTGCCTCAAGCGGTTGAAAAATGAAAGTGTAACACATGCGGAAAATTGGTGTGATCAATCAGATTTCCAAGGAAACGGGGATTGAAACAACGAGGTGAACAAACCCTCCGCGTTGGGAAAAATACGGAAGAGAAGAATCGATTTTTCCGATATTACCCAACAATTAAGGAAAGTGTGTCGTTTTGTAATTTTCGACCCGTATGGGTGGAAAAGCGAGAGGATTGGCACCGGATTCTAATGACGATTAATCGAGTTCATTAGGTTAACGAGAGATTGATATGTAAATCTGAAAATTTTCAGTTTGTAATCGTCGTTAGGCGAAGCAAGACGTTGGAACCGCGTCCGATGGTAGCGCCAGTTTTCGGTGTCACGGTTCGCGAAAGTCAAGTATCTAGGTGACCGGCGACGGTCGCGACGACGTTCAAGAAAATGCGGCTGGTCGCGTGCCTGTTCGCCTTTTTTTTATGTTACTACCGCCAGGTTTCTGCTACCTCACGTGCCAGACGTTTTGCATCCTCCCGTTCCAGAAGATGGTAAGATAACAATAGTTCTGGAAAGTATTTCTTCAAAATTTGCATTTTAATATCAATTTTCACTGGAATTCGTTGATCTTCAAAAGAAAGTGAAATTTTGCACATTGAATGATAATATTCCTATTTCTTATGGAGAAGCTAACATTCTAGCCGCCAGCATTTTTTATGTTATCGATAACTTTTTCTACAATTTGTCAATTCAGTTCTGATATTGTCATGTTGATGTATCAACAACTTTAATTACTCCACATTTTGGTACCCCTACTATTTGTGAATTCTACCGCAAAAATTTTCGCTTTCATTAAGAATAAAATGTAAATTTGTTAAAAGGATAAATGATTTTCCAAAAATCGCGAAATGGGAAAAGAAAAATAAGGAGATAAATTTTCAAATTTCAATTTAAATTGAAAAAGCCAGGGTACGACTGGATATTTTTTGAACCGTTGCCAGTAGAGGAATGAAACTTGAGCAATTCTTTTGACAATACTGGATTCATATTTTAGTGGGATCAAAATGCGTAACGCCCCCCGTGGAGGGAGCCTCTAACTTCTTTTTTCAAATAGGATCCCCATCTTGTGATACATCATTGGAAGGGTCATAAAACAAGAAGAAATTTGCTGGAAATGAGAAGTCTTTATATAAGTTTGTATAAGAGTTATGGTCAATCAAAAATTACGTTCCATTCTCAAAAAATCTTCATTCCTACTTAGAAATTTTCAATAGTACTTAGGGCGCAAAACGTTGATCATTCAATGTTTTTTAAGGCTAAAATAACAGGTCTTCATTTATATTTATTAATAGCAAGGTTTTGGTTCCCCAAAAAGTTTCGCTTTGACTCGTTTAAACCCATTTTGAAGAAATAATTAGTCGCGTTTGGAGGCTGATCGCCTTTTTGTGATACCTCAGTTAAGAGGTCATAAAGAAGGAAAAATTGCTTTAATCCAGAAGTCTTTGTCTGAATTTGTTCAAAAGTTATGAACAATCAAAGGGACTCCAATCACTAAATTAAAAAGTAAATTTTCATGTTTTTTCAAATGATTATCTTAAAATACGCTAAATTATCGTTTTTAGGAATCCCATATGCGAATGATTTGTTTGAAAATAGGTTTCAATGAATCAAAGCGGAACTTTTTAAAGAACTAAAATTCTGCTATCAGTAAGTTCAAAGTGGGACCTGCAATTTCGACTTTAGAAAACACTAAATGATCAACGTTTTGCACCGTTTGTTTTTTCTGGAATTTCTAAGTGGACTAACAGTTTTTTGAAAATGTGTCAAAACAAACGTCAAATGTCTTTTATAATTTTTCCAATGATGTTGGATGGCTGGAAGTGTCCCGCGAGACCTAACTAAAAACAATTTGAAGAAATTTTTTATCTGTTTTCTAGGCATTTCAAAGGTGAACAATTTATATCCGAAAATTTTCATGGAAATTTGAAATTTATTTGACAGTTTTCGATTCGAGGATTCAGTCAGAATTTTAGAAAATTTGCAAAAAATTTAAGAAACTGATTCATAATTTCCCAATTTTTCGATTCTGCTAAAGTTCCTCTTATCATTATGAAAAGATAAAACGAAATTCTCAAAAAGAAAAAAACAAAAGAATGTGACAGGAAAAATGTCATGTGGATTTTCCAAAAGTCATAGTTTTTAAAAGGAAATCCAAGGTTTTTATCAAAGTGTGTAAAGAAAATTCAGAAGGATTGTTGAAATTTTCTCAATTCGGAGATATCGAGAATTTTAAAAATAAGGGAAATTTCTAAGAAATATCCATTTGATCTGATCAAGGTTTTTGAAGATTCCTATTTCTAAAATACGTTCAAAAATCGATTAGGGCGATTTTTTCTTACGGATATGGGAAAATGAAAAGAGTATTCAAAAAATCGTCAATGTTTCTGCACAAAATAGAATTTTCTCTTACTCTCAATAGATTTTTCGCTCATAAGAAGACATTCTCAAAAAGAAAAAAAAAGAATGTGACAAAAAATGTCATGTGGATTTCCCAAAAAGTCAGAGATTTTGAAAGGAAATTCAAGTGTGTAGAGAAAACGCAAAGGGATTATCGAAATTTTCCAAATCGGAGTTATTAAAACTTTTAAAAATAAGTGAAACTTCCAAGAAAGATCCATTTGATCTGATCAAGATTTTTTGAAGATTTCTATTTCTAAAATACGTTCAAAAATCGATTAGGGCGATTTTTCTCACCGATATGGGAAAATGAAAAAGAATATTTAAAAAATCGGCAATGTTTCTGCACATATATAGATTTTCATAGAAAATGTGAAATTTATATCAAACTTTGCAGAGATTGCCTAAAGCATCGCAAGAGATCAAAGGTATTATATTTTCGAGGAATTTTTCGAACCAAATAGAATTTTCTCTTACTGTCAATAGATTTTTTGCTAATAAGAGGAAATTCTCAAAAAAAAAAGAATGTGACAAGAAAAATGTCATGTGGATTTCCCAAAATTCATAGATTTTGAAAGGAAATCCAAGATTTTTATTGTAGTGAGTAAAGAAAACGCAAAGGGATTATCGAAATTTTCCCAACTTGGAGATATTAAAAATTTAAAAAATAAGTGAAATTTCCAATAAATATTCACTTGATCTGTTCAAGATTTTTGCAAGATTTCTATTTCTAAAATACGTTCAAAAGTCGATTAGGGCGATTTTTCTTACAGATATGGGAAAATGAAAAAGAATATTCAAAAAATTGCGAATGTTTCTGCACATATATAGATTTTCATAGAAGATGTGAGATTTATATCAAATTTTGCAGAGATTGCCTAAAGCATCGCAAGAGATCAAAGGTATTATATTTTCGAGCAATTTCTCGGATCAAATAGAATTTTCTCTTACTCCCAAGAGATTTTTCGCTCACAAGAGGAAATTCTCAAAAAGAAAAAAAAAGAATGTGACAAAAAAATGTCATGTGGATTTCCCAAAAGTCATAGATTTTGAAAGGAAATCCAAGATTTTTATTGAAGTGTGTAAAGAAAATGCAAAGGGATTATCAAAATTTTCCAAATCGGAGGTATTGAAAATTTTAAAAATTAGTGAAATTTCCAACAAATATCCATTTGATCTGTTCAAAATTTTTTGAAGATTCCGATTTCTCAAATTGTCATTGATTTTCAGAGATTTCATTGAAAATTTTAAAATATGCATGAATTTCTTATAAATGTGTCGTGATTCTCAACAATGTTTGAGCAATTTCCCAATGCTTTGAAGGTCTTTTTTTTGCTCATCTTAACATTTGAAGTCATTGAATTCTGAAATTTTTCCACGGAAATTTGAGATTGTTATGCGTGTTTGTTGATATTTCTTGACTATGTGCGAAAAATTGAAGAAATTATTAAACTGTCAAAGAGCTTCTCGAATTTATAAACATATTTTGAGGAGGAATACTCTAAACATTTCGAAGAGGACAAATTTAATATGCGAAAATGTTCATGATTTTCCTGAAAATTTGAAAATCATGTAAAAATTTCCTAGAATATTCTTGTTGGTCTGTCAAACTTTGGGAAATTCACAGAGTATTTTAGATAAACATAAACACAACCATATTTCTCAAGTTTTCAAGGATGTTTGAAAATTTTAATCAATTAATGCATAATTCCTTTATGAGTCCAAGAAAATAGGGAGGAATCTTTTTGGTATCGTAAAAAAAATTCAAAGATTTGAAGATTTTATTGCTGTTTGTAAAGATTTCCTAAATCATCGGAGATCAAATAAATTATACATTCAAAGAGGTAAGTAATAGAGCTCCGAATATTTTCATAGACTTCTTAGAAATTTTGAAATAAAATGAATTTCGAAGAAATTTGTCGTGGGGCCTAAAATATTCGGAAAATATCCCAAAGGTGTATTCAGTGAAATCTGCATGTTTTTAAATTTTCGTCGCTTCATTATAAAAATATACAAAAATTTAACAAAAAAATAATCATTGTGGACATTTTCTAAAAATCCGTAAATTTTGAGATGAAATTAAAGGTTTATGTCGAATTTAATGAAGATTATCAAATTCTCAAGACATGTTCCTCGCTTCACTATAAGAAAATCGCAAAATTTTGCAAAAAAACAATTATTGTGGGCATTTTCCAAAAATTCGTAAATTTTGAGAGGAAATTAAAGGTTTATGTCGAATTTAATGAAGACCAAAAAGATTATCAAATTTTTAAGACATGTTTCTAATTAACCAGAATTTGTTACAGATTTAAATAAATCATTGATCATTGAAAATTTTTATTGAATTACCAGAAGTTTCAAAAATAACTGCGAATTTTATAAAATTTACAAAATATTACAGAAGTTCTTCCCCATTTGTTAAACACATTAAATTGATTAGTTGAAATTAATGTGAAGTGGAAATGTGAAAAATATTTTCCTCCAAAGAAGATTCCGTTTTATCGATTTAGTAGGGCATGTTTTTAATTTTTTTCATGCCTACTTGAGGAGGAATTTTTCCTGAAAGCTGATCCTTCATACCTCCCATATTTTCTGTTGCCAAAATCAGAAAGCGAATGAATTGAGTGAAATAAGAATCTTGCCCCACAAAGCTGAAATAGCATTTCCATGTTTTTTCAAATCACCTTTCATATTTGTATTCAAATGCTGTTGCATTTCTCATTACCATTTATCGGACTCGACTTTCAACAGTTTAAGTGGACACATCACTTCATACTTCCGAATTCCTATGGACTCATTAAATTCTATCGCCCATCGCGACTTTTATGGCCTGATTTAGCCAAAATCAAGTATTTAAAATGTATTTATACTAAATGTATTTATACTAAAACTATATTAATTTTATATATTATCAATTTTTTCAGTTAAAATCAATCCAGATGACTTAGAAAATTTAATAGACTTGGATCCAGAAGTCACCCCTGGGCTATATCAAGGTGATATGGCTATGACGAATGAAGTATACAGTTATTTTAGGGTCGGCCTAAAGTGGGACACCTTTCCTGAAAAAATGTGGAAGAACGCCACTGTGCCTTTCGCCATCAGTCCTTTATATGGTACCTATGTGATTTTCTTCAACAAATTGCCATATTCTTAAATTTTTAGAACCAGCGGATCAAGTCACAATTTTGAAAGCCATCCGTATTCTCAACTTCATGACATGTATAAAATTCGTTCCATGGAACGGTAAAGCCAAAGATTATCTACTTATTTGGCCTATTAAGTACCCAAAAGGTTGCTGGTCATACGTCGGACGACAGGGCGGACCGCAGATTGTAAGTTTGCAAGCTTCTACCACATCGAGCCCCAACTGTTTGGGAACAGAAGGCAGAGCAGTACATGAACTTATGCACGCTTTGGGCGTATTTCACGAACAATCCAGATGGGACCGAGACAGATTCGTTAAAATACATTACGAAAACATTATACCACGTAAGATTAAAAGTAATTTTATATGTAAAAATTATTATTTTCTTTTAGAGTTCAAATCAAATTTTGAAAAATTAGCATTGGAGAATACGACGTACAGTTTTGAATATGACTACGATTCAATTATGCATTATGGTAAAAATTATTTTAGTAAGGGAAAAGGTAAACCGACGATTACTGCCAAGATGCCAGGCGTCAAGCGGCTAGGACAACGGAAAGCGCTTTCTATAAATGACTGTTTAAAATTGAATGATCTGTATAAATGCTTCGATAATCCAAAAACTAGAAGGAAGTATTATAATATTTGTAATTTTATGGGAGTATAAACGATGTATGCAATTACGTTTGTTTTAATGTGAATCGACTACTCATCAAGACAAGAAAAAAAATTTATTGATTACTAAGAATAAAGTATTCAGAAGAGGTCAGTTATTATCAAATCTATAATATAATACAACGAAAATATTTAATCTATAAAAACACTATCTCAGATACATTAAAAATCTACAAGAATACCTATAATAATTAAAATTTTATTTTCGCAATATCTTTACAAAAGTTCAGGTCTTGTATTTTCGGGCAATAAGAATAAATTAATTAATTACAACTAACGGTCCAAGTCTATCACTATTTCAAGTAATAAACACATAAGAAAGTTTGCTTCTCTTATCATTCAACTTATTTACGATAGTCACCGACATAGAATGAAGAAACAACGCGATAATTTAATTCCATAAACCTAAAACGGTTTTCTAATTTGACCAAAAAAAAACATCAAAAATATCTGTTGGCAATTTGTGTTCATGTGCAATCCCATTGGCAACTAAACTTATGACTCGTTTATTCGTATCGGTAAACTCCTGAAAAAACCATACATACGCTCTAATATGCAGTTAAATGATAGATCATACTTCCATAAAAACTATTTAATTTAAATAAGTTGCCACAAAAACAACTTAATTCGTCATGTTCGTGGAAGGTATACTTCTCAAATTAAAGTTCCGCAACATACACAAATCTCTTGCCATATTAATCTTTCCACTGGACGTTCGTACATCATGTAGGCGCAACAAAAGTGAATAACTAAACATTTCTGGTAACGTTTTTAGCAGATCTGAAATCAGCGAATGTGGAATAGCAGACAGGATTGCACTGGAGAAGGGGCAACTAATTTCAACCAAATACTGCAGTAAATTGAATACGAAATAGGTTTGCTGAGTGATCAACCCTTCCTGAATAGTCCGGTTGAACATCATCAACAGTTGTCGTAACTTATTCATCAAATTCTCCCTACTGAGTTCCTCTGACGAATCCATTAAATGTAATCTCTTGGTTGGTGGTTCGTCCAATTCCTGCAAGTGACTCGATAAAATTTGGTTCGGATAAGCGTTTTGTTTCACCTCAGGAAGTGAGTCGTAGGCAGTGTACACGCAGTAGCTCGTCAGCTTAGCCAGAGCGGGCAATTGAGGTTCTTTTAATTGATTCGTCTGCAAACTGTTGTACAACAACTGCGGCACAACGTGAGCCAACAGCTCGAAGGTACATCCAACAATATCGACGTGGAAAATAGCGAGTGCTAGATCGACGCCCCGAGTTAAATCACCGCGGAAACGTAGGGCACACAGCTCCTGAACAACCGTCGAGGACAACCATCGTGCTCCGGCAGTTTCCAACAAACAATGAACAGTTCTGGTCGACGTATGATCCAACCAACCTCTGGTATTACCCTTCATCCAAAGCTGGTGCAACTGGTCCACGGCGGGCTGTCGTGACACCAAATGATGACTTGTCTTGGATTGAAGAGGCAGTTGGACGTCCTGTTGCATCTTTCTAATTATTTCGCAAGTTAGCTGCCAGCGATCGCGCAGGTTTTCTTCGTCGGTCGTAGGAGGCGCCAGAAGTTGTTGTACCATATTCACGGGCTTAAGGAGAGTTTCTTGTTGGGCGGTACGCATGTATGCGCACAACCACGCCGCAGCCGCAAGCGGTAAACAGCACATGCGCCCTCTGAGCGCGTCCAAAATGCGCTTCACGTCAGCGGCGGCCAACGTTCCCTGTTCCCACGCCACTGAAATTTGAAAATGTTGTCCCAAATTCAAGAATTGGTGGATAACTTAATTGTAGGTTTCAATAAATGTTGCTTGCAGGACTTTATTTGATTTAAGTTAAACTGTTTTCGTATTTACTAACTAGATTATAATCGAATGATAACAATAAACATATTTGGGTTCCATTCGGAGTTTTGTAGTAGTTAAACTGTTTCTTTTTCGAAATTGAAATAATTTTTATGAGTCGTTATATAAAGCTGTTCTCACCTAATACTTCATGCATAACCCCTGGAATATTGAACAATACTTCCTGCCACTTCACATTGACTTTTATCTCAGCGTCGCCGGCGTTGAATTGATCGAGTAACGATTCGATCACCGCCTGATCGCCCGGTACGAGCAACTGTTCAGGTGCTTTGGGTTTATTTCGTTCAACCATGCACGATCTGATCCATTGTTCGAATAGTGAATTACCCTCGGGGTCGATAACTGCTGCGGCGCCGAAATTCTGCACGATTGCCACCAGCATCAGGAAACTAATGTCGAACAGTTGAGCTCGAGATTTGTCACCACCGGACTTGGAACATTCGTTAAACCGAATGAGGCGGCTGGCCAACGCTCGTAGTTGTCCTTGTACGGTTGCCACAGCGAGAATTAGTTCTAGACTTTTCCCTTCTAGCACCTGATGAAGCATGCTCAACAGTGCGTCCTTCGAGGATTTATAAGCAAACAGTTACATGAAAAACTAAGGAAGCACAAACCTGGGTTTTATGGTAATCAGGTGAAAGGGTTTTCAGTAAACCATTAAGGGTCGGCTCAGCACAAATAATCACTTCAGGAATCCCAGCAGTTCCATCACCGCTAGCTAACTTAATCGGCTTCGGCATTTTCCTTTTCTCCAGTAGTAACTTCATCTGACTTTCAGTTAATAACCTGACCTGATAACATGTTAAACAATAACATTTTGTCGATCAAAACAATAATTACCTTAGATAGCTCCCCCAATAAGCATTCAAGACTGGAGCACGAATAGTTGGCATCCATAGCGTCAAGTAACGGTGCATGTTGCAACAGCAAATCAATAGATTCAACAATACTCGGCGTATCGGATTTCTTGGCCAGTTCAGAAAGAATATGTGGAACTTTAAGAAAAGCGAATGCACCCCATTGACTTTCATGCGACGTCTGGTTTACATCGTGCAAAGCCAAAAGGCTGCCACGTATAAGTTCTGCATACAATCTTGAATCCTTATAGCCTTTCAGTTTTTGGAAGAGCTGAAGCTGACTAACTAACGAGGGCGTCGGAGTGGCCGGGTTCCCAACTAAT
The DNA here is from genome assembly GCA_020654155.1 of Novius pumilus. Taxonomy (NCBI): domain Eukaryota; kingdom Metazoa; phylum Arthropoda; class Insecta; order Coleoptera; family Coccinellidae; genus Novius; species Novius pumilus. The sequence continues at coordinate 437,941 of JAIFOV010000007.1, forward strand.
TTCACCTCCAACCAACAAGGTATCAACGAGCCTGGCCAATTTTCGCAATTTGCATCCGGAGTTTGTGAACTAATATCGAGCTTTTCTAGTTTTTTAACGAATGGTTGACACTCATCGCTTTCAGGTAGAAAACTTAGAATTTCAGTGCATTTTCGACTAGTTTCAGCAAACAGTTCCGTGTCATTGTATTTTGCTAAGCATATCATGGAAATATAAAATTCGTCTTTTAAGATTGTTTGGAAAAGCGTCGATGCTAGACTTGTAGATCGTTGATTCAATTCCGATGTGCCTCGACATTTTTGGATAATATTTAATAACCAACAAGCCGTCGAAAGAATTGCAGTTGCAAGTTCCGTTTCTTCCAATTTACTGCAGCACGTCACACCTGGTATCATTTTCTCTAAGAATTCCAGCAAACTACAAACGCAGAATATCTTAGAGAATTGATTGTATTTACTAATTCTTTGAAGCACGGCTGCGTGTGACACGAGCTGTGCGCTCAAGGAATGTCTTAAATAACTTAAAACTAGTTGGTTGGCACCTGCTCCTACTAGTGCTTGTTGTAGAATACAATCTGCTAAATTGTATACATCTCCGCTGACACCTCTTGGAAGCACGGTTTTAATGTTGATACCCCATTGTAAATCCGTCCAACGTTCTCGCCAGGCACGAAGCAAAAGTGCTTTGAGACAGCTGGTTTTGCTCGTTGTTTTAGACTCCATAATCATTATTGGCTGAGCGTAATTACAAGATCTGCGCGGGAAGATCTGTAAGACAAGATCAAAACTTTATCTCATACACTTTTTCAACATAACTGACAAATCGAATGTAAACAATTAAACATAACCTGTTTTGTTTTTGATGATGTCAAATGTCAAATGAAAACCGGTTCGAACATGACCTATTAAGCATAGATTTTGTTCTGTGGAAATTACGACCAAATGGCAAAAATGGCAACCGTGGCTAAGTAAGTGCAGAGAAGTGTTTCACATTTGTTTATATTCGATTCGGTGACTTAACCTTGATTTCTGACCTCTCTTATCTTTAATTTGAAGATCTAATATCTTCAATAGGCGAAGGCATTAAACTTTTGTCGTTTAGTTTTTGCCAAAATGCCGAAGGAACAGTACAGAGAGACGGACGTGGCGAGAAAAATGTAAGTTAAGTGCTACTCTTTAAAGTATACCGTTAATAAAATTCTCTTCAGCTCTCACATAAGTTTCGGTGTTGAAAGCGCCGAAAGTATGCAACAACAGTCCCATATACACGTGGTTCAAAAAAACCTTTACAACCAGGATGTTCAAAGGACTCCTATTCCCTATGGGGTATTAGATAAAAGATTAGTACGTAATAATATCTCTTTTGTATACCATAATAAATATATGAATTTTCTTTCAAGGGTACAAACGCCAAAGATTCACCCTGCCAGACTTGCGGTAAAAACATCAACAGCTGTGTGGGGCATTTTGGTTATATTGATTTAGAACTCCCTGTATTCCATGTTGGTTATTTTACTGACATAATTAAAATTCTGCAAAGGATTTGTAAGCATTGCGGTCACATTTTATTGGACGAACAACAAAAAAATAACTACAGATTGAAATTGTCAAATCCAAATCTGAGTTATATGATGAAGAAAAATATTGGTAAAAAAATACTGGAAATATGTAAGAAAATCAACAAATGTCCCAATTGTTCTGGAGTGAACGGTTTGGTTAAAAAATTAACAAACGTAAAAGGTACTAGTGGTGGATCTGTTCTAAAGATCATGCACGATCCTTTTAAAGGAAATGAGAAGAATGAAGCCCTTAAACAGCAATTAGGTAAGAATTGAATGATAAAAATTTATCATAACATGAAGTTTTTGACAGCCGAGTTAATGGAAGCTTTACAATCAAACCCAGAATTGAGTTCAATCATAACACCAGCTTCTCTCATTCAAACACTTTCTCCGATAGATGTTTTGAAATTATTCGAACGCATTCCAAAAAGTGACATGTGCCTTCTAGCAATGGATCCGAATAAGTAAGTTATGTGCGAATATGTCTTAATTTTTTTCACTTATCTGCTCTAGTTATAATTTAGGACTTAAATTAAATTTTAATTATTTCACCAATAAATTATTTTTGATAATTTGAACATTATGATTATCTTTTTTGCACAACTTTTTTTTACAGATCGCAACCTAAAGACCTGATATTCACTCGAATGCTCGTACCTCCAGTCTCTATCAGACCTTCTGTAATTTCCGAATTGAAATCTGGAACGTAAGTGTTTGCTATTATTTACTTCAATATTTAACATGAAATACATTTTAGAAACGAAGATGATCTCACGATGCGGCAATCTGAAATAATCTTCATCAACGACGTTATTCGCAGGCACAAATTGTCAGGAGCTTCGGTCAATATGTACCAAGAAGGTTGGGATTTTTTGCAATTACAAACGGCCTTGTATATAAACAGTGAATTATCCGGAATACCCTTAGCGATGATGGTGAGTATTATTACAACCTTTTGTTGTTATTGCATATGATTCTGAATTTTATTGATGTTATTATATTTTATTCATGGTATGTAACACCTACATTGATTAGTCACTTAACATATCAAGCTGCAGATATCACTAAATCTGATAATTTATTTGAATTACAGCCGAAAAAGCCAGGTAGAGGTTTGGTTCAAAGGCTTAAAGGTAAACAGGGTCGATTCCGTGGAAATTTATCCGGAAAACGGGTAGATTTTTCCTCCAGAACCGTAATTTCACCCGATCCCAATTTGGAAATCGATCAAGTCGGTGTTCCGAAACATATTGCGAAAATTCTAACTTACCCGGAAAGGGTAATACAGGCGAATATTGACCTAATGAAAAAGCTTGTGATAAACGGACCGGACAAATGGCCGGGAGCCAATTACGTTCAGCAAAAGGGTTCGGCATTCAAGAAATTTCTCAAGTACGGAAATCGAGAAAAGCTGGCGCAAGATTTAAAGGTGATTATCGCATTTTTATAAAATTGAACAAAAATATTCTTTTCTTCTTTTTGCTATCAGTACGTTCTTTATCTTCTCGTAACTTTTTCAGTTAGGAGATATGGTAGAGAGACATCTATGCGACAACGACGTAGTTCTTTTCAATCGGCAGCCTAGTCTTCATAAGTTATCCATAATGGCTCATCGAGTAAAAGTACATGACCATAGAACATTGAGGTAAGTCATCTATGCTATGATGTGTCTATTGTCTTAAGCCTGGTTCAAACGCGAGGTTGTTTTTAATTTTACATCTGTCTGTGGATTGGATAACGGATCAGTTTTAAATCCAGCGGCGACTGAGCTAAAAGCTGAAAAAAGTCGTACATTTGCAAGATATCTCACAGAACAGAATGCAATTCATAGATATATTTGCACCGTGCGGACGTTCTGAAAGTTGCATTTTGAATTGTGTTTTTTGTTTACAAGATTTAATCAAAAAACGTTCAAGGTTGATGTATTTTGTTTTTTTAGATTCAACGAGTGCGCTTGTAATCCGTACAACGCAGATTTTGATGGTGACGAAATGAATTTACATTTGCCTCAAACCGAAGAAGCAAAAGCTGAAGCTCTAATTTTGATGGGGGTACGCAAAATATACTTTCACCACCATTTAACTTATAAACATCATTTTGCAGAACAAAAGTAACCTAGTTACTCCCCGGAATGGAGAGTTATTGATCGCCGCCACACAGGATTTCTTAACGGGCGGTTATTTACTTACGAGGAAAGACAACTTCTTCGATTTCGCCGAAGCTTCTCAATTAGCCGCCACTTTATCGGCCGGACGAGACACTCACGTCAATATCGATTTGCCACCGCCTTGTATCATGAAAGTAACTAATATTGTAAATTGATGGAACAAAATATTGAACCTTCGTTTTTGCAGCCGGAACGTTTATGGTCGGGAAAACAAATTGTTAGTTTGATATTCCAACCAAATCGCAAGCATCCCGTTAAAGCGAATTTGGAAGCGAAAGGGAAATCATACACGAAAAACAAAGAATTTTGCGTTGTGGACGGCTACGTTTTGATTAGAAATTCGGAGCTGATCGCTGGCACTTTGACGAAAGGCCACTTGGGCAGCGGGGGCAAAAGCGGTAATATTTTCTATGTCATATTGAGAGACTATGGACACGAATTTGCCATTAGGTCCATGTGGAGATTAGGTAAGAATACTCTTGATTTTTATGGTTGCTTTATTTAATGCGATCGATGAATATTTCAGCCAGATTGGCTTCATATTACTTGATGAACGCCGGGTTTTCGATTGGGATTATAGACGTAACGCCTGGTGATGTTTTGGTACAAAAGAAGAATGAATTGTTGCGTTCAGGGTAAGTTAGTAAATGGTTTCTCTTATATAATATGTAGAAACTGAATTGAGTATTTTAGATAATTAATTTTATAGAAAATTTCGTTACCGATCTTTCAAAAATCAAAAACCGGTAATAAGAAATAATTAAATTTATAATTAAAAATGAAAAAGTTTCGCCTTGATTTACATAAATTATAACAATGAGGAATTAAAAGAAGCTATTTCTTTTAGTTATTTGGAATGCGATGCGAGCATCAAACAAATGGCTGACGGTAAATTGCAATGCCAACCGGGTTGCTCGCCTGAACAAACATTGGAAGCCATAATGTTGAGGGAGTTATCATCCATCCGTGACCATGCGGGTCAAGCCTGTATCAATGAGCTTCCACCTACGAATAGTCCGTTAATTATGGCATTATCTGGATCAAAAGGTTCCGTAATCAATATTTCCCAAATGATAGCGTGCGTCGGTCAGCAGGCTCTTAGTGGTAAAAGAGTACCAGACGGATTTGACAACAGGTCACTGCCACATTTTCTACATTTTTGTAAGTATATCAATTAAGGATGCTATGAGAGTAGGTTTGTTTTATGTAATATACAAATATCCCATGTCGCGTTGTTTGTGATTTTACTCTCACACAATTTTATTAAGTTTTCTTTATATATCTCATAAGAAGTGCGTGTAAGATATTTGCACATTTCCAGGTATGTTTATTCTAGATCTATGTTTGTTTCACAAGAGCATCGAAAATAACCAAATACTTCAAGTCACAAAACATAACATGCGAAGTCTGAGTAATTTTTAATGTGTTACGTCTAGTGAGGAGTGAAAAATATTCTTTATGATAGGTCGAGTATTATTACATGCGATTATATATTATATTGAATTCTTTTTCAAAAATTTTAGAATGATTTTAAGCTTTATCCACGATTGCATGTGTGTGATTGACAAATGTAATAAAATTTCTATGACTCAATTAAAGATCTCTTTATTGCCCATGGGCATCTTTATGACCCACGGGCGATAATGAAATGTCAAATATGCTATGTTAACATCGCTCGAACTACTAAATGTGTCATCGAATGTATTTCAAATTAACTGGCGAAACAAATGAATTCACAGTATTTCAGGTGTTTCCACAGTAACACACCAATGCCTACAAAATAATTCTTATTGATAAAAATATAGTGAAGATGGGTCATGTTTGCATGACGTCACGATATGGCGGAAGAAATATAAAACAAGCACTTACTAAGTTATTAAAATATTAAATGTGTAAATCGGGCATAAAGTTCTGTATGCATTTTGGGCCTAACTGGTTTTTATGGGCCTCGGACTTTCGCGCTTCGCGCTTGACCCTTACTACGTAAATAACTTATAAAAACTTTCAACTTCAGAAACTGTTCAAAATGTTTACGTCAAACTCTGGAAACTTTTGTTAATTTTTAAATTTTCTTTTAATATTTTCTTCTTATCTTGAATTCAAAAAATTCCGTTCTGGCGAAAGGAAGATTCCCAGAACATCGTCCTGAAAAATTAAAAATTCTTGTGTAATTAATGGTTTAATAATTTTTACAGCCAGAACGCCTGAAGCAAAAGGTTTCGTAGAAAACAGTTTTTACACCGGATTAACACCTACCGAGTTTTTCTTTCACACTATGGGAGGACGTGAAGGTTTGGTAGATACCGCCGTAAAGACCGCCGAAACCGGTTACATGCAAAGACGATTAGTTAAGGTACGTTTACAAATTAAAAAAAAAACGAAAAATTTCAGTTCATTGTTCATACGATGCTAAAATAACATCATGGAACATAGTTTTTGCGGATAAAGTGCCACAAATTCTGTATTCATTTGATAATTTTGGTTTCAGTCATTAGAAGATCTGGTTGTTCATTACGATGGTTCCGTAAGAAACGCCGAAGGAGATATTATACAATTAAATTATGGTTGCGACGGTTTGGATCCAACTTATATGGAAGGTTGGTCTTAGGGCATTGTCCAGATATGTTACTCAGTGGTTCATATTTTCAGGAAAAGATTGTCCGGTTGATTTCGAGCGAGTCCTTGAGCACGTTAGAGCGAAATGCCCTTATCGCGACGAGGTGTCCCTAACCAGCGACCAAATTAGAAGGGCAACCGACGCGTTCCTCGCCACCGGAGCACTTAACCAATGCAACCGTGATTTCCGATTTGAATTGAAGTAAGTTCTTCAAAATTATCTGCTTGCAAGTTGTCATACAAATTTATTTCCAGAGATTTCATGATGAAAATCGCAACCAAAGTGGAACGCATTGAAAAGTTATTAGGCGACATGCCGGTGGCCAGAGAGATCCATCGTTTAACATGCAGTCAGTTGGTAACGTTTCTCGAAACGTGCGGTCAGAAGTACACGCGATCCATCATCGAACCGGGCACAGCGGTCGGAGCGTTGGCCGCTCAAAGCATTGGCGAACCAGGCACCCAAATGACATTAAAAACGTTCCATTTCGCCGGAGTAGCCAGCATGAATATCACGCAGGGAGTACCGAGGATCAAGGAGATCATAAACGCGAGTCGAAATATCAGTACTCCAATCATCCAAGCGGCCCTAACCAATCCCAAAGATTTGGAGTTTGCGAGGGAGGTGAAGGGTCGCATTGAAAAGACTACTTTAGGACAAGTGAGTTCTTACAAATGCACGAATATTACAACTTTTCAATTTGGATCATTTCTTTTTCTCTAGATTTCAGCTTTTATTGAAGACGTCGTACACAAACACGAAACGTTCCTGCTCATCAAATTGGCTGATGAACGTATCAACTTTTTGCGATTGGAAATAAATGCGGAAACTGTCCGTTACAGCATTTGTACATCGAAATTGAAATTAAAACCGCAAGACGTAAAAGTCCAAAGTGACACAATTATAACAATCCATCCTAATCGAAGCAAACACTCGACAAGACTGAATTTTTCTATGCAAGAGTTGAAAAAGGCTTTACCCAACGTTGTTGTAAAGGTTGTTACAGACTTATTATTTGGCGGAAATTCAATATGTTTATGATGTTCAATTTTAGGGTCTACCGACTGTTAATAGGGCTGTGATTGGTAAAGATGAAAGTTCAAAAGAACTAACTTATAATTTGTGCGTGGAAGGTGATAACTTGAGGGAAGTTATGGCGACATATGGAATCGATGGACGGAAAACATACTCAAATAATATAATGGAAGTTTATGCAACGTTGGGTATTGAAGCAGCTCGGTAATATTTTGTCACAACAGTTATGACCTGGTGTTAATTTATTTGATAATTTTAGGGAGACAATAATGCGAGAAATAAAAATGGTTATGGAAAATCACGGTATGAGCGTGGATTTTAGACACATGATGTTATTGGCGGCTCAAATGACCCATACGGGCGAAGTTTTAGGTATTACTAGATATGGATTATCAAAGATGAAACAGTCTGTCTTGAATCTTGCCTCTGTAAGTACATATTTTATCTCATTTCTCAAAAAAAATTTCGAATATCTCTATCTTTCAGTTTGAGAAAACAGCTGATCACCTTTTTGACGCTGCATATTACGGACAAGTTGACAAAATAAATGGTGTTTCTGAAAATATCATCATGGGAATGCCAGCTCCTATTGGAACCGGTATTTTTAAACTACTGAACAAACCGATGCGGGTTGAGGAGAATCCCGACACTAAACCACTGCTGGTCGCAGATGCTATGTAAAAATATGAACAAATAATATAGGATTTTAATTTTTAATAGATATAATTAAAGTTTTAAGATTCTTTTTTCTGATTAACCAGCTCTCTTAGACCATTAGTAGCTTCTGTAAGACTGTTCTCCAAGTAAGTTTTATTAGTTTCCAACAGATTTATTTTCTCTTCAGCGGCCGTTTGTTTGTTTTTAAGGTTGCTGCGCACTGTTTCTATGGGTGTCGCAACAAACATTCTTCCTACAAATTCGTAAGTTTTCGTGGAATCACTTAAAGTTGATATTTCCCTAAAATCGAAATTCTTAATGAAAGAAATTGTTTACAGAAATTTTTACCGTTCGGTGAAAAGGGCGTGTTGTTTGGTTTTCTTTAAATTTTCGATTTGAAAATCAGCCAGTTTCAATTTTTGGGCCGTATCGATTTGTTTCTCTTGAAGTTCGGCGAATGCCTAGATTTTGAAATTGGACATAAACTCGTGAAAATGCCTTATTAATATTACCTTCTTCAGTTCTAAATCCACTTTCGACATGATTTCAATACAGACTGATACAGACCAAAAAAGGTAAACAGGAAATTGAAATAGGTTAAACCACAGACACGACGATATGTTGTGAAATTGTTGTATGTCAGACAGAAATTAAGGTATGTCTACACTACCCTTCTATTATGCATATATCCTCATTTTGGAAATTTGTCTCTTATATACAGATTCAGAATGGTCTGTTACAATAATGATGATCGGCCGGTTATACTAAGAATTCATTGAATTATTCATCCTTTCTTTATAAATGACAAGCACAGAGTAATCTTTTTTATCAAGGTCATCAATTTGAACTACTAAGACATAAGAACTACTATCGGAAAAGTTACAGGTCACCTGAACTAATCGCGGAAAAACTACAAGTCAACAAAACTACTGAGATGCTCTTTTCACTCATATGTTTCTTGTCTCGAATTTTGAAAAAAATTTCCAAATTTTATCTAACATGAATCCTATGTTACTGGTAATTCTGGCGAATGTTGTGCAAATTTCCGAATGTATATGTAACGAAAACATACTCTTTTGACTCCTATGTTCTTGGTACCTCCGTCGAATTTTTGGCAAAATTTTCGGCAAAATTCGACAGAGGTACCGGGAACATAGGTACCAGGAACATATGAGTCAAAAGAGTGTGTCACGAAAACATGCTCTTTTGACTCCTATGCTCCTGGTACCTCTGCCGAATTTTCAACAAATTTTTCGGCAAAATTTGACGGTGGCACCAGGACATAGGAGTCAAGAGAGTATATTTTCGTTACACACTATTTTTACTCTTATGTTCCTGGTACCTCTGTCAAATTTTGCCGAAAATTTTGTCAAAAATTCAACGGAGGTACCAGGAACATAGGAGTCAAAAGAGTGTGTAACGAAAACATACTCTTTTGACTCCTATGTTCCTGGTACCTCTGTCGAATTTTTAACAAATTTTTCGGCAAAATTTGACGGATGTACCAGGAACATAGGAGTCAAAAAAGTATATTTTCGTTTCATACTCTTTTGATTCCTATGACTAAAATTGAAAATTTCGTTTATAATTCACCAAAACTACCAGGAACAACAATATTTGCTGTCTGAATGGCCAACTGCCGAGGACATTAAAAAAAGAAAAGAAGAATATTTTGACCGGTACAGAATAGATTAATCAGTTTGTAGTTCTCCAGGTCAGTAGTTCATTCAATTTGTAGTTTGCTTTCTAATAGTTCATTCGATTTGTAGTTTTGCTTCCTGGTAGTTCAGCCTCAGATTATCGTAGTTTAAATGACTCAAACAAAAAATAGTGTGCAAAAACATTTAACCTCTAAAAATTGAACCTCAAAACTTTTCTGTTCTGTGATGTTCTGTTATGAAAAGTACGTGTTTAAATAATTTAATAGAGATGGATTTCTGGGAAAATGTTCTTCACAAACCAACAAAAATTGTTGCTCCAATGGTGGACGCGAGCGAATTACCGTGGAGAATATTGAGTAGACGATACGGCGCTGAATTGTGTTATACACCAATGTTGCACAGCTCGATTTTTGCTAAAGATCCCAAGTATCGTAAAGAAGCATTAGCTTCTTGCGATGAAGACAAACCACTAATCGTTCAGTTTTGTGGTAACGATCCTCAAACTATGTTAAAAGCAGCTAAGCTAGCTGAGGATTATTGTTGTGCGATTGACATAAATTTAGGATGTCCTCAAGCAATTGCGAAACGTGGACACTACGGTGCTTTTCTACAAGACGAATGGAGTTTAATTGCTGACATGGGTATGCTAACGACTCTTATTGATGAAGGCTCAGTTTGAAATTTTCCAGTGCAGACACTGAAAAATAACTTGAAGGTTCCTGTCACATGTAAAATAAGAAGATTCGACACTATAGAAAAAACAATTGAATATGCAAAAATGCTAGAGAATGCTGGATGTGCAATATTAACTTTGCATGGGAGGACAAGAGAAATGAAGGGACCTCTAACAGGAATTGCAGATTGGAGCTTTGTGAAAGCAGTAAAGTGAGTTGCATTCAAGAGGGAAATATTACCAATATTTCTTCAAATACTGCACCTGGCTCCCTACTATTTTCTACAACAGACCCCCTATTTTTTACCATATATACTTTTCAAGATGAAAAAATGATCCATTTTCGCATTTGTCCCTTTTTCTCCAAAAAACCATTTATTTGAACTCAGGAGCCTGTGAAAAAATTTAGAAACAAAAAACTATTCTTTATAAACCCTCCAGACCACACTTCCATTCTCCTGTTCTCCGATTTACTTGAAAAAACCTACCGAAAAAAATCTGCTTGCACGAACATACAGCGCTCCACGATCTAAAGGTGCCGTAATATAGAGGTTATACAATCATATATAACAAAACTCGTTAGTTGTCAATGATACTGATATAAATGTTGTAACAGGAATGCTCTAAATATACCAGTCATATCGAATGGTAACATCCAATGTCTTCAAGATCTACACAGATGTCTCGAGGAAACAGGAGTGGACGGTGTGATGTGTGCCGAAGGAAATTTATACAATCCCGCCCTTTTTCAAGGTGTAAATCCACCGTGTTGGGAACCAGCAGAGGCTTACTTGGACTTAATCGAACAGTATCCTTGTCCACTATCATATGTACGTGGCCACCTGTTCAAATTATTCCATCATATGTTAGTATTCAAAAACTTTCCAAAAATTATCAACAATCTGTTTTTAGTTTATCTTCTCCAGAAAACAACGAGCTAAGGATTCGTTTAGGTTCTGCAAATAATACACCTGCATTCCGACTTATAGTTTCCGAAATTAAAACCATTTATCTTCCATATCATGAAGGCCAGAAAGTTTGGCAAAAAACACACGACACAGATTCCCAAAATTTAATTCTGCCACCATGGTTCTGCCAGTCTTATGAACGAATGGAGCCGGATGAGCATAAAAGGAAATTAGAGGATACCATGAAATCCGACAGTGACTCACCTTGCATTAAGCGAGAGTTTCAAGACTCGGAAGGCAATCCAATTAGCAGGAAAAGAATGAAAAAATTGAGGCGGATTAGTCGACGACCTGAGAAAGGAGTTGTCTCTGAAAAATCGCTATTGAAATGTAGCAACTGTGCAAATCCATTGGTGAGATCGATTTAACAAAGGTTGAATATTGTTAAGATATCTTTTTTAGGGTTCGAAGTGCAATTATCAGTTATGTAGAAAGTGCTGCAGAGATAAATGTTACATTGAAAATTTGGATTGCGTTGGGCATCGGATTCTTGTGAAAACAAGTCGTGAAACGGCTAAATATCGCGAGGCGCAGAGAGAGATGAACAATTTTTCTCTTTTTATGAATGATTCTGTCGAATAAATCTTATTTTCAAAGAGTTTTTAAGCATTTTTCTTCACCGACTGCTCTAGTGCGTTATAAAGATAAGATCTTTGTACCCTTATTACCAATCTTTAATATCGGTCACAAAACAACCAATTGATTGTCAGATAGATAGGACATGGTGAATATTAAAGGAGAAATAAAACTAAATTAGCATAAATTTATTAAACATCTTAACGATTATAATAATTCAACATTGAAATGCTGATGTAGTCGAAATGTTTTCTTCTTTGATACCTAAGACGTACATCACATTGATTTTTAGAATGGACGAGTACAAGCACCACTGATCGAGTTAACTGATGAACTCTGTCGGGACGGAGAGGCGGGATTCGAGAGACCGCTCTCGCGTATCGGTGATAACGCCGGCGTTTTCGTCGGCCGATGTACGGCGCCGCGTTTTCGTCTTTTGTACTGTGGTGGCGTGGAGCGTAGTTGCTGTTGCTCGAGGGCGGCTAGTGCGTTTGCTAATTCTCGTTCACCGATCGTGCGGCGACGCTGCCTACCGATTAGCGGTGTGGGCGGAACGGAGAGGAGACCGTCGATCGTCTGGATCTCTGATGGTTGTTCCTCAGTACTCTGCTGATTCGTTTTGTTAATGCTACAGTTGCTGCTTGGATGGCTGTTTCTTGTGCGATTTATTCCTAGATTGCCTGAAAAACATATTAGATATCGCGTTTGATCGAAAAATTAACAATTACTCCAAATCGATTGATAAAACTTCTTCGTCTTTGTTGAAAATTCAAGTGTTAAGTATCAAAAATTGGTATTTGAATTTCTGTAGTGATCATCATTTTACGGAAAAACGGTTTTCATCAAACGAAAAGGAAATCCTTCTCGAATAATGTAAACCGAAAACCTATTGTTTGGGTGTTTTCAAAGGTTTATTCTTTTTAATATTAACAAATTTGATGAGTACTTTAAATAGCTATTTATTGTATGGTTTGTTCGTTTATTTCGGAAATTTGTTGCCTCCATCTTCGCTTTGATTATACTGTCTATTTTGAAGGTATATCTTGCTCATTTAAGAGTTGTCCTGGCTTGTAAGTCTATTTTGTTTTTTTTTGGCCTCGCATGTCACATGTTTATATTTACTCCTCTGTATATTTTGCGTATCTCATTTTGGTCCGTTTCATCGGGCGTTAAAGGTTTCATGCCCCCATTTCACTGTCTATTTTGGAGGTGTCCCGTGTCTATTTTGGCTTCAATTCTTTTGTCGATTTTGGAGGCACCGCACATTTAGTTTGGGTTTGTATGGATTATATATTTTGGATGCACTACATGTCTATTTTGTTTTTGTTTTGTCCATTTCTTGAAGTTATCACGTGTCTATGTATTATGACTTCTGCGTGATTATTTAAGAGATTTTGATGTTTTATGGGTTGTGTTTCATCTATCTATTATTGAGGTTTTGTGTGTTTTATTTCGCTTTTTTTCGCCCGTTTATTTTGTAGTTTGTTTCTTTGTTCTAGTTTGTATATCTCTATTTTGACTTTGATTTCATTGTCTATTTCGGCTTTACATTATGCGCCTGTTTATTTTGAAGGCATCAGGTATTTGGTTTGAGTCTATTTCGTTTGAATACTTTGGGTATTTTACATTTTCTTATCTCTTCCTGAAACGTATCGCGTGTCTATTTTGCGTATCTCAATTTGGTACGTTTCGTCGGATGTTTCACTCGTTCATTATGTTTGTTTCTTTTAACTATATTAAAGATTTCATGTTCCCATTTCGGCACACTGTCTATTTGGAAGGTATCGGATGTCTATTTCAGCTTCAATTTGTTTGTCGATTTAGTGTTGTCTGTATGTTTTGGGTGCGCTGCTTGTCTATTTTGTTCTTGTTTTATCTATTTCTTGAAAGTATCATGTGTCTATATATTATGTGATTATTTAGGAGGTTTTTGTGTATCTTATTTGAGTTTGTTTCATCTGTCGATTATTGAGATTTCGTGTGTTTTATTTAGGTTCGTTCCGCCCGTCTATTCTGTTGTTTGTTTTTTTTTAGTCTATTTTGTAGAATTCACATCTCTATTATGACTATGATTTCATTATCTATTTTGGAAATCTCGGATATCTATTTCGGCTTCAATTTGTTTGTACATTTAGTTTGGGTTTGTTTTGTCTGTATATTTTGGTTGTGCTACATGCCTATGTTTTTGTTTTGTCCATTTCTTGATAGTATTACGTGGGTATATATTATGCGTTCTGCGAGCTATTATTTGGGTTTATTTCATCTGTCTATTATTGAGGTTTCGTGTGTTTTATTTGGGTTAGTTTCGCCCGTTTATTTTGTAGTTTGTTTCTTTGTTCTAGTTTGTAGATTCCCCGTCTCTATTTTGACTTTGATTCCATTGTCTATTTTGGAAATCTTGTACGTCTATTTCGGCTTTACATTATGCCTCTGTCTATTTTGAAGGCATCATGTATCTGGTTTGAGTCTATTTCGTTTGAATATTTTGGGTCTTTTACATGCTAATTACTTGTGTTCCGTCTATGTGTTTCCCAAAGATTGTGGGTTTGTTTCACCTGTCCATTATAGAAGTTTCGCCTATTTAATTTTCTTTAATTTCGTTTCGGAGATTTTGGATTTCTATTTAGACTATGATTGGTGTCTATTTTGGAGGTATTGGGTACCTATTCTTGGTTCATTTTGTCCGACTATTTTAGAGGTTTAAAAGTCTATTTTGTATTTTCTTATCTCTTCCTGAAACGTACCGCATGTCTATTTTGCGTATCTCATTTTGATACGTTTCGTTTCATTCGTTCATTATATGTTTGTTTCTTCTAACCATTTTAAAGATTTCATGGTCCCATTTTGGCACACTGTCTATTTGGGAGGCATCGGATGTCTATTTCAGATTCAATTCTTTTGTTGTCTGTATGTTATGGATGCACTGCATGTCTATTTTGTTCTTGTTTTATCCATTTCTTGAAAGTATCATTATTTGCTTATTTATGACGTTTTTGTATATCTTATTTGGGTTTGTTTCATCTGTCTATTATTGAGATTTCGTGTGTTTTATTTAGGTGTGTTTCGCCCATTTATTTTGTTGTTTGTCTTTTTGCTCTATTTTGTAGATTTCACATCTCTATTGTGACTTTGATTCCACTATCTATTTCGGAATTCTCGGATGTCTATTTCGGCTTCAATTTGTTTGTCGATTTAGTTTGGGTTTGTTTTGTCTGTATATTTTGGATGTGCTACATGTCTATGTTTTTGTTTTGTCCACTTCTTGATACTATTACGTGGGTAAATATAATGTGTTCTGCGAGCTATTATTTGGGTTTATTTCATCTGTCTATTATTGAGATTTCGTGTGTTCTATTTGGGTTTGTTTCGGCTGTTCATTTTGCAGTCTGTTTTTTTGGTCTATTTTGTAGATTCCACGTTTCTAGAATCAGTTTTGTTCCATTGTCTATTTTGGAAATCTCGTTTGTCTATTTCGACTTTACATTAGTCGTCTGTCTATTTTGGAGGTACTGAGTATCTACTTTGGGTTTGTATATTTTGAATCGTTTGCATATCTCTTACGTTCCGTGTATGTCTTTCTCGAAGATATTGCACTGACATATTGGTTGGGCCCTTGTTTCAGATGGGAGGTTTTGCGTGTTTTATTTGAGTTTGTGTCGTCTATCCAATTTTCGTTAGTTTCGTTTTGAAGATTTTACCTCTTTATTTAGACTTCGATTCGTCAGTCTATTTTGTAAGTATTGGTTATATATTTTGGGTCCATTTTAAATAAGTGATGGTTGAGGACGATACTTGATGTAACTTCATCTTCAATTAACCAAGTGAAGATTTGAGATTTACACAAATTTATTTTTAAAAACGTTCTAGCCGTTCGCCCTTTGTCCAGAAACTGCAGTCGTACGTCGTTAAAAATAAATTTGCGTAATTCTCAAATCTTCACTTGATTAATATTTTGGTTCCGTCGGTCTGCATATTTTGGAGGTTTAGCATGTCTATTTGTTTCATTAATTTCTCGAAGCTATCACGTTTTTATCATATTATGGGTGTGGTGTGTTTAACGTGGAGGTTTGATGCGTCTATTTTGGAGGTAAGGCGTGTCTATATCGGTTTTAATTTAGGAGATTAATTATTCTTCGAAAGTATTGTGTTCGATTTTGTTCCTGAGTGTAAATTGAAACCCGCGCGTACCTCCTGTCTCCCTACTTGAATTGTGTTTCAGGAATGACATTAAGAAAACTAAAAATAGATTTTATCGATTTTCATTTTGTTTTGATTCATTATGAGAGAATGTTCCTCACTTGGAAACCAACTGCGTCCTATTTCTTTTGTTCTTATCCATCACATCCGACGTTGGAAAATTGTTTTCATCGATTGACACAGTGGAAAATTCATTTTTCCACCGGATGTAAGTCACGCATTAAAAATGATAGTACGTAGTCACGCGATGGTTTATTTTCGGTTGAATGTCCCCCTAACAGGTGAATCGTTATCAGGAAGAATCGATTTAATACAATAGAGTATAGGGGTGAAGAAACGTCGAGGATCAAATATAAAGTCGATGACCGTTTCTATACTTACTCAATACTCGGAACAAAACGCGAAACTTCTCCCTGGACCAGCGGGTGTGCGGTCGAGTGTGCGGGCGACCGTTTAACGTCGGATACTTTGTCACTGCTTTGCGTCGGCAAAGTGAAATCAAACATCGGTTACCGGTCGGACTCTGACGATCGTCCGGACTGTCCGGTACTGCCGCGCAACAGTTCCATCTGTTTTTGGACTTCTTCGTCCGACTTCCTTCGGGCGAAACGGTGTTTTTTGGTACGACGCAAACTTGGCAATCTTGCGGCGTGGTCGGTGGAGTTGGTGTTGGCTCCGCACAGCCTGTGAACGTTTCTTCCAGAACTGCGCACGCGATGAAAGTTCTGCGAGAGGAACGATTGTCGCACGATAAGTCGGCCGGTCGCCGATGGAGATGGCTGCGAGATTCCAATCGGTCGGTGGTCGGTTCTGGCGCAACAGCCGCCTGCTCGTGACGTTGCTGCCGAATGTATTCGTAAGTGGTTAATCCTAAAAATGAGATGTAAATGTGGAAGAAGCACAAATGAAGTAGGAGGCCAGTCGTAACGATGGCCAAAACGCCCACTATCGTCGCTATGGCGATGAAAGTCGCGTCACCGGACGGCAAAGAGGACGGTCGGTTGACTGACGAGTTATCGGTCTTGTCCAGATCAAACTCGCGCACAGCCAATTCGGCAAAAGCGAGGAACGCGACGAAACCCGCGGCCGCTATCGCTGTCGAGACACACATCAGAAATTGAACGTAGTTCCTCGATCCTACGCAGTGATTTAACCACTTGCAATGATGATCAAAACCGGCCACGCACTTGTTGCAGCTGGAACAATGTTTGGTCCTCGAGTCGGACACTTCGATGCGGCACAAGTTGCAAAAACCTCCTTCGATCACGCGCGAATGCTTCGTTCGGTCCAAGGGTGGCACCGGACCAGGACGAAGACGTCGTAGAGCCCGCTCAGCGGGATCGACGATCGCCGCGGAGGAATGTGCCACCAAATGGGCTAACAGTAAACATACAAGACCGGCGAGCGCGTGGGGCTGCAAACCGTCGGGAAGCGCGGGGACCAAAACTGTAAAAGCGGCGGACGACAGACCGACCAGCCCCAACCAGCCGGACACTTGCAGAGGGTGCAAGGGCGGCTGAAAGCCGTGCTGACGGCGTACCTTGCGGCCGCCGCCGCCTTCAACGACCACCGACATAGTGCGTCGGCACCCCCATTCTCGGCGACTTGGGGGACACACCTCCGGCACACTCCGATGTCACGTGCACACTGGATACGGATGCATCCGTTGCCGCGACGGGAACTTATCGATCGGCGTCGCGGCGCTTTCAGCGGTTAATAAAGGTCGCGTTGGAAACGCCGACTGTTGGCTAAGGTGCGAATGATCATAAGCGTCGCGAGAAGCAGAATTCCTGGATTCATAATGTTGAAGAATACTACATTATAGTAGCCAGAAGGACGATTTCGGGATCTCCACTTTTAGATAATCACGACGTGAACGATCACATACACTTTCTTTGGATTTTAACCTCCTCTGCGGTGCTATTGTATAATTGTATAATAATGAGCCAATAAATTGTAGATAATTGATCCATATTTCTATATTTGTATAACATCTTGCTGTTTACGTTAAACTCTCTTCTTTTTCATCTAATTTATGTTGTTCAGCTACAGAAAAGTGTAATTTTCCTTGATGCCGCCCATGTGAGTTCAGCAACTCGGCTCGCGCCTGGCAACCACGAAAATATCTGCAGAGATTCATGAAATCCCCATAAAGCGAAATATAGATCTTGGACTTTAAAGAAATTGAAATGGGAAACATGAATGTTCACGAACTTGAATGGACCTGCTGGAATGGAGGTTTCAATTCCAGACATATCGGCGAAGGCTGCCGTCGACGTCTCGAGCCTCGCTGGGGCGTGGTCCAAAACGCTGGCAAACACTTGTTGCACAACTGTCCTTTTACTTCGTGTCTATTTATGTAGCAGAAAAAGAGCATCTTGGAACTCGATGTTGTGATCATGATGCAATTACGAAAACTCAGCAACTCGTGACTTTTCAAAATGAAAATTGCGTTTTGTGGAGTTTCGGCGTAGAGTTTAGTTCTTTTTAGTTTCACTGTGCATAAAGTTCAGCTAATCCAGTGGCTGTGACTTTGCTCCTACTGCCATATTACTGCAGCATCACCATAAACATATATCATGTCTGTCACATTGATCAGTGTCACTGTAGCTCCTTGACGTGCAGTAGCAAATAACTTGCTTCATTCCTGATACGTCTTCTGGTGTTCAACTCAAACTTGCGACACACCATGCCAACTGCGACCATTATGTGCCCTTTAGTGCCGATTATCAACTAAGTGCACTTCGGATGGCCCTCATTGAGTAATAAACCGAGAGAATATTTCATATCGATTTTTCTCAAAACCTGTGCATCTGGGCTATATGATCTTTCTGCAAGAAAACATATCATAGTTTATGAATGTGATGCATACTTTGTAAAAAAATAAAAGGTAAAAAATTTTTCAGTAAAAATAACCTTTACCCCCCCAATAAGATACGTCTATGCTTGACTTGGGAAAAATTCATTCAAACCATTCGATGCGTATTTTTGATATTAGCCATGGTTTAAAATTTCAATACTTTTGATGGAGCCGTTTTGGAGATATGTGTCCAAAAGTGTTGCCTGGACGTCATCTTCAGCTCCTCAACTAAGCATTTTTGAATTATGTAATTTTGATCGAATCGACCTAAAATAATGTCTAGAGCATCCAATAGAAGTTTGTCGGTCTAATTATGGGACACGCTGTATATGTGTTTGTGTATTGTGCAAAAAAAGTCCTCCAATTAACTTCCTAATCTGGTTCCGATCACCAGTGATCTGTATGCGTGTTAGCTATATCGCAAGATTGTGAATGTCAAATCGTATCAAAAATTTATTCTTCTCCAACTAGTAATTCCATGTTGCTGTGTTGAATTTCTCCATGAAAATTAATTATATTACTGGATGGAACCACGTGCTCAGTTTGCCTGGAATATTTCTAGTATTTGATCAAATCGAGTGAAATTTGATAATAGATATAGCTTTAAGTAAGTCAGTTTATATTGTTTATATTGTTAGGTATGTCAGTGCGTCATTCGAGTTATGCTGTGCTGCGTCGGAAAATGAGAAAAATTTCACAGAAAACGTTGAAAACAACATTTTTTACAAAAAATACATTATTATGTATGCTCTACGCTTGCCCAGCGAACGAAGTGAGCGGGCGTAGAGCCGTATATTTTGCCGTCGCTACACGATCAGGGTAAAAATGCATGTGTATGTGTGTGTTAATTATAGTCTATTCACGCTACAAGCTAAACGGCGGCACGTAGAATGACGAAATTTTCGAAAAAAACGAACGTTAATAGTCTCCATGTCTGGTTCCTTATTCGATGGCAATTGGAAAATTCATTCTCCAAATATAAAAGAAAAACTGCCGATTTTTTGGGACTTTTCTGCTACCTTATTTTCATAAAATTTGAAATCAATTTTTATCAAAACCAGAGCATCTGGGCGATATCACACAAGAGCACCTTTCTTCAAGAGAAAATATCATAGTTTATGAATTTGTTGCAAAACTTGTGAAAAAATGAAAGGTCAAAAAGTTTTTAGTAAAAATACCCTTGGCCCCTCCAAATTGATACGCCTGTGCTTAACATAGAAAAAATTCACTCAAACGAATCGATGCGTATTTTTGGAATTAGCCCAAAATCTACAATTTCAATAGTTTTGGTGAAGCCGTTTAGGAGATATATGACAAAAAGTCTTGACTGGACGGCCTAAAATAATGTCTACAACATCAACTAGAAGTTTGTCAGTCTAATTATGGGACAGCCTGTATGTATATATATTGCACAATATATTTGATATATGATAACTCACTCGATTTGAGTGCAGAAAAAAATACTTTAGAATGTGAATGAAGGGCCCAAAGCAACTCCAGAAAAACGTGCCCTCCCTTTTGAAGTGCTTGGTATCAGGGGCCATCGGGGACGTAGCGTGTCGTTGTTTCAAATCAATAAAAAAAACAACATGTTTGTTATTTTTCAGTAGAGTAATTTTGTGTTCTGCTACGAAATTCGTTGGAAATTCCTGTAACGATAATTACAAAAAGATTATTAACTGAAATCAACTTCGTCATCCGGAAAAAAAGCAACGTCTAGGTGAAGAACGGTACAGGTGGAAAATTCTACCGGGCAACAACGAATCCGACGCCGGATTTTCCGTTCGAAAAGGGGAGGTGGGGAGTCGGCGTTCACACCCGTCCTTATAAATTTACCGTCGCCTTCCGTCAAAATATCACATACCGGATAGAAACATACGAATACGTGCATTTGTCACTATTTTGCATGTCGAGATCGTATTTGCCTTTCAAATTAAATTGTTCGTCAAAGTTTGCTACGCTCGAATAGTTCGTGGCCATTTAGAATTGCGCCTCAATTCTAATATATTTACTAAAAAAAAAACTGTTTAATGTTGCGAAATGATCGTTCTGCTCGGGATTATTCTCATTTCGAGAGTGGACTCAGTGACCATCGCGGGGTTGTCTTTACCGTCTACATACGCGACCGCGGCTCATAATCGCATCTCAGTCGCCCTTCTCGGTTTTAAGGTAAGCCTATTTGAAAACACGATTTTTTTTGCGAACGTGACTAAAGAAAAAACCCATTTTTTGATTTTATGTCCGGTCGTTTCATTTCTTTTTAAATAAACTAGTTTATTTACCTACGTCAGAGTTTTTAGGTGAAAACCGCAGACGGTCAAAAAAAAGTTTGTTTTGGACACTCCAATTTTCATATATTTAAGGGCAATTGCGAGTAAACGGGACGGAACTGGTTGTTAAAAATGTATAAAACTGCAACATATTAGCATTGTTCATAAGTTGCAAATGTAACCGACTAAAATGATTCCGGTTGGAATCGGAGTTTGAGTTGCGAATGACAATTTTACGTTGAATTTTTAAACTATGATGCAATTCGCCCGTATTCGATTTGCATTAAACATAAATCTAACATTTATCCGACAATTATAACGAGAACGCGTCGCGGTCGTTACGAAATATTGGTCGTTGGCAAAGTTTCGAAATCGTTCGTAACTGTGGGTTTTCTTCTATGATTTTCGGAAACCAAAGGACAACGGCATCGGCGAAGACGACCTGGATTTTTTTTCGAAGGAGGAGAAATTTTTTTCAAACCGACTGAACGCGGAGCGTCATCGTGCCACTTGGGACAGGGAAAGCCAGGAACTTTTGGAGACTTACGTCTTGGTAAAAACGGTCAAACAGAGGAATAAAAGATACGTTGGATGTGAGTTCAAATTGTTTTCGTAACTATAATAATAACAATAATATTTTATTCATTTTGCTCATCACGAAAAAAACGAACGAAATTTTCCATGAGAAATCGATTCTCCATATTATTCATGACTAAAGGCGGAGGGAAAGGAACTCTGGATTTACCAAGTGCATGTTGTATCTCTAAAATGAAATCGGCGTACGGTTATGTTCCAAGAAACAATATTTGTTATAATGGTTACGCGCCTCATTAAAAAGATGAAATTTCTACAAGCAGCCACAAAATACTTTTAGATTTGAGTCAACTTATGCCAACTTTTTCTTTCTGGTTAGCTCTGAACAAGCAGTTATAAAAATATCACGGCGGTACAAAACCATAAAATTTATTTTGAGTGTGCATAAAATCTTCGAACTTCAAACCAAATAATTCACAGAAAACGGGTATCCCCAAATTTCAGCAGTGTTGTGAAAGATTCCAAAAGCCGTCGAGTGATAAATAGATAGAAATAAGATCACCCCCTGGCTGAGGTGGCAAACCCTTAGCGAATCTTTAATGATGGTCAAGTGACACATGGGTGTGAGAGGTTCCTTATTTCTTTGTAAATTGAATTGACAGGAACAAAACCTAAAATAGTTTTCGCCAATTGAAGAGAAAAATAATGAAACATTAAAAAAAGTAATAAAATGTAATAATAATAATAATGAAAATGTAAGATCTTCACTGATACTATAAACAAATACACTTCGACAAAGTTAATATTCGAAGAAAAATAAAACCAAACACACATTTTAATGACAAACAAATGTTATATACAGTAGAATGAGGGAAGTCAGAAGTTTATATGATTCAGAATTTTTTAATCAAAATCGACACTACTTTGTTTTAATAATAAAAGGACAAATATATGTCATTCTTTATTTCATAAGAAGTAGCACTAATAGCAATCGAGTATCTTTTCCAGTAACTATACGAATCTCCGATTTTTTTGGTGATCCAGGTTTATTTTAAACAATTTACAATATTAAGGACGTTTCTATCTTTGTCAACTATCTAAAATAAAATAATTCACTTATGAAAATGGAAAACGAATTTGATATTGAGAATATCTTACCAGAAAGTTCAATGACGTTTAATATTCGTTCAAATGTTCGAAATTATATGGAACGTATCGTTATAGTACAAAAGAATATATTTTGTACTTAGTCCCTTTATGTCAATTTTATCATTTACAACATCTTTTTCGTTTTCTTTTATATGTATCATTTCAAGAATTTCTCTAGATTTAACGTTTTTTTCTGTTGCTAAAATACTGACGTTGTTGTAATCAAATTCATGGTTTGTTTGATTTTTTATGCTTGTTTAGTGCGGTTTTGGCTGTTTTCGAATATTTATGGGCTTTCATTCTGTGTGTAAGTCGTTGGGAAGTTTGTCCGATGTATAATTTGTTACAGTTCGTTCATACAAGGAATTTTGTATACTACATGTGATCGTTTTTCTTTAGAAATTTTGCTTTTGAGTTTCGTATGAATTAGTTTTATTTGATTTTGAGGATTGTATGCAATTTGAATATTGTACCGTTTCATTATTTTTGAAATTTTTTCTATTAGTACGGGATTGTAAGGAATTGAAATATATTTCTTTTATGTGACAGGAAAATTAGTTGATGTTTGATTCTAAAATTTATGAGTTCGTTCTTTGATAATTTTCTTTATGATATAATCAGTGTAATCGTTTTGGGTAAATATTATTTTCACTTTACTCAGAATTTCTGTACGGAATTTGGGAGATGTAAGCGCTATTGCTCTGTCTACAAAATTTTTTGCTATGCTTATTTTTTGTGACTGATGATGTGAAGAATGAAAATTTATAAGTCTGTCTGTTGATGTATTTTTTCTGAACCATTTTGTCTCAAGTTTGTTATTTTGTCGGATTGTTGTCATCCCCGCGAAATTAATTTGATTATCTTTTTCTTCTTTTAAAATGAATTGTAGTTTGGAATTATAATGATTAAAACTATTTACAATTTTATTCATTTCTTTTGGGTCAGCTATTAACAAACAGTCGTCAACGAATCTCTTGTATAGTGTTATTGTGAAATTACCTTCACTTAAAATTTTTTCTTCGAGATGTTTCATAACGACTTGAGCTATTACACTCGAAATTGGACTACCCATTGCAACTCTGTCGATTTGTTGGTGAAATTGGTCTTGATATTGAAAGTAATAAGTATTAAGTGAATAAAGTAAGGATTCGATGAAGTCTTTTTTCGGTATCATTGTGAAATTTTGACGTTGCGTCCAATTTTCTTTTATAATATCAGCTACGACCTTGTTTGGAATATTTGTATAAAGCGAAATAACGTCTAGAGAAAATAATTTATGAGTTTCGAGGATCAAAATTTCGTTTAATTCTTTTTTTAGTTGTTGAGAATTTTTCATATAAAACATGTTTCTGTTTGTTATATTTGAGATAATTTTTCCAAGGTGTTTCGAAATATTGTAAAGAGGAGATTGGTTATAAGAAACTATAGGACGAAAAGGCATGTTTTCTTTATGAATTTTGGGAAGGCCGTATATTCTTGGAGGTATGCTGTTAATTAATTGTTTGTATAAATAGTCAGAAATGAAATTTTTGGATTTCCATTTTTTGACCAAATTGTTATTTTCTTTTTCAATAGTGGCTGTTAGATCCTTTTTAATTTTGTTGTAAGTGTTAGTTTGTCCTAGGATTTCATTCATTTTTTCGATGTATTGTTCTTTGTCTTATTTACTCCTTCGGTGTTTCGGCGGGTCGAACGAAATGAATGAACACAGAAATAACAATAGACATCAATATAAATATTATTCAATAACTGTCACGGAAGTGAATATTTATTTTTATCGATAATCGAATTCATACAAAATAAAAGTAACTGTTCATTGTAATTATTTAATTCGTTGTATCCCATCGAATACCAATCGAGCAATCGAATATAACGACTATTTCTCACTCGCCGCACGACGTAGATAACCCATACGACTCGTGGCTCGGAAAAATATTCGGTTATTTTCGATGCTCTTTTGATGCCACTGACGATTATATCACTAGAAACCAATTCCCCGTTATTGTAAATCATAAAGTGATAATAAAAACAATCAACACTGACGCTGCGTCTCGAAAGTTGTGCTCAAATACATCAGCCGGCGACCTGGTGTAAGAATGATAGATGCGTCACAATAACCAAACCCTTTTAGGACGATTATGCCTTATCGCCTCTTCCTCTCTCTCGCTAGGGTATTATTATTCAATTGAGCCCAATTCGCAAGCGGCAAGCCGCATACGGTGGACGAAATTCGCTTTCTCGATTCGCCTCATGCGTATTGGTACTCAATTGAATACCCACCTTAGGAAACGTTACGGTATGAGTCATGTTTTCTCGAGCGTGCAGCCAGTCTCACCGATTTGTAAGACGATATCACGGCAAAAAGATTGTTATAGTGAAGATATATTTTGTCTTAAATGCTCTGACAAATATGATGGTCGATACTGCGCCGAAAATATTGTTCAATGTTGCAAATGTAGAAATATATATTGGGCTATCAGGCAAGGATTTCTTACGAAATATAGAAGAGAAATCTGTTATTAGAAAGTGTTTTATTGTAAATAAAACTGGTGGTGGTGTGCAGTTGGTATGTAGTTCCAAGTTCTTATCATTCTGGTGCGTGGATTTGGATAACAATGTTTCTGCCTTATTTGCCTTCGTCTATACGGTATAACCCAAGGATGTTATGAACTTCGATGGAAACTACAAGACAGTGTTTCGTAAAACAACCAAATACACATTTGTAGTGTTTGGTGGTTATAACCAAGCATCAGACAGGTTGATGATTCTTGTATTAACTGTTCATATTAATGTAAAAAGTTGATATCGCCAGAGAAGATGTTAATATATCCTATATTGAGTATTACTAGCAAGAATGATTGTAGTAACATTAAAGGAATAGTTTTTTTTAACTACTTCGTTCATGAAATACCCAACTTTCTTAGGAATATATGCTAAGGTACTGTACTTTAGACAAATATTTTTTCTAGGGTTGTTTTTTTTAATTTGAATCAAATCTTCTATTCTTTCAACCAGAGAAGTTTTACTTGTTGATGTTATCTGATTGACTTAAAGTGTGACTGTGGTGCGTTAATTGTGGACACCCTATATAAAACAAATATTCAGCATGAAAAAACATCTCTTAATCTAGAAAGGACATAAAATTTTCAATTTATTCTAATTAAAGACGTTCTATCATGTCATTGTGTTAGAAATAGAGGGGGCGGTTTCAAGTTAAATGGAGATCGTTCTTGAAGCAATTTTTAATATTAGAAAAAACATGTCTCACATACGTATGCACTCATCAAACGCAGACTAATCACCTGCCTTATCGCAAATTAAATCGTTGGTTCAGTGAATATCTTATCGTGCATCATCTGTTTCAGATCTCACGTTATGTCACTTCAAGATTTGTAATATTGGAAAGAAACGGACAAGGCGGCACATGTTAGATCTGCAATCCACAGGTGTTAATGACGTCTGAAATACACATCCACTGTTCCAAATCCATTTTTTCCGATTAGATGTTTTTAATTATTTTTATTGCCATGAAAATGTGATAGATTTGTATTCAATAAAAATTTTTATTCAAGGTATGTTATTATTAAAACACAATTTCGTAATTTTCTATCTTCTCTCAATACACCAAATAGAAAAGCAATTAGAAAATTAATTTCGGTACTCAGTACAGGAATTATAAAGTTACAAAAGAATAATTCAAATGTAAATAGTCTTTCAGTTTTGAAAGAGGAATAATAACTTTGAACTCCTGTGTGATCGTCAGGAATATGCATGTGTCATAAACAATAAAATTAGGTCAATGTTCAAAATTTAAAAGTGTGTGGTTGAGATGTTAAGAATATCCAACAAAATTAAATCGTAGAAAACCAATAGATTGATCTGCATCATAATAGTTTTCTGGGAAATGGGATGTATTTCGAATAATAATCATGAAGCTAATGGGTTCCTATCAGATTGCAGTGTGGGCGGTGGGTTTCCACGCCGATGATGTGGAGGATAACTTAATACACGTTGGTGCAAAACAATTATAGTTCGCTTGTGGATTATGTAAATTGGTTTCGGCAGTCTGATTTGGTTGAAAATTTTCGGAATAATTTTTTCCATCCAGTTTTTCCTTGGATTAGAGTTCATTCGTCTAGCTTCTCTAATTTGAATGAAAACTTTTAAATTAATTCAGTTCTTCTGCATCTATCGGTCGACAAAAATAGCAGTCTGCTGGTAATTATTCCTGGTGAATATTTTAGCACACATTTCGATGAAAATCTGATTAAAAATCTCTCTTGGTCGTTATAATTTTATAAAAAACGATTTTTATGAAAGGTTTTTGGAGGAACAATTTTCATCAGGTAGGTTTCTAATACTGTTTATTTTTCATAATTTTAATTACGGCATTGGTAGGTCAACAGGCGTAGTACTGACCTAGTACCCAGAAAAACCGGGTTCGAATCTCGGTAAATTCCAACTTAATTTGAGAACGCCATCGTGCTTCGGAAGGCACTGAAAAAGCCTTTCAGCTATATATTTAATATATAGTCGTTAGGTCATGCCAGAGGCACTTGTGCGATCCGAAAACTCCGGCATTAAACCCAGGTCAGTGGGTACAACGATTTTAATTTTTTACTATTTTTTAATTCACTTATTGTTAATTTAATAAATTATCAACAACGTAATATTGTTATCACTTAATTAGCGTTTAGACAGAGCACCTCAGGAAACAATGAATTTATTGACCTTTAAAATAATTTCTGACCAGAGTATAGACGATAGTAAGTTAGTAAATGATCAAGCATTATGCAAAATATTCGATCTAGTTTCGCTTATAACTTTGTTATTTTAGACTGAAAAGGTAATGAATAAAAAATAATGAAAATAGGATTGAATGAATATGTATGTAAAAATGGTCCGATATCATTTTTTGTCAAATAATCTGAAAAAGTTATACTGACCTATAGAGCGATTTTTGCTTTACAACTTCGTAATTTTTCGTTTGGCGACTAAAAGTTATAGAATCAGTTTTAAATAATTTTATTTGGAACAAAAACTTTTCTAAAATTTTTTGTTGTCGCATTTCATTTTTTCAAGATGGCAACCGTTGGACAAGGGTTGCAACCCCATAAACTTGAATTTCGCTCACGTTCAGTGACATATTTAATGATGATCGAGGCTTCAGGTCAACCCCAAGTTTTCAGGATTATATTTTTAAACTACAAAATATTCATTTTCTCAATAAATGCAAGACATTCAAATCACGTCGGAAACATGTACAAAGATTGAATTGTCAAATAAGACTGCAGAAATCGATAAAGTTTTAAAGGTCACGTGTAGTTACACGTTTCTATCTCAACTCAATAAGAAACCGATCGACTTGGAATAGAGTGCAATTCTTAGAATACCAACGCGGTTCCTGTGACATAGAAATCTATTTCGGTTCGCAAACAAAGAGGATGATTTCGACGTTTATATATATGTATAATTTTAAGCCCCAATGAAAGCGTAACAAACTGGACAATAAAATGTATAAACAGGGTGAACGTGCCCTTAACCACAATAAATTCAAATAAAATCACTAATTACTAAACAATAAGCTACAATTATTACGACAAATTCTCAATAAATACATTGAACGAAATAGTGTACAAAAATATGTGAAGCATTCCAGTAACAAACTGCGTAAATAGTGCTAATTTTCCTGAGATGAATTTCGAATCAACATCCGCCGACTAGGCTCAGCACTGTCAGCACGTACTTTAGCTGACCGGAAGCGTTATCCTGGAAGTGCATATACATATAAAAAATAAGAAACGCCCCCAACAATTTTCTCTAGGACATTCATGGCAGTTTTTATTTTTTTCGACAAGCTTAACGGTAAGTTTAATCGAGCGGTAGGAGGTGCTTTCTAGGTAATAATCGTACTGGTGGTGGATTAGTCGATGATGGCCAACAGAACCCGCTTGTAGTCGCCGGACGTGTCGCCCTGAAACAACAGCGACTTTAAGCACGGGAACCCTCAACCAGAACATGCGTTTTTAAGTCGATATCCAAAGAGATTTATGCTTCCCTTATCGATAAAACAAACTGTTGCCCTACTAAATGCAACACAAAAATTCAGAGGCAAAAATAATTTGAAAAAAGTTTAAAACTGAATCCTTTTGTTATGTGATTTTGAAAGCTACATTAGGTTTGTTCCAGCTGGCGTTGTGAACCAGGATTCTGCGCTGTTCATAAACCGAAGCAAATTTTATGAACAGCGCAGAATCACAACGCGAGTTGGATTACTGTGAGTCCAGGAATATTTTTGAATGAGAAATACTAATTGGTGGTAATTTTTTTCAGCAAAATGTTTACTTTGCTAAAATTTTTCGCCTTCGCATATTTTGGTATGTTTCATTAAAAATTAAAAAAAATTAAAACATGGCTATATGAATTACCGATCAGAGAAACATAAATATTTTCAATTTAAAGCGTATTGTACTTTAACGGCTACTTTTTGTGAAGCTGTCTGAAAGTGTAGATGGAATCTTTTTTTTTTTCAATAAAGAAATTGAGCAATTGTGGTGTAGAAAACTTACAAATAAAGTATTTAATTACAAGTAGTCCAGTGATAAATAAAAAAAATTAATTAATTCA
This sequence comes from Novius pumilus, assembly GCA_020654155.1. Taxonomy (NCBI): domain Eukaryota; kingdom Metazoa; phylum Arthropoda; class Insecta; order Coleoptera; family Coccinellidae; genus Novius; species Novius pumilus. The sequence goes on from JAIFOV010000007.1 coordinate 467,493, forward strand.
GGGTTGTGAGTACAATATGAGGTTTCCATAAGGACTGCTATCGAGCGTCCTAGGGGGTGAGGGTGCAATTCAAAGTTTCGAAATCACACATTTTCGCTTCTAGTTTTTAAACTTTTCTTGGAAATGTCTTCAAGCAAAAGTTTTAAATAACAGAAATACATTCAATCTGAATTTGGTTTCGTTCCATTTGGGTTGACGGTTAACAAGAAAACTGGAAAAAACTTCTCAAAATAGGCGTTTTTTGCAAACGTGATATTTACGACGCCAAATTTTTTTTGAAATTTTTTATCATCTTAAAATGAAGCTTTTATAGCCATCAAATCAAACTGAATGAAAAAAACAATTGTGACATTCATCGTTCACGACATATAATAATTTGTTTATAAAAAACTGCCTTTTTCACGACAAAACATGCTAGTTGTCGGCAATGTTTTTCCATTTTTTTTTGATTAATTATTATAGCTGAAGACCCATATTTTACTCTACGGAAAAGCTTCAGACTAGGAAATGCGAAAAAGACTATTTTTTTCAACATTGAAAATGAGGTACATTTTTTTCCATAAACAAAGAACGTCGGACGGTTCATTTTGATCTTCAGAAATTCCATTTTCTCGCGAATGAAAATAAGGATTGAAATAAAGGGCTTGACGTTCCAAGAAATCTTCTACTACTTTTTGAATGCGAGTTACATTTTTTTACTTTTCTTTGAAAATGATAAAATATAATTCATTACGAAAAGTATGAACTCGAATTAATTCCTACATTTTTATTTATAAAGCCACTGTGATGTTTTTTAAAGAAAATGCAACTGGCGTTCAAAAGGTCGTAGAAGATTTCTTGAAGGGTCAAATTCTTTATTTCAATAACTTTTTTCATTCGCGAGAAATTGGAACCTCTGAATATCAAAATAAACCGCCCGAGGCAATTCGTTTATGGAAAAAAAGGTACTTTTTTTTCCATGTTATGAAAAGTAGTCTTTTCCGCATTTAAATTCAATTTTAATTTCAATTTTAAATTCAATTATTCTTGGAATTTTAACAACTTGAATTTCTTTATTTTTATTTTAATAAAATCCAATTTGAATAATCTTTTCACTATTTATATTTGATAAATCTATTTCATTAGTTTTTACTTGTTTTTCATCTTTGTCAATATAAATTGTATCTTGCAGTATTTTATATAATTTTTATTATATATTATTTAATAATGGTTAGAAGCGAAAAAGTGTAATTTCAAAACTTTGAACTGCACCCCCACCCAGGACGCTCGATAGCAGTCCTTATATTGTACTCACAACCCTAAACGATTTCCACTGGGTCACTACTGTAATTAATTTTTTTTATATAGCACTGGAAATTTTTCTATTGACTAGACTAAATATGGTTTCGTTCAATTTGGGTTCACGGTGAACAAGAAAGATGCAAAAAACTCCTCAAAATAGTTGTTTTTAGCAAACGTGCTATCAAACAGTTTTCCACACTACATTTTTTGCAAATTCGATGTAATGATCACTATAAAAAAATATTCATTTACCTGGATCCAGCTCTCCAACGTTTTTCCGTATTTATCCAAAAACGCTTGTTTGATGTCGGCCAAATCAATTTCGGATCGTGAAACGATTATTCTGATCAAAGACTTGTCGTTCGTGCCGAGCCCGGCCATGCTATCGTGCAATCGTTCAGCGAAATATCCAACTTTACTTTTGACGCATTTCACTGCGAATTAAAGACATTAAAACATTTAATTGACTTCAAAGTGCAATTTTTTTTACCGATGCTCAACAACCCCTTCTCTATGTTCCCGGAAAATTCCTTCTTGATGGATGTTTCGATATCCTTTCCTGAAAGTCGTTCGTATTCGGCGAACGTCGCTCTTAGCTGTTGGTAACTTCTGGTGATGAGGATTTTGTTGAATTCGGACTCTTCGGTGCCCCAACCTTCGGCGGCGGCGATTAAAGCTTCTGCGTCAGCGGTTGCTTGAGCTTCGTTGACGCCTTGATTTTCGTCCCGATTACCCTTTGTTTAAAAAAATAATCACATCGTTTTAATAGGATTCCTAGATTATTTACCTGAACTAAGGACATGCATAGTCGTTTGAAATGACCGGAAGTGTCGTCCTTCAAGTCCTTTTCCAAACTTTTGCCGTACACTGGAACAGGGTAATTGTAATTAAATATGTAATGAAAATACGGCTAAAAGGGAGGTAGGAGGTCACGCGACATTTGCATTTAATTAACTAACGCTAACAAGGGAATCGAATTAAAAATGCATTTTCCCCTCAGCCCCACGCGAAATTTTATTAAACTATTCATTAAAGAATAAAGCATGAGATCACATCGATTACGTCGCAAACCTTCCTCCGCCCAAATGTGAATAAACCATTCGCGTTTGAACCTTGACAGAAATTCCAAGCACGAGCACCAGCTACTTTAGGTCAAGGAGCCGACTTACGATTCTCATAGAACTGGGCGATCGTCTTGATGCCGTAGTTCGACAGCGTGCAAAGAATTTCGATGATGGCCTCCTCGTCGGTACCAAGACCGGCGACGGCGTCGTGAAGTTCTTTGGCGTAAAACTGGGGCAACGGCGTCATCAGGGCGACCATAACGTCTTCGAATTTGCCGCCCAGTTCGCTTTTCAGCTCGGAGATCAAGTCCTTGCCGTAGGAGGTCTTGAAGACGTCGGCGATTTCGAGCCGTTGTACGATGCCGCGACGGGCGAGGACGTCGATGATGGCCTTCTCGTCGGCGCCGAAGCCTTTCATCGCCTTTTTAAGGGTGGCGGCATCTTCCACGGGGTCGAAGGGATCCGCGGGGTAGACGGTGGGGGTGCACTGTTGGAAAAAAAATTAATGCGATTATAATTTTTAAAATTTAAAACAATAGAAGAGGAAATTGTTTTAAATTTTTTAGTGGAAAAAGAATATTTATTGTAGAAAAAAATCGCAATTAAAATAATAGGAATGTTAATTTTATGTTTTTTTATATCGAAACCATCAAAAATAAACTTGTAGCTCATCATTTTTTTTCCTTAAATCTGGCGTATATTGCCATTATCCATACTTCGCACAATAATATTCGTTATCTAATTTGAAAAATTTCCACGATGACATTCATTATTATAAGAAGCAGTTTCCGCACTTACATAATGTCCCAAGGAGATGATGAAAATTCTAATAATTTGACATCTGAAAGACATTTTCCAATTTTTTCTTAAAAATTGCAGAAAATTATGATTGATCTGAGGACTTACTTAAAAATAAAAGTCTTTTGATATTCCACAAATATAGTAGAAATTTTCAATATGCGTTGAAAATGAATTACTATGGCTACAAATTCGTAGTTATATTTTACAACATTCTTTGACAGATTTTCTTCCTTTTTCTCATAAAGGTAATAAATTGACATTCTGGTAATTCTTTTGGAAAATTGCGAAATTTATAAGAAAATTGTGTTAAAACATTTCTCAAATAGAACTAAACTGAAGCATTGAAGAATTCCAACAATTATTAAAATGTCGAATAGTGAAAGATCTATGAAATTTTTTTGCGAGATTTATCACTATTTAAATAATTTCAAATCGAAGTTGGGAACTTAGGGAAATCAAATTTGAAATATCAAAACCCCGAGTATATCAATTATTTTCAGAAATTAATTAAAGGATGCTTTAAAACACGAAAACTGGAAACGCATTCTGCAATTCCGAAAATTTTGGACTTTTTTTTGGTTTTGACATTTTTCGCTATTTACTCAAATATTTCGCTTTGATACTCAAAATTACCGACAGCTTTACATAAACATACACAAACATTGAAACACACATTCAATTTTGATGGAGTTAAAATCCTAGATTACGAAAAGGACAAAAAATCAAGAGAATTTCTGGAAATGATTCATATTAGAAAAAATAAATATTCAATAAACGATAGGACAGATATTAAAAATTTACACAAAATATATTCATTTTTACTTGATAACACATGACTCAAATCAAGTCTCTGTCTATTTTTCTTCTTTTTTCTGTTTACCGTTTCTAAGCATTTGTTATCCAATAATTTTCTTGTCATTTATACATCCGTCAAATTTGTAAAACCTTGAAAAAGGGTACAGCCCGAAACGTTGATAAAGAAATGGTAATTTTTCAATTATTCAACTTTTTGAACACCCCTAATAATCAAATAACTGAATTCAAATTAAAAATTTTAGAGTACGCTCATGTATAAGAATTTTAACCGATTGTAATTCTGCAATCAGCGGATTTCTTTAAAGAAGAGTTATGCTTGAGCAATATCATTTTGAAAATAAAATTATCCAAAACAATTTTTTTGGTATATATACTTTCTAAATCGATGCCTTTTTGAATTCAAAATATGTATCCAAAATCATTTGCACTTACGTGATGTTTTCAGAAACTTGATTTCATGTTATGCTTCAAATTTTCTCTGGAAAGAGTTTCAAAAATTTATCGCGAATGTTTTGATTTTTTTAAAAATTTGAATTTTTCTGACTTTTTGAATTTTTTTTGTTTCACGAAAAAAAGTTCGATTTTCCTGATCAGGCAATTTTAAATTGTACGAAAATCGATGATATCAAAAAGAAAAAAAGTTTTTTTCCTTCTTCACATGGATAAAACGATCGCGAATGAGAAATTGACGTGGGAACTGAGAAGACCAAAATAATCATCGTAATCATCCTTTATGCCGCGAGATTGAATCAATTGTTACTTTCGATCTCCAGAAGATTGTTGCAAAAAATAATTGAAGAAAATTATGCGCAAATTAGCGAATAACCGCTTGTTGCAGATATGTATGATGTCTACAAACTCGAACCATACTTTCGGCCATAAAATGATGTCATCGGCATTGGCATACACAATCCGTGCAATGTTTCATGTTTGAATAACAATTTGAAATCTGAAGGTCGTGAACATAAAACGAACTGGGATGCAAGGTTCCGCGGAACGCGGATGAATCATTCGATCTTTTTCTAGATTCTCTTCTACTGTCACACTAATCTAGTAGATAATTTTTTGGAGCCCGAAGCGAATGAGCGTGTGAAATAATGATTAAATTATGGAAAGTCATTCAATGGTTGTATTGATCTCACGATTTTGCTCGGGGGTCACGGTTGTCTTCATTCATATCTCAATCTGTTTTCTCGGTCGAGGTTTTTGTCTCCGTATCGAACGCGATAAAAATCGGTTACGGTCAGAAAAACAAAAAACAATTCCGGACTCGAATAAATTTCAAAAATACATCGGTTAAATCCAAAATTAGAACAGTTCGATAACAAATCCTATGGGTGTTTAACATGAACGTTTATCACACGAGAAATGATCCATTTTTTAACTCTATCCTAAACAAACATCTCGATGCTTAAATTTCAAAAAAAAATTTTTACTTACTTTGAAGGGATAGTATTGCTGGCCGGTAGTCATCTTTGCAGGTACTGGAATGAAAACGAATAAGATCAACGATAGCTTCACTCGTGTGGTTCAAGTTGGACTAATCTTATAAGCAGAATGCCGGCATCATTTGTATACCGAGGCGGTGGTATGACATCACGTCTACAATTAATTGTTACCTAGCTGAACCAGAGGTTACTCATTCATTTATAATTCGCTTAGTTCAAAAGGACTAAAACCGAACTATTCTTGGAAAATGAATGGAATCGATCTTTAGTTAATTAATCCTTGGATTACCGGTATTTGAACTATACCTGCAGCAGGAAATTTTCCATAACTTCATTTTCCCGAAGCCGATTTGGTATATTTCGATAGGATTTGCGGTTCGAGGATGTTGCAAACCGGATAAGGGTGACCAAAGTGTCGCAAATCTCATTTCAACCTTTTGGATTATCAATCGAAGTGTTAGAGAAAGTGACTAATCTGACGTTTATTTAAAATGTTACGTCTAGATTGTTATTCAGAATTAAATTCTTCGAAAAAAGGAGATAATTACAAGATGACGAAGAGGTAAGGAATGTTGAAAACGCGTATAGAAATTTTAGTTCGGTCAACAATCGCCATTTTTTTATGAATATGTATAAGGTTCCAAAAGGGATCAACATTTTTCATAATGCTACATAAAGACATCGAATTTTTTATTTATAAATATTGTTATCCCTAATAATTATTAAATGTTGGCATCAAAAGTTTTGAGGAATAATTTTTGAAATTCTTTGAAATTCTGAAAAGATCTACGAGGAGTTTCTTCAAAACTTGCACATATTTTAAAAATTGCCAAATGGTTTTTGACATTTATAAAATGGGCAAAAAAATACTTGGGACAGTAAATGTGGGAAATTACTCAAGTCCTCAATAATCGTTTTTGTCCTCCGGAAATATTGAAAGAAACTGCATAATCCAATATAAGTTTTGAACTAGCCGAGCGTACCTTGGCTGCAATCAAGATACATATTTATTTTATAAACTAGCCAATATGACAATTTCAAAACTAGCCAAGCGAGGTCCGGCTCGAGTCAATGTGTTTTCAAAAACGAAATTAGGTTATTGCAATAAAAAACCCGGCATCGAACAAGTCTCGTGTCAATTATTAATTTGGGGGTTAAAGAAATAATTATTTATAATTTCTGACCCCACACTCGGAGGTGATTTTCATGTGGATTCTAAGCATTTCATGATGCATGTATCAAGTTTCTATTTATGAATTTTGAGAACCTAACAACTCTTAATTGTTGTCATTTACAAGCAGTATTTTGATTATAGTTCCTGATGTAGACGACCCTTTAGATTGTACTCAACCTCAAGCTTCTTTTGACAATCGCAATCATTGTGATATATCACAACATAGACACAGTTTTGTGTCAATACCGCACACAGAAAATAATAAAGCAGCAATATCGATTAATGGATAATTTACATCTACATGAATTATTATGATTTCCGCAACCTAAAATACTTCATATTGAAGTAAAATAATAGTTTTTGTGCAGTTACGCAGCAATTCAATCCATAGAATTGTAGTTGGTATACTGACCATTTTACTTTTAGGCACAATTTGGCAACTATGCGAAGGTCTCCACAGAATTCCATAAAAGAACATTCTATTATTAGGTTTCATGAAATTTTCTGTAATTATTCATAAATAAACAGATAATAAAATATTTCAGAGCTGAAGCTGTCGTCTGGTGCTTCCCCAAAATATTTTAAGCATTGCAAATGCATATATTGAATTATCAAAAAGTGTGATAAACTTATAATGCACTAAAGCGAAGCTTTTCAAAGCATAAATGTTTCCAATTTCCTATACTTTACCTTTACTAATTAAGTAGATTAGTGGAAAAAATAATAAACGAAGTCACACCCTTCGAGAACTTTGAGAGGAGACACAGAAACGACACGATTCTTATTCTTTCTCAAATATTCCTTTATTTGATGACACAAACTGTCAAAAAACCTGCGGTACTCAAACTCATCGTAAATTGGAGCAACAGATGAATTTAGGCGAATTGTATTTCTTGATAAAAGTTTATTAGACTGTGCTGGGCTTAGGATTTTTTAATGTAAGATAGTAAAATAACTGCTGTGGCCCACCCACCCATTGTTGTCTATACTCAACACTTTGGAATTTTTATTCCTCAGGAATATATTAAACATACGTCCGTTGTATAAACATCAAAAACCAGTTTGATAAACAGCAATAGCAAAATGACCCTTTTTTAAATATATAGATGGTAAAATTGTTTCACTAGCTTAATCCTCCAAAAAGAAATACTGTCCCGAACGCTTCTGGTCACAATCCTTCACCGATTCCTGCTTATTAATCCTGGGTCGGAAATTGTTGGGGTCCCTTCTGAATGTGATGCCGAGCAACTCCAAAAACCTGTTCATTCCAGCTAAAAGCGTTTGAGGAGAGTGAGCGGTTGTACAAACTGAAGGTTGGCCTTCGAATACAATCACCCTGTCGGCTAGATAAGTGGCCATTATGAAATCGTGCTCAACTACGAAGCCGGTCTTCTTGGCGTGTAAAATGAACCTAATAATATTAAAAATATTACAACGCCCAAAAATCAATCGTAATTAGTCACCTCTTAATAACTTTAGCCGCCACTAAACGCTGCTCAGAGTCCAAATAAGCACTCGGTTCATCAATGAGGTAGACGTCAGCCGGTTTACCTAAACAAAGAGTCATAGCAACTCTTTGCAATTCTCCTCCAGACAAATTCTGCACCTCTTGATCAATAATATCTTCAATTTTTAAAGGTTTCATGACATCAGTAATAAACTGTTGAATGCGAAAAAAAATTAATTTTAATACTGTGGCATTTACCGATCGAACACACCTGTGGATGAATGTAAGCGTCCCGAATTTTTTCATGCAACAACTGTCGCACCAAGCCCTGAGATTTTGGACTGATTTTTTGCGGTTTGTAACTGATGTGCAATTGCGGTAACTCAGCGGAACTATTATCGGCTTCCAAATTACCAGCCAGCATACGAATGAACGTCGTTTTTCCAGTACCGTTTTCACCGAGCAACACTAGAATTTCGGAATCGGAAAATTGTCCTTTAGACACTTCCAACTTGAAAGCGCCCATCGTTTTTGTCATCGACGGGTACTCGTAATGGTTCATGCGTTTCACTTCTTCTTCGGTAGCCGATTCGGCGACTTTGAACACTAATGACTCGTCTCGAAAACGAAGATTTTCGGTGGGTACGAAACCGTCCAAGAAGATGTTGATACCTACGCAAATTCAGAATATTTTCACTGTTAATTGTGATTGTTACAAAGTTACCTTCCCGAACAGAGAAAGGCATAGTGACAACACCATATGCCCCCGGTACACCGTAAAGACAGCAAATGAAGTCCGATAAATAGTCCAAAACACTCAAATCGTGTTCCACAACAATAATGAATCTGTAAATAATGAATTGCAAAATTTATCCACAGCAAAAATCTATCTTACTTGTCCGGATGGATAAGCGATCGTATAGTCAAAGCAGCGTTTAACCGCTGTTTGACGTCAAGATAGGAAGAAGGTTCATCGAACATGAAAATATCACCATTTTGGATACACACCATGGCACAAGCGAACCTTTGCAATTCCCCACCGGACAAAGCCGATATCTCCCGTTCTTGTATGTGAGTGAGATCTAAAACGAAACCGGAAAATGATTTAAAATCGGTGTGAGAAACAACGTACCCAACATTCGACAAATCTCATCCTGATTGTTCATTTCACTTTTCTTAGTTAAGAGCTGACCGACGGTCCCCTTGACCGCTTTGGGAATCTGATCCACGTACTGAGGTTTGATTAGCGCCTTCAGATCGTCTTCCAAAATTTTCGTGAAGTAATTTTGAAGCTCGCTGCCACGGAAATGATTGAGAATTTCAGTCCAATCCGGAGGGTCCTGAAGGAAAAATTTGTGTTGAAAAGATGTAAAAATTTGAGTGCCCTCGTAGAAAAATCAAATGACGTTTATTAAGCCGAACCGTGTTAAAAATCGTTCACTTCTCGTAGCCACCAATTTATTTAATTAAGCATTTAAATACACAATCAGGAAATATTCAAGTATTAAACGACGTATCAACAGCCAATCATATATTGTCCAAAACTCAAGGAGGATCAAAACAATGCCACAAGAGGCTTACCGTGTTAAAAAAAATGAAAATGACTCTTGAGTGAATAAACCATGAAATCACAAGCTTTCATAATTGTGGAATATGGAGAATTTTTACCATTACGTTAATGTTTTCAATAAAATGACTGGATTTGGAAAGTTATCAACTTAAATATTAAAAAACATGCCGATGTCAACATCAGAAGATTTCTGAGCACTAGTTTACCAACCATATATCTCCCCAAATTAGGTTTCTGCTTCCCCGCCAAAATTTTCAATGCTGTGGATTTTCCAATACCGTTAGTACCGACCAGTCCCAAAACTTCTCCTGGCCGAGGGATTGGTAGTCTGTGTAATTTAAAAGAATTCTTGCCATAACGATGCGTTGTGTCCCGTTCCAAATTACTTGGAAGATTGATAATAGTTATTGCTTCAAAAGGGCATTTCTATAAAAAAAGTGATGTAGTAAAACACTTACACTAAAGACGCTAAACGAACCTTAACGCATATACCACAACCTATGCACAATTCTTCAGAAATGGAAGCGATCTTACTGTTTGGCAATACTTCGATACACAATTTTCCCATCCGCACCACCGGACAGGATTTTTTGCATTCCTGTCGACATCGTTTAGGTTTACACTTATCCGAATTAACGATTGCGATTCTTGTTAATTTATCAGTTTCCTCTTGATTTCGTTTCCTGGACATTATTTCTCTGAAATACACAAAACATATGCTTCGAATTTTCCGCTCAAAAATGAATTGTAGAGGTGTTTTAAGTGATAGTGTATCTGTTTTTACTTACGCTTGTTATTTTGTGATCAAAAAAGTGAAAAGAAAGGTAGAGTAAATTTTATATATCTGGATAATTGGTACAAATCCAGTCTCGCTGACTGGCTTGACAATGAGGAAAGAATTTAGGTTAGTTATTATACGGGCTGTCAGTTGTAGTTCATTAGTCGTCGTACATTGGAGCTACCATCTGATGGACGACAATCGATAGAAAGGGATGATCTGAAAATTGTGACGTCAAGCGAATGAAAATCGTGTTTCTAACAAACTCTGTATTCTTTTCCGTACAACAATATCTTATACTTAGACGGTTCTAACGGTTAGTAAAAAACGAGTGTCCGAATAAATAAGCACAAAAAATGCGACTTTCGAGCAAGGTTCGTCTTAGGGCAAGCTGTACAACGCACTACACTGTATTCACACCAAAGCTGCGTTCTTTCGCGAAAATATAATCACTTTTTACAATCAACTGGTAATCGTCCTTTCAAATACTTTTGAGTAGTTTACAATCAGTCCGCTTTCAACATACTTAAAGGATTTTTTTTGCCCGAACGGGAGGACGTTATATTCCTCTGACTGCTGGTGTTCGGTGCAGAAACCGCAACTGCAAAACAAATTAATTAGTTGCATTTAAGTTTAGGAAAGCAGTCTCACCTTGTTGGATGTTTAGGCAAAGGAGCCATTCTGTTAGACTAATCTGCCTATCCCTGTTCATATCACAGTAGCGCGGCAGCTTCTTGCCGCATTTCTTGAGCGTCCTCATTTCGAGCACCATATCTTTGAGAGCCTTCCATTCGTTCCTGTCCAGCATTTTGTTTTTGTTCTTGTCGTATGTGACGAACGTTAATTTGGCGGTTTGTTCGTCTTTCCCATCTTGATCGTACATTCTTAGCGTTGAGGCGGTTGTGTTCATTTTCATATGAAGATGTTGCATCAAATCACGCAGGAACATGAGCTTCTTCTCCTCGGGGCATCCTTTCATCGGTCGGCTGGCTTTCAGGAGATCGTCGCACTTGGGTGTTGCGTTTTTGACTGATGTTCCGGGGATGTTTTTACCTGTATCTTCGTTTACGCACCAACAATAGCCAGCTGATTTGTAACACTGCACCTGGTAAATGAAGATGTTTGAGAGCGTTGGTGAATTATAACTTTATATTGGCTAGCATTTTTTCATGTACGAACAGGAATAAGAGGAATAGTTGGGTAGAGTTGCGGGCTGTGAATGAGATTTAAAAAAATTATGAAAGTACAACTCTTAGTGAAGATTCACATATATATTTAAGTTTTTGCTGTTCGATACGTAATGGAAATACAATGTTTAAGAAATACTTCGTGGTTTTATTTAGTGCTAACAAGATTTTATTTACAAAGGTAATTTCATAAAATGACAAGTTATTTTTAATAACCAAGAAGTTACTATAGAAACCAAATTCATAGACATTAAAAAGAGATGATAGAATAGTCTCTTTACAATTTACACCACAATTTTGTTTTAATAATGTAACAAATTTGATAAAGAACCAAACTACCAGAAACGTTTGGTCAAAGAGATTATACATATAAAAAAAGAAACAAACACAATTTTAGCACAGATATTGAAAATTTTAATATAATTTATTTCTTGAAAGAAAATCACAAATTGAGGAGAGGGGCATTTTTTCATTTTTCAAACGTTATTGTTCAAAAGTAGCAACATTATCAACAATGTCAAACTGCCAATTTACACATTTCAAGCCGGTATCAAAGTTTTTCATTTATCAAATACAAATTTATGATTTATGATTTTATTCATCCGCTGGGCTGCAATTTTCAAGAAAACCCTGAAGATATATGTGCGAAGGGTATAAAGTATAGAGCAATCATCAAAAATCTTTCAAGTAAATTATATTCAGCAAATTAATTTCATATTACTTGAATTGAAAATTTAATACATAAACATTGTTATCTGAAGTCAAATTCTTATCATTTCCGATAAACCCACCTACGTCTTTATTTTTTATTTATTTTTTATTTTTTTCATTGAATGTGAATAATCAATTTACGTAATATTTACTGTGCGTAATGTTGAGGGTGACGTATTCAACTGATTAAGATATCGAGTCTACTGTCATTTATTGTGCAAATGAAGAATTTAATAGTTACACTGTACTCTTCCGACTTTTACCCGAAGACCATAATTTTCGAAAAATTAATTATGGGATGATAAAGTTTCCAAAAAAATTAAAAACGTATATCGGTTCTTTCATTATAGCAACTCCGGAAAATGCGATTAGAAATGTATCATCATGAATATTTCTTGATTTCAATAGAAAATTGAAGATTTTATACAGGACTGTGTAAAAGTTTTTTGGATGTTTTGAGATAATTAAAGATTCTATCGAATTCCGTATGAATTGATTTTCTTGTAATATCAAAAAATCTTCTTGTCCATGTTCTTGGAATAGTGTGAATCTCTTTAGAATTTCAAAAAATTTACAAATAATTTGGAGATAGTCCAAAAGATTTCAAAGTGTTCCTAACCTAAAGAAAGTTCCCTCGAAAATTCAGCTGTGATATCTTTTGCTGTATTCACTGATCATGATGTCATATTGGCCACCAGTGTAACCAGTGTAACCAACCGGTTCATTGAAATACTAATCCCAATATAAAGACGGTGCAAACAAGAACAACGTTGTCTCAGTTACTTCACTTTGTTTGGACTGGACTTTGGTTAGACTGTTTTAACGGTCACTGTACCGTCACGATTCTGCGCTCTTCATCAAATGCAGCACATTTTATGAACAGCGCAGAATCGTGATGATACATGAGTTGGATCAAACCTATAAAGTTAAAATCCAACCCTGACGAAAAAAAGATGTGGTACGTAGCCTTGAGGCATGGATCTTTATTAGTATTAATTGTAAATTATATTTGAAACCTTACAAGGGCGCAACTTACTTTTTGGTACCTGCCATCCGAAGTGCATTCTGGTATATAAAGTTGCGAACCTTCAGAAAGAACAGTCTGTCTGTCCGACAAGCAGTTCGCAGGTTCTTCTTCGGGCAATTCAGCGGACTCGTCTTCGTAGTTATGTCCGATCGGACCGCCCTCTTGGCTTAAAACTACAAGCAAAAAGAAGAAGGGAACGTTTAAAAAAGTGTATCAACGAGCGCGTCGGTGGTAACAGTCGTACCTCCGTGGGGCGGCGATCGGTTGGGGGGCGAGTCGATCTCCTCGTCGATCTCGTCGCTGTCCGTCGACGTGTTCCCGCCGCCACCACCACGCCCGTCTGGGTTCAGCGACAAGAACACACGCAAAGAAACTATTTAAGTTGAAAACAAAGTACGCGAATGCAATTCCTAATCAGGAAACGCATTACATGTTGAAATTGTGTGGTGGGAAAAGAAAAGGAAGAACTAATTAGGAGTGTTTTCGGTCGTTCAGAATTGACACCTACCGTCCATGGCGTTTCTCGCCAGACAGTCCGCCCACTCGTGCCTCTCAATTATCCGGTCGGTGTTAAGATCGCACGAACGGAAAAACGTTTTGCCGCAACGTTTCGGTTTGACAGCGTTTTTTATCATCCTCTTCAAGTCGCCATATTCGGACTTGTCCAGTTTTCCATCCCCGTTCAGGTCTAGGTCGACGAATTTCCACTCGACCACAGTGGTATCGTTAGCGAAAGCCGACGTCCGCTTCTCCCGCTGCCATTCAGTCAAGAACATCCCAATTAGGTTGCCGTTAAAAGCGGCTTTCTCGGAACGTTTACAAGGTCGTGGATGATTTTTCTTCATCGGCGAGCGTTTCTTCGATTTTCTATTCCTCCTGCCGCGTCCATTGCCGCCGCCGCATTTGTGTTTCTTCCCCGAGGTGTTCTGCACCGAGGTGTAAGGTAGAGGATCGCCGGCAGGCGTCACGCACCAGCAGTAACCGGTGTCAGGATGGCACTGAGAGGCGGCGTAAGTGCCGTCCGATCTGCATTGCGGCTTGAAACCGTAACCTGGATGCTGGAGGGCGTACTGGACGCCGTCCAAACAAGGTCGGTGTTCCTTGCACGGACCCTTCCGAAGCAACGTCAAGTTGGCGTTTTGGCAACGCGCTTTTTCGAAGTGACAACGGTTTGGGTAGGTCAGTCCGTCCGAGCCACAGACTGGTTTCTCGTTATCTGCTCGTCTTTGGCACGCTTTTGGTTTACACGTCGTTTCCTGGAAAAATAAATTTCTCAATACATTATCACAACCACTTACAAGTCTACAAGTGTTTCCAGAAAAGGGAAGAATATGCTTGAAAAACTTAAAGTAGTAAGTAAACTTATAGCGAATTCCATTTGCAGAATAAATACCGCACTTACACCTAATGCGTTTCGAACTAAAACTCATGTGGTGCAATGCCAATGGAACGCTATTCTAGACTTGACTCATGCGAAACTGCGAAGTTTGAGGTTATGTAGTATAGAACGTTCGTTAAAAAATATAAGTTTTAAGTGTTTTTAAAAAAAAATGAACAGAGTAAGGTACGAATTTATAGAAGAAAATGAAAATATTGGGGGAGGTCCTGAAGTATTATCAGATAACAGTAAACAAATAATTGGTGAGTTTTGATTTGGTACCTATATTTAAATATTGTCACATAGTTGAGTAAAAATTTTTTTTCCTATCTCTTTTTTTAGAGTGGTCACAACGCGAAATAAAATTTATGCTTGAAATGTATGAGAGATACTTACCACAAGTTGGTCCATTAAAACCATTGAAAACTAAAAAGTTACTTTGGTCAAAAATAAGCGAACTTCTCAGATCACAACTTAAATGCATAAGAAACCCACTTCAATGCGAAAATCGATATAAAACTGTTTTAAAGAGAAAAAAGGTGGCAGTGGATAATAATTGCTCATCAGGGCACTCTAGACAAATAATACCCTTCGAAGAAGAGTTTCAAAAAATAGCTGCTTTGGATGATTCAATAGAGCCAGAAGTATTAGCAAATTCTAGACAAATAAGTGTAAAAAGAAAAGAAATTGAACAAATGCCATCATGTAGTAAACACAAGCGTATGGAGAATAAATCTCCAGTAGCAGATGGACTAACATCTGTAAAAAATATGAATAAAAAAACCGTAAAAACTTTAACAATTCCAGAGGTACTCCTTGAAATAAATGACAGAAAGGAAAAGGAAAAGGAGAGCAAAAGTTGGAATTATTAAGAGAGCTTTTTGGAAAAGATTCACAAGAAAAATAATTTTTTATAAATATGCAGATAGTTGTTTTTATTCATGTTATATATGTTTTTTTTTATGTTCAATATTCAGAAAGTTGTTTTTTATTTATGTTATATATGTTTTTTTATGTTAAATATTCAGAAAGTTGTTTTTCATTTATGTTATATATGTGATTTTTTTATGTTCAGAGTTTATGTTTGAACTTCATTTTTATATTCTAATAAAACCTTAACATTAAACTCAAATTATTTTATCTTTTGTTAAAACTATTGTATGCATGTAGGTATGACTAGAAAAAGGCTTTTTTATGAATTTTTATTCAAAATAATTATATATAACGAAGAATATCTTTGATTCTGTTCCTCTTTTGCTCCCCTAGTCTCCTTAAATGGTGGTCATTTTCCATAAAATTATCCATTTCATATACTTCTACAGTTAATTCTTCATTGTCAAGGTTATCATTGTTATCTATACAAAAGTTGTGTAAAATGCATAGTGATATTATAAATTTTGTCATGGTTAAAACTTGAAACATATCAAGTCTTAACAGTTGTCGAAATCTTCCTTTTAAGAGTCCAAATGAATTTTCTATTAATACTCTAGTTCCACTAAATTTCAAATTATAAAGCTTCTGATCTTCTGTCAAGTGTCCGTAATTCTTGTAAGGTGTTAGGAGCCACTCTTTAATTGAGTAGGCTCCATCCCCTAATAGGCGGTATTTTTTCCCACATATTTCAGGTAATTTAACAGACAGATCTGACATCTTAAAAACTCTGGCATCATGTACTTTGCCTGGAATACCAGCGAAAATGTCCATAAATTTTTTTTTGCTGTCGCAAACAGCTTGTACAGTTAATGCAGGGGAATCATGTCTATTGACATAAATATTTTTTAACTTATGTTGTGGGGTTCTTATATTAATGGAAGTGCCATCAATGCTCCCAATCACCCCAGGAAAACCTGATATTTGTTTAAAATCATTTTCCAATGTCTGTTTCTCTAGTTCGGTCTCTGGCATCTTTATTGTTGATTCTCCAAGAGTCAATAGAAAATCCATTACTCTATTAAATACCCTATGAAAGGATGAGTCCGTTATATTGAATCGTTGAGCTACATCTGCAATAGAGCTTTTGTTACCTGAAAACCTAGAACATTTTGAAATAAAAACATTTCATCTAGATGTAAGAGCTTCTTAAACTCACCATAAAAATGCGTATATACGTGTCTCTGCTGATAATGGTGGCCTTCCACCATGACCGATTCTTTGGAAAGTGGCCAGATTCTTCAAATTTTCCTATTAAACTTTCAGTGGTGGATTTGTTTAATCGAAAATATTTTTTGAACTGTAATAACAATAATTAACATTATTACAATTAAATAAATAAAGAAGTAATGTTTGTGTAAGAACCACTAACAAATATTACATACCTGCTTTTCATCGAATTTCTCTATAACATTTAGGAATCCTTCAATTTTAGGTATTTTTCTTTTTTCTACCAAGTGACCTATGTAATCATCATCATCGCTGCTGCTACTGCTACTCAAAAGTGCAGTACAAACAATAATTTTTTCATTTTTCGCAGCCATTTTAACGAGTGCAATGGCTACACTAGCTCAAGTAGCTCGTGCCGAAAGTTTCGCACTGAGTGCGGAACTACTAATATTGAGTGTCCAATGGAATAAGGAATTGTGCACTGAAATTCCCAATGGAATATGAATTTTGCACTCAGTGCGCTACTTTTTCTCGATTGAATTCGCTATTAGGAGGACTAGTGTTAGCATCTTCATGAAGACTTCAAAAAACATAAAAAGTAAACTTGGTTAAAAGTTAAAAGAGAATAAAAATTCAATTTTTTTAATTTCGAAGGAAAAATATTTCTCGCATCAGCCTAATTGCTAAACAAGGGAAGTAAATTAGCAATTATACAAATTCCTCAAATTGTATGGTATACACAAACATAATTATATAAATTACCATTAATTCTACATAATTATAACGTCAGTTATGGTGCGCAGTCATCGATGATGGTTAAGAAATGGTAAATATGGTAAGATCACTAATGATAACTTTTCAATCAGACTTCTTTTATCTATTGATTCAATCTTGTCGGATCTTTGCAGATCAATGGTCGGAATCCGGCCCAGTACAATGGCGATTATTCAAATTGCGTCCATTCGGCGAGATATTAAGAAGTTCCTCCAGGCCGATGACGTTTATTTTTATTGCCGCGTTCGGATCCGGATTCGGTTTTTATCTTATTGTTTGGCACCTCGATAATTATTCTGGTTTGGACTTTTGTTCGGTTTCTGTGTGTATGTGTCTGTGTGTGTCTATACTGGTTTCGCGGAGTCTCTAACCCAGGCGAGATGCATATCTAATGAGATGCTGCATTCCTCATTGCGACTTTGAGAAATCTCGGCCCGTTTGGATGCCGCCCCATCCTCCCATTTTCACACCGCCGCCGCCGCCGCCGCGGACCGTTCGATGAAAAGTTTCCGCGATCCGCTCGATCCCACATATAAATAAATGAATTTCGTAAGATACGGCGCGATGCATTTTTATATCCCGTCATACGATTAATTGGACGTTCGTCCGAGCAACATTCTATAAGAGGAAGTAGGACAAGATAATTTATATCGACGTGCTGCTCAATTTCAAACTAGAATATCTCCGCGATTGTGTTCTCTTGCAAAACTTCCTATTGATTTACGGTTCTTCAGCTACCGGAAAAATTTTGCGAAATCTTGCGTGCTGACGCGCAATTTGACCTGTCGCAACTTCTTCGATCAACTGGTTGATGATCGCGAATATTCTCACGAATATTCTACTCGATAGAATTGAACATGAAATTTTCTTAATTGACGATTTCTGATAATGAATTCAAATTAAAATCTTGTGAAAATCGTAGAATAATCTCCAATTCGGACGAAAAAAGTTTACTTAAACCGAAACGGTTAAAGATCGAAAACATGGTATGCATTTCTACCAAAAGAAGAGAAAAGAACGACACAATTGGAAATTGTGGTGTTTTCAATATTTCCTGGATGGTTGACATTGGACAGTGGTTCACTTGTCCAGAGGTGATGTTACAGGGAGATTTTTGAGAATGTCACAACAATCGTTTGTTTGAAATAAACCCAAAGCAATTATATAGTTGATTATCTTATTTGTAAGGGAAATGCAGTCCCTTGGAAATTTTCTTTCTATTTAATACTACAGACAAGACTTGGAAGGATATTTCAAACAATACAGGAGGCAGAGAGTAACGAAAACCGAGTTATTTCTTTCTTCCTTATTTCATTCTTTAAACAAAGAAGAGTATAAAAACAATAAGAGGTTATGGTACTAGTTCATGCTCCTTTCTTTTTACAAATATTTTGTTTAGATTCATTCATTTCATTCGCTGCCGTTCTAACCGACCAACAAACTTTGCAATTGCAATCGTCAAACGCTTGCGCTTTAAGATTTTCGGGGCCCTAAAGTCGTACTGCGCAAGCGCCTGACGGTTGGAACAAACCATAGAGAAATGAAAAGGAACCCTTGAAAAAAAAAGATAAATGATTAGAAATGAAGTGTCATAGTGGTTTATTAACTTTCTTCGCAGATAAATCAGGATCTGTGTGTATGTTTTCTCAAATTCGTCACAAATTTATGCAGAAGAAGTATTTTGTGCATATTCTACAGGATTTTGTAGGAATGCGAGGCTTTATTATTATCTATTTATTATTATTAACGATGCTCATATTAAATCACCACGTGGTCTATCATCCATATTTATTCCGCGCGGCGTGCAGAAAAAAGCACTTTCCGCACTAGTGCGGAAAAGTACTGCATTGCGCTTCAAAAAGTATTCCCGCACAAAAAAGAGGTTCGAACGTATCGTTCGGATAAGCTTGGAGTGCGAAAAAATACTTTATGCACGAACATTATTTTTCTATAAATAAAAGTTTTACATTTTAAAAAGATGAAAATCCAAGTAGATACGTCAGTGATTATGTCTGACTTGAAAAAATACACTGAGCTAGCATTGACATGACAAGTAATTAAATGTCAAAGAAGTAGCCAAACATTTTTTTAGTTCAATTATTAATGTTTTCAAAAATATATAATCGTCATAACGTCATAACTATTTAATATAATTGATATTTAGTGACTGTTTATTATATATGGTATATCTAATAGTGGGAATATCAGTCAAAATCTTACGGTACTCTTATTTTCTCCTTTAATACCAAGCGTTCGAAACATATTTTTAACAACTTTGTTTCATCTTCCGGGTACCTGAAGTGTTATATGGTTAGCATAATGGTACAATGTAGAATAACAACTTACGAAATTCGAGTTTTACATTATAAAATATAGCTATTTAATTTCAACATGGGAACTACCAAATAGTCCAGAATTGTATTATGTTCCAAAGGTGACAGAATTGTTAATTCATTTGAAAAGTTGAATAATCAATTCATGACTCACCTGGAAGTACATATTTATTAACAAAAAAAGTGAATATAATCGAGATATGTATGAAATTAATTTACTTATATCCGAAAAGTTATTGTGAAAGAATTTTAATGGTGAAATTTTAGAATCAAATTGTATGAGGTAGGAAAAAATTGAATATCATCTTGCGAAATTCTGATCATTTCAAGAAAATTTTTTTATTTCATTAGGTTCAATATCTAAAATTTTAACGTTTTAAAAGTTAATTGAATGATTTTGAGATAAATAATGTTTCGATAATGCACATGTTTGTTTTTTTGTTCGGCTGTTACTTTTATGTAATGAATGTCTTTGATTTAATTTAGTCTTAGTTTGTCCAACGTAAACAGTATCGCAATTTTCACATTTCAATTTATAAACAACATTAGAATGGTTCAATATTTTATCTATGTCTTTTAACTTGGGCAAAATGTTTCTAATCGGTTTTAAATTTTTTGTTGCAACTTTTGTTCCAAATTCTGATAAAATTCTAGTCAATTTAGGTGTAAGATTATTTATCCAAGGTAAAGTTCTTACTGGTAGTATTGTTACTTACGGGTAAAGATGAAGAAGATCTAACAGAAAGTTCATTGATGTTTGGGGTATTGAAAAGAAAATTGTTAATTAATTTGAGTGGATAACCATTAGATAATATAAGATCTTCAAGAATGAATAAATTTTTATTAATTAATGTATGATGTGAAATTCTAGTTTTCAAATTTTTTACTAAATTAATTTTCATGGTGAGAGGATGGTAAGAATCAAAATGTAAATATCTTTCCGAAGATAACGGTTTTCTATACCAGTCGGTTATTAAAAAATTTTCGTTTCTAATAACAAGGCTGTCTAAAAAAGGAACTGAATTGTTAGTTTCACATTCTAAACTGTGATTTGGAATTAAATTCATTCATAATTTCTGATGACGATTGAATTTAATTTTTTGGGACTGCAGTTATAATGTCATCCATAAATTTTTTACAAAAAGGTACAACAACATTTAATTTAGGTAAAGTTTCATCCTGTAGATGATCCATTACATACTGTGCTATTATGGGAAAAACAACTGATACCATCGGTGTTCCAAAATTTTGTTTATAAAATTTGTCTTTATATGAAAATATGACCGAATCAAATAAAAATTTTATGAGGTTTTCCACAAGGAGAATGTTGTTTGATGAGTTCCCATTTTATATCAATGCAATCAAGAGTTAAATCCAACGAAATATTAGTAAATAATGATACGACATCCCAACTAATAAGAACAAAATCTTCAGGTATTGTGAAATTATTCATAAATTCCGAAAACTGAAAAGAATTATCTGCATAATATGAATTGTTTTTGTTACAAGATTTGGTTAAAATTTCTTTGATAAATTAGGAATATTAGTGTTAGGAGTGTTAATGAATGATATTATAGGTCTAAGACTTAACTCCTCTTTATGGATTTTAGGTAGTCCATAAAATTTAGCAGATACTCCTCTATAAAATGTTAATTTTGAAGCAAGAGTAGGCGAATTTAATTGTTTTTTCTTTAATTTAGAAATCATCAAATTATTATGCTAACCATACACTTCAGCTACCCAGAAGATGAAATAAAGTTGTTAAAAATACGTTTCGAAAGCTTGGTATTAAAGGAGAAAATAAGAGTAGTGTAAGATTTTGACTGATATTCCCACTATTAGGTATGTCATAACTATTTATAGATAATTTGGTATGCCAAAATAAACTATTGATTATTATTATAACGATGGTTATATTAAATGTACGCTTGATTATATTTTCCATATTTATTGCAGAACGAGCAACTGATGGTAAAAACATATTTTTACACCATAGTGCACGCATTTCCTAGTCCCTCAATTTTATTTTCATATTTTTCTTTCGACATAAGCGTGCCGTAAGTGTTTTATTGTCATGGCGCATGCGCGGCGTGCGGAAAAGTGCTACTTTGAGCATCAAAAAGTATTTTTTCCAAACCATTAATCCAGGAACTAAATGAGAATTACTTCGATCGTCGCTTGGAATTTTATTAGCAGGTGATGAGGGACATTGATGGTAATAAAATGAGGTTAGAAAATAATGTTTTCTTTGACTGAATGTGAAGTGGCACAATTGTCGTTGCTGGACGGATGTTAATCCTCAGTGGGTGAGGACATCTGTAAAAACTGAATGTTTGGCTCCGCATTGTGAAAGATCAGTTCATTGGACCATTTTTAATTCATGGAAATCTCAAGGCCAGGAAATGATCGCGCAAAAATTTATCCGGCTATCCAAGCAGCAAGTAATAATGTTGCATTGTGGTTCCAACAGGATGGACGAGATCCTCCACACTATGGCCTTTATGTCAGAAAGTATTTAAATACAATTTTCTCCAATCGCTAGATGAAAAGAAAACATAGCATTGAGTGGCCTCTGAGGTCGCCAGATTTGTCGCTTGTTGACTTCTTAGCAGGAATATTAGTCACTATCCGATGAGTTTAAGCACAATTTCAACAAATGAAATTTCTTAATTTTTATTAGAATTCCATTTTGCTAAGTTCTTCAGTCACAGTATGAATCACGATTGAACTTTGTAATAGTTGCAACCTTGATTACGCGTCAGATATGTTACACTAACCATTTGCAAGCATATACTTCCCGTTCTGGCATTTCTCTCTCTTTTCAGTTGCAAGCGTATATCTTAAATTCAATATTATTTCAACGAACTGTGACGATGAAACAGGAAAATCCAAACACATAGGTGCTACAATCATTCCCATTCGACGTTTACTTTTATGACGGATTTTAATATGCAGTAAAAATACATTGTAAAATTTATATTGCTCGATTTGACGTGGAATTAATTTAATTTTTGGTTTACGATTCATTCGATTATGAACATAAGAGCCGTATATAGGTCGAATAGAGCGTACCGTGCGTTCGAGAGTCCCTTGGCCGTTTAACCTTAAACAGGGACGATTTCCAGGAACCGCGGACAGGTCCAAAAAAGAGAAACTACGAGAAACCAGTTGCGGCAGACAGCGTTGCACCAGCGGAGCAGAGAGTCACGTGGGAATCCTCGAACAACAACTGGATGTTAAGTGGAACAGGTAGAGATGAGATACGACAAGGCACAGGTGTGGCCTTTGGCGGCACAGGGACGGACGCCGCCACCGTAGGACACTTCTCGATACGGCCCCGATAATATTGAACAAAAGCACACCTGTTCACAATGGGCAACGCTACAAGAATGTAGACTCGACTCGACGTGAACACCTGGACGCCCGCGGGCCGCAAAGCTCTACCGTTTTACACCCCCAATTAACTCGAAATGATCCGCCTCATCTTTATGTTTACATGATAGTCTCCTGGAAGATTTCTTTTTAAATCTTTTTTTGGTCGGGCGTCCGTTTCTCACAGAGAGAACTGTTTGAAAAAATTAGAAAAAAGAATGCGATTTTGGGAAGTAAATGTTTATTTTTTGAATTATTATTACTCATTCCGCAGAGATTTCAAAGTCATGACAATTGACGGTTATTGGAAATTGCGAAAGTGTGCACAAACTTCTCTTGTCACTCTTGAGAATTTCAAAAAATTTAGAACATATTCAAAAAAAGAAGTCATTAATAAAAATTGGCAATTTTTCAATAAAATCAGGTAAGTGGTATTGATTTTGGCAGGACGTTTCTTATGTTCAAGAGAAAATTAAATAAAAGCACAATGTGACTACAAATATTGACATAAAATTTGAATTCTTGAATATTTCTGGACTGAAGAAGTTTGGTCGACGTGAATGCCTTGATTTGCCTAGTAGAAGCGTTTATGTTTCAGAGATATGCATTGGTTGCAAAACAATTGAAATTTATAGCTTTTACATATTTTGGATCATTAGAGCTACGTTGACACTGGACAGTAGTTCAAGTGCTCAATGATGACATCTTACCGACAGATTCTCTGAATACTTTCACCAAAAGTGTTTGCGTATCATGACTTATGACAAGTTTCTGTTTAATATAAGACACAAGTCCATGATACACGAGAACGTTTCTTCTTCTACTTGAAACGACGCTATGCTCAAAAAGTAGATTATGTAGGAAAAATAGTCCATTTTTGATTAAATTGCCGTATATTTGCAGCTAATTTAATTCCAAAAGGACAACATTTCAAGGGATATATCATGTTCTCCATTTAGACACGAACTGAACTCGATAGTCCCGGTACTAACCTATCAAAACTGTCAAATATTCGAACTCAAATAGGTTCTTATTGGTCATTTTGACCAAGTATGTTTAGTCTAGAACAATAATGCCTGACAATTAAAAATTGAAAATAAAAACGTTTTTGTTTTGGATTCATCCCACCGTACCAGTACTATTTAGATACGACTCTGGTCGACTGTTAACACTCATAACTGATGAAATTGATCGATGGTAGTAGGTACTCGAATTCTGAAATCCAAGCAACCTGTCGATGAAAATCAGTTATAGATTCAGTACTGGAATGGTATTTGATCCGGGTCGTTTTTGCTGGACGACGACCGATGAGAAACCGAATCGCACATATCGGGCCGCCATTTATTTCCGTATGACAGGTGGAAGTAAATCATGTCGGTCTTTTGTTTTCTGACTTTTAGGTACCACATCTGTGGAGGTGGTCGCAGCTGGACACGTGAGAACTTCTCGCCGTTTCGCGCTGTCGCCGATGCAACACGGAGAGAACGAATCGAAGAAAAAAATAGCGTCGACCTTCGAGATTTTGCAACAACTGTTCAAACAAAAGGCAGTTTTGTTCGCAAATTTTGAGCGCATCGCTACGGTAAACACTATCCCGAGACCACCCGTTCAACGAGACCGTAAATATTTACACCTAGATCGATCAATTTGCGAAGTGTTTATATACACTTAAATCGATCGTCGGACCGACCCGAAATCGAACCGCCAAACGAAATAAACACAAAAAGATCCGTCGCAATAGAACAAACCGCTATCTAGAAACAAACCGGGTTCGTGGAAGGATTCGCAGCGCATTTTGTCAATTTCCGAAACGATACGCTTTCGCAGAAGGTCCGGTGACTAAAATGTTTTTCCAACCGAATTGAAATTTATGAAAAAATATATGACTAAGCCAATGCGAAAATTATGCAGTCCGGTAAGAACAGGTTATAAATTTCTCTGCTACAGATAAAAAAGACGATTTTTGAAATCGTTGCGCCAATTTGCCTGTTTTTTCTATAGATTATAGTGCGAAATAAGCAGGTAAGCAGTTCCAGAAAGTTTGCTCTGAACGCTTTTCTTTCAAATCGTTTTGAGTTCATCATTAGAAATCATTTTTGCTTGAAATTTAGTGTTCAAAATAATTGCGTCCAAGTTATTCTGAGTAGATAATCCGATCTGCTTTGATTCAAAAATTTAATTGGGTTTCTACGAAGCAACATTACGTGGCTGCCTGATTCAAGTTTAAGTCGAGCATTGCAATGAATAATTCTGCCAATTATATATCGGTTAAATTTTTGGAAGTTGATTATTCATGTTAGTGAAAGCATTAATAAAATATTCATCACTATGTTACGGCAGTCGACCAAATGCTAAATAATCTTTCTTATGTTATGAAATACGTGGTCCAAGCGCCAGTAGTAATTTAGAGTAAAAAATTGGTTCTTATAGATTTTATAACGACACAAATGAATTCAATTTTACATTTCGGTTAGTATATAAAAATATATGTGAAAAAAACATACTGAAATAAATAATTCCTGGTTCTTTTACTTTCATAAAATAATCAATAAAATAGGTTCTATCTGTACTGAAAAAACGAATGGAATGATTATATAAGGTCTGTTCCAACTCGCGTTGTGAACAATTTCTGTACCGTCACGATTCTGCGCTGTTCATACGATAAAGTAATTTTTATGAACAGCGCAGAATCCTGACTGTACATTGACGGTTTACAATTTACGGTGGTATCCTATACCACCGATGAACCATCAAATATTTATTTTATTTTGAAGAACTCAAACTGTCAATATACAGGCTGTCCCATAATTAGACCGACAAACTTCTAGTGGATGTTGTAGATATTATTTTAGGCCGATTCAATCGAAATGACTCCATCCAAAAATGCTTCGTTAAGCAGTTGGAGCCCGTTGAAGATGACGTCCAGTCAAGACTTTTTCTCACATATCTCCTAAACGGCTTCGCCAAAACTATTGAAATTGTAGATTTTGGCTAATTCCAAAAAAACGCATCGAATCGTTTGAGTGAATTTTTTCTATGTCAAGCAT
The DNA here is from genome assembly GCA_020654155.1 of Novius pumilus. Classification (NCBI taxonomy): domain Eukaryota; kingdom Metazoa; phylum Arthropoda; class Insecta; order Coleoptera; family Coccinellidae; genus Novius; species Novius pumilus. The sequence goes on from JAIFOV010000007.1 coordinate 493,801, forward strand.
AGGCGTATCATTTTGGAGAGGCGAAGGGTATTTTTGCTGAAAACTTTTTGACCTTTCATTTTTTCACAAGTGTTGCATCAAATTCATAAACTATGATATTTTTTCTTGAAGAAAGGTGCTGTTTGATATCGCTAAGATGATCTAGTTTTGAGAAAAATTGATTTCAAATTTTTTCTCGGTTTATTACTGAATACTCGGTTTTTAAAGAATCATAATAAAGTAGGTGAAATATTAATTTATTACACTTTTAAAATGAATTTAATTGATGAGATAACTTAACACGGAAAATTTTCACTAATCTTTGCGGCAACACGATGATTTCTACATAAAAAATTTGCATTAATTCACGTATTTAAAATATTGGTGGTCACGTATTTCGCAAAAATTGTTTTATGAGGTAAAGTTTCGATAAAATATCAGAAAAGAAGTGCAAGAAATTGATATTTCATTTACATCATTATGATTCTTTAGATAACGAGTATTGAGTAATAAACCGAGAGAAAATTTCAAATCGAATTTTCTCAAAACCTGTGCATCTGGGCTATATGACAGAAGGGCACCTTTCTGCAAGAAAACATATCATAGTTTATGAATTTGATGCATACCTTGTAAAAAATAAAATGTAAAAAAGTTTTCAGTAAAAATAACCTTTACCCCTCAATAAGATACGCCTATGCTTGACATGGGAAAAATTCATTCATACCATTCGATGCGTATTTTTGATATTAGCCATGGTTTAAAATTTCAATACTTTTGATGGAGCCGTTTTGAAGATATGTGTCCAAAAGTGTTGCCTGGACGTCATATTCAGAGGCACCAGCTACTCAACTAAGCATTTTTGGTCGAATCAGCCTTAAATAATGTCTAGAACATCCAATAGAAGTTTGTCGGTCAAATTATGGGACAGCCTGTATGTAAAGTACCAATCATCACAAATATTACAAAATACAAAATATAGGACTGATGTTTTAAATATTTGAAATTGTTGTAAAAAGTTTTTTTTTGGTTCCGCTCCATTTTCTCTGAAAAAATTTCTTAATTCATGATCCATTGATTTTTTTACAGACAATTTGATTACTAGACATGATAGAAAATCTTAAGGAATTCGAAAAAAAATGATATTGTAAGTTTAAAAAAATTATGATTAAATTAAGAAAGAATAATAGTGAATTTCAAATTTTGAAGTTACGATACTTCGAACGTTTTTAAATTCCAAATTTCCGAAATAAAATCTACTTCAACCCCTTGAAACAGTTCTACAGGAAGTTTTTAGGAAAATTATTACCCTCTGAAATTTTCAAGAAAATTATGGAAATTTAAGTACGATTCTAAGAAAGAATAGAAATTTTTTCAGAAATCATGATTTACTTTATCCTGCGCGATAAATTCCGTCTTTCTTTATAAACTCTTTGAAAATTTTCATCAATTCTATGTCTGATCATATTGGGTTGCATCATATTGAATTTTCTGAAATTCTGGAAATCATATTGCAGAAATTTGTTCAAAATGCGATATTTATTTTGACTGTTGAAATCTCGAATGTCAAAGGAAATTGAAGATTTGAAAAATGAAAAACTTTCCTAAATTCATAATAGAAAAAAAATTTTAACACAGTTTATTACACTGCGCAAAAAAATTAACGCACGTTCTGAAAATCCCAATTTTAATGAAAGTGCACTCTACATTGACTATAACTTATTTTTTATGTTCTCTCGGGAAGGTTTTGAACGAAACAAGACACATTAAATGGAAGAAAAATTCGGGATTTCGCCGAATCTTATGTGAAAGAAGAGAAATAAACAATTTTGAAAATACTGGTTGCTGATAAGGGTATTTCCACCCCTTGCGTTAATTACAGCTCGGCAACGACGGTTCATACTCAAAATGAGTGATCATAAAATATTTTGATCTAATCCTTCTCTGAGTTGGATTCCTAAGTCATTAAGAGTAGCTGGATGATTTTCTGAACTTCTCAGCCTTCTATCAAGGTTGTCCCAAACCTGCTCAATGGGATTGAGATCTGGACTTCTTGCTGGCCATTTCATTCGAGAGACTTCAACCTCTTCAAGGTACTCCTGAACGATGCGTTAATTTTCTTGCGCGGTGTAATTTGAAAGTTAAGAAAAATGTTCGGAAGTCGGCAATTGTTTGATTTCCGAATATGTACTTGTATTAATTTCATGGTAATTTTAATGATCCGTCCGAACTTCAGAAAAATTCTTCGTTGGTTCTTTCCAATTTTCAAATTTTTCGATACTTTTTTCTGGTTGAATTTGTTTTTTTATAACAACAAAATCGAAGACAATCCTCAGAAAGGATTTCCGAAGTTCAAATTGCTTGAATATTTGCAGATTTTTTGAAAAATGTACAAATTTTTTAAACGAAGACCTGTGAGGGATCATCTCGGATATTCAAAGAAGTACAGAGTGGCCAAATTTTTTTTATCGAGCCCTCGGTGTATTACCTCGAGAGTTTAAATTAAAAGTTGAAAATGTGGCTTGACGCTTATCACTAAAAGAATTGGCAGATGAAAAAATATTTCAGCCAATTAATATGTTCATCAACAGAATCCCCTTTTTCACGACGAAGAATATTTCAAATTTTCTTCTTCTTGTTATAAAAGGTTTACTTATTTGTGAAATGCAAGAATAACGTGTAATTCACGTAAAGAATACGAGTCGTCCAGGGACCTTTCAACGACGGATAGTGATGATAACACGATTCGCTTGTAACCAGTACTTAATTATAATTATCGCGATAACCTCTAATGCGCTATTTCGGTTCCCTTCATGGAAAAATGAATATTAAATCGCGGATTCGTTTTCCGGTCGAAGACCAAACGCGCCAATTATTTCGTCGAAAAAAAAATGACCGCGCGTTGATTCTATGACGTTTTATACTATTTCTTTCTCTATTATCTTGACCGGAACATGTCATCCTTCGTAATAAAAATCTCATTTATTCATTAGAGCGGCACGTTGTTTAACGAATAGTCAGTTGTCCGCATTAAAATGGGTGAGCGTCGGCGTTGATGGATCTCAAATCTCATTTTTACCATGATTTCCAGCGCGTTTTATTAATTTTTGTTTTAACGAAATGATACTCACGGACGAATGAGTGATGACGATGAGCGTGAGCGAAAAAACAGTATGCAGCCACATCGCCGTCGGTAGCGAAATTAACGCATCACTATCGCGAAATTTTTTTTTTATTCACCAGTCGAAGAAGAGCGATTCGTCGGATGAGCGCGCGCGTCCACTACTGAACGCAAGCTGTCCGAGTCGAGATAACAACGCTCATAGAGCACCAGAGCACACGCACCACCGCACGCCAAACGGGAAATCAATACTGCTTCGCCTCCACCACCGGTCGTGTCTTGAGCGCGAGTGAGGCCGACGCAGATTCAGGTTGCCGTTGACTTTTGGACAAAGTGACCGCCAGAAATTCGAACCGATGTTTACCAGATTTAGCATCGGTGCCGCCGGGGGCGCGAAAAGCTTAGCGATTCACATTACGTTAAAAAGGGCAACTTTGGACACCTCACAAAGTGCCCGGATGAAGACTTGCTTCACAGTCCGTCATCAATTTCGATGGCAACATTTCAAAAACTTTAAAATTATAAATGATTAATTATGTCATTTCATTGTACATCTACAAAAGTATGAAATAATTAAATTTTAGTGTTCTATGCATTTTGACTTGATAACATTTTATAAATCGATGACACTGGCTGCATGTTGGATGTGAAATATTAGGAATAGAGAAGAACGATTCGAGAAGTCGCGAGTTCGATTATGGAGAAAACTCTATTGGTGAAAACAGATTTGAGCTATCGTCTTTTGTTTTTGAGATATTTTGGAATTCTTGATTTTGGCCGATTTCGACTTGTGCGGTTATTATTGAAGTAAAGTGAAAATTATTTTGACATTTTTTAAGTAGAATGCAATGGACTAACAATAATTTTTTTTTCGGTTTGGTTCTTGAGTTATAAAATAAACTTGTGTTTTTACGATTAGTAACTTTTTTTATGCCCATTCTACAGAACTAATTTTTGTCTGTTCAAAAATGTAGCGCATGATGTGTTTCTTCTTATTTGAACATTTTTTCCTGCAAATTTTGATACCGCTTATGCGGTATGTCAAAAAATTATTTTCAGTAGCACTCTTAGAATAAATCATTTCTGCTCTCAGTGCATCTGGTTCTAAAATGCGAAACTACGAAAAATCGTTTTGAAAAATGTTTGTGAATTTTGAAAATAACGAGAATTTCGACATTTTGGAATGTTTTATTCAAAGTGGATTCAATGCAGCAGCTGAAAGTTATTTCAGTAATTGTGCTCTCAGTGCCTGGTTCCGAAACTACGAAAAATCGTTTTGAAAAATGTTTGTGAATTTTGAAAATAACGAGAATTTCCTATACAATCAACATTCGATAGATAGAAACAAAACCTGATCCAATGTAGATCTTTCAATGGTTCATTCCAAGAAGATATGAAAAATTATTAATTGATACCACGAATCTTAAAACTAAAGTGATTTTGTCCATTGTGGGAAATTCATCTCTTCGAATGTATTCCCATTATTTTGAACACAAATATTATATCTTGCACGCACACTTCTTGTAACGTTCAAGATTTTAATGTTTCTAACTTCTAATGAAGTGTCAATGAAATCACGTTGGCACTTTCTTTTCTAAATAAAGAATCTTTAACGTATCCCCAAAGAAAAAAGTCCATTGGGGTCAAATCTGGAGAACGAGGTGGCCACTTCACTGGACCCTTCGTTCCTATCCAGTTCTTGCCGAAATTTAAATTCAATAATTCCTTCACTGCTCTCGTTTGGTGAGGTGGTCTTGTTGAAAAAATATGTTTCTTCGTGGAGCAAGTGGCAACTCATCCACGAAATTATCAATGATGTCCTCTTTGAGAATCTCGGATCTGCACCCTCACAACAAAACTCCAAACACAGCCACCGAGTGGAAATTTGCGAAATAGGCCACACTGCATCTCAAAAATAAAAGACGATAGCTCAAATCTGTCTTCACCATTGGAGTTTTCCGCGAAATCGAACTCGTAACTCGTCACATTGTTTTTCTCTATTCCTAATATTTCACATAGTTAGCGTTCAAACGCATGCCGTAACGTTCCGCAAAGCGAGAGCGCTGTACAAGCGATAGAGAGACGACAGAATGTTTGACAATTGTGACGCATCTATCTCTCTTCCACACTGTCGCCAAACACGTTCTGTTTTGTGCATTGTTTTTAACACAACAATTGCGGCAAAAAAAGGTAATTAGTTTTTGCCTTTAAGGAGTTGATTAGCGACACAAGATCATCGAAAATAACCCAAATCATTGGTATAGAGGTGAATCGACTTACAAAACATGTCGAAATAATATCAATGAGAAGGAATCGAACAATAAGCTTGATAGAGGATTTGGGCAAGTCAAACAATTCTTTAATGATCGAGCAAAATTCTGCAGAACTTGGCCTCTTCCACAATGTATTACATAAACGAGCGATTGCTAAACGGTTAAAATTCAATTTTTCCCCATTCTCTGAACAAGCCCAAGCCTATTATGCTCATTATGTCGTCTAGAGGGATATTGATACTAGATGGTAATTTGCAAGGTAACGGATATTATTGAATAAACACTTAACTGCCGTAGAATTACGAACCTTAATGAGCCATTGTTCACGGATGAATGGAAGTTCAATGCTTTCTGGAGCCGAATGGTTTGTTTAAAAACAAATCGAAAACGCTACAAAAAATCGATCTATCTCAATGGAATTTGGGGAAGTTGTGTCTTCGGTTAAATGTGAAACACGTGGAGAAGGCAACGACAATTGGTAACTACTTTGTTTAGCAAAAAACAATAGCATTTCGCACATTGACGTTTTAATCAAAAGACCAAAAATAATAAATCAATTTTTTAATCCTCCGGGACTTTAACTTTTCTTTTCTGTTGTAATTTTTCAAATACTCCTTGAAAATTCATAAAAGATTTTCCACGATCCATGCGAAAAATGAAATCTATAATATTCATTCATTTTCGACAATTTCTGTGTATGTTCAAACTGCCACTTACTACTTACCCTATTTGAAACTCCCCCTGACTGGCGTAGTCAGTATATTCTTAACGGATTGATAATTTTTGTAGTTATTTTATTGTCCATTTTATTGTTATGGAGTTGTCAGGTGTAATGATTAGGTTGTTGTCACTTTGGGTATAATTCAGTGAATGAAAAGAAAATCAATTCTAGGAGTTATATTTTCTACAAGCTAGTTCGGCACAACGTCGGTATCGGTGAAGTTTAATGATATTATCAAAATGTATGATGGTGGAGATTTTTGCGAGTGGTTAAAATAGTAGAATTGTTGGCAAAAATGCAAACATTTCACGACCTAGCGGCCTTTCTGCCACTATTCCTGACCGGAGGAGCATTTGCTGTTTATTAGAAGTTAGTTAAAGGTTTCTTAACTTTCTTATATTCATTGGACATTTTATTTCATTTTGCTCTGTTTTAACTCACTTTATGAAGAAATTTCAAGAGATAGCCAAGCAAACAAAGAAAATCCGAAAGTATTGGCAAAACTTTCCCGAATTCTGCGAATTTGTGATGATAGGTTTTTTCCTTTTCTGTTTTCGATTCGGTTTTGGGCGATTTTGAAAGGAGTTCCAAACAAAATGTTGAGGAAAGTAAAACAAAATCCAATAAATATGGATGTAAACATTTAAGTTTCTGAAAATCACTTTGGGGGCGTTAGAAATCCCATAAAGTTTCTAAAAAATCGGATATTCTAAAATTTTAGGTACTTTCCTCAATTACCTATTATTCCCTTGGAATTTCGCCGACTCGAACATTTTTTTAAAGTTGCTAAGTTTTATTTCATTTCGCTTAGTTTGCTCAGACTTTCGAAGACCCGATATCTAACCAAACGATTAGGTTAGGAGAGGTTAGGTGGAAGGTTAGGTGAGGTTAGGTGGAAGGTTAGGTGAGGTTAGGTGAGGTTAGGTGGGAGGTTAGGTGAGAGGTTAGGTGAGGTTAGGTGAGGTTAGGTGGAAGGTTAGGTGAGAGGTTAGGTGAGGTTAGGTGAGGTTAGGTGAGAGGTTAGGTGAGGTTAGGTGAGGTTAGGTGGAAGGTTAGGTTAGGTTAGGAAAAACGCAAAAATATTGGAGGATACAAGATTATCTTAAATAACGAATCAAGAATCGGAAATTTTCTAGAATTCACACCGGAAAACCGAATAAATCGTAAAAAAAAAAATTGGTAGTTTTTACAAATCCCGTTGGAAACCTTGGAAATCCTCGAGAGCTAAAAAAAATTCGAAATTCCTTTGATTCCCGGATAAAAAATCGAAAATTTTCCAAAATTCCTTTGAACTTTATGTATTCAGAAGTATCTAGAATAAATTTGAGATTTTATTTCACTTTGCGTTGTTTTAACTTAGTTTTTGAAGAATTTTTTTGAGGATTTTAACGAGATAATCCAAGAAAAAACGAAAAATGCGAAAATATTGGGCAAATTTTGAGCAAATTCACCAAGTTTGTGAAGAGAGATACGTTTTCTGGGTGGGTTCCTTCGTTTTTGATTTTCAATTCGGTTTTTGGCAGATTTTCACTGAATTTTCAACAATGCATTGACGAAAATAAAGCAATATTTCAATGAATATTGATGAAAACATCAAAGTTTCTGCAAATCACATTCGGGACGTTGAAAATCCCGTAAAATTTAGAACAAAATTTGAAATTTTAAAATCTTTCCTCGAATTCCTATTATTCCTTTGGAATTTCATTCACCCGAAATATGTTTTTTTTAAAGATCCGACGTTTCATTTCATTTTCTTTGGTTTACACACTATTTCGAAAATATCTAAGAAAACGACGAAAAAGGAAAAATATTGAAGAATACGATATAATATTAAATAACGAATCAAATAAATCTACGAATTTTGCACATTAAGATTCTTGTTCTTTTTTTTTGTTCTCATACTAAAAACCTACGAAAAGTCGAATAAGTCGTAAACAAAAATTGGTAGTTTTTACAAAACACGTTAGAAATGTTCAAAAAAAAAAGTGGAATCAACAATCGAAAATTCCTATAAACTTTATGTTTTCAGTGGCCTCCGAAGTTAATTGGGCGCTATTTCATTCTACATTGTTTTGAAAAAATGTGTCGAGAATTTTTAAGAGATAGCAAAAGGAACAAAGAAAAATGCGAAAAAAAAGTTTTCGTACATTTTCGGAACTTGTGAATAGAGATACATTTCTGGGTGATGATTGATTTTTCTTTGCTTTTGGCTTTAAATTGGTTTTTTGGGAGATTTTGACAGGATTTTCAACAAAACATTGACGAAAATAAAGGAAATTCCAATAAATATCGATGGAATCATTAAAGTTTCTGAAAATCACGTTTAAGACGTTGAAAATCTGGTACAATTTTAAAAAAATTCAAAAATCCTCGTACTTTCCGTAATTTTCTATTATTCCCTTGGAATTTCGTCGCTCGAAATATTTCTTTTTTGAAGATTCAACGTTTTATTTCATTTTGTTTGGTTTGTACACACTTTCGAAGCCTCAATGTCTAAGAAAACGAGGAAAAAGGCTAAAATATTGAAGGGTTCTACTATATAATCTTAAACAACAAATCAAGATTCGGAAATTTTCTGGATTTCTACGAAATTTGCGTATTAGGATTCTTGTTCTCGATGATTAATAATTTCAAATTTTACCTTGTTATTTTTTTTTTGGTTTCCATACCATAAAACCAAATCGTGAACAAAAATTTTTACAAATCACGTTGAACACGTCGGAAATCTTTGCTAGCTAAAAACAAAATTAAAAAGGGGATCAAATGTCGGAAATCTTCCCAATATTCCTTTGAACTTTATGTATTCAGAAGAATTCCAAGTAAATTGGAGATTTTATTTCATGCTGCTTTGTTTTAACTCAGTTTTTGAAGAAATTCACGAGATAGCTAAAGAAAAATGCGAAAATATTAACGAAATGTTCCCAAATTCTGTGAAAGTATAAACATATACGTTTTCTGGGTTGATTTGTCTTCGTATTTTGTTTTCGATTCGCTTGTTGGGATATTTTGACAGGAATTTCAGTGAAATATACACGAAAACTAAGCAAAATCTGAGTAACACCGATAGAAACATGAAAGTCGAAACTTCTCTTTGGTAGTTTTCTCATTTTCATATTATTCCATTGGAATTTTATGTTTCATTTCATTTTGTTTCTTTGCACACCATTTTGAAAAATCGCTGAAATATTGAAAAACCCAATATAACAGCATTTCCCAAAATTGTATAACTGTGGCTGGGTTCGAGATTATAAAATTTTCCGCTTAGCACGTTCACTTTACGAAAAAAAAATTCATTTACAAAACAACTTTTATTTTTATTTGTTTGATTCTTGGATACACAAAAATTGAAAATATCCAGTGCCGGGTCGCGAACCGCACTTTGGGAAACGTTGGAATGTAGTAAGAGATTCTAAATAGTGAAGCATTGACATTGTCGTTAGCCAACTGACTATGGAATCATCTTAGTTGAAGCCGAAAACGTATTGAGATTCTGTAAACTGATCGGCACCCAATAGAGATACTTGAAAATCTTAAAAAAAAAACTTGATTATTATTCACGTTTTTTATTGAATGATCTAATCTAAAACGGTGTTACGAACAAATGCTACTTACAAAGAGATTAACACCTAATTATTCTCTAATTTATGTATATATTTATATTCATTTACTCTAAAATGGTACAATTAAAACGTTGAGCATTCACAATGCTGTAGTTGGGTAGTTCGCCCTCCTTTACAAACAACAGTGAAACGGACGTTCGTAAGAAAGGGCGCGAAACTTGGACGAACAAAACCGAAAGCTCGCCACTCAAATAAAACGGAGGAAAAATCAACGAGTAACGGACATAATCGGACGAGTGTTTCGGGGATGTCAATAAAAACGAAAATAGTACCAAGTCCGGTTCAACTATAACACATTTACATTGCACTTATCCAAGAAAACTTAATTACAAGTGTAACCTAAGCAGTCGTTAGGGCAACGTATGAAATTGACCGAGAACGCTCACGATTTTTCATTTATGGCACATTCAATCTCTTTACAGTCGTTGCGCGTTTCAAGGCAATTTCAAATTGCACAAGATATATGACACGTTTTTTTAAAAGTAACAAAAAAGAAATTAACGAGATTTTCGGTAAGTTGAATTACGTCTAAAATATTGCCAGTTTCAGGATGCGAAAATAAAGTGTTATCGTTAAATAGTATAAAATATCACATGTTTCGTTTTCGTAATGGTAAAATTAAAATTATTGGAACGCGATGTGGAAAAGCATCCCTTTTATGTACATCTTCACTTGACTGGGGCTAGATGTGACGAAAAATATAAAGTTTCGCGATAAAAATGAAATTCTACAAGGGAATAGAGGTTTTCTATAAACATTTTTATATACAATGTAGATAATTACAATATGTATAGCAATATACAACTTACGTTTTTTTTTGTCAGTTTTGAATGTACTTTGATCGAACAGACTGTTGATGCTATACAAGTTGAAAGATTAAACTTCAAATCCAATTTTTAACGAAGAAACGACCCAAAGGAAATATCACACAAAAAATTAATAGAAAATTTTTAATAAAATAACACAAATATTTCGAGAGGAAAATATTGGTTTTCCAACTTCAAACTCAGCGTTGCACGGCGATAAAGAAAAGTTGGCAGTGAAGCTTGAACAAATAAAATAAATAAATGGCAATTACTGCAACAAAATTTTTGTAAAATTTGAGAATAATTAAAGATCGCTAGTTTAATCAATTTGTCCAGGTATCTTTATTTGAAATTGGAAACAACGAAATTTGTCGCTTACGTCACAAGGAACAAAGAATATATTCGTTGACATCCGCTAGGAACGAAATTTGGAAATTTAAGTACAGTTTTTCGAAACGAGCGGATAACAACGTTAAACAACTAAACTCTACAATAATAAAACTTTGAGAAGTCAATATGGAGGTGATTTTGGCAAATGACATTTATGTTACATAGTAAAAAAAAACGTTAGAACCCGCGCGCTCAGCACTAGTCTAAAAAAAAAATTGAGATCAGCGCGCACCGCGACCGCAGTACCGGCGACTACTACAAAGGGGGGTAGGTGAAACGACGACGTTACGTCTTTAACGTTCCAACGCGTCATCTAACAGGGGACGGCGCGACGCGCTGCTGCGGAGGCTACGTGACACTTATTATCGACCGCGTCGTCTCTTTATTGTTCGCATCCGAGGAATCGTTTCTAACGCACTGACCCGTCAGCTGGTTCACGCTCAACGGGTTGTTGATGTCGTGCGGATTGGTGCCGACGGGATTCCGTGGCGGCTGTTGCATGACAAGAGGTGGTGGCGCTGGCATTTTCGCTTCCAGGTGATGGTGGTGTTCGTGAGGCGTGAGCGGGCTTTGTAACATGTACGGACTGGCCAAGCTGACCGAAGGACTGGCCGCGCTCGTAGAAGGACTCGGCAGGATCATGCCGCCAGGACTCGTGAGGCTGCTCAGGGCTGACAGACCGCCAGGACTCGACATCGACCGGTTTAGGCTTTCGCCGTCGTCATCGGGCGGCGTGTGGGCGTCGTCGCCCATACTCCCACAGCTGCCTAGGTTATCGTCTGACTGGTTACCGTCGTTGCTGCCGCCGTCCCCTGATTCCATGTACCGAATGCATTTCTTCTTGCGTCTGTAAAATGATTGAATATTAGAAAAAATAGTTTCTTTTGAGGCTACCTTTACTCAACATTCTCTTAAATAGCAACAATTTATAACTGTATCGAGTTTTTCAAGCTAAAACTTATATTTTATTTACAAGCTTCAAACCTTGTAAACCACATTGTTCTAACCACGACTTCATAAGATATTCAGTATATTATACAAATTAAATATTAGACAAATGCATTAGAAAAAATCAGATATCTCGGATGGACCAAACATGACTCTGACAAGATCAAATACTCCATAAAATGTCGCTTGATCGTGCCAAGAAGACAAATGTAGGAAGACGTAGGAGACGGTGCAGTCGGTTTGTGGAAAAGATTTTTTCTATGATTTGAACAAATGTATACCGAGTGAAATTGAGACAAATTTCCTCGTGAAGTTTAAAGGTTTTTGTGTTTTTTCAGGCAAACATTGAAAGATTTTCGAAAATTAAGAATAAGACATACAACGGATGGTCATTTCTGAAGAGGGAAGTCTGAATGAGTTATGTGAAACGAAGGGAAAAAGGAAAGAGGTAGCGGAAATGGATGATGGTAAGCCAGGATTGTGAAGTGTTGTGGATGTCCTTTGAGTCAAATTCTGGAGACTTGAAACACGTGTGTCGATTTGTGAGACGTTCTCGGGGACTTTTGTTTGCTTTCATCTCCGACACTGCTCTGTGAGGCCTGTCCATCTTTTAGTTGAATATGAAGAACCTTTTTGTCTCCGATGGACATGGAATGATTGGACGTTGGATTCCGGCAAATCGAGAATATGATGCTGGTTGAGACCTGGGTACGAGTGAAGGATATTGTGATAGCAAGCAAAACAGGTCTATGTGAAAGGTGCCAAATATGTAAGGCAAAAAATATGAATATCAAAAGGAGAAAAGAAGAGACAGTTACGTGTAGCAACGAAGCCCTGGAAATACAGTAGGAGACAGAGTGCAAATTGATTTTGAAGTTAAACAATGTGTTAGTGGAGGAACAAGTAGGGTTTGAATGAAGATCGCGAAATGATAGTATGGAATTAAGAAGTTAGAAAATGTTGGATGATCAATTTTCAAAATGTAATCGGAGGTAGAAGTAAAAGAATGCAAAATGAATAAGAGCAGAGCGATAGGTGTCATATGGAAGTGTGGAACCCAGGTTTCCACCTAAGGGAGAGGCATGACATGTCATTTCCAGGGGAGGGCGAGTCCGATTCTTTAAGGTCAGTTTGCCCGTTTCACACAATAAATGAAACAACCTAAATGAACTAAGGGATCGGAGGGGGAGGGGGGCAGCGACGTCTTCTCCACCACCCCTCCGCGGTACGCCCATGAGTGGAACGGATTAAGTGTTCAAAGCTGCACGAGATCTAAAAGTTGGAAAGATGTAGACGGAATCATGGTTCAAATGTACGGAAAACTTGTAGAGTACCAAATGATTGGAAAAGTTCAAGGGTCCGTGTCTGGGTGAAAAACTTTTGGTAGGCTCTCTGTTGATAATATGCATCAAAAAATAGAAAAACCGATTTTGGTATATACGATCCAGCGTTTCATGCCTGGAAGGGATTGTGGTAATTGAATTTTCAAAATGCAACAGATAATTGAAGAGTATTTGAATATGGGAATCTGTGTATTGTGTAAAGAGACGAATTAATAAAGATTAATTTGGAAAAAGTAAATTATTCGATCGATAAAGAGGAATTATGGAAACCCTCGAGTGAATATGGTTTTGGAAACTGTTTGATAAATACAGCTCTACTACTCTTTCTAACACGCCTGGTTCACATAATTTAAGAGATTTCATTATGCTTGAAATTTAAGGTATAATATTTCTTTATTGATAGATCTGAGACTGCGATTAAGTATTCAAAACTTCATAAATTTATTTCAGCTGGTTTCCAGTTCGAAATATCTGAAGAAGACCCGAAAATTCTACGAAATTTCCAAATATTAGCATCTTTTAGTTTTTATGGAAATTTTATCAATTCTTTGCAATTTTTGCAGTTTCTCCTGAACTTTTTCCTTTATTTCTGTTTTCTACACTTCGTGACTTTATTTCATGATTTATCTTAGAATTTTTACTGATTTATTTAATTCTTCTGGTAAATTTTTTCAGCCCCAGTTTTTGCGGTTTTTCTTCTGCTAAATCTGCGAAATATAATAAAAAACTCAATTTCTATGAAGAAATCTTAGCAAGAATTTTTTCTGATTGGTCCACAATTTTCAGAGTTTTTTAACGATTTCTTGCGGATATTCGATTTTTCCATTTTTTCTTCTAAATTTTGCTATGGTTTTCTACGTTATTGATGTGTATTATATCCCACATTCTTAAAAATTTCAAAAAAAAAAAAAAAAAAGATTTGAGAAGTCAAAAAAAATTACGATAAAAAATGAATATTTTTCAATGATCTTTTGTTCTTGAATATTCCTCTAATTTTTCCTAATCAAAGTGTCTGACATTGATTTGATAATATTATTCTTCCAATAATATTCTTTTAGGGCGTAGATTTTCATGCCTTCTAGGCGCTTTTTCGAAGCTTTTACGGAGGATTTTGTCGGGTTTGTTTGGAAAACACAAAAATTTTTCACATCCCGACGAAAAAATCTTCCGAGAAGAGCATGTTTAAATATTGATGTTCATAATAATTTTTTAGTTTAATTTGATTTTTGGAGTCATGTGAGACTATTGTTTATTCTTTCTTCGCAACCCTAGAAGTTTTTTCGTAGATCATTTCAAAATTGTCGCCATAGACGTTTTGAGTATTTTTTCGGTAGTTTACATAGCTTTTTCAAAAATGTCTCCTTATTCTGGATGTTTTTTCTTCGATTTGCATTTGTACTTGAAAATTACTTTTGGTTGGTTTTGAGTGTAAAATATCATCAGATTAGTCGTTTTGAATATTTGTTATGTCATGGTTTGTAGGTTTTTTATGGGAATTTTTTCATTCTGCAATTTCGCATATCAATTTTCACTTATTTTTTTATCTCTAATGCCCGGTTGCTCGAGGATTTTTGCCCGATCGTCCAACCAATATCCTCAAGTTGCGTACCTACCCGATATCCGCGGCCTAACTTTAAGTCCAGCTTTAAGTTTTCTTAAAAAATTTCACTGTTGATTCGTTGATTCAACGAAATTGTTACTTTTAGTTGGAACCCAACTTACGTCAATGGTAAGCATTAAATGGTGTAAAGAGGCATAAGCATATATCTTTGAAGGTACTAAAAATTACTGAATTTCCAAAATTAGGGCAATTTTTCACAAGACTTGCGACAGTTCTTCAGAATTCGATACTACGAAATGAAATTTAAATTTTAAAGTTTCAACGAAAATGTATTAATATTCTTGAAATTGTTGCTTCTCTAACACTCGACGTCGTACTCTCAATGCATATTGGAGGCATCGTTTGTAAAAATGTTGAGTTATTCTTGTTGCATTTAGCTTCAAATTGACATTCGCATGCAATTATCAAGTTTTCAGCACTAGCCATAGCCATACTATCAATATTGCAGAAATAACTTTTAAACCTTAAGTGCGGAGGTGGTGTTACAAAATGAACGCATAAAACATTTTTTTCTTCATTCATGAATTATAAAATGATTAAATAACTGCGCTACAAGTTCTCAATTACAACACCATCGAAAGATACAATTGACTGCTATTCCATCAAATACTCGTAGAGACCTGTTTTTCATAATATAAGTATAGATTTGAGACAGTTCTCAATGTATCCGAAAAAAATTGAGAATAAGTGACCGTATACTTTTATGGGAGCAGACTTCTGTTATGTTGGATGTCATATCTTGTAATTGCCCCAATTGTATTGTCTTCTTGATAATCATAATTCCGATTATCATCATTTGTTATGAAGTTAGACATACAATTACATTGTAATTAATCAACAGAATACTTGAGAATTCAAATTTATGAAATAAAAACCATGCGGACAACAAAAAAGGAAATCACTTAGTATCAAAGATAAAATAGAAAACAAAACGCAGTAACGATCTAAAAAACAGTGCCACGGATACTTTAGATCCGTAGCACAGACGCATCTCATCACAACATTCTGGAAGGTAAATAATCCTTTTAATATAAAAGCGAAACGGTTAATTGACATGCTGATTAAAGAAAACGACATGCTCGCAACACATCGAAAACTGATTAATCGAATCAAAACCACAAAAAAAAAACAACGAAACAAAACGAGAAGGGAACAAACGAACTATAAACACCAACACTGCTGCCAACTAACCGACATATGGCTATAGGTTCACGTATGTTGGCTCCTGGGGCGATTGGGTAGCGGCGGCGGCGCCGACGCCGTGCAGGAGGCCGCCGTGAACCGTCGAGGTGCCGCCACCGTGCGCGCCGCTCTCCGGGCTAAACAATCGTTTTCATGTACAAAGGGGTACCAACCAACCGTCCGTCACTCTCAATGACGATGAAACGAACAAAATAGTTTCAAGAACAACGAACAAACATGAGCATACATCGAGAGGAAAGAAAGTAAAGTGAAAAATACACATAATAAAAAAAAAACAACGAACGGGAAAAACATGATCGGAGAAGTAGAAATCGTCGAATATCAGAAAATGTGTCGTGATCGCCCCTTTGCACTCAACGGATTGTTGTCTCTTTTCCTCTATTTTAGCAATATCGTGGTTGCGACAGCAGTGCATCTAGTTAACTAATGGCTCCTTCTCTTTGTGGGAAGACACATTTTCTGATTTCCACGCAATTCTTTCTTTCTCAACACGAGTGTCTTCCGTGTACATTAAATAATATAAAACAACAGTCTTTCCACATAGATAAGAACACCAAAAAAGTAACACACTACGTTATCGTTTTGACAAAAACGCTCCGATCCGATTTCATGCATCCGATCGACTAGTTCAAGGACGTGTCACGTGACTCAAATCCTTTCCAAATCAAACGAATTTTTAACCATAACTGAAAATTGGGACTTCGATAACGATCATTTTATTAACAATTGCACGACCAAAAAGAGCTCAACTTTCCTAACGAAGCTGTAATGCAAATAATAATAATACTCGACGGCCGGCGTACGACTTGAGCTATTGCGAAATAAAACGAAAGTGAGCCAAATACCTCGTAGTTTTGAGTGTAATTCACGAATATTCTATAAATTTTTTCAGGTCATTTAAAAGAATAAACAAGATAATTTCGATTTGTAATCCTCACTTGAATTCTAATCAGATACTAGTATTTCAAAATACACTTCTTTGAGATGTGAAGCACAATATTGGGTCGGTGCCAACAGGCGTTGTGAGCGATCATTGTACCGATTCTGCGCTGTTTATAAAAAATGCTTCATATTATCAACAGCGCAGAATCGTGACAGTACATTAACGGCCCGCAACGCGAGTTGTAACAAACCTATTGTAGCATTTCAATGGATGAGCATATAAAACTAATTGAACATTCGAAAGATATTCTACTTCATCCTACATTTATGATCGATGATTTCCCAATTTTCGATGGCAATCATGCAAAAACAAATCGACGTTCTACAAAATAACGTTAACATAAGGGAAAAATAAACGTACCTGCATGGTTTACACCATTGACTCTGGTGATCCAGTCCATATCTCGCTCGGCACTTTTTCATACTATTACCTAAGGAACAAAAAAAAATTAGAACCGATTTTTCGATGACATCATGCGTAACATAAGAAGTTTGATGAATGAAATGAAGATGAAATATTCTCCCATGCAAATATACTAAAATACCAAAGAAGCCTAATCTAATCAAATAACCAAAAGAAAATGGATGATACTAATAAAAACTATGATAAAGTCTACAGCTTAACTAAATAAAAATGTATCTGATACGTACATCTACATTCACGAATAATAAAGAGGAACGAGCAGCTAGGTGGCGCGTTCGTCGTTATTATTTCTTGCCAGGGCGCCAAAACGGATAAGGAAAAATAAAATAAAGGAAAAAGATAAAGGTACCATCATGCTGGAAACTGCGTGTGTTGGTGTAATATTTATATATGTGAGATAGACAACCGTGCAAAATATTACGATCCGCCCGGGGGGCTCGCGACCGGGGGATCTTATCGCAAAAAAAAGCTACACTAGCTAAAACGACACGAAAATAACGGTTTGGGCCCCTGGCGGCAGAACGGGTCGCGCGGTGGCCGGCTAATAACCTCGGTAGTACCCCAAACATGCAAATAGAATAATAAAGAAAAAGGTACAGCCCGCGAACCGGCGTCCCATTCCGTCCGGGGAAGCGTGTCGGTCCCCGGACGCCGGGGACGTCGGTGCTATGTCGCGAGGGTCGCTACCTCCGTCTTGGGGTCTTGCTTGCGCTTCCTCTTCTTGCCGCGAGTGGCGTTGGCGCGCGACGACCAATCCGGGTAGAGCTGCATGTGCAGCTGTCGCTCGCGCCTCGCCAGCTCGTAGTACTTGGCCTGCTCCTCGCGGCCCAACGCGTGCCACTAAATATCAAAACAAGATAAGCAACGTCGCGTTCCGGCGGCGGCGACGGACACCAAGAAGGCGAGCGCGCGACCGAGAAACGTCGCAACCTTCGCCGAAGCCACCCTGCCAGCTCGACCCATTCTGCCCCCCGAGGAGGAGTCTGCGGAGTCGGGGATCGCCCTGGCTGACGCGCGCACTCGCTCATCGGACAACATACGCACACACAAACGTCATCCCATTCGCACGGAAAATGCCCTTTTTTTTGTATTTCTTTTTTTTTGCAACGATATACCTCCCGACTCGATCGGCGTGCGTTCTTTCTTTCGCTTCTTCTTCTTGGTGCCGTAACCGTAATTGTCCCGAGCGCTCCAGCCCGGATACAGCTGCATGTGCAGTTGGCGTTCCTGCCGTGCCTTCTCATAATACTTGGCCTGCTCCTCGCGGCTCAGCGAGTGCCACTGCGCAACCACACAGTTATAACCACGGCTTAGCGCCCAATACTCCCGTTTTTCATTATTATCATTACGTATTCGATCCTTTTTTTTACTTCACTCGCGACGTGTGCAACCGAACAGTCTAGCAGACAGAGGACGCGGACGAGCCAACATGGACGCTTGTCGGGCGCATCCGCCACAACCACGAAAATAGTAGTATAGCTAAGCGGGTTCTGACTTCAATTAACTCCACTTTTTGTCACTTAGCTTTGCTACCAAGAATGTTGGATTGGTTTATCTCGTATCTCGTACGTACACAATATATTCAATTCTTTCTATATACTAATAAAAGTTTCAAACGCTAATTCGTATTCAAAGTAGGGCAGCAGCGGATAGTAACCTCAGCGGGCAGGGGGTTAAATATAATGAGGATATAAAAATATAAAGAATATCACCATGGTACTCGATTAATTGAACAGGGCATGGAGTTATAATCAAGGCCAGAGACAATCTGAAGTCGTATATGTTTAATAAAAGCTGTTGGGGCCCATGGCCTTTAACTGACTAGTCGCCACTGGGATAAGATATGTTCAGACCAAGTATTTATTAACCTGAGGTCAAAAAATAGAAGACGATGAAGACAGAAAGTGACGAGAATATAGGGATAATAATCTCAATTCAAGTCAAATATGAAATAAAGTTAATACCCAATGTGAAACATAATACAATAATCCTATGTTAAAAAATGGATGGTGGTTTGTTCGAGACAGATTGTGGTTACAAGATATACAGAAAAAAAGCCAACACACTATGTATTTTTAATTCAATCTCTAAACACATGTTAAAAACATCTTATCGAGGGAGACATTCATACTTAAGTTCATAATACCATTCATAAAAACTGACTATAAAAAATTAGGAACATATTTGGATATCTCTTTTTTTATTTTCTTGGCGTGCTGTTTATTTTAGTTTGTTGTATGTACACGAAGTACCTCATATAAGAATAAGGGTGCTATCTGCGAGATCATTCGAAAATATTCAGTTCATCTTGCAGATATATTATAGGCTTGTTCCAACTCGCTTTGTGAATCGTCAATGTATTGTCACGATTCTGCGCTGTTCATAATATGTCCTTCATTTTATGAACAGCGCGAATTGGAACAGACCTCACATCTGGACGTAGCGAAACAGATCCTAAATAATCAAAAGAAACAAATGGAATCGTATCCGGATGTGTATGTCAAGTAAAAACTTTCAAACTAAAAAAGAAGTTTCCAACCTTCCATCTGTATCTCAGCAACTAAAATTTTGAAGATTCGCCTATAGGAAGAGCAAGTCACGAATTGAAACACCACCCCAGATAAAGTGTTATCTGCCGGATCACGAGAATAGTTCCAGGAAATATTTAGTTTATCTGACAGATATCTGGACGTGGTGAGACAGGCCCTTAGGACTTTAGAAGGTGCAAGACAAATCAACGCAGATTTTGGAGTACCTAAAGAAGGAAGGAATAATATTGTCAAGCATCACCAAAAAATTTGTGCTAACGAGTATTTTGCACATATATAATGATCGGAGCGATCAGATAACGCTTATTATTTGTAATCTGTTATAAAAATCCGGAAAACTATTTTTTGTACGTTTCGAACGAGATACGAGAAAACATCGTTGGTCGCCTTTCCCGCATACAACATCTGCTAGACGTGTTTTCGTACGATAAAACGGTAATTACCGTACGCGAAAATTGTGGAAACTTACCCTTCGCCCAAGTATCTGGTTGATCGCGGCGCTCTCTTTCAAAGTGCACTCCGCGACCACTTTCGCCCTCATCTCTTTCATGTATAACATGAACGCGTTCAGGGGTTTCTTGATGTGCGGCTTTTTCTTTTCGCCGTTACTTTCCTGATTGTTTTTGTCGATGTTGTTCTTTTGATGATCCATTTGTCTGAAAAGAGAAAGAAAATTTTGAACTGAATTTTTCAACAAGGTTTTTGTCACGCACCAACTCTGGAAACCACACAGATCCACAATATTCCAGAATTGGACTCACGTAATACTTATACAGAGCAATCCAATTATCAAAAGGTAGCACTGAAAAAGTCCTTTTCAGAATGTATATCTTGCTGTTGCATTTTTTAACAATCTTCGCAAATTCTCGGTAACCGTGATACAAAAATCGTTATGCGATTTGACGTCTGTTATCGATTGGCAATCTATCGTGTATTTGTGACGAGGGTTGTTGGAGCCCATATGGAGAACTACGCACTGATTTATGTTAAGTGGTAATCCCCAGGTAGAAGCCCATTTTAAGATTGAATTGAGATCATCTTGGATGTTGTGATAATCCAAGATTGCGTCACCAAATATTTTTGTATCGTCGGCATATAAGGAATGTTGTGATTTAATGGAATGGGGAAAATCAGCAGTATACAAAATAAAAAGAAGGGGCCCTAAAACAGACCCTTGCGGAACACCACTTAATACTGGCCTATATGAAGATGAGTGGTCCCCAACACGAACACAAAAATTTCTGTTTGACAGAAAATTATCGATCCACTGAAGTAGGTGTCCCCTAATACCAAAATGATCCAGTTTATGAAGAAGGCGCCGCTTACACAAAAAATTCCGGAAATCAGATTGTATCCACCGAAAATTGCTCCAGCGCGAATATTTGCCGAATTAGAGCAGTCGATGACTTACGGTTTACACGAAAATATTCGAGAAAAAATTAGTTACCAAATTCCCGAAGTATGCAATTATCTTTTGCGAATTTAGTTATTTTCGCATGCGGAGAATGGAAATCGACGATAGCGAGAAGATTTCAACGGAATGTTTTTTCAGACCAGCTAAATAAATGAAATAACGGAGTACAATTTTGCGTAGTTCGAGTCCTACATGCGTTGACGGAAAAGAAAATTGAATGGAAAATAATAGTTATTATATGCTTTCAAAATGAAGAGGCGTTTCTAATTATGACAATACCAATAACTGATGGAAAAATGAACGGTACGTCGTCTTCGTGGCATTATATCTAACCATGAATTATTTTGATTTCAGTCTTATTCATGGTTGTGAAGATATTAAGCTGTAGGAAAGATATACCTGATTGTAAATTGAAATATAGGAGCTGTAACGGAAAAAACAGTAATCAATGAAAAACAAATCGACTTCCACTTAGGAAGGGGATCAGAATTAGTAGCGTAATTATGCAAAATATGATTTAGTTAGAAAATTTTTAGTTTTTTTTTCGAAAAATCTTTCATATGAATTCATGAGAATCAAATCAGTGAAAAAGCTGGAAGAATATATGTAATATCCAAACCGATACAATTCCAGTTGTTTTCAACTTATTTAATTTGGAATTTTGGACATTCAAATTTTTGTCAATAAAACGATGAAAAAGATAAGAAGGTGCGTGGTTGTATACCTGCCGGTGTTGGCGACGACCTCCTTTTCCGGCATTTCATTTCTGATCAGGGCGTCGAAATCGAGCGGAAATTCGCCGTTCACGTGCGGTTTTTTCTCGAGCAGATTGTTCAAAATCCGATTATTTTCGGGACGGTTGTTCTTGTCGGTATCCGGCCCGGCGGCGGCGGCGGCGACGGTGGTTTGCCGATGAAACAAGTTCAGATAGGGATTACGTAGGGCAGCGTCGAACATTGTGGCGTTCGCGTACCAACATCCGGCCAAAAATTTCCGATCGAAGGCGTAATCCGCGAAATTTTTCGTCGCGAATTCGCGATGTTTGTTCACGTCGTCGTTCACCCTGCCGATTGTGTTTTTGTTGAAACGATTGCGAGTTTCGTCGCCGTTCAGGAAGTTTTTCAGCTGTCGGGTCGCGTCGAATTCGTTCTTTCGAAAGGCGATCGGTTCTTTTTTGACGGACAGATCCTCGGGTAGATCGTTGTAATCGGCGTGCCGACGATCGGTGATCGTGGTGTTTTTGTTCTTGTTGTTGTAGTTATTGTTGGTTTTGTTGTCGACGATTGTGAACGGGGCGACGATGGCGATTGGCATTTTTTTCACTGTTAAATTTAGGGGCTCGTCCATTGGCGATTCCGTCGTCATCTCGGCGGGTGATATCGCGTCTAAACGAACTCACGAACCGATCTGGGCGAGAGAGCTCCTCTTTAAAATAGGTCAAAAAGCACCATCACTCGCGAAAAAGCGGCCCGTGCAATAAACAACCGGCGGTGGAAAAGATAGGGCGCGCGTACAGAAACCGAACAGAGAGAGAGATTCAACAAGTTTTTTATTCGTCGTTTATCACGGGAAAATCAATATGAATAGCTGTGCGGCGCTCGTCCTTTGTTTGGGTTGAATGGAACGGCGGGTACAGACGGGAAGCCACGTGCTCCCTTCTCTCCCGGACCTACCACCCTCGCCACTCTACCGGATCCGCCACTCCGCGAAATCCCATCGATCGAGCACGAAAAACCGACAAACGCGTATAACCCGGCCCGGCCGTCGTCGTTTTGTTCTCGCCCGTTTTTCCCGCGCGACAATCACTCCTTTCCGTTTTTCGCGAAAGGCGACTCGACTGAGAAAGAGGAAATATATCTCGATTCGGGAGCGCCGCTCGCGGCGTTTTTCTGCCCCGGATATTAGACGAGGATGAGGAGGATGAGGAGGAGGAGGACGACGACGACGCGACGTCCTTTCTTGGATACCCGACGCACACTTTGATGGATTGCGCGTAATATCAGTTCGTTCGATAAAACGACTCTTTTGCGCCACGCTATCCGCCGAATCGTTCTTTTCGTCGTGCCTTTATCGAGGCGAACGCCGACTATTACGTGCTTTTATGTGAAAGGGCCGCATTTTCGATTTGATAAAGATTTGAATTAACTGTAATGTGGATATCATCTATTATCATTACTATTCTCCGGGCACCATAATAAAATGAATTATTCTTCACATAAAAAACGCTTCGCTCGAGGTCAGTGGTCGGCCTCGGCCTCCTTCCACCTTTGGAGCCCCTCGATCACTATATATCTAGAGATCACTTTTAAAGGGTAGGAGAACTATTGGGTGTCTCAGCTTGAAGTGTGCGCCTACTCTCTCTTATTCTAAAATATTTTCATTTAAAAGGCACTTCTGGTTGTACCAGATATTGATCCCCATTCAATTTTTTAAAATATAATGTAGGTATTTTTTTCATATATTTAACTCTTGGGTATTCGACCAGTTTTATACACAATAAAACACTTTTTAATAACAGAATTCGTCTCTATATTCCGCAAGAAATCCTTGCATGATCACGAGATAATTGTCATTACCCAAGAGCTAAAGAACCGACCAAAAAACTATATCTGAATGGTATTTTTTTTCATCAATCCTTATTTTTCCTCGAAAAATAAACCTACTTTATTCATACGACTCATAGTTTTGATCTCAATCGGTTTGAAGTTATTTCAACTTTTGTGATTTTCTTGACACTTGGAGAGCTTCACTTAAACCTATTCATCTTCGAAGCCCCTTGACATGAGGAGTTGTACTACCTCAAATTCGTAGTTCCCAAGTAACTTCAAAAAAACTAAAATTTTATTCAGTGCTTATGGAGAACTTGCTTTAGATTATTTTCCTCCATACAACTACTGTGGCAACGTGAAAAATATATTATGAATTCAATGTGTCAAAAGCGAAACTGTCAAAAATGTTGCATTCTTTATTTGAATTGTAAACCAA
Organism: Novius pumilus; assembly: GCA_020654155.1. Classification (NCBI taxonomy): domain Eukaryota; kingdom Metazoa; phylum Arthropoda; class Insecta; order Coleoptera; family Coccinellidae; genus Novius; species Novius pumilus. The sequence goes on from JAIFOV010000007.1 coordinate 518,137, forward strand.
TTCTACTGCAGCAATGAAGTGATTTTTGACTTGTTTGTAATGTTTGGTGAGCGTCAAAGAACAGTTGAATGAACTTGCAGAAATTTCAAGGAAGAGTATCCCATTCTACCAAAAATGATTCGTGGCAAATTCAAAACAATTCAACAAAGTTTTTTGACTACTGGCCAATGGAAGAAAACGCCTGTCCAGGTAAAAATGGTTACGAAGGATGAGGACACTGCTTTTTTGGTACTAAGATACTTTTTTGCATATCCCAGTGGATCACTGAGAAGCCCACCGATGCATTGGGTGTATCAGCAGTTCCATCTATTCAAAGGATATTGTCAAAAAATAAAATGCACAATTACGAATTTACTCTAAACCTGCATTTAATTCAATAATTAATGAAACTGGATCATGACAGACGACTGACTTTCTGCGAATTTTTTTTAACAAAAAATTATGAAAATCCGCAGTTTTGGAAAGATATCATTTGGACCGACGAATCTCAATTTGATAGAGAAAGAATGTGCAATACCCGAAATTCTCATTTATGGTCTGATTCGAACCCACATGCCACCCACGTAAGAGACTTCCAACAAAATTTGAGTGTTAATGTATTGGGTTTGTTGGAAAATAATCGGTTGGCTTTCAAAATCTGTCGCCAAAATTTGTGCAAGGCTTTTTATGGAAACATTTTGAAAACTACAGTCCAGGACTTCTTGGATAACCTGTCTTTGAATGCATTATCCAAGGCCTCCGGCTGCAGCTCCTTCGACGACCGCTGTAGCTGATGTTTTAAACACATTATTTAAAGATCGTTGGATTAGACGGTTAGGTCCGTGGAATTGGCCAGCACGTTCGCCTGATCCGACACCTTTAGACATTTTTATGGGGTTATTTAAAAAGCAAGGTATACGACAGTCCATTTGAAACCATAGAAATATTAGAAACACGCCGGATCAATTAGTGATGCGGTTCAAGCACTCCACAAGAGAATTTTGAAATGTTTAGAAGTAATCTTAGTTTTCAATGTAGAAATCGAATGAAATTAATGTTTAACTGATCTTCTGTTCATTACTTGAATGTATCAACCTGAAATTAAAATCAATAAAACAACTCCTACACTAGAAATTTTTGTTCATAATGAAAGTTGTATGAACAAAACAGCAAAATTTCTTGAGCATTTTTTAAATTTTTGAGAATTTACTCCGAGGTATTTTTGGAGAATCAGAATAATTGTTGTTGGATTTTCTGAAAATTTGTTCAATTATTCCCTGATTTTCACCAAGTGTAAGTCAAAAATCACTTCAATATTCCAGTTCATTTCACAAAAAAATTTTTTCGCAATGCAAAGAGGAATTGAGAAACATTTCACAATTTTTATCAGACTGAATTGATTATGCATTTTTCTCGTTGCCATAGTAATTATATGAAGAAATATAATGAAAAGCAAGTTCTGCATAAGCTCTGAATATATTTTTAGTTTTTTTTTTTAATTACCTAGGAACTATAAATTTGAGATAGGAAAAATGTACATCAATTTTGTCCAGTTTTGATGTAGCAATTAAACAGTGTAATAAAAAGTATGCGGTTTTATTTGTAGAAGAGAAGTTATTCAAAATTTAAATGTCGGCTGTTTAAGATTTTTTTCACATATTTTGCTCGATTATTTTTTGCCCTTCATATTATAATTAGTTTGATGAGTTTTTAACACCCTGCGATTTTTTCAACTCCTCATGTCGAGGGGTTTCGAAGATGAATAGGTCTCAGTGAAGTCCATTAAGTGCCAAAAAAATTAAACTTCAAAACGATCGAAAATCAGCTATGAATTGTATGAATAAGATGGCTTTATTCTTTTTTGACATACCGCAAAAGCCCGCTAATGAGGAAAAATTTAGAAAGATCAAAATTTTCAGGAAAAAAAGCTCAAATGGGAAGAAACATATCATGCGATACATTTTGGAACAGAAAAAAAAACAGTTCTTTCGAATGAGGATAAAAAAAAGTTACTAATTGTATTTAAAAAAAAACAAGTTTACTCTATAACTCAAGAACCAAACCGAAGAAAAAATTATTGTTAGTGCATTGAGTTCCACTCAAAAAAGTGTCAAAACCATTTTCACTTTACTTCAATAATAACCGAGATATCAGCAAAAGTCACAATCGGCCAAAATCAAGAATTCCCAAATACCCCCGAAAACAAAAAACGATAGCTCAAATATGTATTCACCAATGGAGTTTTCCCCGAAATCGAACTCCTCACGTCGTTTTTCTCTATTCCTAATATTTCACATAGTTATCGTTCAAACGCATCCGTTTTGGGACACCCTGTACATTCACATCTGCATTCAATAAATTTGGTTACTTGCTGTGTCAAATATTCATTCATTTTGAACGAATTTTCCAAATGAATTCAAATTCAAAAAATCACTTTCAAGTTCCACCTATTTCGAGCGCTTTTCAAGATTTGGATATTTGGATATGGATGTTTCTTACGATTTTTTCAGGCAACTCATATTTATAGCTAAGAACGTTAAAGTCTCAATTGAAATCAATATTACTGCTTAAGAGTTGAAAAAGATTTCATAATCAACACGAACTGAACTATTGTAGAAAGATAAATAGTTCTCACAATACACAGTCGAAAAAAAAATAATTAGCTTGAATACATATGTTAAACAAATCACCCAGTTCAACTTTTGATCAGTGTAAAGTCTCAATTGCACCTCAAAACGCCAATTGCCATTCGGGGTGACCGTAGCGCTATCTAGGTTCCAACAAGCGAACTAATACCGACGATGTTACAGGAATTCGCATACACGATACATGCAGTTCGATGAACTCCGCATAGGCGGCGCCAGCGATATAACACCTTCATCGAATTAACTTCACATCGGCACCTTCGCCAAAAAAAAAAAATTTAACGAGCGGAAGGAAAATAACGCGTGGGCGACGTTCCAGAAACGGTGCGGAAATGCACGTTCGAACGGCACACGCGATGAAAATAATTAATTGCAAACTGAAAGGGCGCTCGCGAGCAGATCAAAGAGCGAAAAGAAAAATGAAACGCCCGCGGTGCGTACGTACGCGTTTCCCCGGGAAAACGTCGGCGAATCGCTGGGAGAGCACACAGAATCCCGCATTAATTAGAGCGGAGGGGTCAGTTTCGAGTCATTAATGAAAAACAAACAAGTGCGTTTCGAGGGAAAGGGAAAAAAAAAGAAACGCGCGGCCGGATAATTACCATACATAACGTTTCCGGTGCGATGGAAAATCGCGCGACTCCCGAACCGGCCGGCGACGCGAATCGCGAATCGGATGCGACGTCGTTCGCGATATGAAGTGAGAAATACTCCGGCGCGGCGTCGGACGGGAGGCCGTGTCGGCGGCGAGCGGCCATGTAAAAAGCAAAGTCCAAGATCCCGGAGAGCGCGGCCATTGGCCGGCGCCGTTGCCCGGCAACTCCACTGGATCTCCCGCGGTCTGAAACCGAAGGGTTGCGTTCCGTTCGTCGACACGTACAACGAGAAAAAGAAGGGGAGGGAAATGTGTGCCAGAAACGAGTATGAAAAAAGAAATTGCCGCTACCCGCTTTGTGACGATTTTGTTTCTTTTTTTTTTCAAATTGCGAAGCATGAATAATTCGGACTGTCAGTTGCTTCCATTTGAAGTAACAAAACATTTAACTCCGCGGCAGATTATATTTTGGAGAGACCCAAAAAAAGCAGTGGAAAGGGGCAATTGTTCTTTTCACGCATATGGAGGGCGCATGCAATGCAATATTTGATCACAGCATGATGTGATTCATCTAAATACGATAGAGAAATTTCGGTATTTAAATTTAACTTTCTTGTATTTTCAACCAACACAGTTAAGTCATTTTAGCATTGAGTTTATTTATATTCTTAGCTCCAATCATTTATTAACAATTTCCTCCTGGGATGGTCTGTATATTCGTCCTTAATATGTGCAGGTTTATTCATGTATTGTCAACATTGTCAATTATTCAATGCAATGAAGAAATACAAAATTTTAGATTGATTCTAACGAAATATCTTTTACGATTATGAGAAACTGAAAAGAGAACCTCTTAAACTTTAAAATTTAAAAACTCGAGTTTTTGGTAAATGCATTTTGTAGATATTCCTAAAACACCTGCGAAAATGTAAAGTCTCGCAAAACATACTAGAAATTTTTCATTGTTGAATTTTCGCTGTGAATTGAGGTTGGTTTTGAACATTGCACATGCAAAAATAACGAAATGTGAAATAACGTTAGGAATCAAAAATTGATCACTTCATTTCGCTGGGCAAGCGTATGAAATAAAAGTATGGGAATAGTTTCTACATTGGAGAAAAGATAATTCGAAGAAACGAACAATTTTAATGAAAAAAATTGTAGAAATTACTAATGAAAGAAAAAAGAACAGGGTTTCCCCAAGGACCTGTTCTGGGGCATATGTTTAAAGTCTTCACCGTCGATGTATGCAATGCAAAATAGAATAAATTGCAAAAGACACTGCGATATACAACAGCACGTGTCCCTGCCGCATCACCTACAAAAAGATTGGTACTGATGGATTATGCCATAGGGAACCCTAGTGAATTCTTGCTACGTTTTTTGGCTACACGAAAGGATAATCGAACTAAAAGATAGGAATTGATAAGAATCGAAATAAGAAGGGTAGATTACTTCAATACGTGCAAGAAACGAAAAAGGAAACAAGACAATTCTGTGGGAACAGAATTTCTACGACGGTAAATTTTTACTTCTATTTTTGCGATTTTTTATGATTCTTCATCACGTCCACCACCAGATTTGACTCCTCTTCGAGAAAATTGGAAATTTTGTCTCTGATTTATTTGATTCTGAATTGATTATCAAAAGATGGCAAGAGTAAGAACAAGTAGTCTACAATGAATTAAAACCGAATATGCCTACTATCGAAATATCTTATCGAAGCAATGTTTTTGACCAATATCATCAATATTATTTACAAAACAGGTTCCATTCCAAATGATTTCCTTCGGTCAATTTTCGTTACTTTACCAAAAGTGAACAAAGCGAAGCACTGCTCAGATTTCAGAACCATTAGCCTTATTTCGCACACATCCAAGATTCCGCTACAATTCATCAAACATAGAATAAACGAAATCATCAAAGATCATTTAAGTGAGACCAAAACGGGTTTCTGCCAAGACAAAGGATGCATAGATGCTCTATCTCAGATGAGAATATTGTTTGAAACACATGTTGACAAAAAAAAAACGTTTTCATTACGTTCATTGACTTTTTCCAAGCCTTTGATAATGTGAATCATGCAGAATTGATAGAAATACTCCAAAAAACAAATATTCCAAAAGCTGACTTGGGACACATCACAAAATGCAAAGTCAAAACACCAATGAGAGTTTCGGAAGAGTTTCAAAAACATAAAGGAGTTAGACAAGGTTGCATAATTTCACCTGTTCAAAGAGTCAATTGATCCAAAAAACTTGACTTAAAGATGGGCAACCGTATAATCAAGATATGCTGATGACATGGTATTAACATCAGATTTTAAAAACAATCTGACTGAATTAATGAAGAAACTCTATGACAAAAATATACAATATGAAGATTAACATCAAAAAGTCTAGACTGTTGAGAGTTAGTAAGAAAGAAAGAGCAAGAATCGACAGTGAAACATATGGGTGTTCTGCAACACAAATACCTAAGAGCGGAGCTAACCAAAGCCATGAAATGAGGAGTTGAAATCAAAAAGAGGATCGCCATGGCAAGAACAGCTTTTTGGAACCACAGAGACTAAATACTAACTAAACTAAACTAAATGCCTATGTTTTCTCCGTCCGTACATATGGTTGCGAGTTCTGGACACTGAATGCAAACCAAAGCCAAAGAATTCAATCCTTCGAAAGTTGGTGTTGTATAGATAAAATAAAAATATCGAGATATTAAGAAGAATGGAGAAGATAATATTTGAATGGCTGAAAACAAGAAGAGACAGGAGGTCGAGATTTGCAGGGCATGTGATATGGGGGATTGATTCTGGATGTGATAGAAGGAAGACCAAGAATCGTTTCTTGAAATTTCTTCATCAGATGTTCAAATAGAGTTTCTTCAGATGAAACATATTACATTGATTCGTTCATCAAGGAGACGACACCATTAAAAAGAGTGAGGCTATTTATTGTTTGTTCATTATTCATGTTCGGTTCTGATGTCGACATCATTGTCTTCAGATTTCTCTATATAAAAATTGATAATAAGAATGAGACAGTGTTGACAGAAGTCAACGTGTTTTCAACCACTTTGTTTCCATTGTTACGAAAGACGAGCGAGCATCCTTCGTCCTTAACATTTGTGAAGCAACTACAAGTGAGTTCCTTTTACCATCTTTTAGGTTTGCATGTAATCTCGTTTTAAAGATTGATATATGCCTCTAATGTTTTACTTTTATTTTTGTCACATCACTTTGTGTCAAAATGATTGTAAGCAATTTCTATTAAAATATCACATAGAAGGGTTCAATTCAAGTGTAACATACATATTATAGCTGAGTGATGCAAAATGGAATCACGTTCAATCAAAGTGTTCATAAGAATATTATAAAAAATTAATATGATCATCAAATTCATACATATACCATTTTTAGTGCACTCAAAATTGAAAATTCGAAATAGTATTGAGATCAAAAATAAATTAACTGGAGTATAAACTTCCAAACTAGTAACACAAGTTTGGTATACAGTGATTACTAATCGCGAATTGAGTTCGAATGGAGGAAATTTTGCGTGCAGTGCTGCCAGTTTGGAATCAATAGGAAGACATTTGTATCACGATGTCACATGGCATTGCTAGTTTGGGGAGGATTAAATAAAGTTGTGTCGGTTGTCGGTTACGAGCATAATTATTTTTTTAGGAGAACCGATGGAGCTCATCATATTTATAAAGGTAAAATTGCAGTATGATCGAATATGAAGACAGACAAGCAATGCCTTTGTGAGCTTACGGCCTTCTTTAAGAGAAATCGTTTGGGGCTTCAACACTTTCAATGGTGTCGCAGTGAAACGTGGCACCACGAAATTAGCTTTTCTCATTTCTTACCGATGGTTCATCTCAGGTAATTCTTGCTTCGGTCCGGCGGTAACGATCGCCGGATGGGATGCAAGATGCGGCGGGTGCGGAGATAGACCAGGATGGGCCGGTATCAGGCCGGTGGGTGAGAACCTATAGAAATCGCCACCGAGTCCTGAACTTGGTATCGGTAAACTAGTCGGGTACGGACTTCTGAAACCGGAACCTGGCGACAACGGGTACATGCTTGGTGTGTGCCTGCAAAAACACAATTCTGTTAATGAACACAAGTGCAAACAAAACGCAGGATTATTATTTAAAGGGATGCACAGTTTATTTTCAGCCTTCCAGACTACAGACTATTTATCGCATTGCAACTGAATAGTCTGGTTGGTTGTGGCTCCGCAGACCATGGTTAAGTGGTGATTGTATAATCTGTAGAAGTGAATACAAATTATCGAAGCGATTTTCCAGATGGTTTTATTTCTTTGTATCGAATGTAATAGTGTGCTCATTTGCCTGTCTCTGTTTGCTGATAGCCAACTATTGCCCGATGAAAAGTCTATAATTAACTTAAACTCATGGCAGTATGAGCGATGGCATCAAGTGACATAACTTTTCCAGCGTGCTACTTAAGACCATTACTATCACTTTTTGATAAAATTGAGAACTTTTAGAAAGCTTAGCGTAAATCGCTGCCGTATGCAACTTTACTTCGACGTCTTTCGATTCAACCCCATTAGGTTCTAGAGGAATTCGAGCTTAGCGATTCGGAAATCAGCAGCATCCTACTACACCACATTCGTCGTTTGCCTAACGACCCCGCTGTTCCCGCTTAATCGAAAAACGAACGATGCGAAACGAAATCGCGCCTGATCGTGGATCCGTAATCAAAGGGCCGCGGGAGGGCGGCGGCGGCGGCGGATTAATCTCTTCGCCTATCGAACTAACTTACCATGATGCTGCCACCTGCGACATTTCCGGACTGAGCATAGGGTACGGATACTGGCCGGCGGAGAACGGGTACATCGGGGGTCGGCTGAGACCTGGAAAACATCATTGACGTGTCAATTTGCGATTATACCGGCTTGAGTATCGGCTGGATGGAAGGAGCAAGAGGGTTGACAGCGGGAATCGCGGAAAACTCCGCGCTTCTCGACGGCTCGGGTTAATTAGGCCTTGTCGATGGCTGGTCGCTCCCAATTAAAATCGGGAACGGGTTGGTTCGAGGAGGAGGAGGAGGAGGTCGCGAAAGAGAGTTCCTCAAACGCTAATTGCCGACGCGGCACGTGAAAGTCGCGCGTCGGCGGCTCGCCGCCATTCAAATAAATGTCATTGTGACAACAACCGATCCGTTACAAAAACTCCACCAATTAACGCTCGGTAATCGTCGTTCGCCGCAACGCAGCACACGTGGCGTTTATCATTATACGCCGCTGCGATTCCTCCTGTTTATTAATCCTACGCATTCGGCGTGTGGAACAAAAGACTTGTCGAACCACCCCCCGGCAATAATCATAACTTGGGGTTGAAAAAGCTCGAGTCACTGTCGGGGACTACCGAAGACATTTTTTTGGACAAGTTTCTACATTCATTTCATTCCTCCCTCATGGACGTACGTACATTCGTCGAACCCTTGTAGGTGCAAATGGTAAAGATGGCCCAAAACCACGAAGGTGGCAAATTCTGTTTTAGTAATTTGCACGTAAAATTATAAAAGGAATAGCAAAATTAAACACTGAAAGTAATTGATCTTAAAAGGAGCGTGCACAGTTTCTTCTATTTTTTTCATTATAGCGATTTCAAGCAAACTCCTCAGTAAAATTCGTCATACCGGGAACGATATTATTTTTCTTTTTATAACAAAGCTTTCTTAAAAACATTAATTATTTTTGATTTTTTACAGTATCTTATTACAGTAAACTAAGTGCAAAAGAAAGTTTTGTAGAAATATGAGCCATTTCCCCAAGAAATTAAATGAAATTCAAAATGACCATAAGTTCCAAATTTCATGCATTATAGTTATTATATAAGAGAATACCAATGACTTAAAACGAAAACCGGGTTAGGATCATAACAAGAACTTTCTTTTATTTATATGTAAAAATTTTTCTGTTCAAAAATATTTGAAATTACTAATGAAAAACCAAAAAACGTGGTGTTCTCGAAAATGATTTAGTGTTCCCGGATCGACTGAGGCGTTCACTGAATGATGTAGTCAAAAATTCGAAACTGGTAAGGGTGTTTCCTGGAGTAATAAATGCAAATATATATTCTTTATAATATTTAATCAATCCTTATAGTAGTTTAATAACATTATAGAATTGACAATTGCAAAAATAAAACAAAATTGGTAACAAATATCTTTTTAAGCTTTTCTAATATGTTACTTAGTCATACATAACTCTTCTTAAATTTAATCTTTGACAACTGAAACTATGTTTAATTTTAACTACGGTATTCTATAGTATAAATCAGTCCTCAAATAGAGTCTTATCAATAAAGTATAATATACATTTTAATCACAAATCATGTCAATTTAACAACACATTAGACTTTAAGAATTATAATAATGAAATAAGAAAAACAGGTAAAACAACCGTATACATTTCAAACTAACTAAAATAGCACGTTTCTGCATCAAAAAAGTTGTGTATGGTAATTTGATTCCAGTTTCTTGAACGAACTTTGGATGTAATGCTTTAACTGTTGATAAAAGTACGCGTTTTTGTTTCTTAATACCATTTTTTTTACGAAGTCCCTTTTACCTGGACACATCCTACTAACATAGTCTTTTTGAAAAATTCATTGATCGGTTGGCGTATATCGGGCTTTAAAACTAATTCGCGAACTTTTTGGTCTGATTTAAGAATGGTTTTGTTATTTTTTCTTCCTAATGTCCGTGCCACCGACACGTTTTTGGAAAACTTCTCTCTCTTTCGAGTTTTTCGGCAAAGATGTTGCGTTCGTCTTCAGTTGAGTTGATAGTACCTCCCCAAATAGAAGGTGCTTGCGTACCTGAGGAGGCGCAGGCACAGTTAAGTCATTCACTTTGCTATTAGGAGACATATTGTCGTCTACTATATTCTTCTTCGCCTGTAATTGTTCCTTTCTATTTAGTTTTTTCCTCAGTGCATCACTTTTGCGTTTCAGTTCTGTAATTATACCTTTTTGCTTTAATATTTTTCGATATGCTTTTGTTCGGTCTTTTTTTTCACTTTTTTTCTTCCACATTGTTTTCGCTTCAAATCGCGAGGGCGGTAATGGTAAAAATGGTATGTCTAACTCATTATTTGAAGGTGGAGGCGTATTACTGACTGCATTTGCTAACATCTTTCTCTTAGCTCTATACTTTTTGATGCTTCTTTCCATTATTTTCTTAGCGCTCGTTTTTCACGTTCAGTCAAATGCGATATTTTATTTACCTTGTTTTCGGCTTTCTTTTTCTGGTAGTACTCCCTGTCTTTAGCTCGTTTAATTTCTTTTTGTTCCTCTATTATACTATCTAAAATTTTCTTTTTCTTGCATTAGCTTTTTCTCTGTGGCGTAAATAAGCTAAACTATCCTTTTTAAGTGCTTTTTTAGATTTTTTTTGGTCTTCCCATTTTCATTTGTTTCCATGCTTGCTGCTAGTAAAAATGAAACTGTAATTCCCACAAAATACTAATTTTATATTTATTTAGCATTAATAACGTCATACCGGGAACGTCAAAGTCATTCCGGAACATTCGCGGGCTTTATTCCGGCGCCCGCCATCTTAGATGTCATATTCAGAGGTTAGCGTTAATGCAACAAGAATATTTTTAAGAATTAGATATGAAATAACTGGCATTTTGATTGAACAATCAGTTACACGCGTTCCCGTAATGATATATAATAAAGGTACGATTAATAGAAGCTGATTGGAAATGTACTTACCATTGAAGTTAATATATATTTGCCAACAAAACAAATAATGCCTGACTCACAAAACACTTGTTCATTACTGCAACACACTAGCGCCAAAAGTTACGTTCAGAAATCAAACTTTCGCCTTTTTATTCTTTCGTTCACAAATACGATGTATACTTTGTTGGACATTTAAAATATATTTATTTTGTCTAATTTAGATTAAAAAGCTTATTTTTCGGGAACCAATATACTCATAATGATTATTGAAAATGTTCAAAGTTGGATTTTATTACATTTTTGAGTAAGATGAAGCTACAAATTGTGATTTTGGACGCGCTCCCGAAATGATTTTTGACCTTGTTTTTTGTTAAATTATTGACAATTAGTTATTTTTGAAGTATATTTTTTAAAGTATAGGTATATCCGACTAATGACAATAGTATCAAATGCTTATTTACTAAAATGCATACAGATTTATTTTTTTATGAGCTACCAAAGCAAATTCACCACCTTCGTGGTTTTGGGCCATATATGCATATATAGGTTCACTAGCTCGTTTAATAAGACAAGATAATAGAAGACGATTTTTTTAATATATAAGCGATTTTAGCTTTTTGATATTGTTAACATTTTTAGTGAGCATGACAAAAAGATTGCTAAAAAAAAAAGAATATTAACGCGAGGTAATTTAAAAAGCTGTTCAAATAAAGCTCAGTAGGTAACAGCGTATTCGTCGGACGAGCGAAATTACGAGTCGCGAAAAGGGGGAAAAAAGGAAAACGACGATCGCTCGCGAAACGAGATCGGCTCGGAAGGTTCGACCGTTCTGGAAATTATGCGCGTCCCCGTACGGCATAATGAACAATTAAATTACAAATACGCAGCTACCCAATTACCGTTTCCTGCGAAGCGTAAGACCGCCGCTGCTACGCCGGTTCGACGGGGGGGCGGTAGCGGGAACGGGCGCCGGTTCCGCACCCAATTACCGGCTAATTGACGCGATCGGAGAATCCGGAAACGGCGATATACTCATAATATCGCGCGGAACGATTGACAGTCAACAAGTGTTTTTCGGCGGCGGCGTCCGCGTAAAAACGCTACTAGGTACATAAATTAGGACATCGCCGCCGCCGCGCCGAAAGCACGAGTGGCTTGGCGAAGTATCGGAGTGGCTGCCGTTATCCTAATTATCCTGGTCGTTTGCATATCGCGCGCTCCTCAAAGGACTCGAGGTGTTTTCATAATTTCGCCTTTGAACTCGAATCTAATTTTGCCCCGTCGCCGTCGTCGATGCCGCCGCCGCCGCCGCTGCCACCGCCTGGCCCACCTTCCTCCACCCGCTACCGCCCGTCCCGTCCCATCAATTTAACGTGCCGTTGATTCTTCTTAGAATTCGCGACAAATATTTTAATTGTTTCCTTTTACGTATGGTTTTAGTTGTTTAGCCATCTTCTCCGATTTGACGGTTCGTTTATGATGCGGCGCTACAACGGGAAATTTCTTCGGCGCGAATTGGCGACGGTGGCGTCGGCCGGATCGATTGCCGAGGAAACGGCCCTCTCATCTAACCCTCTCTCTTTCACATCGCTCGGCATTACACGGGGCTTAGATACGCCGTTTTATTGTAATGACAGCTAGAAGAGAGAGCCCCCTAACTTTTATTACATTTGTCATTTGATAGTCTTCGTTTCGACGACGCTCTTTTATCGGATCGTCATGCGACAGATGCGGAACCGTACTTGAAAGGATTCACCAATTGTTTCGGGTTTATGTCATTCGTAACGCGGGGTAAATATCATTCCCGTCATCTGAAAACTAATTAAATTCGGCGAGTTATATGTCGAATGAATGGTTATTCAAATACTCAATACAACAAAACAAGAACGGAAGGAATCGCTTCCGCGATTTCAAATTTTCACAAGATACTGTTAAAATATAGTGCTGAGTAGAACAAATTCGTTAATCACGAAAAGGAATAACAATTCGAAGCACAACATCAGGTTCAGTTAACCATATATTCGATTCTCGAGATACATTATAGCTACGAATTTGTCGGTTTTGACGTTTTACACTATAATATGACAAACGTAATCAAATATCTATGACTTAAAGAACTCTGTATGGCCCGCGGGCGTCTCTATGACCTACGGACGATAATGATATTGAACTGACAGTCGGGACAAATGAATTCAGAGTATTTCAGGTGTTTCCATAGTAACGCACCAATGCTCACTGGTTATAAATGGCATAGTGAAGATAACCTGGCGTCACGATCTAGCAGAGGAAATATAAAACAAGCACTTAAGAAGTTAGTACCTCGGGCCATAAAAACCTCTTTGGCCCTTAATACATAATAGGCCTAAAGAGGTTTTTATGGTCCGAGGCACTATTTCAGGTCCCAGCGCGAAACGCGGGGGCGCGGAAAGTGCCGAGAAATGCATGCAGAACTTTAGGTGAGTTTTATATTTTCTTCAAATACCAGCTTTGCTATATCGTGACGTCATGCAAACATGACCTATTTTCACTAGGTTTCTCTCAATAAGAATTTACTTATAGGAATTGATGTGTTACTATGGTTGAGACACTTCCTACTTCGAGGGATGTTAACAACATTGCATCCGCATATTTGACATTTCCATTATCGCCCACGGGAAATAAAGAGATCATTAAGTCACAGAAATTTTATTACATTTGTAATATTATAGTGCAATCGTGCATAAATAACTACTATGTTATGTTATTATAAAGTGACCAATCCGAAAGGTCTTCTTTTGACAGATGATTTAAATTTGCACCACTGAACTGCAGGAAGAGTGACATAGTTACATTGAAGCAGAGTTAATTTGAACTACCAAGTTTGATTTGAGGCGCAATCATAGACAAAGTGCATCTAAAGTTGTCATCACAAATGAGAGATATATTTTGTGGTCATGTAGTGTTAATAAAGCGTCTTTAATAAGTGGTTTAAGCATTATTGAGTATCTCTCTCTCTCAATGGTTGGTTGGCGTATTTTGGCCGTTCGAAAATTTTCAATTTTGATTTCAAGATTACATAATTTTTGCTTTTAATTGAAATGGATACTATGTTTATTGCAAATGGAATAAACTTTTATATTATTTCACATTCAAACTATAAGAATCTCCGAGTTTTTTGGTGACCCAAATTTATTTTAAACAATTAACGTTTCGATAGAGATTTCATCTTTGTCAACTATCTGAAATAAAATAAATCGAAATTTGTTAATTGATTGTTACGTTTCTAATATATACGAATGGTATCATGGGTATTCAGTCGTTTCAAGAAATTAAGAAGACTCTTCTTTCCTATGCTCGAGCTTTCGAATTTGGTTTAATTCTTAATCGTGAGTAGCTACAACAGTGAATGGAAACAATTATACAGTGGTATGCGTTGTTAAAATTAACTTACGAAAACGAGGTTAATATTTCCGATAGATAAAATACACCAGTTAATCATAAAGCACGATGTTATGAAATTTCTAGTTTAACTCGATGAAGTTCGATCACATGAAATTACAATGACAGCAGATGTCAATAGCAACGATAGATGGCTAGCTATGTTGAACTTTCATTAGAATTAATTGTTTTCTTTTTATCGATTTCAATCAAGAAGGCATATAAATTACTCAAGCTTGAGATGTCTTTTTTGGAATTCATCACGTTTTCAGTCTGTGATATGCGTATCATTTCCAAAATGCAGCGCTTTTTTGTGTTATTCTCGAAGTCTAAAATCTGTGTGTTCACGAAATCAGGAGTATGTCCAGTTTCTAACGAATGTTTTGAAAGAGCACAAAAATCCTTCCTTGTTCTTATGTTGCTCTTGTGTTGAGTTAATCTCTGTCGAAGTGTAGTCGTAGTTTGTTCAATGTATTCCGCTTCGCAATGTAAGCAAGGGATTCTATAAACCACATCACTCCGTTGAAAGATTGGTGTGAAATCCTTCAATTTGGTAAAAACATTCTTAATAGGTTTGACGTTTCTGGTAGCAATTTTAATCTTTTCATCTTTCAATATATTTCTCATTTTATGTGTTAATTCTTCAATAAATGGAAGTGTCATAAACAATTCCATTCGATTCTGTTCCGAATCTAAAATGGGTCTTTCAATACTTGGATTTCTAGTCGAGTTTGTTAACCGATTGTTCAATTTTACTATATTCTTCAATTTTTTTTGTAATATTCATTCCATAATTTCTCCGAATTTCTGTATACCATTTACATTTAAATAGAGGTGATGATGGATCTATGGCTTTCCGAGATACATATTTTAAAAAATATGTTGGAAGGGTTTTCTTTTAGATAGGAAATGATAAAATATTTGTCCGATATATTATTATCTTGAAATTAATAATCAGTAATTAGTAGAAAAAAGTAACGCATTCGATAATGAAGCGAACGAATAACACGTATAGAGCAAACGACGATGGAATTGCAGTGTCGTTCGTTTAGTATGAACTCGGTGCGTCGCGGCACTCAGTAATGTTCGTTCGTTCAAAGTAACGAACTATGAAATTCCACGGCACAGTATGTCGTAGTTCACCGTACGGTTCGTTACTTTGAACAAACGAACGACACTGAACGGCACGTTTGGGTGAGCGGAGTGAAGAGAGCCGGCACACTTCAAATGAACGAATGACCCAACGATATTCTCAGGTAATTTTTTTGAGAAAATAGTCGTTTTTGAGGGTAAGACGGTAAGTCTTAATTTTTTTTTAGCGAGGCGATCGTCGCCCTATTCAACAGCAATTCAATGATGAAAAACCTAGAACGAAGGTAATTTTGGAAATCAATAGAGATAACCCTTGGTATTTTCATGTTTCTATTTGTTTTTGTTCCAAAATGGCGATTCATGGTACCTTTGTCGGAGAAGACACAATCATAGTAGATGAAAATGAAAATCGTTTAGTGAAATAATCTCAGAGTGTAAACCGTTGAGAAGTGTAAGTCACGTATTATGCGTTATCTGTATTTCCCACGTTTTTGTATTTTCGCGATAAAAACGCGAATTAATATTTCGAAAATGAAATCAAATCATTTGAGAGCGATTCAAATTCGGAGAATAACCGTTCGGGCTTTAGATCGTTTATCATCTCCTGTGGTTTAAGCAAAGCTAATAGAAAATATGTATGTACCTTATGTAGATCCGACAGTGTTACCGCTCTCAGTTCGAACAAGTGATCGAAAAACAGCAAATGGGTTTATTACATAATCAAGCAAACGATATGGATATTCATTAAGCAATAGGTGGTGGGTTTAAGGAGATGAATGAGGAAGTGCTTCGTTGGGAGTTTTCCGCATGATCAATCCGTTCGCGGATCGGGATATCGGCATTAATCAAGGGGAGTCGTTCCAAGTGCCCCATTAGGACACGCTTAGATAATTTCGACGAGATGAATGGCGGAGGGGCGGGCGGCAAGTTGCTTCGCGTGCGGAAAAAATTCGGTTTGGAGGACCGTTCGTCGGACCTCGTCGTCGCGGGGACAAAAGAGATCGCGAACTAGCAGAGATTGATATCGGCTTTGCGGGGTTGTATACAAATGCCGATCGGATAGGGTGCGACATAATGGACCGGGGTGCGCACGGTGCGTTGCCCCCGAATGCGAACTTGTTGATCTGTGCAGGCGGATAGATTGATGATGAAAAGAGGGTGATCGGGACACAACGGATGCCTCCTCGAAATATTTAATATAGCAATTTGTTAATGGTCGAAATTTACTTGTAGACCAGACGCAATGAGGAGCTTTCAATCAGTTTCGGATTAGGAGAATCGGGGGAGCCGCGGTGGTGGCTCTTTTGCCGCATCCACCTAACTCGAGCGGGGAAAAAACGTCGAGATGAGCGGTCTCGAGATGCCTTTAATAAATCCGGCGGTCGTCTCGTCGACGACGACGACGACGGATCCCGTCGTTATTTCCTTTTCATCAATTTCGCGTCGAGTGCATTCTCCTCCTGTGCATTCGATCGCGACGACGATATCGAAAACTATCCGAAGACGACGACGTCGCGTCACCGATCAACCCTCTCCCGCTCGAGTGAGCTTACTCGAATTACGCCCCCGGACGGAATTATTAAACGCGATGTAAACAGATATCAATTTAAAACTCATTGAGCCGAAAAGAAGCGGGAATAATGAATTTCGAAATGAACAACGCAGCAGTTTTCCAATAAGCCGTTGGCGGCGCAGCCGCTAATCCGAAACTGATTAAAATATGTCAGTCGGAATGGAAAATCTCCGATGCGCCGTGATAAGCCGATTAGAATTTTCTTCCTGTTTGATAAACCTCCAACTCGGTCTTTCGTTTCAAAACTCTCACCGACGCGACGCCAAGAAATTGATCCTACGAAAATTTTAATTTCAGATTATTCACTAATGAGAACTAAGGGATATTAACGCAATTCTTGAAGACTTTTTCACCCCCTAACGCTCCCGCCTAAAAGGTGCCTCGCGGGGTCCGCAGAGACCCAGTAGAAACCTCAACATAAATCTTCGAGTGGCAGTCATATACGTTTACGATATTCGCCCGATTTTGCATATATTCAAGGTTATATTCGATTGATAACTTTTTTCGATACAAAATTCTAATTCAACATCGGAAACCTACATTATCGAGTCGAAAATATTTACATGTCAAAGAGAATGATCACTTTTTTGCGTTATATACCTTATTCGGAAAAATTTGAACTTTCAACATACTTTTTTTAATCAAACTGAGATAATCTGCAAATTCGACATAAATCGGTAAAAAAATTGAAAACATTTGAAGACATTCACAAATTCAGATACATCTTTGTATTTTTTTTCCATGAGTATTTCCAAAGGGACTGGAGTCGGGATGAACTAATCTATCTATTGATTGAAATTTCACAAAAAATTCTTCTTATTTCCCTTATTCGGAAAAATTTGGAGAATTGTGGCAAACATTAAACTTTGAGAAAATATTTTTAATCAAACTGAAATAATTTATAAGTTCAACATAAATTCATCAAAGGAAATTAGGGACAATTTCTGGGATTTAGCAAATGTTTATGCAAAGTTTGCATAGTTTTGCACAAACTCAGAGACATCTCTGTATATTTTGTTCAATGAGTAATTTCAATGAAATTGGGGTCAGGATCAACTGATCTAACCGATTGGTTAAAATTTTGCAAAAAAATAACATAAAATTTGCAAGATTTAGCAAAAATTCGCACACTTAATTTACAGATGTTCAACATTTATCAATTTTTTCGATAAACACCATGAGTCACACCAACTTTGTGCTTGATTTTCAAGGATGAAATTTCCATGCTTCAACATCGTGATTAAACGAAAAAACACGGCGAGCAAAAATTTTTGTTGTGGATACAAATCAAACTTTTATATTTGCAAAAATTCAAAGATATTTTGGATTCATAACTTTCTCGAAAAACAATTCCAACTGAATAGCGAAAATAGGATTCGAAAATTTGTGAATACCAAAGAAAACCAACAAATTTTTCACTTATGCGGAAAAAATTTGTGAAACATCAAATGTAACCTAATTTTGTTAATAAAATTGGGATGATCAATGAGTTCCACATAGATTCACCAAAGAAAATTGAGCAGACTCTGTAAGGTTTAGCAAATATTCATGCATGTATACATTTTTCGGTGGACAACATGGGTCACGCAAACTTTGTGTTTGACTTTCAAGAGCAAAATTTTCATAGTTTACATTATAATGAAATGGAAAAAACAGCAAACATTTTTTTTTGTATCTTAAAACCTTGAAAACGGTCTTTTAGGTACAAAGCAAACTTTTGTATTGACAAAAATTCTCAGATATTTTATATTCACAACATTTTTCGAAGAAGAATTTCAGCCGAATAAAGAAAACTACGATATTGAGTTCAAAAATCTGTAAACATCAAAGAGAATTTTCCCACCATATCCCTCATTCGGAAATATTTGAAAATCTGCAAAACATTAAACATTAATCTAATATTTTTAATCAAAATGAGATAATCAACAAATTCGACATCGATTTGTGGAATAAAATCAACTTTTAGCAAATGTTTTTGCAAAGTTTTCAAATATTTACACAAATTCAAAGACATTTTTCCGTTTTTGAATATTTCTTTGCTTGAGTAAATCCAATGGGACTGGGTTCAGAATGAACTAATCAAAACGATTCATTGGACTTTCGCTAAAGAAAATAGAATATTTGTAGAATTCATCAAAAATTTGCATACATTTTAGACATTTGCAAAAATTCACAGATATTTGGAATTTATGAATTTTTTCGATAAACAAACATAAACTTTGTTCTGTACTTTCAAGTATGAAATTTAATGATTTCATAATTAAACCAGAAAAAACATGGCAAGCAAAAAGTTTTTTTTATCTACAAAAACGGTTTTCTAAATGAAAAGCATTGAAGGAATCTACGAGTGGAATACAAATTCGTCAGGTGCAGCAAACGTTTGAGCAAAGTTTGCAGACATTTGCACAAGCTCAGGGACATTTTTGTATATTTTTTGTTCAAAAAGTAATTTCAATGGGACTGGAATCGTAATGAACTGTATGCACGGTTTATTGAAATTTTTGCAAAAAAAAATAGAACATTCGCTGGATTTAGCGAAAATTTGCAAAAATTTACAGATTTCTGAATTTATAACTTTTTTCGATAAACAACACGAGTCAACACAAAGTTTGTTCTTGACTTTCAGGTATGAAACAGTTTAGACCATGATTAAACGAAGAAAATAATATATAATATGAAAAAGTTTTTGTTGTATCCAAAAAATTCAGAACGGTCTTCTAGACACAAGCAAACTTTCTAGACATTCTGGATGCATAACTTTTTTCGATAAATAATTCAAATAGAATTGAGTAAAAAATCTAAAATTTTTTGAGAACATAAAGATAAACAGCAATTTTTCTTATCATTCGTTTTTTTTTTTCGGGAAAAATTACTACTGCAGAATAAGTATAAAAACGTATACTAAACATGGAGCGAATTATATCTACGGTAGTGCAATTAGAGAAAACGTGGTATATTTCTGATTTGTACTCAAAGAAACACTGGAAAAACGATGCTAGTTATTAAACCGGTTGTGATGGTCCGATGATTACAAAATTCATCCCGGGTTTCGGCACTAATCATGACATTGAGAGTGAAAGCACCTCAAGTTACGAAAATGCTTTGCTCGGAGAACATTTTGTTCACACCAAATCTGACAACGAAAAATAAAAAATAGGAAAATAAATTCAAAAACTCGATAATTTTATTTTTGAAAAATGTTATTATCTCTTTCTTCTTTGCTGTTCGCTTGTTTTTGTGATCTTGTTGTTGATTTTTAGAAGATTAATTTTGAGAAATTCTTCCATTTGGAACATTTCCGGTATTTTCTTTTGTAATCATCGCATCGGGGCCATAACAAGTTGAACAATCCGTCACAGCGTATATCTTTCAAACGAAATAGGTTATCTTTGACTCAGCAGATTTGGTTAAGTGAAGCAGACGCCGCAAGCGCCCTTTGGATTGTCCAGGGTAATGAAATGGAATTTCGTTAGATATTAAAACAAATTTTCGCGAAAATGACAATTGGGTGAAACATCTTCTATTAAATGAAATCCAGAAAATAATTAATATGATAAGAGAAACCATTGTATAACGTGAAATTTTCATTACAACAATCAACCATTGGATAGTTGGACTTTTTGCATCAGCATATTTTATGATTTTAATAATTACTACTTTTATGTTATGTATCAGTATAAAAATGTAAAGCCTGTTCATACATGTCGTATGAATAGATATCGAACCCCTTTTCAAACCGTAAACCATTCCATTTGTCATACGTGTAAAGAGTTAAGGGGGACGGGAGTTTAACCAAAGAACCAGGCCCGAACATTAAACAATGATTTAGCGTTCGGTCGCCGACATAACTTTCTATTATTAGAACGGGACCAGGGATGGCTACCGGTTTTATACGCTCGCACTTAAGGATAACGACCCACGGAAACATGGAAATTATTTTTAATCGAAATTAACTGCCGGGGAGTTCCTTTAACGACCGTCTACACCAAGAAGAGATACCATCTCACAAGTCGAACGTTTTCTTTTACCGAGCGCAAAAGGAACAAAAAAAAACCTTCACCGCCACCACCATCAGCTCCCGACCGGGCGGCCGGCCGTCGGAATCGGAATCGGGCGACCGTCCGGTTCCGACCGGGCCGCGCGGGCCGTTAAAAGTTATACCTGTGGCGGCAAGCAACGGGCCGAGACGCCTCCACTCGGCTGGGCTGAGGGGCCGGTGCTGGTGCTGGTGTTGAGCGTTCGGGGAAGTTCCGTACTCACCCATCGAACCCGCCGTCTTCGCGTCCAACTGATACGGCGGGATGCCCATGTGGGCCGGCGGCGGCTGCGACAACGGGTCACTGTTGGGGCAGAAGAAAGGGAGGCCCGCTCCCGGGTGGCCCGCTGGGCCAAGTCCCATCTTACTGGCCTGAAACAACGAAAAATCCGGCATGAGAAGTAGTTGGCCGCGAAAAGGCGACGGCGACGCCGGTCGCCGAAACATCAAACACAATCGCTACTGAGTTGCTATCGAGAAACGACACTTGTCGGTACCTCCGACTCCTCGTGCGAATTTTCCCTTCCCGACGTGTATTTCGGTAAACGAGTGGTTGTAATATTTTCGCGCCGCGATTTTTTAAATAGCGTTTCCGGCACGGTATCCGAAATAGATCGCGTAGCGGTTACGATTCTTCTGACAAAAATTAATAAAGCCAGAGATAAGAGAGGTGACGGAAAATATCGACGGCCGACCTGCCTGCGGCCTCGTGGGAAATCGATGGCTTCGCATTCGAAGCGCGTTCGCGAACAACGGACTACAAAAAAAAAAAGAACGGGCGACTACGAACTCGAATATAAATAAAATACGCGGCTAATGCACTTTCTCGGTAATTGCCGATTTATTACGTCGTTCGTTATTTTTAATCGACGGTGGTGCGAGTATTAACAAATAAAATACTCGGTTTTTATGATTTATTTTCATATTTCGCGCAATTTCCGCCACGCTGGTCACCGGGTAAACAAAATATATACCAGATGGTAAAGATAACGTTAATTAACACGTCGTAAGTTTTTCTATCTAATCGTATTGTGAATAGGGAATCTCTCATGTCTACATTCGTGTCTGGTCGGTTCTTCGTATTGTTTGCGCCTATAAACATGATGAACTTTAAATTGAATCCAATTTGTACATATATTTGAGAAGTTGAACTCATTTACGGCCGCAATTATTAACAGTAATAAGTGAATACCGAATTGGTAGCAACTTGCATGATGAAAAAATTAATTGTCTTTTTTTTTGTTATTCAAAATCGTATACATATTTCACATTTTTCATTCGACAATGTTTTATCTGGAACGAGATCGTCCCACTAAACAAAATGGGCATCAATAATATATATGCATGTAATTCAAATAAGAAGGAAGTGCACAGTTTTGTTATTTCATGAACAAACATTCCAAAGATTTCTTTTGAAAAATTTCATCATCAACGTTCATCTCCTACGTTGCGCAATGCTAGGAGGAATAATTAAACAAGACAATTTTTTTGAATTTTGCAGACATTTTTGGATATCAATTCATACTCATTTAAAATTTCGGATAATTTTCATACCAAGAACTTTAGCATTTTTCTCTTCTTTATTTCAAAAAGGCTATCGGATAGCCTTTTTATCAACAATTTTTCAGTTCTAATCTAAATCATTTAGATTTATTCCACATATGGCGATTATTCGGTTTTTTTGGCAAAACTATGTAAACATATTTTTGTATATTGTATATTTTATATTTTTTAGTATAAACAAACGCATCATTGATCATGTATTGGAAAATTCTCCTTGTGAATGTATTCGATGAAAGGAGAAAATCCAAAAAATTTAGAAAATGTACCAATTATTCAAAGAAGAATTCGCATTGCTTTCATTTATTTTTATTGCTTTTCAAATACTACATAATGAAAAGGAAGTAAATGATTTATTTTTCTCAAGTCAATAGCTTCAGTTAAATCGACATTTCGGAAAGAACGCAAAAACTTTTTCGAAAAACAATTCCAACGGAATAGCGAAAATCCCTGTTATTGGATTCGGAAAATTGTAAACATCAAAGAGATCCAAAAAAATTTTCCATTATTTGACTTATTCGAAAAAAAGATTGAATTGTAATCTAATTTTATTAAAATTGGGAGGTTCGTCAAAGACAATTACACACATTCAGAGTATATTTTTTTCCTCGAGTAATTTCAATGAAACTGTTATCAGGATGAATTAATCTAAACAATTGATTGAAATGTTGCAAAAAGTAATAATATATTTGCAAGATTTAGCAAAATTTTGCACAAATTTTAGACAGTTGCAAAAATTCTTAATGACATTTAACCGAAATTTTTTTAATCGAATGGAGGTAATCAACATCGATTTGCGAAAGAAAATTACGGACACTCTGTAAGTTTTAGCAAATGCTTGTGCAACGTTTTCAGATATTTGCACAAATTCAAAGAAATTTTTCCATTTTTGTTCATCTCTTTCCTTGAGTAAATCCAATGGGACTGGGGTCAAAATGAAATAATCGAAACGATTCATTGAAATTAGGCGAAAGATAACAGAACATTTGCAGAATTTATGAAAAATTTGCACTAATTTTAGACATTTGCAAAAATTCTTAATGACATTTAACCAAATTTTTTTAATCGAATGGAAATAATCAACGAATTCGACATCGATTTGTGGAAAAACATTACGGAAACTCTGTAAGTTTTAGGAAATGTTTGTGAGACGTTTTCAGATATTTGCACAAATTCAAAAACATTTTTCCATTTCTATTCATCTCTTTCCTTGAGTAAATCCAATGGGAATGGGGTCAGAATGAAATAATCGGAACGATTCATTGAAATTCTACGAAAGATAACAGAACATTTGCAGAATTTATTGACAATTTGCACAAATTTTAGACATTTGCAAAAATTCTTAATGACATTTAACCAAATTTTTTTAATCGAATGGAAGTAATCAACGAGTTTGTTGGATTTGCGAAAGAAAATTACGGATACTCTGTAAGTTTTAGCAAATGTTTATGCAAATATTGCAGATATTGCAGATATTTGCACAAATCTTTCCATTTTTGTTCATTTCTTTCCTTGAGTAAATCCAATTGGGACTGGGGTCAGAATGAAATAATCGAAACGATGCATTGAAATTCTGCGAATGATAACAGAACATTTGCAGAATTTATCAAAAATTTGCACAAATTCTAGGCATTTGCAACAATTCTCAAATGTTTGACACTCATAATTTTTTTCGGTACACAACAAACTCAAACTTTGTGCTCGATTTTCAAGTATGAAATTTCTATAGTTTACATCATAATTAAACGAAAAGAACATGACAGCAAAAATTTTTGTTCTTGAAAACCTTGAAAGACGTTCTTTTAGGTACAAAGCAAACTTTTATTTTGACAAAAATTGACAGATATTTTTCGAAGAAGAATTTCCAACCGAATTGCGAAAACTACGTTATTGAGTTCGAAAATCTGTAAATATCAAAGAGAATCAACAAATTTTTCCACCATATCCCTCATTCGGAAATATTTGAGAATTTGCGGAACATTAAACTTTAACCTAATTTTTTTAATCCAATTGGGATAATCAACGTGTTCGACATCGATTTGCGAAAGAAAATTAAGGACATTCGAAAGTTTTAGCAAATGTTCGTTCAATGTATTCAGATACTTCCAAGGAAGTGTCACTCACCACCAATAGTTTTTAGTGTTGAATTATGCATCTTATAAAACAAAGTCTGTTCGCGATGAACTTCAAAACTACTGAACGGATTATCGTGCTACAAGGAGAATGAGATAATGTGTCAAACAAAAAATTAATAAATAAATGAATTGAAATTTCACGCGTGCGATTACAAGTACGGCTATGTTGTTTGATGGTTGCAGCCCATAAAACAAAGACTTTGTTCACATGTCACAAAGTATTTTCCGTATCCCAATACAAAGAATATTACATGAATGGAATATTACATCGTTTCCTAGTTCCATTATCACTTGTAACGTTCGCAACCCGTGATGCATTAAGGTGTAATGGAAGTTGTCAGCTTTTACATTTTCGCCGCGTTCCAAATATTTTCCTCCTAGTTATGAATAAAAATGAGGAGCTCATAATCGCAACGGCCGGACGGACGAAAGAGGGAAGAGGAGGGGGGGATGATGATAAACAAGTCCGGGTTCGGTTTTTCCCCGACTGCCTCCCCCGGAATCGTTCCGACACACGAGGAGGCGGTTGCTAGGCGACGCACGCCGCCGCCACGTCGATCTCCGCACCGTCATCGATCAAAACCGAACGACGACGCGGCGTTTTGCCCCCAAAAGGTCGACGAGGACGAGGACGAGGACGACGACGGCGGCGGGTAAATCGAATCCGGGAAATTCGTCCCGAGGTGTTGTTTTTTCCACTTTACACACCTCGCCCTTGAAATTTTCGCTCGGGGGACGAAAGATCGGGTCCAAACTGAATTAGCGACGTTATTCCGGCGTCGTCATGGCAGCGAAGACCTTAAAACGGCGGAATATCCGATAAATTCCGATCCACGGCGCCGCCACGAAAACGGGGACGGCGTTCAAAGGGGCCGTTGCGGCATTCGACGCGTAAGGAGATTTCGCGATTCGATTTAATGATGATCGTCGTCGTCGACGGCGGCGGCGAGGAAATGTTTTCCGCCCGCGAAAATCGTTCTTTCTGGAGATTGGTTCGTTAGTGATTGCGCGTGGAGAAATTTACGAAACTTCCGGTACGTTTCAGCACCTTTTCAACGTCACGAACGTTAATTTCGCGTAATGCATTCCCCTTGTGTGCGGCAGGCCCGGAGTGTTATTACGTAAGGATTTAATTGCGGTTCGGTTCACCTACGGCACGGAGAAAAAGCGGAATATGACAAAACGGCCGGATCCTTTGTTCGGACGCGAACGAAAGGAGATTTGAAGATAAGAAATTCCGCCGCCTGGAAAAATATCACGCGGTCGAGAACACGTCGATTATATGAGGTGCATTTAACGCAATCGCCACCCACGACTAATGAACACGTGCGATCACGTCATCCTCTCGACCGCCTTTCCATGAAACACCAAGTGGCCGCCTTCAAATTTTCCCGTTCCAGATCTAACGAGCCGTCCTCTGTGCTCTATGATAATCCACAAAGATCCACAAAGATACTACAGTACTATAGATCTTCAATTCACTTCCAAGATGGAAAAAACCGCGAAGACGTCACGAAATCGAAGGATCCTTATATGGATCCCTAGTAACTGAACAATTTTGAAGTCGTTGGCGTCTCGGTTCTCCGTCAGTAATTCTAATCTTCAAATCTAAGACTCCCGAACGTATTTCCTCAATTTTTCTTGATTCCTCCAAGAATTTCTCTCGAAATGTCATCATGGATTTCCTTCGCGAAATCTTTGGATTCCAATGGCTCTCCTTTGGGAAAACCAAACATGTGCACTGGAAGGTATTGAATGAAATGAGGTGCTGGAACAAGCAATTGTGGAGAACCTGCTTAGGTGCATTCGTACGAGCTGGATTGAAACGACTTGAATGAATCTCCTTAAAATTCATTGTACAGGGATAATCGATTTATATAGTATATGAATATAATTTGTGTTGGAAGATATTCCATTATCATCACAGTATTTATAACTAGCTACCCTTTGCACTGTGTTTATTATTGTCTTCGTTTGTAACGTTTTTTTATATTTACTTCATTTGAATGAATCAAAATTGTTGAGTTACTCACTCAAACCCAAAACAATAGCAGAAATTGTTAGGTATTAAACTGGGAGATTAAACAATAGACATTTGATGGGAAAAAGAAAAACTTGAGTAGTGGAAGACGAAGAGCATGTAGGAAGTCGAATTAGAATCAAGAAAAAAGAAAAGAAAAAATGAAAGATCAAGAAAGCTCGACAAAGTATGTTAGTTACAAATGAAGTAAATTAGGCAAAAATTTATAATAATAATAATCACTTTCATTTTCTCAGATCGTGCACAACTGCACACACGTATGTGGAAATCGTCAAGTGCATGTAAAAAAAAACCATATCCTATACAAAACACATAATAGTCAACAAACCAACCAACATTGTAATCATCAACAAAACAAATGCACAATTCGTACGTCCCACCCAGATAACAGGTCTGAAGAAAGGAATGCATCCGAACTATAAAAGGCTTTATCAGTTTTCACTGTATTAAGATTTCTGGGTTGCGACTATTTTTTTGTTCCACATGTTATGCATACAATCAACGCATTATACCAGGTCTATTATGAATTTAAAAGTTACCCCTAATTTGTATGGCCCCAAAATAAGACTCTCAATACAGATTTGATAAGAAGACAATATTTCAAAATTATCTAAAACTCGAAAAAAGAAAATCAATTTTAAAATAAATTTGATAATCGGAGATTATGAAACTGACAGCGAAAGTGTCAATAAATTGATGCCGAATAAATTCGGTAATGAAAGTTTGATGTTTTTGCTCTTCTCCATTTATTGATGGACGATTTCTGTCAATTACAAAATTTTCCAAGCAACATGCCCCCCTCTCATCAGGTCTCAAAAATGGGCAGAAAATAACTTCTTTATATTCAGTGAATATTCCGATCGATCCGACAAATTTATTCATTTTTAGATAATATTCAAATAGAAATTCCGTGGAAATCTATCAATTTCTAGAAATTCATCATTTCAAGTAGTAATTTGAGATGTTTTCTGATTTCCATTTTCTTATAAAGATGAAGAGAATTTTGTTTTAATGGAAGAACGATTTCAAGGTCCTCCGTTTCCAATTTCCCCAAATACTTCAGAAACTTTGAGAAAATTTCTGAATGTTTCGAAACTTTGGAAAATTTGGAGGAAATATAGAAAAACCTTTTCTTTGAACTTTTTGAACAATGGAATACGTTTCGGTTTTTCAAAGAATTTTTGTCTTCAACGATGCAAAATAATTTTGCCACTACTAGAGAAATTATCGCGAATTTCTTCGAATAATTCGAGAAATGTTGTATAATTTTTAAATTTTTTACTTTTTCTTCAAGTATTTAGAAAATGTTTTAAATTTGTGAGGAATTAAAGAAAATATTTTGAGTTTGTAATTGACGGATGTTCTCTTTTATTTTTGAAGATTTTTCGACTTTTTTCTGACATTATTTTGATCTTGTGAGAATTTGAAGATAGATTTTTTGAAATTGAAGTTGAAAACAAATAAAATAGTGGAAAATTCAGTAACATAGCTATAATTATAAGAACAGGCAAAAAATCGCGTCGAACATTCAGAAAACGACCAAATTATGTTTTTTTAATTTTGGATGATTTTCTCTTCTATTTTTTTGAATTAATGAGTTATTCTTTTTCTTAATATGAGGCATAAATAAAAAAATCGAAAATTATTAAAGTCTAAAATCTACTTGAAAGCGAGAAGAAAAAATATACATATGGAAGGAACATTGAAAGCTCACAAAATCGGGAATTGTTGATTATTGGAGATTTTTCGTAGAGTTTTTTTTTCGATCTATTTAACGTGTTTTTGAACAGCTTTACGTTTTATATCCGGAAGAAATAAAAACTCGCTCCAAAAATGAGAATATTCGAACAATTCATAAGAAATGATATCACCAAAAACAAAAAATTTTCGCAAAATAGCAAAAAATGAGCTAAGAATTTGAACTGTGAACATTGAAAATTTACAACATCAAAAAAAATAAGAAACATTTCTAAATTTGAAAAGGAAGTCGATGTTCTGCAACTCCGCATCTTGACCTGGAAAATCTATGGCAAACTAAAAAATAGCATTGAATATCCTGACAATCTCAAAGATTCTTCAATGTTGATAAACCGTACAAAGTGAAATTTTTCGGAGGCCTATTTGAATTTTCGTTCTAATTTCCCGATTTTTTCTTCATTTTCCATGTTTGCAACTCGCTTCTATTTCGCTTAATAGTTTTGGTAGTTTTTCGCTTAAGAGGACCTGAAACTTTTTCACCAATTAATTTATTTCTAATTTGAAAGCTGATTCTGTAAGATTTAACTCTCTGTAACCACATGTATATCTCAGATTTGCAAAAAACTGCTCTAGATTCCATGAGATCCATTGGAATTACATGAAGAATTTTGAAATTTGGCGACGTTTTTGGTCCTGAAATTGTTGTACGGGAAATTATTTTTGGAAATAAAAGTATTTTATTCCATTTGTATTAGTGTTTGTTAACTGGAGCATCATAATTCTTTTAGGTTTATTGTAACCTAAAAAACAATTACTGTTGGTCTGTTTTCGTTTATTTTGCTGTTAGGGAACCAATACCTGCAACCTGATATGCACACAAATATTCCTTGGAACGTTATCTATCATATTGTGTTCCTAATTTTTGTTTTAATTCTTTTAAAAGTTTCGAAACATTGCTATGAACTTAGCAGGAATGTTCCACGTTAAGTTAGGTTAACAAGCGGGAAAAGGTCCGTAGGAATGAAAGTCTTTCGTTTTGGGACGTTTGTCGCTGTAAACATAACAAATTCCCGTTTTTTCACTATTAACTCCATAATCCTGAATATTTATGACCGCAACTTACTATACAGGACGTGTATCATCGGTACTCTAACAATCAGTTGATCGGACGCCAGCCTTAATATAAATGAACTTTACAGTTTTTAAATGAAACTTTGAAAATAATCCTTTACTTCATTTCCGTCAGGTTAAAAAATTTAAACAAAAGTTTTGAAACTATCAATTGACTCAAATTACAAAGCCATAACGTCTAAAATGAGTGCATAGTTAATTTTAAATTGATTCCATATTGAATTTCATTTTGAATTTTCCTTATTTATTACCTATAAAACGTGTTGTCGTCGATGCAATATTCAATGATTCATTTCATTCTACTTCGTTTAAAATATTGTGAATTTCTTTATTCCAAAAATTGATGGAAAATAAAAGATTTTGAAATTTCAATACGGATAAGATTTAAGAGAAAGAAATAAGGAATATTCACTAGTAAATACTACTGTACATATAAATATTTCAATCACCTAAAAATATGAACAGAGGAAGCGTTTGATTAATGTTCAAAACCGTTATGACATAATTATGAACCCTGTTGCTCTATCTCCTATTTCGTTAAGACGTGACCTAAAATTAGCTTCTTAAAAATATAAATCAATTATTTTTCTTCAGTTTCTATATTTGTCACAAGTATGACCATAATAAATTGACTAACATTAAAAGCAATTGGATGTTGATTGCACAAATCATTATCAGCAGCTCCCCTGTTTTCATCCCCCAAGTTCTCAACAAAAAATAATACGGATTACGGCGTAAGACGAATGCTTATAAAAATAATCGCAACCCATTTTATTTCCCTATTACTTCACCTTTTCAACGCCGAATCGCAATAGCGCAAAGAGCGGCGTTGCGGAGGCGGCGACAAAGCGAGGCCGCTAAAATATTTAAACGTCGAATTTCAAACTGCGGCTTTGAAGCTGAAAATTGACAGAATTCGCCTCTCAATCGGCTCTTTCAGGTCGTCAATAAATCCTCAGGGTACTTTTATACCAGTTTTTTTCCTCCTGTCGAAAATACGATTTCAGAATCGCCGCCGTCGTCTCTTTATTCAATCCGTTTTTATCTGATGTATATTCTTATATGACGTGAGCGTATGGAACGTCAACACCGTGGTCATGTAAAAGGAAAAGTACATATACAGCTAGATTCCATCAGGATCGTGCAGGGTAATTAAGCTAAATAAAGCAGTCATTATACTCGCGTAATTACGGTGTCTAATTAATTGCGTCAGTTACGGTCATTGTACTTCTGTAAAATAATCTGATCAATTTTTTTTACCCCCTTCGTTCGCCATGCAAGCGATCGCCGCTGCACCAGTGACGTTCGTCTAGTCGCTCTGATTAAGGGATGATGCAGATTTTTATAATCGATTTCGCATTTAGTTCTTTCAGTTCGGTTTCCTTTTGCCCCATCGGACGAACACAATTCCTTGATCGGCGGGCGTCGCGACGGCATTCGCCTTCCGGAACCACGACGTCGTTTGAGGCACGCATGTGCGCGGCGAAGCGGCCGGACCAATGACTCCGGTCGATGCGGTCCGGATCGGCCCGGAGCCCGGTCCCGCCCATGTGTAGATGAAGTATCACGTCGTCGTCGGCCCTTTGATCTCCCCGTTGCCCATTTTCACCAACGGAAAAACGCGGACGTCTACGACGGCGGGAAACGCGTCTTTTCCGAAAATTGCTTTTCATTGTTTGCGGCCGCCGTCCGATTCTTAAAACTGGAAAACGGTTTTTCGAGGCGTCGCCGCTTTTCGATTTCCGAAATTGATAAATAACCCATCGGAAACGATTATTAGGCGACGCGTTTCGCCGGCGGCTTTGATGTCGAGCGCGAGGGATCGGGGGCGGCGGTGGGTTTTGATCCCCGCGTAATTATAAAAATGATTACGAAAAGGGAGTAAAAACAGCGCCAGGTAATCACAGGGAGCTGTCAGGAAAACGCGCGTCGCTCCCGTACAATACCGCCGAAAGTGTTACATTTCAAACGGTAGCGAGCGCCCGACGAAATCATCCCCCGTAAACAACCCTTTCGGTGAAAACTCGACCCCTTCCGAACTTGTCGTAACCATCGTTCGGCTGCTTATTGGGAAAGTTTCGCGAACGGGGAAATAATTGGAAATTTAACGAACTGTTAAAATACGTACGCAACGTACCAAAAGAACGGAAACGTTTTCTGTAATTTTCCAATTGGGAAATCGTTTGGAATTTATTTTCGGACGCCCGTCGCAAAACTTTTTTTTCCCAATTTTCATTACCTAAGCGGAATGTTTCATTTAGCTCAGCCAATAGCAGGACACACTAGGATAAAATTGTGGTTGAAAGAATGAAAAATAGTTTAGAAGAGATAAGTTTGTTGAAATAGCAATCACTAAATGCTTTTCATGGAGGAAAATGTTAGTGTAGCAAGTTCATCACAGCATTTTATATAGAACGAGTAGGAGTAAGGATGAAATTAATGCGAAAACGAAAATATAAAAACACATTCTTAAAATCCTCATCAATCTATTAGATTCTTGGCACGAAGTATAGGAAGAACTAATCTTTCAATTTCGTTTTATTCAGTCCAAAAATCCGTTTGAAGCATGAATGCCCACAGTTAACCAATTACTCGGTTAAACGTTTTTTTCAGATTCTCACCGGCAAAAATCGCTTCATGTTAGTCAAATACGAAAATACAAATTCGTTAAGATATATAACTCACCTAATGGTGAACGCAAATATTCTGCATCACATCCTCAGTATTAAATTGTTAAATTTTATGCCTTTGACCTTCGTTTGATCTTGATTCTGATTCGATAAAATCTAGATTCAGATATGAAGATCTGAAAACCATGGAGGGTAGTGATGAATAAGAGTGAGTTCGATCGAAGGATATCCAATTTAGGACTCTGGAAAATTTTGTTCAGAATGTTTTTGGATAAAATTTTTCACTCTTCCAGAACCTGAAATCAACTAGTTTGTTGATATCGCTCAAACTGAGACGTTTGACCACCTCATATAGATACAGAAATCGTGATAACTAACCCCATCATATTTCTTCAGAATTTTTCAGTGATTTTTTAATTTGACCTTGAAATGCCCTCAAATCTTAAGTGCAGAGAACGAACTCCAGATTCGCCTTCAGTCATCCAAAAAACATTCAGTGAACTGGACTCTGGTTCGGAAGCTTGCCTTTGTGTTTGTATCCCTATGTTATTTTACAAACATCAATCACGTTTTTAAATTTACTATTAATTTTTTGCAATTGTTTTAATTTTTTTCGATCATCGTCAAATTTTAATTCTTTTCATGTCTTCAAACTCCTCAATTTTCAATTGATGAACTCTTTATGAATATCAACTTTTCCTTACTGCTTTTGTGCAATCAAAAGTACCTATTTTCAGACGATTTTGGATCTGCAAAGTTCTCTCATATGTTTCTATAGAAAATTGTTGCAACATCCTAGTTTTCTCCTATTTTCTCCTATTTTTGGGGAGTATGAATATCTGTTCGAACTGCTACGCAATTTGTAACTATTTATAAATTTTCAAATTTCTTCGGACGAACTGAATTTCATTGTTATAGTTTTCTCCTATTTTCTCCTATTTTTGGGGAGTATGTTGCTACGCAATTTGTAACTATTTATAAAATTTCGGACGTTGACGCTTATTTAATTGGATTCTTGATTCCAGTTAATCAACTTTTCGGGAATGTCAAATTTCCTGTTACTTCTAAGATTTTTCAATGATCTAATTAGATGTCAAACTATTCTCAAATTGTTTTCAAATTTTGTTTTCGTCGTATTTTTTGAAGTTTCACCTTTAACAAATTTCTTAACTTTTCACTTTTCAAGCTGTTTTCTTCTTCTGGTATCTTTTGAAATCAAAGCATTGTTAAATTGATTCCAAATCATTTTCGAAACTTCAAAATTTAGAAAATATCACATTTAGTACGACCACTTCTTTTAACATTTTTCCTAACGCCGAAACTATTTAAAAATTTTATCGCAATTATTTTGAAAAATGAAAATTATATACAACTGTATTTTGTAAAATTTCATCCAATTTTTGGAAAACACAAAAACATTTCTGAAGTATTTAAAAGAGTATTGTAGTATAAAAAATTGAAACTTTTCTCATCATTTGTTTATGAACGTTCAAATCTTCTCGAACTTCAAACTTTTTGCCAGTTCAACCCAAATAATGTTTCAAACTTACACGATGACATAAATTACCTGTTCAATTTTTAATATTGAATAATTTCAAAATTCGTCATTTCAATTGTTTTTTAATTTGGGTACAATTTTTTTCATCTGTATTCAAATTTTCTTATTGTTTTTGAACTCCTTTCATATTGAAATATTGTTTTCAAATGTTCTGGTATTGTTTTAGATTATTATACTACCCACACTTCTTCATGTTGACGAATTTAAACCATCGTTGAAATATTACAAAAAATTCAAACTGTCTTCAATAATTTATTTATGGAAGTTGAAATCTTCTCGGCATTCAAAACAATTTTTCCGCTTAACCCACTAATGTTTCAAACTTACACAATGATATGAATTTCTTCTCGATTTTCGGTATTTACGACTTTCAAAATTTCTTTCGATCCTTTCTCAAATTTTCAACCTGTTAATTATTATCGACTTTTAAAACGTCAGTCTTATTTACGTTCCAACCAGAAGAGAAATTTCCAAATTTGGAACAAATTTTTTTCACCTGTTTTTAAGTTTCCTCATTGTTTTTTAACTCCTTTCTACTTTTTGCTTTCTTCTTCGTGTTATAAATTGTCATACTTTCCAAATTTTGAACTTCCCACTCTTCTTCATGTTGACGAATTTGAAATAATCATTGAAACATTAAAAAAACGGATAGGGTTATTAAATATCTAAAAATTTGTGGATAATTTATTCGAATTTTCAAGTTATTCGCAGCAAGCTTAAAACAATTATTAAACAATCGAAAATCTTTTCGAAAATTTCAAATTGACAATTTTCCAAGTATCTCCAAACTTTGAAACTGTTTACAGCCATTTCCCAAATTTTCGCAATATTCTGATTCCATGAAGAATGTTCCTATACGTTCCAACTGTTTTTTCGTTTCGATTTCAATTTTCTTCAAAAATTTCGATATTCTGAAACTTTTCGAGCTCCCATAGCAAATCTATTCGAATTTTTGAGAAGATTTCTTGAGAATTCTAACAGATCTCTCAAATTTTTCAAATCAATTCCCTAGGGGCTTCAGAGAAATTCTGTTATATTAAAATATTTTGACTTGATGAATTTCAATTTTGTTTCCAATGTTTTCTTTTTAACTTTAAAATCAACTAGTTTTAAAACTTGAAATCTTCCAATTTGTTTAAGTTTTCTTGCCTTTCAAGATCTAAAGAAACTTAAAACTCTTACAAACAAACATATGCACTTCCCAATGTTCAGTTTGGACTTTCTCAAACTCGTGTCAGATTCTTATAAAAATTATTTTTTTGGGAAATACAAATCAGGTTATCGATTCTGAGAAGTATCAGAATTCTTTTGAATTCTGAAAGATCTCTTAAAAATTCAGAGGAATTATTATGTTTTCCAAATTTCAAAAGTGGCAAACTTTCAAATATCCAACATCCATATTTTTAATTCTTTTCGCATAAACTATTCAAAGTCTTTCGGTTATCCGAATTTTTTATTTTTTGTTTGAAGTTCCTAAACCTTGAAAATATTTTCGGATTTCCTACAAAATGAACGATCGAAAAACTAAGAAGTAAAATCCGGTAGTCCAAATTTAAAATCTTCAATGTTTCCTTTCCAGATAACTAAGACCCGACACATCATGAAACTGTTTCAACTGACGGTTGAGCGCCATCTGACCATTATTTGACACTATCGGCATTTCAAGGGGACTTGAAAAACTGATTTGGGATAGTTATAAACCTCTCGTTGAATGTCAATCATTAATTTCAAAACAATAATTTTTGTAATACACGCCCTAAAAACGCTGCTTATTTTTAAGCAAATGAAGAATTGGGTATATTCGTGAAAATATCCAAATTCCGATTGAGAATTCTTTTGAGAAAACTTCTAAATTTTGGAACAACTTGTAAACAAAATAATGAACATGTTCAAAAGAACACCAAACTTCGCATCATAATAAAAATCCTATTTTTATGACAAGAAAAATCAGTTTGTTGTATGAAAGGAATTCTGATTAACATCGATGCTTATTAAAAAATGGAAGCTCTGATGTACAATTTCATTCGGAATTTCTCAAGCTTTTTGAAATACATACTAAACGGTTTCATTGACTGTCCTTCACCATCATCTTTATTTAAAATTGCAAACCGCCTAATCACGTTGTCAGATCGTAGAAAAACATACTCATAGTTCTCTTTCCGATCTGACCTGAATCTGAAAAATAGGTGCAGAAACCCGGGATAAATCTACAGTGAAACAGCTTTCACAATAACATAGCTCTCACAGTGTAAGTCTTACATCATCAGATACTCTCTAGGAATAGGAAAAACGTCGATTTCGTATAATTAACCCAAATACATCTCGACGCTGTCCTCAAGTGCAATGTGATGTATGAGTTTCTGAGAATATGTTTAGGATTATATTCTAAAGCTGTAAAGGTTTCGAAATGAGTGGTAGTGCTGAGGCAGCTTATGCAGACGATTTTTCTCAAACATGGGGACCAACTACCAGAGGCAGTAGTCGACATGAAGACGTCTGGCACCTGAATCTAAGTCGATAAGTTATGCGATCCACAGTGTTCAGAACAACCCAAGATAATTCGAAAGAAGTTCCTTCCTCAGAATATAAAATAGATGAGTTTGTTGCAAGATTTCTAATATACCAAAAATTTGGTGCAACTTGAAATTTCTGTCGGCCAGAGGTGTCTGCCGTCCGTTCGTTTCTTTCTCGGTGAAAAAATAAGACGAAAACGGAAACTAATTCCCGGCGCGAATAACTAATTTCGACGTTCATCCGGACGCCTCTCGTCGTCGCATTTGCATTTCGACTACGCTCCTCCGGCTTCTTTTTAGTCGTCGGCCGCAGTTAAATGCAAATGGCCGCTCGGTAATGAAGAGCGAGAGGTTTGGGAGGTTCCCCGAGCCGATGCCGGCTTTAATAGACGGAAAAGGCTCCGGTCTTGGCGGAAAAATAATTCCGGACGACGGGGCGAGAAATTTCCGAGGGAATAGTAAATGACTTTCGCCCCCCAACTTCCCCCCACCACCCCCTTCACTGTGTTCTTCCGTCCTGAGCGGCGCTCTTCCATCGGAACGCGCAAATATTGGAGGAATTTAATTAGTTCGGCTGTTGGTACGGGAAAACTCGATTGGACGCTCGCGAATCGACACGACGAACCAAATGAAAGAGGGCGAATCTCTCGAGCTCGTTTCTGTTCCTAGGCCAGAAGAAGTGTTGATTAGGTAAATCTTTCATTGAATGAACTATCGACGTAACAAAGGTGATTACATTTGTGAGTCTTTTTTTGCTGTTTCCTTGTCATCTTTATCATATTCCTCCAATAGGAAAAGAATGGCAAAAGAATGCCGTTTAATACTATTTCATTTCTTTATACGTTAAGCGTCGTTACCTGACAGATATATATTTTGTATCCAATTCCTCATCCCAATGTGTTGAGTGATTTGAACTACTTCACCCATGAAGCTTCTTGGTTCAATGCATAATAATAGACAGATGCCAAATTAACTTGTCATCTGAGAAATATATTCTGTAGTTGCTGCCATCCCTTCACCTTAGATTGTTTAATACTGTGCAAAGTTCTTAAACAGTGATCGAATATTAATTTATCTGAACCGAAGATACGTCAATACCACAAACAGTAATGGAGGTACCCCTTCAGAACGAGTGAGAATATACAAGAATTATTGCCAAAACAAAGATACGGAATGAGGTATGAGAAGTTTCTGAATTGGAAAAATAAAGAAAAGTGAAAACTATTCTCTGTCAATGTTTTATCATCACCATCGTCCTCAACATTGTTAAACATTCCTGCCACCAGGCCATCTGGAAGATGTTATGCGGATTATGATAATAATAATACCAAACCTGCGTGATGAATCTGACTTGAAAAAAAGAAAAACGAAACATTTCATTCACCATCCAATAGAATTGAAATAAAAAAAGGAATAAAATGGTATTCTCGATCGGATACATATAAAAGAAGTCGAGCGACGAAACGAAATTGCGACCTTTTCCGGGGGCCGTCGCGGGGGCGTCCGGTCCGATCGAGCGAAGGCGAGCAATTCGCGCAATGTGTAATATCGGGGATCGTATTTGAATTCCTGAAAGTCGTAACTACTATCGCGGCCCGAACGAGGGGGTGACGAGGGGCGGCGGGAACGGCGACGGGCCATCGGCCGGAATTTCATCAGCTCCGGCGACCGGAAAGGCAACGCCGGCGGCGAATCTTCCCAGCCGCCAGGACGGCATTGGCCCGTTCGCGCAGCCATAAGCGCGCCGCGGTCGTCGGGCGAAGCCCCGCTGGCGGCCGATGGTCTTGGGATCGAAGTCCCCGCCGTTCCCGGAGTGCGCGATCGTAATTATCTCATCTGATTAAAATAACTTCAAAGCGGGAATCCCGTTATTGGATACTTTTCTCCTTTCCGCATCGCACACTCGTTCGGGATTTTCGGGATTAAAATACAATGCCGCCCGATCTCTGCATAATCCCCGAGTCCGATCAACGTTTTGAACTATTTTTCGTTTGTCGGCCCTTTTCGATATCGACGAATCGAGGGGGATGGAGGAAAAGTGCCCGAAAGGGAGGATTAAATACGAAAAATAACAAGTGGAAAACTTTTGGGATAAGTGATTTTGGGATCCTTTTAAATCACCGAATATTTTTTTATATCCGATGGCGGCAAATGCGCTTACAGGGGCGGTGGTGTTATTACTTTCACCAATTCTACAAATCCGCGTAGTGAATTACTCGATAGGAATAGACAGCGTAAAAACCGCCCTTTACCAAATCAGAAAACTTTTCAAGAAAATATGTATATGAGATGTATGATGAGAAATCAAAAAGGAATACTCACTCTGAAACTTTAACTAGAAATATGTCAACATAAGGCCGCCATCAGATGGTGAGATTGGAAAGTCTTACTTCGCACTACATTTCAATAAATTCTGGTGTTCCACAGGGGTTCATTCTTGGTCCCATCTTGTTTCTGCTGTATTTATTTGGACATATATATTTAATACTGCCAGTCTCTGTGAGTTTCATTCATTTGCCCATGACGTACAACTTTATTTGTACTTAGATGCCAGTGATTCGAGAAATGCTCAGATCTTTCCCGCATCTTGAGGTTTCTGAGTGACCATGGTTATCTATTTGAAGGTTATGTTAGTATTCCGTATAATGAAGCACGAACAAATTAACTCAAGGATTTTGGACTCATGTTGGTGGAAGGTCATTGGGCTCCTCTTGTGCATAGAACACTTAAATCTACCTGTCATTCCCATTTATTCGAAAAGTTAATTTTCAGGAGTGATATGCATGACGTCAATATAAGATCGATTCATTTTCTGCAAATTCTAAGATACCTTTTGTCTATATTCCGTATATCGTTCACATAGAATACTATAAAAATTTACAAGAATAGTGAAAATGATATGACGAAATTTTCTGTAGACAGTTTCTGTCAGAAAAAAAATTATTTTTGAAACATTCAATTTAGATTTTCTTTCCTTCTTCTTTTTCTTTCTTTCTAGTTGTTATTGCCAGAGTTATTATTTACTTAGTAGAAGTTTATTCATTTATATGCCTCAATTGTCTTCTTCCTTTCAGTTGATTGCAACGGGTTCAATTTTACTTGGTTTTTTGGAAAGGGTAACTTAGTTACTCTGGATTTTCAATCTTCTTAACTTAAGATTTTTTTAACCATGAATGCGGTGTAGCTTCACCTTCAGTTCAATTTAAAAATTATTATCATTTCAAGTTTGTTCAAAACTGTTGTTTTTTTAACAGGACTAAGAGGAGTGTCCTAGTGATAGTTCGTCCCAAGTGAATCTTTTTGTGAAACAATATGTTTCCATTATTCTGAGTAGGGTCTCTATTATTATTATTGTTATTATTATTATAACATTGACTTCTTTCGATCTCTTTTCTCTGGACTATTGAAAGTTTCCAAAGTTCTCCGACACCCCTTATCAAATCTTACTCTGACTCTTAACCATGAGTCTCGTACCGCATTCCAATATTCTCTGGAGTACCTCAAGGATCAATTCTAGGGCCCATTTTGATTGATACCACAGTTGTAGATTGATTGAAAATTTCAAAATATATTAAGAATTAGGCACGCCGAAATGCTTCATGGACATCCTCAGAATTTCGAAAAAGTTAAGTGAATATTGAGAAAATTTCAATAGTGCTATTTAAGAAAGTCAACAATAAAATCTGCCAATTTTTTGAAAATTATTCAAAATATTGATATTTCCTGTCGACATTCCTCTTAAGAAAAAAGATATCAAGCGGAGCCATCGACTGCACCGGCGCCGAACTCCGTCCTCCACAACCTCCTCAACGGAACTGATATCTAATGTAGATTTCAAGATTACGATTGTTCGGAAAACGTAATGTGTGTACGACTATGTGACGCCAAACGAAAGAACATGGTTACCATGAAAGATTTTCAAAAATCTCAAAAATTTCGAATGATCCAATACAACGCTGTCAGTAATTAAAGCGCAATTTAATTTTTTTGTCTTTTTGGGATATCATCGACGTTTGACCTTCTTTCAGTGCCCAACTTACTCTTACGACGAACGTCCATGTGAAATTGTAAAATCAAACAATTGTTTCCCGTAAGCATCACTAAAACCTACGTTGTCAGTGTTTAAATTGCCACTTTATGACTCCAATGTCACCTTTACAGCTAGTACTGAATGTGATTTACTGTTGACGGTGATGAGAAGTTATGAAACATCATTTCATGAAACGTTCATATGGAAATTCGTGCCCTTTTTTAATGTTTGTCATAGTTTTCGTTTTTTCCATTGAAAGGGGACGAGAATATTTGTACGTAACTGGGCGTATTTTGTAGTCGTCTTTATATATCAGTTTTATTTTATAATTAGTGCCTTCGTTTGAGACAAATTGCAAACTACATAGTAATTAAAAAAGAAGATCATAAAAGTTTTGTCAGAAATGATGAAAAACATTGGAATAATTGAAATAAGAAGCGAAATTAACACAAATAATAATTTTTGAATAATCAATATACAGTCCCATAATTAGACCAAAATTACATAATCCAAAAATGCTTAGTTGAGGAGCTGGTGCCCTCTGAAGATGACGTCCAGGCAACACTCCAAAACGGCTCCATCAAAAGTATTGAAATTTTAAACCATGGCTAATATCAAAAATACGCATCGAATGGTTTGAATGAATTTTTCACATGTCAAGCATAGGCGTATCTTATTGGGGGGGTAAAGGTTATTTTTCCTGAAAACTCTTTTACCTTTTATTTTTTTTACAAGGTATGCATCAAATTCATAAACTACGATATGTTTTCTTGCAGAAAGGTGCCCTTGTGTCATATAGCCCAGATGCACAGGTTTTGAGAAAAATCGATTTGAAATTTTCTGTCGGTTTATTACTCAATACTCGTTGTCTAAAGAATCATAATGATGTAAATGAAATATCAATTTCTTGCACTTCTTTTCTGATATTTTATTGAAACTTTACCTCATAAAACAATTTTTGCGAAATACGTGACCACCATTATTTTAAATGCGTAAATTAATGCAAATTTTTTATGTAGAAATCATTGTGTTGCCGCAAAGATTAGTGAAAATTTTCCGTGTTAAGTCATCCCATTAATTAAATTCAATTTAAAAGTGTAATAAATCAATATTTCACCCACTTTCTTATGATTCTTCAAAAACCGAGTAATAAGTAATGAACCGAGAAAAAATTTGAAATCAATTTTTCTCAAAACCAGAGCATCAGGGCGATATCACACAAGAGCACCTTTCTTCAAGAAAAAATATCATAGTTTATGAATTTGATGCAAAACTTGTGAAAAAATGAAAGGTCAAAAAGTTTTCAGTAAAAATACCCTTGGCCCCTCCAAAATGATACGCCTATGCTTGACATAAAAAAAATTCACTCAAACGATTCGATGCGTATTTTTGGAATTATCCGAAATCTACAATTTCAATAGTTTTGGTGAAGCCGTTTAGGAGATATGTGACAAAAAGTCTTGACTGGACGTCATCTTCAACGGGCTCCAGCTGCTTAACGAAGCATTTTTGGATGGTGTGATTTCGATTGAATCGGCCTAAAATAATGTCTACAGCATCCACTATAAGTTTGTCGGTCTAATTATGGGACATCCAGATTTCCGAATAATTTTTTGTTGTTGGTATGAATATCCACGTAATCATAAAAAGATTGAGAATATCCGAAAGGTAAACGTTAATCCCTCTAGCGACCTCGACCAAATAATTTCGTTCCCGTGGTGTACGGATTTCCGGTCGAATTATCGGATAAATCAAATATTGTCGAAGGAAAGAGACGAAGGGCGTCGAAAGGGGGGAAAAAGGCCGGAAGACGATCGGCGATTGGTGAAGTAGGTAAACAGTCGCTGACCGCCGGGATCCCGGGCCCTTCCGAGCCGCCGCCACCGCCGCCACAATAAGAGGGGCAAGTGTCCGGCCCATTATCCTGATTGCTGCCTTCTTAGGAAGCCCGACGTCTAATCCATTTACCGGATCGCTAAGTCGCGTCCTTCCTTTTTCCTCTCTATTCGTCGGGGTCGGGCAGTCGGATGCCCGGATTTCTTGTTTGTCTTTTGTCACTTTGTAACTGTAGATATTTGCGTTGTCGACAGGGCGGTCAACTCAAGTCTTTGTTGACATT
Organism: Novius pumilus; assembly: GCA_020654155.1. Taxonomy (NCBI): domain Eukaryota; kingdom Metazoa; phylum Arthropoda; class Insecta; order Coleoptera; family Coccinellidae; genus Novius; species Novius pumilus. The sequence goes on from JAIFOV010000007.1 coordinate 560,617, forward strand.
AAATATTTAAGACTTCTGAATGTGCCCAGCGAAAGTTTTTGGTAGACCTACCATTGATAGGACGCGCGAATTAAATGTACGAATGTGATTTTATCCATAGAAGGGGTTGTGTGAAACAGATTATTGAGAAAAATCTGAATTTGAGAAAGAAAAGCATAGGATTCGGGTGGGGGAACAAGTTATGCGCCGGAGTGTGGGATGGTGCAAGCGAATTTTTTAAGTCAAGCAGGGATGACGCATGGGTGTGTTATGTTCCCCTGTCTTTTCAACAGTGTATGTTCCGACATGAAGGGGATAGACACGGGTGACACAAGGTACTTGATATAGTCAGGAAGAAATTAACTTCAAATTGACTTTCGTCAACAAGAGTTCGACTGTAACAGCAAAGTTGTGTCGTCCAACTTAACTTTTCGTTATAGGGCGGCATCCGCTTGAAAATTGTTCGTCTACCAACGATCCTGATCAGGATCCTCAAAAGGCCACTTATCCTCAACCCTTACAAGGGTTCTTATAAGGTCTCTGATGGGGATCTTTATAAGGTTCTTTGTTGGAATGATCAGTTGGACAGTTGGAATTGTTCTTCGGTGGACCGCTTTAATCCGCAATCTACATTACGTTACACGTCACATATTTCAGATACTGTCACCTACACCTTGCATCTTGCACCAGACCATGAGATCATCAAACGGAAAAATGAGATCATGAGAGAGTGAGTTTTCAGGAAACCGAATTGATATGCGTCGTTCCCATAAGATGATGTCATTCGGAGAACCTCCCAAGACAGATGGAAGCGAGCGACGTAGGTAGGCAGAAGGATGCTGATTGAATTCGCGCTTCTGCACGAGCGCATTGATAAATGGCCGGTAGCGGTGTATTAGTAGGACGTATCTAAACGACGACGACGCGTTCTACCTTCGCTCTCACATGCACATACGCTGGACGTAATAAATAAGTCTCGGGGGCAGCTTTACGGCCGCGACGGTTCCACTCGAGGCCGAACCTATTGTATGCTGATTACCGGTGGCTTCGGTACGCGTACTTCTCTTTCCTCCTTTTCCTTGCTCCGTCTCTGCTGGTGCTGATTCAGAATCGACCGAATAGTGGTACCCACGTTGGTACCAATACCTCGAATGCTAACGAAACAAATATGGATTTTAGTTTTGCTATACCCAACAGAACATTCTTGAGTATAGTTTTTTTTTTTGGAACTTCACTTTTGTCTACAATATAGTCCTAGTCTATGTGTTGTACAACTGTCTCACCAATTGATTCAAGAGATTGTCTCTAGACGTTTGGACTTCAATATAATGAAATGCGCCATTCTTCTATGTTCATGGTTACTAAATGAACAAATTTTTGCAGTTTTTGTAGTTCATTACTCATGGCAAGTCAGATTTCATTGCTCGCATGAAATCAACGACTTTCTGCACTCGTTATGAAATATATTATTTAATGATTGCTATTTTATTCAACAGTCATAGAATATTGTCTAACTCAACATGTTTCAATCGTTCTTATTAATTTGAAAATAAAAATAGGGAGACAAAAAGGAATTTCATTTCATTGTTAAGGAAGAGAGAGAAAAAATTGTTTCATAAACAATTGGACACACTTTTTCTTCTTTCTATTTCTATTTTTGTGCTTTTTAGTTTTTTCAAACTAAAAATGATTACGGTGCAAACTTAGTGGTTTTGTACGTCAAATCATCTCAACGAAATCCCATGATTGGCCAATTTACAGTTGATGAATTCCTCAACGAGAATTTTGGCATAAATGATTTTTATTTTTAGAATAATCGAAACGAACTCGCAGTAAACACAAATAAAATAACGATTAGTATCCATAAATGGGGCAGTGGCCAATATTATGACGCACAAAACAATTAATCAAAACGAAATCAGCGATTCATTTAGGAAACATTAATATTCATTTGAGAAGTGCCCATTAATTTCTATAATTACACGAAATTCTACAGTCATTTCCGTCCCCTATTATTACCCCGATCTCGCGAAGTCAATAACCATCATCAACACGGAACTTTTTTCTTTTTAATCTAAAACATTCGATCGGATTTTCGATGAAATAGATAAATGCGTGCGATAACAGCGAATAAGCCTAAGTGGAGGACATGTGTTGCAACATATGAAAAGCCCGATAGAAGTAGATAAAAGAGCCCCTCGCGTAAATAGTATTATAAAACGGACAAAGGACAAGCATTGAGTAACGTTAAAACCTCGACAACGACATGTATATTTCCACGAGATAATGTACACGGCTTATTTTATCTTTCAATGAGACGGCACATCCCCTGTCATTACTAACATTTAGGGGCGGATATGTCATTGTCACCCCTTACGGGGGTTGTACGAGAAAAGTTTTTACGGAGTTACTTCGATCGATTTTCCCCCATAACAATAACCGAAAATTTTACAGAAAAAAACAGTACAGAAATCTCATTGGTTTGATAATAGAAAATTGGTCGCATACGCATTTAACACTTGCCGTGAAAATAACACCACCCCGTATATTCCGTGTAATCCCCCAACGATTTTGTCCTATCCCTTTTAGTTATAATTAATATGGTATCGCAAATAGACTGGCATAACCCCGAACAGCCCCTCGTAGATCAATTGACTAAATTACATGTCACAGATTGGTCTGCTATTGCCTTCTTTTGTGTCGCTGATGGGTGAGCGACGTGAATACTTTAGGGGAGGAACGCAAATATTTTGAAATCCGGACAGTCTGTTGTCATAGATGGATAGTTTTTGAAGAGCAACTAAAACTTCCAACACGGGAAATAGTTTCCAATTTTTGAACACTTCTTAAAAGTAAAAATATTTAATGAAAATTTTGCAGAAAGTTTTTTTATGTTCAAAATTGAATTTTCGATTAAAGTTAAATGCAATTTGGTTTCATTGACGTTTCATTTCTCTTTTCAATAGAAGCCATTAAAATTCATCCAAAAATTGTAAATCATTACATCGCACCAGTCAGGTACCATCAGATGATCCATCTATAAGACATGACCACTCCTTGACTGGACCGTTGTCCAGAAAATGTGAGAAAAACTATGAGATTAATTTCCGTAGCTCTTTCCTGATCAAAATTGTAGAAAAATCTAATCACGTCTGGATGACTGTACACGAGAATGCGGTTAAATCAATTGTTAACAAGTCGATATCAATTGTCAAGGGATGATATGATGCGGCTTTTTGCGAGGAACATTTTATACCAAATACGAAAATGGAGCAAAGGTCGACGAAAATCAATTGAGAAACTTCAAAAATACTTTCAAAAATTCGGAAATGTTCAGTTTTGTTTGTACACTTCTCACAATATCTTGTTGATTTGTCTAAACATTCTGAATCTCAAGGTTTTTTCAATTTTCACAAATCGATTTAGGGAAATTTTGGACTTTAGAGTCTCTTAAAATATTTTTTAAATCAATCCTAATAATTTAAAATTCGAATGGAAAACTAAACAAGAAGCTAACAACCCCAGCGGAAAAACAAATTATAAACACAAAAAATCGAATTTTAAGCGGGAGAATTTAAAAAAATTTGAATTTTAGTGATCAACAACAAAAAAAGAGATTTTCGAACCTAAAAACCTGAAAAAAGTTGAGCACGATTTTGACAATCGGAATTCATAATTTAAAAAACCGAAATTGGAGATTCGAAAAACTGATGTGAAGCACCGAAATCTCGAATCTAAAGATCAAGTGTAAAAACCAAAATTTCGAGTCATAAAACTTGGAAACCTGACAGAAAATAATAACTGTATCCCAAAAACGTAAGATTCGAACGTGCAAACCTGAAACAAGCGTAGTTTTCAAAAGCAATTCGTTTCAAAATTGAAAAGAAAAATTTAGAATGTAAAAATTTATAACAATTTGAAACTTCACACTGAAAGAAAAATAAAAATAAAACCAAAACAATTTAGAGTTGAAAATTGAATCTCAACTTCGAAAATAAATTTCAAATTTTTCATCGCTTTTTCACTTTTTCAACTCGATGATTGGACTTTTTGGAAAATTTCTTTGAAGTTTCGAAAAAGAACTGAAAAATCTTAGAAACTGAAGAAGAGTTGTAAACACAGAAGAATTCAATTGATAACAACGAAAATTGTGATACTTTAAAAAAATCTCGAATCTTCGACTCTTAAGGCATTCAAGTGCATTTACCCGAATATTAATTATTTTATTCCAATTTTATAATAAATTTTTAACTCATGTTTGAAAGAACTTTGGCAAAATTTAAGGAAATAAAGGAAAATCGGAAAATCTGGAAGCAAATTTGAAAATTCTGAAGAATTAAAAAACTTTCAAAACTGAATAACAATCAGAGATTCCCTCTAAAAGTTGTAGTAAAGTCTGAATTGTCTTTCTTCTTCTGAATTTTGAGTATTCAGAATTTTTTGCCGGGTAATTTAGCATTTTATTGTTTTTTTTTTTCGTTTACTTGAGAATTCTTCCGAGAACTTCGACGAGGTTTTCGGGAACTGAAAGCAACTAAAAGCAAGTTGAACTGAGAAACTGAAAAATTTTACAAAATTTTCGTTATTTCTCAATTGCTTTCTTAATCATTTCGCATTTTGTGCTATTGGTTACATGAATGATTAATTATTTTTCATCGTTTTGTTTTGTTTGGATCTTGTTTTCAAATCGATCATGGGAGTTTTTGTAAAATTGAAAAATCCCAGAATCTGAAAGAAATTTGGAAATTCCGAAAAATCCAATTGAGAACAATAGACATCGTTGTGCATTAAGAAGAAAATCCTGGATTATCACTCAGACGTCAAAACGTTTTATAATTTTTCTGAACTTTTGGTACTAAAGATTATGTACCCGACTAGTCATCATTTTATTCCGATTTTATAAATTTTTTCTCGGTGTTGAAAACATTTTCAAAAAATAACAGGAAAATCGGAAAATCTTGAAGAAAAATTGAAAATTCTATCGGATCAGAACTGAATAACAATCAGAAAGTTCTCTTAAAGTTGCATCAAACTTTTGAAATGTTTTCCGCTTTTCTTTGAAAATCGCGTTTTCAAGTTTCCTTTCAGTATAATTTTCAGTGTAAAGGTTTGTTTTCCGGATGATTTAGCGTTTTATTTACTTTCGTTTTTCGGTATTGGACTCGGTTTCTTGAGATTTTTTCCGACAATTTTCACGAGGTGTTCGACGAATATGATCTTTTAGGAAATTAAACTAAGAAACTGAAAAATTTTATAGAAATTTTTAATTTTCAATTAGTGTATTGTACTTTTCGAATTTTGTGTAATTATAGAATAATGTAAATAATTTTTCATCGGTTGTTTTCTAACTCGATAATGGGATTTTAAGAAAAATGTCTGCGAGATATCGAAAATGAAATGAAAAATACCAGAGAATCTGAAGAAGGGTTGGAAATTCAGAAAAAACTAGGTGGTAAGAACTATTCATCATCCTATCCCAATTTTATAAATTTCTAAGTGAGTTTCAAAAATTTAGCACAAGATGCAAACATGAAAAAAAGAAAGGAAAACCCGAAAATTTTGAGAAATCAGAAATTTATCCGGAAGTCTGTTTTACAATGAAACTTGTGTATTGAGATTGGTTTACAGGGTGATTTTGGGGAATTTTTTAGTTTTCCAATGTTATCTTTAGATTTTCCGGACGATTTACTATTTTTTCTTTTTTTTAATTTTTGCAGACGCTGTGAAGCCCACCTATAGCCCGTGTGCAAACAGTATACTGGCGCCCCCTAGTACTTGCTAAAAAATGGTCGTCAGTCCAATGCCTAAGAAAAGGTCTTCACTTGGTTGAGGTATTCCTGCAATCTGCAATTGACAATGGTTGGGGCGCCCCCGAAGACCGCTGCATTTGTATGCACCCACAATAGGTTAAGAAGCTTCTGGAAATAACTTTCATAAGCATAATCTAATACGTTATATAACTCAAAATGATTTATGGTGAGAAAAATTTAATTTGACTCCGACGACTTGCTGACAATTTCTAAGAGGAAAATTTGCATTAAACAAAATAGACTTTCCTTTTTTTGCAGTCGTTAGCAGTATGTCAACTTTTCGCAATATTCGTAAGCATGTTCGTGCTATTAGTCCGTCGTAACGAGTCGATTAAGCTTTTCAGATCGTTGAGGGAATTATAATTATACGGGCATCTCGTAACAAAGAACCGGAGCATTTTACAACTGGCGTGTTAAATTATCAACAAAACGGCCCATAATAAGGGTGTGCGGAGTCGTCGCCGTTCACCTCCTCCTTCTTCCAAACAAGCCCGCCATCATCGTGCAACCGACTAACTACCTGGCCGGCCGGTCGGTCGCACTCATTCCGCACTTGACACATTATTTCTTCCTAATTCCAACGAGCGTGTAATTATCTGCTTGGCGCGCGGAGGTTTTCAATGAAAGACGGCACATATCAAAAGCTCATATTATTAGACCACACGAAACGCTCCGTTGCCCGGACTGTGCCGTCGCGTCATCGCAACCGTCATCGTTACCTGATACGATTCAATCCGTTGCCTCGGCTGACCGCGTCCACCCCCCACCCCCCGTCATTGTTTCTTCAGATCGGACCGTGTAATCATTTAAATCTTCGCTAACGAGATGGAATCGATTTTTCGACGACCGGAATTTTCGGAACGAATCGGCCGAAACGGTCCGAAGCGAACGGGGAGACAATTAGCGCGAGGTCCGGGACGGATGCGATAATTAATATCCCTCGAAACCGGAACTGCCTTCGGGCAAAGAACCGACGCCGACGTCGTCGTTGTCGCCACCGCCGCCGCCGCCGCCACCGCCTCCGAGTAACGCGATATGTTTAGTCACGCACTCCTTTGATTCGTATCCGTCTTTCAATTTCCAAACGTAAACTAGACCAATTATTGTTCTCCCTTGAGCGAATTTCCGCCCGTTTCATATCGTATTATAAACACATAATATGCGAAATGATTATTATTTCTACCTGTTTGCTATGACATCGTCTGATTTGGCTAATTCAGTACTTCGCACCTATTCTACGCACACTGACGACTAATTGAAGATACATAATGAGAAGTCTTCAATTATTTTTTTTACTTCTTCTTACGCCTAATTACAAGAAATACTTGAATTGACAGTTGCTTCAAGTTGCTGAAGCTGATCCTGGTCTCAAAAGAAATCTGACGGAAAGAAGAGCCTTAAACAAGATGAGCAGCACCAGCTCCAAAAACGTCAGTATCAGTATAACAATTTGGGATCGCCCCCACGAAGAAACAATCCTGATTGCGCAAATGGTCAAGTTATATGACAGAATAAACTGAATACTTTTGGAAATGGTGAAGACCTTTTATGGTCATTTGCAATCAAATTGAGAAGTTACTTAAAATATAAACAAAGGTTTAGGATTTTTGGTCACTTCAAAGTTCTGACCAAGATTATTGAGTAGGCCTTGTTTCATCCCTTTTGGAGAAAGAACGTTTTGCTATAAGATGAGAAGGCATTTGAATTAGTCTCGTGCCTTCATTCTTTTCGAAGCAACCAAATCGATTTCGCGATTTCGTGTTCCCGAGGTTTGGCGTGAACGGCAGGGGCGGTTTGGGCATAACGTGCTAATCACCTCGGCCACACCTTGTCGCAGCACGCGATGCCACTATCGCATTACGATCGCAAAAACAAAACAAACACACACCAACAACAGGTCCGAGTGGAAAAGTTTTCGTCGAAAATTATCGACGGCGGCGACATGCTCGATCTTTCCCATCTTCCTGTTCATCCTCTCCGCCACCGCCGCCCGCTCTCGCTCTACGTCGGTTCAATTAAAATCGCGATGGCGGGCGCGGCGCGCGCGATTTACCCAAATTGATGACTCACTTGCAAAATAGAGAGAAGATGCATCGGCGCTGCCGCGGTAACCGGGGAAGGGCGGCGAGATCAAAGGATGCCGCCGCCCCCCAAATCAGATCTGCCGAGGGGGGTGGGCGCGCCATTACAACATCTCAATGCTCATTTAGAGATTCCCGGTGCAGTCGCGTTATGATCGCGAAAATTCTCTCTCCCTTCCCGACCCTATTATTTCAACGGGACTGAATTCGTTAATATTAATGTTTCCCTTCAGGCTGGGGCTGGGGCCGGGGCCGAACCCCTCCGATACGAATTCACCAGCCGAAAAGATTATCGGATCCGGGACTGTTTTTTCTCTTATTGTTGCGTCGCTCCTCCGCCCCGGAACTGAAGAAAAATTCTCCTCGTTTTCGCGACCTGGAAACTTACTTTGAAGGGCGTCGCGACGTCCTCCGAAAGATCAAAGGGTTTATAAATAACGCAGCACAATCCACCGTTACCGATGCGACGTCGGCCGAAAATTTCTTTAGCGCCGTCGGCTTACGTGCTGAAGGCTTAAATCTTACGCACACAACCATGTCACAATGTGGTTGTGCAGCACTTTAATTCAACATACAATTATTAGCTTGTAATTTTAGGTTGGTTGCCCACCGCAATATAAATCAACACGAAATGATCTCGCGATTGTTTTAACGATTGTCATTAAGCGATACAACGAAACAATTAGCGATCATTTGGCCATTTGCAGTGACATCTTTTATATCAAAATTGAAATAAAAATTAGAGGAAAAAACCTGTCCTCAATTTTATAGCCGTTTCTAAATTAGGATGGTTATATAAGTGTTCTTTTTCCAAGTTTCTTGGATCGTTGCCGTCTGATATCGTATTATAAACACATAATATGCGAAATGATTATTATTTCTACCTGTTTGCTATGACATCGTCTGATTTGGCTAATTCAGTACTTCGCACCTATTCTACGCACACTGACGACTAATTGAAGATACATAATGAGAAGTCTTCAATTATTTTTTTTACTTCTTCTTACGCCTAATTACAAGAAATACTTGAATTGACAGTTGCTTCAAGTTGCTGAAGCTGATCCTGGTCTCAAAAGAAATCTGACGGAAAGAAGAGCCTTAAACAAGATGAGCAGCACCAGCTCCAAAAACGTCAGTATCAGTATAACAATTTGGGATCGCCCCCACGAAGAAACAATCCTGATTGCGCAAATGGTCAAGTTATATGACAGAATAAACTGAATACTTTTGGAAATGGTGAAGACCTTTTATGGTCATTTGCAATCAAATTGAGAAGTTACTTAAAATATAAACAAAGGTTTAGGATTTTTGGTCACTTCAAAGTTCTGACCAAGATTATTGAGTAGGCCTTGTTTCATCCCTTTTGGAGAAAGAACGTTTTGCTATAAGATGAGAAGGCATTTGAATTAGTCTCGTGCCTTCATTCTTTTCGAAGCAACCAAATCGATTTCGCGATTTCGTGTTCCCGAGGTTTGGCGTGAACGGCAGGGGCGGTTTGGGCATAACGTGCTAATCACCTCGGCCACACCTTGTCGCAGCACGCGATGCCACTATCGCATTACGATCGCAAAAACAAAACAAACACACACCAACAACAGGTCCGAGTGGAAAAGTTTTCGTCGAAAATTATCGACGGCGGCGACATGCTCGATCTTTCCCATCTTCCTGTTCATCCTCTCCGCCACCGCCGCCCGCTCTCGCTCTACGTCGGTTCAATTAAAATCGCGATGGCGGGCGCGGCGCGCGCGATTTACCCAAATTGATGACTCACTTGCAAAATAGAGAGAAGATGCATCGGCGCTGCCGCGGTAACCGGGGAAGGGCGGCGAGATCAAAGGATGCCGCCGCCCCCCAAATCAGATCTGCCGAGGGGGGTGGGCGCGCCATTACAACATCTCAATGCTCATTTAGAGATTCCCGGTGCAGTCGCGTTATGATCGCGAAAATTCTCTCTCCCTTCCCGACCCTATTATTTCAACGGGACTGAATTCGTTAATATTAATGTTTCCCTTCAGGCTGGGGCCGGGGCCGAACCCCTCCGATACGAATTCACCAGCCGAAAAGATTATCGGATCCGGGACTGTTTTTTCTCTTATTGTTGCGTCGCTCCTCCGCCCCGGAACTGAAGAAAAATTCTCCTCGTTTTCGCGACCTGGAAACTTACTTTGAAGGGCGTCGCGACGTCCTCCGAAAGATCAAAGGGTTTATAAATAACGCAGCACAATCCACCGTTACCGATGCGACGTCGGCCGAAAATTTCTTTAGCGCCGTCGGCTTACGTGCTGAAGGCTTAAATCTTACGCACACAACCATGTCACAATGTGGTTGTGCAGCACTTTAATTCAACATACAATTATTAGCTTGTAATTTTAGGTTGGTTGCCCACCGCAATATAAATCAACACGAAATGATCTCGCGATTGTTTTAACGATTGTCATTAAGCGATACAACGAAACAATTAGCGATCATTTGGCCATTTGCAGTGACATCTTTTTATATCAAAATTGAAATAAAAATTAGAGGGAAAAAACCTGTCCTCAATTTTATAGCCGTTTCTAAATTAGGATGGTTATATAAGTGTTCTTTTTCCAAGTTTCTTGGATCGTTGCCGTCTGAACAATATATCACGCAACTTTTTATTATATTTGATTCCCACTATTATAAAACAAAGGTTTTTCTATATGTTCATGATAAATTATGGTGAGAATTTGACCAATTGTTGGCTTTGGGTGCATAATTCGTCCAAAACATTTCCCAGAATATTAAAAAACTGGACACGCATGTACTCAAGCTGGAGACAGTTTTGGCACTATTTCCAACAGAGTTTTAATGTCTTAATGGTAATTCTAATGAAAGGCAGAAAATAATTTCGAATGAATGACATTTTATTCAACGTCCATGCCTAACTCAATATATTTCAATCATTGTTATTGTTTCGAAAATAAAAAATAAAAAGACAAAAAGGAAATAAATTCTCAATATTAAAAAATGTTTTGATATTAGTTGTTGCAAATAAGTCAATATTATCTGTCTATTTCGGAATAAGTGAATAAAACGAACGAAAAGCACAACACGCTTCTTTCTACAAAAAAATAAATTTTCTTTTTGTCCCATCATTTTTATTTTCAAATTAGGCAACTTTCTGTCGCTGTTGGATAAAATATCAGTAATTAAAAATTATTTCCCACTTTCCTTCTTCTTTAAATATAATTTATTTTGCTATTTTTAGCTTTAACTCCAATTCATTGTCAACACTTTCAGCAAACAAAGATGCCACAACGTCAGCAATATACAAACATCAGTACTTATAGCTTATTTCATTCTATTAAAGTTGCTTTGGTTTCTATTCTCAAGTAAAATATCCTTCTGAATTTATTTTCTTTGTCATTTCTGATATTGGTTTGAATATAAATAAGTTGTACATGTAAACTATTCCAGGCGCCCGAATTGGCAAATACAATCTTGACCATTCTTTTCTCTATATTTAAAATGACGTACGATCACATTTACCATTTTTCAAAATTGATAATAAGTGTTATTAAATTATTGAACATCGCATGTCACTGACTCAAACAGTTTTAAGGGACTAGGGAAGATCCCCCTGAACTTCAAACATAGGTCCTTGATACGAATTACTGAATTCACTTCTAATTCATTTGACATCCACGAAAAAATTGCGATGAATCGAAAAAAATTCTAGAAAAGTGAAACGTTACGGCTATGTGCTTGGAATAAGCTGTTGAATTACAAAGTTCCACACTAAAAAAAATTTTAAAATCCGCTTTTAATGCTAAATATGGGATGAAAAAAACCACTTCCTGTAACTATTCGTATTTTGAACACCGACGAAATCTTAAAAAAATCGCATAATTTCAAAGTCAATGGACTGCTAATCAAGATGTAACAAACGTTACTCTCGCTATTTACTGCGATAAATAACACAAACTATTCTTCAAATTAAATGTCGACTAAATTTTTCCTAATGTTGATATCTAATTATTCATATATCAAAATTCTTTACATAGTTAAACATGAAGGAAAATAAATTTACCGCGTTTATATCGTTTTGTAAAAAAATGTTGAAAAAAACTAGATAAAAGTGAAACAATACCTCGGGAATAAATTGAGTTATTTGCATATACTAGACATAGAATATTGACGAGCAATAAATTCTAATTCGTATCATTCTTTTTTCCTACAGCTTTGAATTGAATGACAGCCTAATTATAATATCAATTTGTATGCAAATGTGTTAAATACTTCGCTTTGTTGATTATCATAGACCCAAGAATCTTATTACTACTCCAATAGAACTCTTCATCAAAAAAACCATTTCAGATAATGAAGTATTTCATGATTCAAATGCAAAAAAACCGGAAATACGTTGAAAACGCTCTTCATTTATTCATTTATATCTATTTGTTTATTATATGAAGAAACTCCGAATAGTGAGTTATTTTTAAAATAAAGGAGTTTTCAAGAATTCAAACGGTAAAAAAATAATTGAAATGAAGTTACGAAGTCATTGAGTAACTGTTAAAAAATCGGAAAATGAAAGGAATGAAAATGAGTATTCAACAAAGGTGTGGTGATGAGAAATGAAGAAATAAAAAGCAAAAAAAAAAACTTCGAACCAAAAATACAAATTATTACAAATTATTCTTCATTGAATGAATAAGTGCTAATATATTGAAAAAAAAGCTTTTGTCTATCCTTCTTGCCTTTTTAGAAAATAATTTATATGCATTGCTCATTTCCTCAAGAAATATCTATAGAAATGTACGGAACTCGATCAGATATTATTTTCATCCAAATAATGTCAATCGAATTTGCGTTAAGTAAAAAATCTCATTATTAATCACAAAAAAATCATTTTTAAAGATGAATATTGCATTTTACCTAACTGAATTCACTAACCGTTTAATAGTTGTATGAGTACGATATTAGAGGATTAATAAATTAGTCAGAAAGTCATGCAACGGTGAAGAACGAGAGAAGCTGCCAACGGCGACAGTGGCGAAGAATATAACAAGAGCGTTCCTAAAACGCCATAGAACAAACCTGAAACAATATTCCGAGAAGGAATTAATAATTTGATCGGATCGGATGAATTAATTGAAAACCGAAACAGACAATCTACTTTATGTCGTGTTCAAACCTATTATACCTCGTATTAAAAATTTTCCAATTTGGTTATCAAAAAAACAATAATTTGCTGCTCCATCTGGATTTTACTTCTCTTCATTCCACCAGCACCGAATATCATCAAAAGTTGGATTTGGAGTATTCTTTTCTACATTTCCTTCTTTTTCTTCTTCAACTTAACACCGTTTTTCTAAGCACTCAACTCCAAAAAAAAAAGAAAAGATTTTCCGATGTAGTGTTTACTTAGCGAAACATAGATTCAAAAGAAAATCGACTGAAACGATAAATTGTTTTTCTTCCCGAATAATTTACGGATATCCCCTAGATCTCATGCAGCACAAAAAAATTGATTGAAAATCTTATTGTTCACTTTTTTGTCTTCCCGTGACGATTCCAATTAAGCGTATTAATATTCAAAAGGTAAATCAATCAAACAACAATTTTTCTTCTTTTTTCCCGAATAATTTACGAATAATTCCTAGAGTGACTACTAAACCGACAATTTTCCTTTTCTTACGAAGAACTCCTAGACTAGATCGATGTAAAAGAATTTCAAAAAGATTAGTTGGCTGTAACGTCAATTTACAGATGATAATTCGCTGCTGTTTTTTGTGATGTCTTTTCTTGTTTCAATCCCGAAGAAGTCGGAATATATTGACGAAACGTCGACTCAATTACAAAGAAGGTTTTTCTTTCGAATTCCTACCCCTTTGATAATAGTTCATCAATTATAAAATGCAAGGACATGACAGGAATACTAATATTATCAATACATGTGGAACAAAAAGTTTTCAATTTTGACGAAAAAATTGTTGTGAATGAACTGTTTTTAATGAATTGGTTCAAGTTTTCGCGGCCGTCGTTTGATGTAGAACACTGTTTCTTCGGGTGGATTGGCCGTCGTTCTTTGGAATCACTTCCTGACGTTTCAGAGGTATTAACATGCAGAGTGCATCGAAGATGTCGAAAGCTCTAAAAAAGCTTGCCACTGGCGCCAGCAAGGAAATGCTTCCAAGCAACGACGGCCAATACACACGAAGAAAGTGTTCTACATCAAACGATGGCCGCGAAAACTTAAAGCAATTAATCAAAAAAAGTTGATTCACAATAATTTTTTCGTCAAAATTGAAACATAACCAAACTTCTTGATTCGCCTCATGCGTATTGGTGCTCAAATAAATACCCACCTTAGGGAACGTTACCGTGTGAGTCATGTTTTTTTGCGCGTGCAGCCGGTCTCATCGGTTTATAATACGTCAAAAACTTTCCCTTAAGATTAAGATTTTTTTGGGTTGCCGATACCCAATTGGATAAAAAATTACACAAATTCAGTGTATACTTCGAAAACGAAACGGTCTGTGAATTAATTGAAAACCCAAACTACCGAGTGAATTTAATTGAATAAATACCACGAAATATGAGAAACTGGATCGAGTAGAACGTTAATGAGACGAGGTCTCTTACAAACGCCGCCTTTTATTCCATTAACCCGCGTTTCGTTTTTCCAAGGAAATAACGATGAAATGAATTAGATCATTTATATGAATATGCGACGTATTTCATAGATAACTAATCACATTGCATTTTTCTTCCGAGTTGTGTACTTAATGCTCGTAATTAATATCGACTAATATCACATCACGAAATGAAAGTTGGTCTACGTTTACGATTCCAATAAAATATTCTTTCGGTCGTTGCAACGAGAATGCTTATCCGATATTAAACTAACTGGAACTGAATACAGGAGCAAAGTTCCATGTTAATAATCCGTTCATTACTTATCGCTACACGTCTATGTATTTTAGTTATGGAAAAAACCGATTCGAATGTTTTCTATTAACTTTGTACTCAATGTGACGCGTCGCAAACTAAGTACGTTTTATGTGGGATATCGTCGGTTCCGGTCCTGACGCACCTTTTTTTCGCCCGCTTTCACTCTGCGAATAGTTCGACACAAGTCAAGGTGACATTTTTCTTATTTGGATATGTTAAAATGGGAACTTTTCCCCCCTTGTGTCAATATTTTCCTCGTACCTTCGCGACTGAATGTGTTTCATGTTTCGCATATGTGAGGAGAGAAACCGACGCGCGGCACACGTCGTTTGTCGCCCCCTTTTCATCTCGCGCCACCACGACGAAATTGAAAACACGACGAACGGAATGGGCGCATTTGAAAATCAAACAAAAATCGCGTTTCGGGAGAGCGGGGAAAAAGGGAGAAAAAAAACGGCCGAACGACCCTTGAAGTTTGAAGAAACCGCGAACGGCCGAACAGGGGCAATTACGTCCTTCCGGGGAAAAAAGCAGGACGACGACGACATCTTGAATATTCAACCAGCGACGACGGGTCAGCGATGCTCGAGCGAGATTGCGAAGGGGAGACTGAGTCGCTCGTTTCGATTGGCGCACTCTCGCAGGAATTTCCTCTGTCCCTTAGGAATTTGCATGCAATAACTGACCCGTTTCCAATCTCCAGCATAATGAAATACTATCAGATATCGGAATTTCTTATCCGAAGGACGGGAGAGGTTAACGAGAAAATGCGAGACGTTTTCCCCGGAATTTCCCGAGGAGATCCCATTTGCCGTTCGACGATCTATTTATCCAGGGTCCGCTTCGATAACTTCTTACTTTGAAGGTTGTTTATTTGGGAAATTTCCTTTTTATTACCCGCCCCGTACTTCGGGGCCCGTGAGGCGGAAAGAGTTCCTTCCATTCATTTACGATCGGATCGACGCCTCGAGAAATCGCGATTTTCCTTTTTTTTCCGAAATTGCCGTCGTCGCTTCGCCTTCCGGCGATCGATTCCAACTCCTCCTCCTCCACCTCCTTCTCCCGAGGCTCATAATGAATTCAGTTAAGTCATTAAAACGCGAACGAAAATCCAACACACTCCACCTCGAGATTTGTTCTTTTAAAATACGCGAGTACGTACAACATAAGTATAACTGAACACGCAGCCTCTCGACGACGTGGCGCGCTAATTAACGGAGAAGGGCGCGTCCTTTGTTTTTCCCCGATTCATGGTTCCGATTTTGTTTTTTTTTTCGCTCCCTTCTCCTTCCCCATTTTTTCCCGTCGGGAAAATTAGTCGGGCGAAAACGAGCCATCGGTTATTGTTTCGCTACGTTCTG
The DNA here is from genome assembly GCA_020654155.1 of Novius pumilus. Taxonomy (NCBI): domain Eukaryota; kingdom Metazoa; phylum Arthropoda; class Insecta; order Coleoptera; family Coccinellidae; genus Novius; species Novius pumilus. The sequence goes on from JAIFOV010000007.1 coordinate 576,766, forward strand.
GAAGCGACGACGACGCCGAGTGCGTCTTTTTAATTAGGGAACAACATCTGCGTTTTGTTAGCGCAGGAAACGAACAAGAAATATTTTTTTTGCGCTCTGTAAAAACGCCCCTTTGGACAGTAAACCGAGGAGGCGCACAAAGGCGACAATGTCACCACGGTTCCGACGATCAGACTTTGAAGAAAAGGGCGTGTGGTATCCTACCTAATTGCGATCAAAACGCTTCATTTCGAAAAAAAAAAGGAATAAAGGATCACCTATATAACCTCATCTTACAGGCATCCGATTTCGGCCATTTTAAGGTCTATTTTAGGTTGTATTCGGTAACTTAGGCCATTTGGGAATATTTTGAACAATTTTTGTTTCGGCTTTTTTTGCTACCTTCGACAATTTTCGGTTACTCGAAGTTATTTTAGGCAATTTCGGATACTTTGCGCAATTTTCGACAACTCTGAGCCATTTTCGATAATCTTGGTCTGTTTTGGACAACTTCGGCTAGTTTGAGCAATTTTAGGTTATTTTAGGAAATTTCGACAATTTTGGGCCATTTTAGGTTATTTTATGCCATTTTGATATTCTGGGCAATTTTCGACAATTTTAGGTTATTTTCAACAATTTTAGGCTATTTCAGGCCGTTTCGGTTATTTTGGTTACGTTGGGTTAGGTTCCAACTCTGTCAAATATGAATCCATTAAGTCGAAAATTTCAGATAAAGTAGTCATAATAGACCACAAGCAGTATACTGAAAATATTGAATATGTAGTTCAATTAATATCTGACTTTTGATCAAATTTTCACTAATTCTCCAAAAAAAGAAGGAAAATATTGCTTTTTGTATGTACATTTATGTGATGTATACTTGAGCTCCACTTCCAAATTGGCAATTTGCAGCATTTTCTAAACGCATTGAAATTATGAAATAAATTCGTTTCTGGGAAAACGCATATTTGATCGGAAAAATCCTGAAACACAATGATTTTCGATTGAAGTTTGCTAAATTTCGATATGCTCTTGAAGGTTGTTCGTTCAATTACATGTTTTAAACGCGGAAAGAAAACCCCCCTCGTGACTTAGGCAGACTCAACATTTTTTTTAATCATAATATTCGATTTACCAATCAGCCCAGATCAAAAAATTTTTAGGGACCGAAGTTGAATCATTTTTGAAAGTGCATCACGTGATGACCTTCAGAATGACCTTGCTGTAATGTTTTAAGGTCATTTTTAGGTCAGGCAGATTATTCTGATAGAAATTCGTTTTTTAGGCCAAAGATTTGAAAAGATCATAGAATTTTCCCAATTTCATCCGAAAAGTACCCTTGACTTGAGAAGATTTGACACTTTTTTACCAAACACTGAGAAAAAAAACAGAAAATTGGACCTAATAATGTGTAACGGTAAAGGACACTTAATAATAACTGATTGAAGGGTAAAAAATTACTACGGATTTTTGTTTGTTTTTGAAAAAATCATTTTTTAACACATATTTGACGCTGTTTCCTAATCGTAGATTCAAATTGAGAAATTCTGTCAAAACAACCAACGTAATCATGAGATGACCCTAACATTCCATTTCAAGATCATTTTGCAGGTCTATTATTCGATGCACCTTTGAAAATCATTTAAAAATTTTCCGATTTGAACCTTCTCTTCAAGGAAAATTAACGATTATGGTATAAAAAAATGTCTCCTCTAGGTACGAATAGGTCCCGAAAAAATTATTTTTGAACACAACTTTCCGAATCTTGGGTTTGAAATAAAGCATTCTATCTGAAAAAATCAACTCAACCTTGAAATAACTCTGAAACTTCACCTCAGAGTCAATTTCAAAGCCAACACTTGGCGCATCTTCAAAAGTCATTCAGTTTTCAATTTAACCCTTAACTATATTAACTGGAAATGGCGACTCGAGTTTCCTTTTTAATGTGTAATATGCAGATTCTTTGCCGCTTCAATTCTTGTTTACGAAATCGAAGACAGAAATTGTGTCATTGATATTCCACAGCAAAAATAGTAAAATTTTGGACTGCAGTCCATAAAGAACGCAAATATTGGTACATACGTCTCCTACGACGTCGTAGTTTTAGCATAAATTCGTAAAACACAAACCTTGGCTCATAGGAAAAACCACGGAAATCGTAGTAGCATAACCCGTTTCGAAGATTTATGAAACTCACCTGAAACAAAAGAAAAATAATGATAATTATTAAAATTCATCGGCGACAAATATGAAATAATAATTTTTGTTTATATTTTGCGTATCAGAATATTTGGAATTGAGTAAGAGGTGAATGAAGAAACGGCCCCAATGGGTAATACTTTATATAAAATATGTCCGAGAAGTCAAGACCAAGCTTAAATCGGGTAAGTTAAAATAATTGTTAGAAATATGACAGTTTTTTTCATTACAATTGCTACAATTTTCAATTATTCTCGGAGAAAAACTTCTTTAAGCGGTTTTTCGCGGCGACTCCTCCAAATCGTCATCAACAATCGCTTACTGCGCATGTGCGTATTGGCGGTAGTGAAGGATATCATAATCGGAGAATTAACATAACATAACGTGAACGCGCTGACTTGATTTCGATTCCTCTTATAAATGCCATAGGGTGGAGTTTGCAAATCTAAAACTATAACAATTTCCAAAGCTCATTTCTACTAGACTAACATACACAAATGAAATCTAACTCTTTTCGCGTGATGAACAATCTATCACACTTATAGTTGCGAAAATCGCATAACCACTCAGTATCGAAAAGCTACTGACAGAATTTTAAATATAACCACATTTACAAAGGTTAGTCTTGGAAATTTCAGTAATGTCATAAAGTTTATAATAACAAAACGAGTATATCTAATTGAAATTTGAATGAATAAATTCTCTTGGTTGAATATAATCAATTTGGCTTAAATCCTGATTCGGTTTTCAGAAATTTATTACTTCTTCAACAAAAGATAAAGGATATCCCAGAAGTCCGTTATTATTGAACACCTGATTGATCTAATTCGTGTTAAGTTCCTGCTCCGACGTTGCGGTTGCTTGCGATCAGGCACCCTATATTTCTTGTATACGTAAATATAAATTCTAAGCAATTGATTTCAATTTTTTTATCTATCAAAATATACATTATTACATAATCGTTAAGTAAAGGAAAGGTGCAGTTAAATTAAATTGAAAAGTATTTGTGTATAATAATGAATGAAAGGATTCCGACGCAACAAAATAATTCCTGACGATTACATAAATACATAAGTATTGAAGTTTTCGCCTCTGTCGACACTTCCAGAATGACTGATTTGTTTTTATTATTATGGAATGCTGAATAATTTTTTTGCGATCTCTTGCTGAATGCTCGAGCTTGCAAGGAAATTACACTTTTCCTCTAATTATTTGGTTGAATAAAAATTCAAATTCAAAATTTCGCCCAACATTGACCGACTACGCTAGTTTGACAAGTTTCATCAAAAGTTGACGCATTTAATAAGAATACCAAAATGGTATCCTTGACTTGTGAACAATTCCATCTTTTGCAAAGAAACCCAATTTTTAGCAAATTTTTTACTCATTTAAACGTGATTGTATTAAGATATGAAAACATTTCTGTGCTATCAACATTTTGTATACCGAAATATTTCAGGAACATCGGGACGGATGACCGAAACCCATTCAAAAGCTTAGTCACACATGACATATGAGAGACCATCAATTGTAGCAAGGAACCGGAACAACTCCTTTGCAATAAACCCCATTTTATTCGGCTATCTCGTGATCTACTATGTGTCAATTAGTCAGAAAAACCAATTTTGCTTCCGGATCACATATTGCCCACCATGAGCCGGAAAAGGCTAAGCGCGATACGGTAGCAATTGGCTCGCCGAAAATTTAATTCCTGCCAACTAATTTCTTGCCGGTGTTGGGATTTCATTTTCCGTTCGGCCGAAAATCCGGCGCGTAATCGATTGCGGGGATGCGGGGACGACACCAGCACCCAGCAGCAGCAGCAGCGTACGAGTTTTTAATTTGGTTCGCCCGTCGACGACAACCCTTACCAATTGCACAAATTGATTCCGGGCGAGCGGCGTTCAACCCTCTCTTTGTCGATGCGAACGCACGTCGCAGGGGTGCGCTAATAGTTGGGGTCGGCTCGGTCGTTCGTAACACACCGACCAGACAAGTGTGTACTTATGAATTATTATATCATAACTGTTTCGCAGTCGGCCAGGCGAGTTTTGCCGAGGGGCGTGTGGTAATCGGCGCAGTCGGTAGGATCGGTCCATCGTCGGATTTATGTCTGTATCGAGGAGGCTCTTTCGGTTAGCCGAAGTCAGATGCACAAGTGGTTTTATTAATATGTTTAATGCGCGCGTTATTGTGCGGATCAACTTTGCCGGAACCGTTTCCATTCCTTTCTATCCCGTCCGTTTCGGATTAATGGAACAAACAAACACCGATCGAACAATGGCCGTCGTAGCTTTATTATTCTTTTATGTACCACAATATAAGGTAGCTTCATAGCTCAATAAAACGAGTGGAAAAGTGACCGTGCTCCGGTCGTTGTGACGAGGAGTAAAGTCGAAATTAGCTGTATCGGGTAGTTGAACACGACGAGAGGACTGTCTGAGAGAGCGGGAGCGTACAATCGCTGCGACGTAGCCCCCAGTTTACGTAAAGCGTCAGGTGCAGATCTCTTTGAAGTCCGCGAGCCGGAGGCGCCGGGAGCGGCATTTTCCGAGCGTCCCCCGCCGCCGCGCCGCCCTCGGTCTCGCCGTGTATTCCGCGATTTTTCCGAACAACCGCGATATCCCTTTGAGTCGCGTAATTGGGAGAATGTCGATCCGAATTAGAGGTATATTTAATTAGAGCTTTTCGCGAACCGAAAAAATTCGCTCTCTGTCTCCGTGTGACGTCGCATATGGCGAGAGGGCCCGTTTAGTTCGGGATTATCCGTAATTACGCTCTTTAAATAGCGGTCCATTGTCGCAATTGTGGGAACCGAAGGGGTGACGCTCCCGGATAAGATAAACACGGGACCCCCGGGGACAGCGACAATGAGACACTGGTCGTCGATATCAGATTATATCTTCGCAATGACATTCGCAGGGTAGGTCAATGCAGAGTGGCGTATAATCGTTACACGCGTTTCTATCTCGACGGCGAGGGGGAGAAATTAGTCGTTGGCGAAACTGGTTTGTAACGTGATCGCGTCGATAAACGATCGATCGGGTTTTGACGAAAGACACTTCCTTCATAACTCGCCCGTATTTATCGGCAATGGTGTCGTACACGATTTCTGCCGGCCCAACGGACAATCGATTATCTTGTCTTCTCGAATTTACGGCTACCGGAAATGCCCACGTTCCGCCAATTCGGTTTGCTACGAACTGTTTTGACTCGCCGATAATCTTCGAACCAAAAATTAATTACATACGTATTTCCTTCTTTATAGGTGTTAATTAATTTTTGTAACCATGATTTCATGCGTGTATCACTGTGACGAACCCGGCGAAGCGAAGAGGAGTCAAATGGGTATCCACGAGTAATGAACGACACTTTTCAAGCCACCACAAAAATGGAATTACATCAGAATACTTTAATAACACAAAATAAAGATTTGATTAAAAGTGCACACTTCAATCTTCATCTTCCAGATGGTATCCTGGCGAATAATCACTTGAAGAATATCCTTGCTTTATAGTGCAACCTGTTCATGGCTTTATATATTTAAATTTTTTCTTTTTAAATTTACATTTTGCCGCACTATCACATCTCCTACAATGATGCAATCCAAAAAATCGTTCCGGTTTGTTTTGAGAATATTTAAGATCACTAACACATAATGCGGCGGAGCGAAAAAATAACCAATGAAACACTAACAGAGAATGAAGTTTTCAACTTTTTAAGTTTTTCTTATCCAGAAGTTCTTTTGGCATTGGTTGGCAGTAAATTTTTATTTATATGACATCTTCTTCTTTGAACACTTTGCACAGTACTAACGACGTTAGGTTAAGTTGTGACAGCACAGAACACGTTTCTCACTCTGTCACTCTGTGATGTTATCATCAAATCTAACGTGTGTGATTAAATGAAGCTTGTGTATTTCATAAACGAAATAGTTCAAATCAACCCATCTCTTAATGGTATTACGTCATTCGCGTAACTTAATACTACTAAACTTCTCCTCTTTGCTTGATACTTGACGAATATTCTACTTACGATACTTTCGACACGTAGATAAAGTAATATATCAGACATATTCCTTACTATATGGTACGATGACGTTGGTGAGCTTTTGCGCTTCCAATTCAATGTGTTATGTGTATTTCAACTTTCAGTCAACACTTCGGCCATATTTAATCACTTCTAGGACAATCTGTAGTCTCATTTCTAAGCTCTGAAGCGAAGCTCTGCGAAAATTAAAATAGTAGATTCGTATTTTCACAAATATCGTACCTTTCTCTTAGTGACTCTTCAGGAAACCAACTAATCTTCGATGAATACAATTTACTTGTAAAAATATTTATTAATCATTTCTATTATGAATTTTTAAAGATGGGTATTGTTTCATATCACCCCTTCAATATCGTTATTTCTTACATATGAAATTGAGTGATTCAATTAGTTTATATAAGCATAGAAGTGTGGTGTCACTGTCGATCGATAAATAAGAAACCATTTTTTCGGCGCATTCACCATTAATTGAGAATATTTTACAGGACGGTACACATATTAGATATTTCGTTAATTCTAATGATGTTCTTTTTAGTTCTGTTGCAGGTTCGATGTCGTCGTTTTTCCGCACGGATCGAACCGATTTTACCTGTGCGAGAAAGACGGTTGCACGAAATTAGCGGTTTTCTGTAATGGGTGAAGGTGACGGTATATATTAATTTCGTACGTGGTTTTTTTCATTACTAGTTGTGAGTTGAACTTAAATTGTTCGTGGCTAGAACGTTTTAGTAAACTGCGCTCTGTAAGGTTTGTTCCAACCGACCACCAAACTAGTTCCAAATCATTCGATTTTTTGATTTTACATTTCTTGTAGAAATATTATTTGTGATGAATTCTTCTGAATCATTGCTACAAGTCAGCAAAATTGCCGAGTAATAATGGATTTATTCATCGTCTTAGTAAAAGGTTTTAGTGACGAATAACTCCAATCGAGCAATGAAAAAAATTATTTGAACACCGCCTTAGTGTAATCAACAAGAAGAATTTTTAATCCATGTCAGGGGGGCAATAAGGAAAAAATATTGAAATTTAGGCACTAGAACCTTTTAGTAGGACGATGAATAAATCCATTATTACTCGGCAATTTTGCTGACTTGTAGCACTGATTCAGAAGGATTCATCACAAAAAATATTTCTACAAAAAATGTAGAAGCAAAAAATCAATGATACCAACTAAATCAGTCTACTGACGGCCGACCCAACCATCATCTCCTTCAAAATTGTTCGGCTAATCAGGTTCCATCTTTGGACCTACACTTCCCCCTTATCTCAAACCGTTCCGTGGATCGACAATTTCTTGCGTGAGACGACTTGACAGCCTGTATCTCGAAAAGGAACAATTCGCGGTCCTATGTTTATTGGACTTTTTTGCCTTAAAATGATTTAAGGAATATGCATTGTAACATCCTGTATTTAAACAATTGTGAAGAGACTTCAAATAAGAGGTCAGATGAATACTTATTCCAAGTACATAACTAAATCGACGGTTCTTGTGGCCGTATCAAAGTGTATGTCGCGAAGCTATTAAGGCAGATCGCGAACGTAAACTGTCCGAAGGAAGACGTGAGAAAGTCATTAATATCGCGACGACATGTGTAGCATATTCGGTTTTTGCTTGCGTTCGCAGCGACTTAAACGCGGTCGTACTTCAAACAGATGGACAGTCGTCCTTCTTCGGGCATCTCGTAGAACGGCAGTTTTTCGCTCGTCGCATCTATCGGCAAATAGAAAAGTCGCATTTTCCCGACCAATTCGTCGATTATTGCATATGTAACGCCGTCGTAAACGTGCCTCGCTAATGTTAATTGCGACGATCGCCAACCGTTTCGGCGGACGATCGTTTCGTCGTCGTACCAACGACGATCGCTCGTAATTGCGTTTTGGTTTAATGGCTTTAAAAGGTAAGCGAAAACTTGACTAATGGAAATCGGCCAGACGTGCTACGCGCTAATTGAAAAATTATAACCGTCGAGGACGCACGCTGTATACGGAATAAGGAGTTGTCGCGAACAGCATCCAAACGTCCTGTTTAATTAATTCCGCATCTCGACTACGATGCGACGCGACGCGAAAATTGTGGAAATGGCCGACCGTTTGGAAATAAAGCGATAAACGGGGAAAACCGCAAAAAGACGGATCGCGCGTCGAAAGAGTATTTGATGTTTTCTTTGCGACGACACGACGATGGCGCTAAAAAGTAAATCTGCGGTTCCGGAGGATTACGTTCCGGAAACCTTACGTGTTTTTTTCCGCCCCCGTCGCGCCGCCGCTTAGCGAGGGGACTTTTCTTCCTCCGTTTTCGTCGAGGGAGTGCCGACGACGGCTTTTTTCAAGCGCGACACGCAATCTCGACTAAAATTATCCGTCTAAGGTTTGCCCGGATTACGGAAGCTCGAGAAAACGCGCCTCCGCCGCCGGAAGCCCGACTCGCTTCGGCGGCGGCGAAGGAACTTGTGGAGCTTTCGCGAAAATATTCGATTTCGACGGTGTCGAGGGGTTGAAAGGGGGCCGAGCGAAATATTCCCGTTTGGTCACGTAGCGGGAAAACTAATGAGGCGCACGGATTCGTACGCACTATCGAATCAATCGCACGCACGTTTTTCGGGTCCATTCTCCCCCGAACCCCACGACGGCGCCGCCGCCGCCGCTTTCGTTTGCCATTGACCGCGACAAATGAACCGAACCGATTGTCCATTTTGGCGGGGCATTCGGTAAATTCGTGGGCGCGAAATCGACCGCGTTCACCCCAAAATTAGATCATAGAAAGTTAACATCGAACGTTGGCCTTTTATACGTCTTCTTTCGACCTTTTTTGTAATCCGTCCACTGGATAAACGAGTTACGTCACGGGTGCCAGATACGTCACTATGAGTTGTTTTATCATTATTCTGTGACTGTTTGTATGATAGGAGAACCTAACGTAAAAAACTTATTTGCGACGATGCATGACGCAATAAAAAAAGAACAGGAAGAAAACTAATCATATGCTCTTTTTATAATGATGCAGTCATAAAAGTATTGTTCAAAAATAAATTATTCTTTTTTCAGGATGAATCATCTTTAACAAATTACGGCCATCACAAATTGTCACATGACAACAATTCTTTGTATGTCGATAAAAATGTCACGAACCGCTACGTTTCTAAAAATGTTCCTGTAAAAATTAGGAGAAATTAAAATTTAAAATAGGGAACAAGAAAGTTCTAAAAGACATTTTTTTATATATGCGGGAATATTAAGATAATTTTCCATAAAATTGTGATATATTGTTATTCTTGAGAATTCCTATGAATTTCGTAAAAATTTCTGGTAGGGGAATATTTTTAGAAACAAACGTATTTCTAGGTTAGCTTCGCCAAACTTGTTGACAGATGTCAAAAAGATCTATGTTTATATTAGAAAGACAAAAACCGCAGCCAACGACTGCTAGAAATTTATATACTTATACTAAATTTAAAGCTGGATCTCTTGCGAAGTGCAGATACTACGAGAAGAAAAGTTTGAAAAAAAATTCAAATTTTTACTTTTTCCTTGAAATTGTTCGAAGAATCTCCCCTCTTTGGATGTACCTCCAATTCAGGAACTCCTGTATAACACGTGTAAAATATCAAAGGCTTGTGCAAAATTGTAATTGTCGAAACCAGTTATAAACCTAATAGTGAAAATAAATTATTGTACTGTATGTTCTATTACAATAACTTTAATAGAAATCATTTTTAATATGAATTTGATGAAAGAATTCATATCGAAATTGGTAATCCAGTGTTTTTATTCCATTATAACAAGACATCACTTGAGCCACGAGGATATCAAAATTGATGGTGGAGGAGCCAGGTTTAGTATTTCTTGGAAATTAAAAAATTTTTCGACAGTTTGTCATATTTCATTAAATTTTTGGGGAGATCTTCCAGAAATTCATATTGATTCTTAACGACTGTAGAATCGTCGGACATCTTTTTGAATATTTTGAAATTCAACTTCTTCTCGAACAGCACTCGATGGAATTAATAAGATACGTTTATCTAGGACTAACCCTACAATCATATCTGTGCTCTTTGTATGATATTGCTGAATATTATCATCAGCGGGAATAATGATTATTAATATCGCTCATCGTCCAATCATAACATTTCAATGTTCATTATAGCCGTTCGTTTTCCAATCAGAAATTTTCTCGGTTAGTCTTAAAACTCAATTTTAAAAGCCTCAGTCTCGAATACATATGTTTTACGGGCGGAAAGTCAATGAAAATTGTAGAAATTGACAGGTCTATGAAAAACCACTGCAAATACCATTTCCAACATAATCAACAGTAATGCAACATCTTCATTTACTGCAAACAAATTATGAAATATTTCGTTCTGTAAATCAGTATACTATTAATTATAAATCAAATTGGTCAGATTTCAGGTTTACTGAATAGTCGTAGATAAAGTAACCTATACTAGTGGCAATACTGAGTATCATTACCTAGGAATTGTTAAACTATCGCCACCTCCATTATTTGCTAATCACAAACTTATTATTTCAATTTACGACTTTGATAAAAATAAAATTAGAGATTACGATTGAATTTTCAACATCAAATTGACAAAGTTTGTTACTTTTTCAATATGTATCATTTCGTTGTTCAATCATTTTTGGTACTTTGCTTTTTTGTCAAGGACTGTAACATTAATCAAATAAAATGGTTTATGTCATACGAATGAATGTCTACTTATTTATATACATCATTATTTAATTTGAATTTTAAGAAATTATTGGAGACAGTAGGCGGTGACCTGCATCCAAGCAACGTTACTAACAACTCAAACCGTTAGTATTATGTCCACACATTTTTTCGTTATTGAATACAATGTTTATGACGTCGTATCGAATAACTGAACATATTTAATTACTTCAATTTGAATTCCTGTCAGAAAAAAAAAGTTCGTGTTTACTAATAAGTCGAGATGCCAATAGATATGGATATTTTGTAAGATTTCTAAATTTCCGAAAGAATTCACGTAATATTTTCCAGAAAATAGTTCACAAAATTTCAAAAAAATTCATGAAAGTTTCGGGTTTTCGATGATTTTCTTAAAAATGTCTTAAAATTCGTGTGAATATTTTTAATGATACTAAAAATTATTAGCAGGCCCATCCAAAATTCAGTATAAATCTTGATTTTCATACGAAAATACTTGAATTTTTGGCAAATTTCTACCATTTTCCTCCGTTTTTGTATTATATTTTTAGAAAGATCTTGAGATTTCATAATGCATTTTCATTAAAAACTTTGAAAAATTCTGTTTATGATTTTTTTTGACATTCCAAAACGTTTGTCTATTTTGTTTCTTGTCTGCACATATATTCCAAGTTTTCACGGACTATTGGAAATCGTTACTTTCCGAAAATGGATATAAAAGTTTCTTTGAAGTTACGGGAGCATTACTATTGGTTTTAGAAATAACCAGAAAGTTTTTTCTGGAAAATTTCTGCAAACAACACAGGGTTCGAATTTTGTCGGCGAACATTTAATTTGAGAATGTTACTATAGAAAATATTTTAAATTTTTGAAGACCTATTTGAAATTTTCCCGAATTACTGAGATTTGGTCATTAGAAAATGAGATTCAACTATTTCACTAAATTTGAAATTAGTTCAAAGTGTTGTGATTCCTGTTGGGCTTTGCTCGGCTTACCTTGCACTAACAGTTGAATATTTGTTTCAGAAATTGAAATCCACGAAGTTTATTACTACTGCCGAGCATTGCTCGGTTCTGGTTGAATCCATAAAATAAGTTATTGAAACTGTTTCGACTATTGATGAACTTTCCTCGACTAAGTTTGGTACTCATACAAGTTGTTATGACTAATGCCCACCTTTGTGCGGATAATGTTGCAATCAGTTTGAAATTTATGATTAAAGTTGAAACAGTTGCGACTAACCGCGAGCTGCACTGGGCCATATCCGAAATTATTGTTTGAAATTTATATTAAAAGAGGAAATTCATAAAGATTGTTTCAACTGCTACCGAGCTTTTCTTGAAACAGCTGTTAGAAATTTATAAAATAATAATTTGATGTCTATGACTATCGACGACATGGTAATTTGAAATTCATGAAGATTGTTACGAATTGCGCTGAGCTTCATCCCGATTTCATTGAAACGTTTGTTAAAAGTCTATGGCATAAGTTGGAATTATTGAAACTGTTGCGACAATTGCAATCCTCATCGGCTTGAATATGAAATGATAATTTGAAATTTATATTTAAAGTTGAAATGCATTAAAATTTTCCCGATTAACGCTAAAGTTTGTCCGGCTAATGTTGCAATGCTAGTTTCAAATTGATAGCTACAGTTGCAATTATCAGTGAGCTTTGCTCCGCTACCAGTTTTGTTAAAATGACTGTTAGAAATTTATGACATGACTTTAATTTGCTGCGACCATTGTCGAGGCTCGATCGCCTGAGTTTGAAACGACAGTTTGATTGTAAAGTATAGTAACTGTTACAACTATCGACGAGCTTCTCTTCGGCTATGTTCGACAAGGTAGTTTGAAGTAAGAGTGGAAAATGAAGATAATTACGGTTGCTGCTGACCTTCGCGCGGCTTTTTTTTGAAACGCCTGTTGAAAGACTATGATATCAGTTGAAATTATAGAAATTGCTGCGACTACTGTCCCCTCGTCGGTTTGAATATGCAATGATAATCTGAAATTTATGTCTGAAGTTGAAATGCATTCAAATTGTTAGTACTAAAGATGAAGTTTGTCCGGCTTATTTTGCAATGATAATTCTAGACTTTTGGCTAAAGTTGGAATTCATCGAAACTATTGCAAGTACGAGTAAGCTTTGCTCTACTATATTCGAAATGATAAGTTTGAAATTTATGATAAGAGAGGATATTAATGTAGATTGTTATGGGTGGCGCCGAACTTCGTCCGGCTTTTGTTAAAAGTCGATAACATAAGTTGAAATAACTCAAACCCTTGCGACTACTGCCGATTCGTGCCTGGTTAATATTGAAATGATAATTTGAAATTAATATCTAAAGTTGAAATGCATTCAAAATGTTGGGATTAATGTCGTGGTTTGCCCGGTTAATCTTGTAACGACAGTTTGAGACTTATGGCTAAAGTTGAAATTCGTTGAAACTATCAGCAAGCTTTGCGGTTTTAAACGTGTTTTTAAAAAAAATCGAAGAAGGATGGGATATTTGACTGCTTTTGGTCCAATGCATCGAACCTGGTTTTTTGAAATGCTATTGCATAAAATCGCCATGATTAAAAAAAAAAGATCAAAATTGGAATAATCTAAAATAAATGGTTCTAAATCACGAAGGAACTTTTACATATCGGTATTGAAAACGTGGAATAGACGACCCTTGCTTTTAAAACTTCCTTTCAGTGTTGGAATCGAGGATTGCCTTCGGAGTTGCATGGGAACACGACGACCGGAATCCCATAAGTCATGTTCGGTAGCGATTTAATCGATCGCAGAAAAACGTCGAAACGAGCGGCGCGGCCGGTTTTTGCACAGTCCCGACCGTATTTACCGGTATTTTTACGTTTATCAGCCGATAAATCGTCGGACGAACGTTATTAATTCGCGACGAATTATCGAATGCCGATTTCGACAAACGGCCTTTTCGGAATTGGCGGGACCGGAAATCGCGACGGCGGAAAATGCGGTCGCGCGGGATTCCGAAAAAGTCCCTTCGCGGTCGTCGTCTCCGTCGTAACGAGCCCATTAGCCGGCTAAAAGGACATTTAGCGTCCCGTCGGGAATATCGGATATAAAATCCGGAAAACGATCGATTAATTGTCGAAAGTCGAGTTAATTAAAAATGAAAAAAACGTGGAAGACGATCGACGAAGAACACTGATTGAAATGTTGATGAGAATTTACGGTACGCGTTCCCGTACAAGGAGTAGAATTTCGTCGTCTGAACTGAAACGTCGTTAAGCAACTGCCAATTAAGTGTGCGTCCGATGACGGATTAATTGGGCGCAACGGCGTAATCGCGGCCGCTTCTGCCGATCGTTTATCCGCGCGACGGTTTCGTCTTCACCGTCGAAATCCGCCCCTGGACCCGGCCACCGTAAAAATTCAAAAATATGCGCATATTTGATGCGGCGTAACAAGGAGAAAACTCGGCCTTAACGAGTGGCTCGTCAATTAACATAATGAGAGGGGCCCTTTTTTGTTACCTCGTCGTCAACTCCTTAGGTACTTGAATTTGGATGAACTAATTGCGATTAAATTTCCCGGGATTCTTTTCGACGGAAAACATCGCTTATTTCCGCTCGATCTACTACCAACTTCATACTGCTGATCCGCGTTTATTAATTTAAATTATTAAAATTTTAATTTTATTAATTAATTGTTTTCATCCGTCGAATTTTTTTCTTATCTTCTCCCAAATTACCTCCACTTTATAGCAAACATTTTTCCCTTTTCATTTGGACCAGCAACAGCCGTCGCCATATGGCGATCGATAATCGCCTCGAAGTATTCAGAAGGAGAATTTCGAAATGCGTCGGTGTATTTTCCGAGGAGCCCGAGGGGTCGTGAGGATCGGATCGCTCATTCGTTTGTGCTCGCGCTCGTGACCATTCGACCCTGAAACGTTGAAATAACGTTTGCTTGCCTGGATCCGTCCGGTTCGACCCGCATAAATGAACTTCTGGCGTTAGTGATGTGTAGCGACGGCGGGGGATAACTTGCCGCCGAGCCCGAAACTTATTCATAACTCCTCCGCCGCCGCCGCCACCACCATCGCCGCCATTCTTGCTGCCTATTCCGGGACGTTCCGACCTCCGGATGCCCTTCGAGGAAGCTCGAAATCAGGTCGCTGGAAGGGCACTTTTGTGCGAAGCCATTCAAACTCGATTGTAGTCGTGACTTTTTAGCTAATTGGAGTGAAAAAGGTTGAAACGAAATAACTTTACCTTATCTGACGGGTTTTTATCTATTGCTGTTCAATTTATATTCATTCAACCGAACATTTTGTTTTTCATCCAAATCCGGCTCTGGTTACCCAGAAGAAGCGCTAAGCATAAGTCTCAACCATCGATCTATAGACTGGATTGACCGTTCCTAAGGCGAGAGTCGATGAGAAACGGGCTTAAAACTCGAACGCGCATAACAATTATTTGCTAAGCGAACACTTTCTGTCCCCTTTTGGTTTGCATGCCTCGCTTCGTATTTCGGCCCGCTCTCCGGTACATTATCGGTCGATCCAGAATTTGAAATTGAATTTCAACTTTATTTATAATTTATAATTTTAAACTATCATTTTAAATTTAGCCGATGGGGCTAAATATTAAATATTTGAAAAATTGGTTTCGTTTCTTGCTCTTTTGGAACCAATTGATATATTCAGAAGTAACGTTCTTATCTGTTATATTGTGCTCGTAATTCTTGTGTTTTTTTCAAGTGTCGAAAGTTTGCTACGAATTTTACTGCGAACGCGAATATTCAATTTCGAATTTGGCGCCATACTCTAGGTGTCATTATTTTGACAGCTAAGGTGACGCGTGCGTGCGAGTCACATCGGATTCCGATCATTGTTGAACCGATCCGAAGAAGGCCGCTCGATGACCGAAGCGCGGCAGAAAGCGTTGGCTTAACAAATACTTATTAAAGTGGGGAGTCGCGTTCGAGTTTCTCGGTCCGTTTCTAATCGACTCTCGCCTTAGCGGTCAATCCAGTGTATTTTTTGAGCTGAGTAAATCAGTCTCTAGTGAAATATGGACGTTTTGCGACGCTGAACGAAATAATGAATATTCTAGAAAAGGAAGGACTACAACGGCTATGAGAAATTATTTGTAGTCAAACCATAAACTCGTTACTGGGGTACCTCAAGGGAGCATTTTGGGACCATTTTCATTTGTGGTTTTTATTAATTCCCTTTTCAACTTTGGCAACAATGAGGATTCCAGAAAATTTATATATGCCGACGACACCAATTTACTCATATTCTGCTCAAACATCAGCGACACGGGCTCTGAAGGACGTAATGGAATGGTGCTCAATTCTTTAGAGCTTAGTATGAGAAAAACAGAAGGTATTTTCTTTCGCTTCAGCTGGTCTCGTAGATACTACCCTCCCTTACGATCTGTATTTTTGATACATAATACAATTGAGATGAAGAATTCCACAAAATTCCTGGGAGTAATGTTAGAGAAGTAATTGAAATGGGAGCCCCATATTAATGACCTTCGAACCAAACTCAACAAAACCAACTGCACATTGCGCATGAAGAGAGATCCGGTAAATCTGAACACTCTAAAGATTTTATACTACAGTAATTTCCAGTTCGTTCTGGGTTATGTATCATATTTTGGGGCTCGACCCTCTGAAGATAAAAAAGTGGAAGTGAGGCATTATTCAGTCACACCGCCAATGAGTGTTCCTAACGAGTTTGATTATTAATTTTGTGAAAAAATATTATTTAAAATATTTCTAATATTTTGTTTTTCCTTTTTATGGATATTAGACATTTTCATTACATTTTGATTTTTCTTTATTCCGGTTTCCTAATAATAAACAATATTTTGCTTCCTTTATAATGAAAAGCTGTTTTACATTACAATACCAAAATATTACGAGAAAAATAAAGTCTGAATACTATAACATACAATTTATATTTTGCAAGGCTGTGCAATTGGAAGGGATGTGATGGTTTGTTTGCGTGATTATGTTTTGTAAAATTAAAAAATGACAACTGACAAACTGACAAACTGTAACTACAAAACAACAGTTATTTTTTCTGATTCTGCCGGAGATCAGAATAAAAATTTGACCGTAGTCAAATTTTGCACTTGGTTGGCACAAAAACTTAACGTTGAAATTCTTCATGTCTACCCAGTCCGAGGTCATAGTTACTGTCAATGTGACCGAAATTTTGGCATTTATGGTACAATTTTAAAACGAAAAGAAAAAATTGAGACTCCTATGGAATACATTAACATCATGAAGACAGCAAGGCACAATCCTAAACCTTTCGAGGCAGAATTATGCCCCAATCTATCAATGGACTGGACAAAAGGCTTGGGTGTTATGTATGCAAAGACCCCTAAGCTGAGAAAAAATGTTTTTTCTATTCAAAAATTTGTCCAGATTCGTTATAACAGTCTCGGCGAAGTCCGCGCATATCGTGGTTATACAGATGATCACCCCACCTTTGAAAATCTTCAAAACCAAGAGTTACTTAAATATAAGAAATCAACTTTCCCTTCGCTTAATTTTTCTTTTGTAATTCACATTCTTTTTATTTTTGCGAACATACGTATTCGCAAAACGTTTGCATATTTGCGATTGCGAATACGAATATGAATGTCACAAAATAAGTGAATGCGAATACGAATATTTGTTA
This sequence comes from Novius pumilus, assembly GCA_020654155.1. Lineage (NCBI taxonomy): Eukaryota > Metazoa > Arthropoda > Insecta > Coleoptera > Coccinellidae > Novius > Novius pumilus. Next base: position 594,358 of record JAIFOV010000007.1, read on the forward strand.
TATCACTGGTAGAAGTGTCTCAAGTATTAGTTCAGATCCGACTGTAAAATGGCGGCGGTGCAAAACAAGTCACGTAACAACATGAGTCAAAACTGTTTTTTTCGGAACATTCTTCGCCATATATATAACAAATATCCAATATTGTTTACGGATTCTTTAACTACATGTAAGCTCATATTTTGAATATTGTCTTCGAGTTATACTGGCACTTACAATACGGAACGTGTATCATCAGTGATCTAACGATCAACCTGATCGAAGGTGAGTCCTAAAATTCAGTTGGCAGCACGTAATAAAAGGCTTGTTCCAACTGGCGCTTGCGCACTACGATTTTTAGGTCTCGAATATTTTAGAGCGCATGCGTTTGACAATTGCAAATTAATTTGCCGAACGGCTAGAACAAGCTAAAGTGGAATCGTCGAATGTTTAAGAATTGACAGTTGAAACGATTTTTTCAAATTGTTTTTAAGAATCGGTTCTTCCCTTTTTAATAAGCCTACCAATTCTTAATTAACGTTGTGTAGTATGAAAACAAACAAAAATGGAAACCCTCTGAAGATTTTCACATTATTCAACTCGGCATACGTTTTGCCGCCATTTGGCCTCTCGTTACCTTTCGGTTCGTAAGACTCGAAAGGAGGTAGGCCTTCGCTAACGAAATGCGAAAATCGTCGAACGTGCGATGGCAGGCAGCAGCAGCAAGGCGACGTCTTCGTCGTCGCATATCCTCGCACGATTAGGCAAGCACAACGACATGTAAAATCACGATCCGGGAGGAGCGAAACAAGATGGCGGCGCAGTCGGTGGCGGCGGGCGCTATAATGAGACGAGGGGCGCGGGCGGTCGGCCCTCTTTGCCGGTTCAACGGGCAGAAATTGATGGGATAAATTCCGGCCTCCGAATCGGCATCGGCCAAGCGTGAAGCCGGGGAGTCGACGGGATTTCCGAAATATCCCGGGAAATCGTTTTCTATCGCGTATGGATTTTTCGGGACGCGCGCCCCCGGGCGTCGCGACGCCGACCGAATTAAAAAACCGGCCGCGCCCGGAATGGAAACGCGGGAAACGGACGGAAAAAAAAGACAGGCGGTACGGCGCGGCGTCGATTAGTTGACAGGTGCAAATTTACGCGATTTTTTTCCCTCGTTTGGGATCGTCACGATTGATGAACGAGAACAAACGTAATCCCCGCCCCCCCGATATTAATTATTATCATCATTCGAGTGTTATATGAGGATGGCGTTCGGAAAAAAAAGACAGTTCCATGGGACGCCCACGGCGCAACGTGTTTACCAGCGATTACAAACGTCCTTTGTGGCGCGTCTGGTCCTTTGCGAGGTTCTCGCGATTAATTAGCGGATCAAAACGGCTACACACTAGTTGTCGTCGCGCTAATCCATCGGATTTTAATGGGAAAAGAATGAAATACCTAACTGACGGTTGTTAGAATATCAAAGCGACGAAAAGGTGCATCGCGATTATTCGTAATACGGCGGATAGGTAACGGATATTTATGCCACGATCACCGTTTTTATATGCTCGACCAAATACACGCCCCCGAAATTCTGCTCAAATCGTTCTGTCGGCGAAATAAATTACACGGCTGATCTGGCACGGCTCGTTAGAAAAACCGAGGTGTGCTTTTTTTTTAGCTGCCCGAATTGTGGGGTCATTGCTAATAGATTACCGCTACGATTTGACAGATGAAACCAATAGGAAGTTCCAATTAGGCCTAGTTCGTGGAAAAAATAACAAAGAAACGTATACGTCGTTTTATCATAAAATGTTAGCGTTCTATTGTGGTTTGAATATATTAATCGAATTAGGAGAACGCCTTGGTTTTGGAGTGAATTTCTTCAGTTTTTTATAATCGCGCGCTGAAAACTGAAAAATTGTGCGTTTTGATTATTGGATCCATTTGATCGTCAAAATATCGATCCGCAAAAAATGAATGTTTTTTACAATCTCAATAACTAATGAGAAAATACGAATACGGACTCGAAATTTCGTGAGGCGCAACTTTCTGCTATGAAGAATGACTGAACGAAAATTCGAATTAATACGTCTATTAGTTTCGGAGATATTCCAACCGAAATCTTCTCGATTTCCGCAGACAACAGACGCTCACTGCAAAGGTGGCATGGAGTCGGAGAAGAAGCGCTGTAACTTTGGCGCGTGGCGAGCGCTGCCTGAAAAGATATTTCCAAACTTGTTGTTCATGTATTTATTCTAATTGTAAAAGTAATTGTCCTCCTCTTCTCCCACTCCATGCCACCTTCGAAATCGAGAAAATTTCAGTTTCATTTTTTATATAGAAAAAAGAAAATGGGTTATTGAAACGGACTTTCGATACGATTATGTCGTAATCTTTTTCCAATCCATTCCATCTGGTAGGACTATAATGGCGCCGCCAACCGCCGCGCCGCCAAGCCGTTTCTCCACTTCTTCTCCACGCTAATAAGATAGCGAGAAGAATGATTTGCGAGCTTCCCATATAGGACGGGAATCGCAACCGTAACCGAACAATTGCAACGCGTTTTATACGTGGGCGTCATTGTTGCGACTTGCGACCGGTCGCCGACGCAGGGGGCGGCGTGGTGTGAGAAACGAGCCGAAAGGACACACCGACCGGGGGCAGAAAAATTCGCGTCCGGTCTCGCCGCCCCCGGAGACCCAGTTAACCGGGCGACATGACGAAAAAAAAATAAACGCGCGAGAACGAGAAAGCTCCGACGAAAAATCCGATTCGAATTCGTTCTACGAAATTCGAGGAGGCGACCGCTACGGCTTGGTGGGTGGGCGAACGGACCCGAAGCTCTGTCCGCGTCCATAAATCTCGATATCTCGCTTTTCTTATCGCCTCTCAGCGGGACGGCGTTTTTCGACTAAATGGGGATCGGGGAGCGCGACTAGACCGAAGGCCGATTTTACAAATTGGAAGCGCGTCCGTTGACGCCCAAATATCCATTTTCGACACGATAATCCCCATTCACGACATCATTTACCACTCACCCGGACGAGGGGGCTCCGGCTTCATAGATCTGTCACATGGCGGAACGGAGATTTACAATCCCAAAACATTACGATAAGATGATTGCCATTTTGGGGTTTTAACATTGGCTGATTACTCAACTAAGGCTCGGAGCAGACGAGTGGCGTTATGCACCTCTTTTCAATTCAAACAGCAGCAAGGTAATAAATTAAAGCTGCAGCGGCGTCGAGTCAGCAGAAATCGGTCACGTTTCAATCCCCTTCAGTTACAATTGACTTCAAAAACAAGTAGTTACAAATTTTTACATTTTCAAAGATTTATATTAATCGTGGCGATACAAAACAATCAAAAACAGTAAAAGTAGTGCTGGGTCGCTCAATAACGAGTCGTTCACTTTGAACGGCACACTCGAGTGAACGGTAACGTGCCGCTCGCTTGAACGGATGAGCGGTAACATTGAAACGAACGGCACACTGGCTCATTCCGATCGGACGGCACCTTCGGTATGAACGACACTCTAAAATTGTGCGTCTCCCCGGAAATGAACGGTTCTTTCCAATTATGACTGGTTCAACATAACTTTCGTTTCGTAGGAGTATCGTTCGTTCGTTCGTTCAAAGTAACGAACTATGGAATGTCACAACGCAGTATAGCGTAGCTCACTCTACGATTCGTTATTTTGAACGAATGAACGGTACTGAACAGCACACTTCAAATGAACGAACGACCCAAACTACTGTCCAGGATATACTCTCGTTCAAGGTTGATTTACAATTTTACAGTAACCATCTAGACGACAGCAGCTTGCATCCATCAGATGTTCGTCAAGGTACTGAAGTATCCGCACTTTCCACCAGATTCACCCATTCAACGTTCGGTCTTCGAGTGTTGGTCGTTCATAATTCAAGATTGCCCTCTTGATGTAATATGAGAACATCCATTTGACAATTTGTTTGATCCTATAACCCACTGACCAGTGTTCAAGTGCCAGAGTTTTCAGATCGCACAGTTTTTCTGGGTAGTAGGTCAGTACTACGCCTATTGAGTCACATTTGACAATGTTCGGACGATTTAACTCAATCCATTTGCATGGGTGAACCTGCGCACTAAAAATTCGATACGAATTTTGCGTGGGAGTGACGCTTCTTGTTCAGTACGCAGATTTTCTTTGACGATACCAAGATAATTGTATTCTATTAAGATATTTTCTACTTTAATAATTTGTTCTTTGCGTTCGGCTGTTTTGGTAAGCTGATTTCGCTGCCTGATCCATTAGACTAACAATGATATCCTTCTTAAAAAATTTCTGTTCATTTGGACAGAACATTAATATACCTGCAAGAATTAATGTTTGTGGTAAACAATTTTGTATTCATTTTGTTTTTGTCTTTATTATAGCTGAGTTCGGCCTGAAAAATTTATAGCTTTGTTATTACTGGTGTTGTAAATTGTACTATTATTAGGAAGTTGTAATATTTTCTTTTCTTCATTAATTGATACAGAAATTATTGTGGTATCTACAAAAGGTTTGTAAATTAGTATATTATCTTATCTTATTAAACGAGCTAGTGAACCTATATCTTACCTTATTAAACGAGCGAGTGAACCTATATATTATATGTATATACAGTAGTGGTTTTGGAAAATTCGTGGATTATTCTCTCCATTTATAACTCATGAAAGTTGTAAAACGATTTTATTCGTTTAGAAATACAACAACGTTTCGCCACAATTATGTTGGGCTTCTTCAGGTGAAACGATTGAATGATTGTAATCGAAATTTGTTTACTGTTCCGGCGTTAGCGACGTGATTAATGATTAAAGGTGTTGATTTTACCAACTGGTTTGAAGATAGCACACTGCACAAACAATTTCAAAACTTCAATTATACTGACCTACACATCCCTTGTCTATCCTCACGTTTATATTTTTATTTGAGATGATTCTTTTTTAATGTGAATTTTTTTTCCTATTTTATATATTTTAAAATTTTTTTTTCCTTTTTTCCTTCCCCTCTCTATAATACCCATGTATTATTAGTATGTCATTCTATTCAGTGTGAGTATATAATCGATAAATTCTCAATATCTGTCCTGTCGTTTAAGCAATTTGGATTCTTTTTTATACATATTTATCATTTCAAGTATTGTTCTTTTATACTGATTTTTTTTCAACTTTTAGAATTTTTGTATTGTCGTAATCGAATTTATGTCCTGTATTTATCTTATGTTTGTTTAGCGCTGTTGTTGCTGTTTTTGCGTATTTATTTCCTTCTACCTTTTTTTTTAATATATTGCTGTGTTTGTCCTATGTATACACTATTACACTCGCTACATGGTATCTCATAAACTGAATGTGTTATTTTTGATTTAGGTGGTTTACTTTTCAGTTTGGCGAAAAATTTGTTTATGTGATTGATGCTTTTGTATGGTGTGTTGATATTGTATTTACATATATATTACATATATTCGACCAAATACACGCCCCCGAAATTCTGCTCAAATCGTTCTGTTGGCGAAATAAATTACACGGCTGATCTGGCACGACTATATATATATTGTATACATATATTTTCATATTGATCTCAAAGGTGTTATTCTCACCAACCCGGTGATAGGGTATAATTTTTGAAAAAAATCCTCTGAAAAGTAAGTCACGGCGGGACCGGGAATCGAACCCGGACCTCCAGCTTTACGCGCTGTTGCTCTACCACTAAGCTACCCCGACTATGACTTATTTTTTTCAATTCAGAATTAACGAGTAAGCCGGCAAAAATTGAAAAATAAGTCATAGTCGGGGTAGCTTAGTGGTAGAGCAACAGCGCGTAAAGCTGGAGGTCCGGGTTCGATTCCCGGTCCCGCCGTGACTTACTTTTCAGAGGATTTTTCAATATTTTCATATTGTATACATACAATATATTTGTGCACGGATCTCGAAAACGGCTCTAACGATTTTTACGAAATTTGGTATTTGAAGCCTTTTTGGTAATAGAAATTATATGGATAATGCAAAACATCTTTAATAAAGGACGGTCCCGTAACAATAATATTCAAAGTGTCTGTGTTAAGGATTTAAAAATGTTGACAATAGAACTAACTATTGATTTCTGGGAACATATTATTTATGTAACTTTGGTGAACCGTACATTTTAGATGCATATCTATTATGTATTAAAGTTCTTAAATTAATAAAATACAAGTTTATGATCGAATATTCGTCGAAACGTCATATAAAGTTGATTGAAATTCAAGAAAAACTTAAAATTTAGTTTAATTTCTAATACTTTGTAAAAAAAAATTAAAACTGCGGAAAAATTTGAAGATAAGTAAAGAGTCCTAATCAATTGTTCAATATTTGAAAGGAGATCATTTTTCTTCGGAAAAAAAATCGTTAAAACTCTAGAAACGAGGTTCGCCACACGCAAGTCGCCCTCCTGCAGGACGTTTAATTTGAATGATAGGATTCCAGTTTGCAGTAGTAGCGCAATGAATGGTAGTGGCGTTTGATCGTCGTATAATTTCCCCAAGACATGATAAATTGTTAATTTAGGGTCTTTTTAATCTTTCAAAAGGGTTAAACACAAAGTGAGCGACCGTTTGCCAGTGTTGAAAATGCGTTATTAATGAAAAAAAGGGTTGTACGAGCAATCAGTCAAACGACCGGTTGAAAAGATGATCCGAGCCTATCATTAAACGGGCGTTTACGTGTGTCATTACTTTAATCGTCGGCCCGACATCCGTCACGTGACGATTTAACGTTAGAAAACTCTTCTGGACATCATTTCGATTTCTTCTGTCGAACGTGTTCGTATGTCTATGTGTTTGTATTACTTCGAAACCAATTTGTGACAAATTCGGGGAAACGTTCTTTCCCCGGGCCGGACACACTCTTCCATAAATAGATAATTTCCATCGAGTTTAAACGTCTATTCGTGCGGTCGAAATTTGTCACGACAACGTCCGATGTTTGGGGACAATGCGAGGAAACATTAGACACTCGATCGCACGAAGGGCGATAAATCGAAGAAATTCGTGCAGTTCCCCTATCGAGTGAACAAATAAAAAAAATAATAATAATAAACGTTTCGAGATAAAAATTGAGATGAGCGTTCCCAATTTGTTTTCAACGCAGAACAAAAGGTGTTGTTTTTTTGTTGTGTCTACAACTAGCGATATATCAGATAACAGATAAATCTCAATGTTCCACGTTTTCTGTTGATTAGCGTTTACTACCACCAATAAGGGTGTCTTTCAGAAAACAATAACAATTCTTTTTTTATTCATCCGATGACAAACCCATTGTACTATACAATATGCATAATATTTTTTTGTTTATATTGTTAGTAAAATACTGATCATCGTTATCGTTTCAGCATCAAGTTTCATTTATATCAGACAAGTTTTTTTTTTATATAAAGCTCTGTGTTGGTAGGAAATGTGCCTGCTTCGTTTACGTATTTTATTTATTCAACTTTGCACATCAAATGAATTTTTTCTCATACCTCGATTGCCCAGGAATGCTGTGGCCGTTTTTTACCAGCACGATTTGAAAGGGGTTTTGTTGCTGCACTGCTTTTCTTGATGTTACTGACTGTATTATCAAAAAGGTAGATTCTGGACATGTTTGTGTTTAAACACTGCTAAATCTGGTCTTACGGTTTAGCTGTAGATTTGTTGCAGATTTGTTTCTGGAACGTATGGCAATCGGAAAAATTTGGGTTGAACAATATAGGGTGCGGCGTGCCGCAGGGTTGTGTTTTGGCTCCGATACTATACGGAATTTAAACATTATTACAAATGGATTGAAATTGAGCAGTGATTTCTGGTATGCGAAACCCAAGCAAACTCCAATTTAATTTGAGAATGATATGGTTCTTCGGAAGGCACGAACAAAAGAAAACGTGCTAAAGAGTATGGGTAGGTAGGTATAAATGAAACTTCCAACATCAAGTTGAACTTGAAGATATTTGCGTGACAGTTTCTGCATTTAATAACGATTAACTTTATCGAACTTTCATCGCAGAAGACACGAGAATCAATTAAAACATAATGAAATTCGCACATATATTTCAATTCACGTTATGAATTCGCACCGTTCATAATTAATGAGGGCACGATTATCGAATGCTTTACACGATAACGAATGTTAGCGGACTGCATTTTAAACGTGGATGAATTTTTGTCCGGTGTTTATATACAATTACTGTTTTGCCAGATGCTCGCAGTTGTAAACTATTCGTAGTAATAACAAGGGCGTTGTACTTATAACTACTCGAAAAGCAAATATGGCCGGAGAATTTTTTGCTTAATTATCGGGTGGAAAACTATTCTAATCGCAATGTAACGATATTTTCGTCTTTTAAAAAAATTGCTTATTTTTCCTGGAACATTGATAAGTGTTTTAATTTTCATGGCGAAATTTTATCGTTTTTCACAATCATGTTGGGTTTTAGAGAATTTTAACAAATTCACATATATTCGATTGTTCATAATGAAAATTTGAAAAAATTAAGAAATGCTTGTTGAGTTCATTAACCATTTGTTCCATTTTTGACTTTCTCTATATACTACATTGTAAAAGTTTTCCTGCTGCGTTTTTTATTTTATCTACTCTTCCCTATTACATACCAATTTACAAACGTTTTGTAGATGACATAATACTTTCTATACCATTTAGCGAAGAAAACAATGTATTACAAATGTTTAATAATTACCACAATAGAGTAAAATAACAAAATTATAAATATTTGTGACCTAAATCTAAACTATAATAGCGGCAAAAACAAAGTAAATATAAGAAGATGAGAAAATGAAGAAAATTAAGTTTGTTAAACTTATTAACCATTTACCATTATATTTAGATTTATTTTATATTATATTATTGATCCCTTTCTGTTCGTTTTTTATTTAATTTTAGCAAAAAATATGGAATATATATTATCACTAGGTCTCAATTCGCCATTCGATTCAAGATTGCTCCTATGGTTGAAATTATTGCTAGTTTAGAATTTCGCAGGAAAATCCCAACCTAATGATGTAGAAAATAATATTCAACGTGAAATAACAAATATCATTGAAAATTATAATAATACCAAACATAATAACTTTACTACAATTGATGATTTTTTGCAACACAATTTCAAAAAAACTCAACAATCTACACTTCCCGCAAAAATGACAGGAACAAAAAAATTTTACAAGGGGAAAAAAATTTTTTCCAATCAAACATGACAGATTTTTAAAGGAAATTTTCTGCAAAAAACGAAACTCCCTAAACGCTCACTAAGGGACCAGCAGCTAGCAATAAGGGACTAGCAGTTTCAGAGATATTTGACAGTTGAGTGAAAAAGGATCATTTTGGTTGTGTCTGACTCCCGTAAAAACCATATTGAAGCTGAATAAACATGCGATCGATGTATAGGCTTAGGTCAAAAACTTTTTCATTCCCGTAGAATGAAATGAAAAACGGTGAAAATTTTGTAAAATTTTTTCTTTGTGCTTTATCCAAGAATTGTTTTCAATCAAAAAATTCTAAAACTAAAATCATCAAGCTTCAAAAGCTATATTTTTTTGGTTCCTGTACGCCTATTTCCACAGAAATTCAGCCTGTTGAAAATTTTTTTGCGCGAAGGGTATAAAAAATCATCCTAATGTTAATGTTACAAATGCTTTCAAATGTAACAACAAGTTTGTTTTGATGCAAATATAAGACTGTACTCATAAAAATGAAGATATCATTGAAGGACGAAAATAATTACAAAAAAAAGAACGATCTGATCTAAGTGATCAATTACAAATCAAACTCAAAATAATGATGAGTGATTGGTATAATAGTTGAAATAACACTTGAAAACTAAAAATCAACGTGTTTTTTTACGTATCTCAAACCACATCAACAGTCACCACTTTCATAGGGCATGTCAAAATCAAGGCTCGTTCCAACCGACCTACAAATCAGTTCCGAGTAATGTTGGGTCGCTCAATAGCGAGTCGTTCAATTTGTACGGCACACTCGAGTGAACGGTAATGTGCCGCCCACTCGAGCGAATATGTGGGTCATTCAAATCGAGAGGAACCTTCGGAAAGAACGACTCACTTGTATAGAGCCGCTCACTTGAGAAGAGCGACTCATTTGAAACGAGTGGCTCATTCCGATCGAGCGGCACATTCAGAATGAAAGACACTTTCGAACTCATCAGGAATGAACGGTTCTTTTCAATTGTGTCTGGTTCAATAGGCATCTATATATGTAATCATATGGTTTTTGATAAGTGAAATGATAGCGCGTATTTTTCGCCATATATACATTTTCAATTTAGTGTACAATTTGTTGCATATAGAAAGATCAAATAGTGAATGACGAATGATGTAGCAAAACTTTAAGAATAATTAAAATACATATCTTAATCTTTAGAGAAGATTGAAAATAAACATATGTAATACGATATACAGAAAATGGTGAAAATACTTCTTCATTTTCAAGTGGAAATATCACGGGGGACGGCAGGACAAGTAAATTCATTCTTTCCGAGTACTCATTCATTCATTTTTCGTATTTCAAATTATAAGAAAAAGTAACACATTTGATAATGAAACGAACGAGTGAGATGTATAGCGCTATCGTTCGTTCATTTCGTATGAGTTCAGTGTATTGTCGCACCAGTATTGTCCGTTCGTTTAAAGTTACGAACTATGGAATGCCATGGGATAGTGTGCCGTAACGTGACGTTTAGCTGAGCGGAGCGAAAAGAGCCGGCACACCACTAGTTCCGATTCAGTCAGACGCTTGAGCAATACAATTTTATAGCGCCTAAAGCGCAAGTGTCGGATTCGTTCGGAACTGATTAGGTGGTCTTTTGAAACACAAAAAAAAAAGGGTTTTCTAGTTGTTACCATTGCAATAATGTGTTTCTAGATCAGTATGTAGTAAGAAAATCGCAAATTAGGATGAAGTGGACAAAAAGAAGACAACCCAAACAACAGTCTGGCGATGCGCGAATAATGACTTCGAAGGATAGCAACAGGAAGGGGAGTCGGGCCGATTTTTTTGAGTGCGGCGAATCGAATCCGCAACACAATGATCAAATATGTTTACTTATCCAATAGAGGGCGAAAAAGGGTCTTCCTATAGAGTCCGATTATTCGCGCAAACAAAACCGCCCCCCTAATATTATAGCACATAGTCCGAGTCGAATTTCCTAAATAATAATCGGCGCATTTCGACCGGGTCGTAAATCGACGATAACCGCGCGGATCTCGGACGAGGTCGGCTTCTAGGAATCCGTAGTTTCGAGTTTCGGTTAATAAGGTTTTTTATTGCCGAATGTCTGTGTGTGGTTTCGCAAATAGTTTTGACAGCCGTGAATTATCGGCTAAACGGGCGCGTTTCTCCCGACTATTTGCAAAACATGTTTTCCTTCGACCGTTTCGAACGCTTATTAAAAACGTTCTATTCTTGTTTGGGTTTATTGGTCGTTCAAGTAGAAATACGTGAGTGTTTGGTAAAAAGCGAATGCCCTCCATAATTCACCGATTTCTATAGTGTAGTATTATTGAAATTCGGAGTTTTTACTGCTCCATTTATAGATTTTATATATTTCAACGACCGTTCTTGTTTAATTTTAAATTTCTTCCTACCTTATTCCATAATAAAAAAAAATTCTCAAACTAGCCCATTTGTAACTTCATTTCTTTCAAAACGATTACCGAGAATCGTGGCACAGTCACAAAAAGGCAGACACCCTATAATAAGATTTTTCGAATCTACGACGTGATCGTCGTGTTTGAAGACAAACAATTTCGCTAGTCAGACAGCGGCGCCGTTTACGCCCCTAATCGACAACAATAGTTATCGGGTTTGTTTGTAAGACAAATTTGTAACGCCCGTTGAATTGATTTAATTACAACTTACGACGTTCCTTAGTTTCACGATTCACGTAACTCACCTGAAACAAAGAGAAAAAAATGGTTAATAAAATTCGACATATATACGTTGAAAACAATTAAAATCGACGAAATTGGTTTTCGATCGATCGCGGCCATAATACCGGCAATTATCGGCCTATTATTATTATTCGCGCAATAATTAAAGATCGCTTATTGTTTCCGACATTTTTCCGCCGTCACTGGCTTCGTAATTACGTCAGGGGAGTGATTGATAAACGTTTTCGAACGAACGGAAACCTTGGGTTCGGATAGAAAAGAACTCTGATTGACGTCGACCACTCCCTGGGTGCATTCACGACGGTTACGGCAGTTCTCGGAAGGGCCACTTCATTTGGTACTTTACGACCGCCATGTGGCACCCACCGTCCAAAATTATTCCGGAGGGCCTCTCTCGTCCACGTATGATTTGTGACCGGCCCCGAATAGGATTCCGAAAAGGAGATTCAAATGGTTCGTCGTCTTGTTGTCTATTTAACGTCTGTGTCAGTACGACCACAATGCGAATGTGTTTATTAATGTCGCGATTCGCGCTGACAATGGAATTGTAATTTCGTTCAATCGGTCTCGCAACAACGGCCGTTTTTACAATGGAAAATAATCCGTATGCTAATATCGTTTAATCGGTTCTTACTTGCCAGAACGAACGCTTTTAAAAGGTTCATAAATATTAACAATAATCGGTCGACTTACCCGGACGCACTAGGAATTTGAATGGTTTCCTCGTTTTTGCAGCAACGTTCTAGATGTGTCTTGTACATTCACCTATCGGATTTTATAGGAAAAAGGAACGCGCGATTGTTTCGATCATCTTTTTTAAGTGTTCCGATTGTATCCTAATATTATGTGCTAAGAAAAACAATTTTTAAAAAAGGTCTTCCCGCATGGAATTCCGCAGGGCCGTGAGCTAGCTCCCACATCCCACATACCAGAACCAGAATATTGTTAGTTGAACCAAAACAATCAAGCGTCAAAAATGAAGCTTATAAAGACCCATGTATAGAGTAGCTGGCTGTGGTTTCCTCTTCCTGACATAATTGTAGCTCCTTTATACATTTCTAAGTTCCTACCGTTTTTTAAAGACAGCTGTCACGACATGTCAACTTCTTTGTTAAATTTGTTCTTTCAGATAGAAATGATGCGGAATGGAGGGAAGGAATTTGCAAATCAAGATGATTGAGTGTAAAAGATCATCTCAATGGAACATATGTTTCATCCTCTAACCTCACTTGAAATCAGTAAAAATAAACAAACTGATATGCAAATTAATGTTGTACATTTCCACCACCAGCCTTTTTTCTTACAATATTGGACACATTTTGCAACATTTGAGGATTTTAATTTTTCTTCTTTGACGAAGCTCATCTAAATCGTTGACAAGAGTTTTTGATATGTGGTCACAAGAAAAAGTTGCACGGATTTGAATGGGAAAATCTAGGAGGTTAGGAAATGTCCGGTCGTCATAATATTCACGAAGCAAATTCAAAGTGTCCTCCGCAACTTGTCGAACGTTTTCTGGGGTACGAATTGACTTGAAACGACTTTTACGTCCAACGCTTTCCGTTTCTTGGAACAATTGCACACATCGCTGTAGATTATCTTGAAAATTTTTATAATCAACAAACTCATCTAATCATTGCGAGTCCACACGCCATTGACTTTCGCGCCATTTCTCAAAAATAGACTTCCACCATCATTTGTTTTTGTTGAATAATGAAATCCGTAGCGATGTACAAAACGCAGTCTGAATTTCAGCAAAAATCGAGTCAAAATATAAAACATTGACACAACCATTGACCTACAGGGTGAGGTTTTTAACTTGAGACATGCAAATTACTCGAAAAGGACGAAATATCGGAGAAAATGTTTGAGACAAAAATTGTAAGTTTCGAGGGGGAAATTAGATAACGACCTTGAATTTGACCTTGAACCCCGTTTTCAAGGTGAAATGAAGGTCAACTTGGATTTTTCAAATGGGAACCCATATTTTTTACTACGGATTCACAATCTGCGTGTGAAACGTTACAATTTTTTCATGAGAAAATTCTTTCTAAAATGTCTAGTTTCCTCGATAGGCGCCAGATTTTAGGAAGGTCCTTGAATTTTTTTGAAGGGAGTCATACTTGCCCCGAGTACACTGTGCTCTTCTTTTAAATGAACAGCACTCTTTTGATTGAAAAGTTCGGGATTTTTCGAAAGATTCTCATTATTTAACCTCCAGCACATCAATAACAAAGCGTTTTTTCGAGGAAATTTTGGAATGGCCTTTTTATGAAGAACAGGGCAAGAGCAAAACTAGACATAAAAGAACTTTCCCATAAAAATATCGTAACTTTTCACACGCGGATTGTGAGTACACTGTGTTCACCTTCATTTCTTGAAAACTTTCAAAAATGAACAGCACTCGAGTAATTTGCATTTGATTGAAAAGTTAAGGCGAGAGTCGATGACAAACGGGTCGAAAACGCGCATAGCAATTATTTATTTGATAAGCGAACGCTTTTTGTCCCTCTTGGTTTGCTTGCCCTGCTTCCGATACACTAGCGGTCAATCCAATGTACATATTAGGGATGTTACGGAGGTGGTTTGATCCGAGTCGGAGTCGGAATCGGAGGTCGCAGATTCACCTCCTCGGAATCGGAGGTATTTCGGAGTCGGAGTCGAAGGTGTTCCGGAGTCGGATAATAAAATTAAACTGTTCGCGCTAGAATAAAATTTTACGATAAAGAAAAGTTAATTTCTTTCGATGTTGGATGCGATCCATTCCCTTTTTGCTTCTCATCAAGAAATTGATACCCGCTTCTTAGCTTCGGTCGATGGAGTTCTTGAAATACCATCTTCTTTCGAAATTAATTATTTTCATACTTATCAACATGCATTGATTTCAAGTTCCCTTTCAATGGAGTTGTAGTATCACCTTTTCTAAAATATATTTTTTGGCAAATATGACATTTCGCATCATTCAAGTCAGTTTCACTGAAGTAATTCCAAATTGCACTTCTTTTATATAAAGAAATTATTTAAGGAACAATGAATTAAAATGAAGGATCAAAAACCCAGAAATTATTTTACTCAATGAAATACAAAACTTCTCGCGAAAGCAGAAACGAGGTATTAAAGAAATATAAAATAATCTGAAGACAAACCAAAAATTATATTATTCTTATCCCTTCTTGTCTTAAGAACAAAAAATATATTGAAATACATGAATATCGGAGTCGAAGTTGGAGCCGAATGTTGAATTTCCATCGGAAGTTCCGATATATCGGAGTCGGAGTCGAAGCTTCGTAACGTCCGTAGTACATATTGATAGACGCCGCTAAAACAAAGCAAAAAGTTTGATCAGTTCTGAAGAAAACTGATTTTGATTTGTGAGGTCATAGACGTAGGAAACATAGACCGCGGATCTAAGGATGCATCGTGTCTCCTGCTTAGAAAGAGGAATAAGACCGCGTGGATCATCGTTCTCTCTCTAATCGGCGGAGCTACGTGCCCCTACCGACTCCCCACCCGAATAATCAAGCGTATGGAGAAATTTGAACACTACTTGCATTAATACTTGTATTTCAGTTCATATTTACGTATACCATGTTTTCATTTTATAATTTTGTAGTAGGTTTGTTCCAAGTGGCGCTGTGAACCGTCAATGTACCGTCACGATTCTGCGCTGTTCATAAAATAAAGTACTTTTTATGAACAGCGCAGAATCCTGACAGTACATTGACGGTTCACAACGCCACTTGGAACAAACCTAGTAAAATTTCGTTGTAGCGCAAACAATTTAGTTTTATTATCCGATTCCGGAACACCTCCTACTCCAACTCCGCGGAGGTTGCGACCTCCGATTCCGACTCCGAGTTCGATCAAACCACCTCCGTAACATCCCTAGTGTGGACGGAACGCTTTTGAAAGGTGGGAGGTGGCGGCCGATATTGGTATAAAATTTTCCATTTATCAGTTGAAGTTTGCGAAATTTTTAAAATACAAACATTCACGTGCTCAACTGGTTGAGGCAAGTTCAAGTTTAGAAGATTAAGTAATGAATAGATCCAAAACATTCGTTTTCTGTCTATCAAATCCTCCCTCTTACCCTGGGAGGGACAGAAAAACATTGTCTATCGATGCGAAGAATCTGTTGTTCGTTCTAGTCGAAACCGAATTACCGGTTGGCAAACCATCAACGCGGGGGTTGGTCAGAGACAGTCGGATGTCTTTGACGTGTAATACGGTTAGTCGGGCCGATATTAATGTTATTAAGAGGCCGGTTACGATTTATTAAGTTTCCCGACGACGACGTCGGCGAATGATAATAATCAGTCTTTCGTGACGAAATATTTACAAAAGGAAGAAACGGGCGAGGCGATAAAACCGGGTTGTAAAGACGCGCGCGATGTAATTTCGTAGCAGCTAGTTTCTCGTTCGTCGTCGTCGTCGTCGACGGAAGGAGGAAAGGCGTTCGTAAAATGGGAAAGTGGCAGGCAAACACGATTAAAATGAATGAACTGAATATGGCCACTGAACGTTAAATATAAGGCAATGGACGGAAGATCAAAGGTTCGCAGCAACTTGGGCGCACACCGTCGTATAATAAACATTTCATCGCGGCACGCGAGCCTTGTCTCTGTGCCGTCTACCTTTCCTTTTTCTTCTTCTTTCATCATTCGATTGCCATAATGTATTTCGCGCGAGCAAAAACGACCCGATTCCAAAAAGGCGATATTATCGCGTATGCGGCGGAAAATTTTCATTCTTCCAAATCCAGACGATGCGATTGATGTTTCTATGAAACCTGACAAGACTTTCGTTTTTTTTTAAATAAGGCGGAAACCGCTGGACAATTTGTGGTGACAAATGTTTTACGACAGCTGGATGTCAAACCTCGCCCGTTTGATGGTTGCCCGTTCGCTCAATAAGCGTGAAAAATGTTGTCGATTTCTGTGAAACACCATAAAATTATTCAAATTATTCCAAATGGTCAATTAAAACAAATGGGAATTTCTACACTGTTTCCGAATGTAATTAATCCTGCGGTACATTTTCAACAAATTATACGAATCGGGCTCAATTCGATTTTTTCCTTTTTTTTCTTCACGTCATAGCTGTTAAAAAATCCAATTTTCTAATCCCATTTAATGAGGCTCTTAATCCGCGCGTCGGGCTTTGTTTCATCGCCAAATAAATCCCAAATAAAAAAAGCTGTCAATAGATTTGATTGACGACGAGACTCGGAGCCGATTAAGTCCATATAAATCCCGGAGTCATTTTCGGCAATTAAACAACCGCTCCGTCCGTCTGGTACCAAAACCCAACGACAAGCGTTTCGAATTTGTTCGTTCCGGTGAATAAATTAATAAAGATTCGATAATTATAACGCGGACCGTGAATAATTCTCAATGTACATATTTTCTCACTCGCGCTTTATCTGTCGAGATAATACGAAGTCGCATCGAAAAATGACCGTATCGACGAACTTTTCCCTTTACCCGCCAGTTTTTTTTTTCTGTTGTTATTGCTGGCATTCTATTGTAGGTAAGAACGTATAAAAGCCATTTGTGAACGTGACTTTTCAGATCTTATTCTCCCATTGGGAAACGTTTCTAACGACCACCAAATCATTCCAGCAGTCTGACGACGTTCTTTTTTTCTCCTGTCGAGAAATTAAAAAATACCAAAGTCTCCCCGTGGATGAATGAATTCACGTCGACAGTGACGAACGAGCAATTAAGGACAATTTGTGAGTTCGGACGGGTTTTTACGTTCCCGCGCAGCTTTTCTTCGGAAAACAGTTGGTTTTAACTGCTAGAGCGTTCTCTCGGATAGTCGCATTTAATCGAACTGTCTCGATACGAGTCACAGCAGGCGGATCCAAAGATCGCGAAACAAATACGAAAACGATCGGCGAGAGATGAAAGGATTGGATGATAAGACGTCGTCAATTAGTGGAACAAAGTAGCGCGCGATGTTCGTCCGCGTTGTGCGTTAAGCAAACACATGTAAAACCGATAATTATCTGATTAGGATGAATCAAAAGAGCCGCCGACGGGGACCCGCGGTGGCGTTTCGCGCTCGCCCACTTTCCGGATACCCGACGAAAATTTAATCTTGAGCGATTTTCACTCAAGGTCTGACTCGGTTATTTTGTTTACGTCGCGCGATAAAAGCATCCTTATCAATAATAAAACGTTCGTGCTGCGAGCCACCCACGTTTCAACGTATCCAACTAGACCTTTCGATACTGAATTTCACCTCAGATATATGAAATATTTTCAGTCGACGCTTGAAAATTTACTACAACGACTGTAATCGGCTGTCCTTAAAGGATAACTGACGGCTTTAAAAGAAAGTTAACAAAAGTAAACGCTCGCTGTTACCAGAAACAGTCGATGACACCAGTTGCATGCACCGAAAAACATGACTCAACATTCAGAAGTGTGAAACAAGCGATAGAGAGGCACGATCGTGTTTGGCTATTGTGACGCATCTATCTTTCTCACGCTCCTTCGTCGACCGATGCATTCGAGTCCGATTCCCGAGAGGCAGCTGCAGTACACAACTGTAATACATGTTGGTTTGTACATTATTTTTATCATTTCATTATTTACAACATATGCAACAAAAAGATTATAAGTTCGTTCAGAAGTTTATTAGCAATATAATGATTAACTTTCATTGAAGAAGTATCAAAAGGTTATGGGCCCAGGCTACGTATTGTTACATTGATCAGCATAATCTCACAACGATTTTATAAACTTCTAAATTTATTTCAAATTTATATTGCACGAGTTTATCAAATATTTCCATTGAAAATAATAACCTGAGGCTTGAATCCAAGTCACATTACTAACAACGTTAAACCGCCTATCCAATGATCACACGATTGTATTACATCCAATTTTTCCGCTAATAAACACACGTTTCTGATCGAATATCGATCGACACGTTCAGTTTGTCTGCGTTTTAAAAGAGACCTAAATGCATAAGATTAGAGTATATGCGGCAACAAGAAAAAAAATAATGCTTAACATTAATACAAACAAAAACTTTCAAAAGAACACACCCATACTTTGTATTAACAAAACGACTGAGGTCCTTCAGCTATTGATATACACAGAAATATATAAAAAATCTATCGATAAAACTTGCAAAAATTCGTTGAAATTTATAAATTTTCAAAGAAAATTCAAGATTGTCATTAAATTTTATAGAAGTCTGAGAGGAACATCGGTTTCTGAAGATCCAAATTTGGATGACTTGCATGAAATTTGTTTATCTATTTTCTATTAATTGCAAAGATATCAAAAATAATGAAAAATCCGGGGAAAAACTAAGGAAAGAAAACTCAAAACATCGTTTCAAAATCCTTCTCAATTGAGTTGACTTGAATTGAATTTGAAATAATAAACAGAGAAATGGAGAGATTACCATAAAGAAAACAAATTTTGCACAAGATTTAATATTGTCAAACCTGAAATATTTGAAAAAATTTTGACTAAAACACCTCCACCAGAAAAACAAAAAGAATCAGTGAAAAAATACAATATGTGTTTACAAGTTGATTAATTCTGTTGATAAATCACAAATTCGAATCAAATCTCCGAGAGTAATACAAAGATTCTTCAAAAGCAAGACTACTGGATGCCAAAAATTATCTCAAAATATGAAAAGTTGATAATGAACAAAAAATTATGTTTCAACAATTTTAAAATAAGTGTTCTGGATTCCTTAAATTCTTATTTTTCGGTAGTCGTTTCAATTATAAAGTTTTTCTAGAAATATCCAGAAATCTAGAGATAACTGAAGAAAACAAATTGAATTTCAAAACAAAATTCGGAGCAAAATAAGACAATCTAAACTTTTCAAAACATTCAAAAATTGAAAATTTAATAAAGTTCTACAAAATTGAAACTATCATAAAACAATGCAAATTACAAACATTAAAATGAAAAACATTGAATAAGTTCATTCAAAAACCCGTTCAAAGATCGAAAAATTTGACATTTCTGATCATTCTTCCCCTTGTAAGATCGGTCTTTCAATTTTGTAAATTTTTGAATCCATTCGAGAAAATCAAAATAATTCGGAAAACTATGCAAATTCTTCTAGAAATAAATAATTTAATAAAAAAAATATCAAGACCCGTTTCAAAAACTAATCTTATATTTTCAGGGTTTCCTTGTTTCTTCGTAAATTTTCTAATCTTATGTGTAGTCTTAGAATTTAAATTCTTTTCCACGAAATCTTCAAGTATTTCGAATTGTTGATTTCCCCAATTTTTTAGGCTTATTTATGACACGTTCAATGTAATTTTTTGCAAGAATTTCCGAATTTTTCAAAGCGACTGAAAATCTTTTGTAGTGTCTGATGATACTCCAAAGTGTGACTATGTCTCAAAGAAGTATTTTCTTTATGGAGTCATAAATTCGCAAAAAAAAGTTTCGGAAATCTCTCTGATAAATTTTGGAGACCGCCAGTTTCATTGAATTTCGGACATAATAAGTGGAAAAGTTCTCCAAATCACTTTTTCTTGATTCGACAAATCACTTAAAAAGTCATGATTCTTTTATATCTTCCACAATTAATGAAGAAAACTCAGCAAAATCCGAATTGAATTATGAATATTTTGTGCAAATTTATGAATTTGCTATTCTGAGAAATTTATTGTTATAGTTTGTACTTCCTTCCGACAAACCTCCTTTCATTCACTCATGACGATAATTTGAAGTTGCTTTCAAAAATTAGGGAATTTGTTTGAGAAATTACATCAAATCATAAATAACCGTAGAAAATTGAGGAATTGAAAAATCTTGAAAATTCCGCGGGAGAATTTTCTAATTTAAAGAATACATCAAGGATTAGAAAATTTACAATGAAATAAATAAATCCTAGAAAATAATTTTCCTTCGTTAGTTTCTAATTTATTGTTTTTGCCAAGTTGTATATTAAATTTTAAAATTTATAGCGAACTATTCGGCCGCATACCGAAAAGTGAGAAAAGTGGTGGAATTCCGAATATATATTCAATATTCGTGGCATCCCCATTTTAATGATAATAACGATCAGACAGAATCTAAAATTTTAAGGAAAGCGACAAAAAACTCGAATAAATTAAACAATTCTTGCCAAATCCTTCTCAAAAAATTCGTCGTGGATCTCAACATTTCAAAAGAAATTGAGAGTATTTCCCAAAACTATTGTGCGATTTAAGGCAACTACATAATTTTTCTAAAAATATTTCAATCAATTTTGTTAAAACTTCCATTATTATCTGAAAAATAATGAGACACAGTTATCATGAAAATCACTGAAAGTTTCTAGATTTTCGCAGAAAGTTCGCAATTTTAATCGTGTTTTTGTGGAATTTCTTTAATGTTTGCAGAAGGTCAGATTTCCGAGAAAACTTTTCTTGCACGTTTTTCAAGAATCAGAAAATTTTTCTGTTGTTTCAATTAGACAATGAATCAGGCCCGAGTTATTTTGAGGAGACCCAAAAATATAGATTGATTCTGACGAAAATGTTTATTGAAGATTCTCGAACTTTCACGAGATCTCTTAACTGGGAATTCTGGAGATTTCAAGAAATTTTCTACTCTTTTCCAGAATATCTTGCAAGTTTGAAAAATATTTAAAAATTTGCAAAAAGGAACTTCGAAAAATCGGATGCAGATGAAATCAAGAAACACTCGAGAGACTGTGACGATTAAATTTTTCTTTAAAAAAATGCAAGGTCCGAACGTAGGAAACGCCACTGACGGCGGTGATACGGATGAAACCGGTCGAACGGCACGCGGGTCGTGTTCGTATGGTACGCTTTTAGATTATTTGAAATTGTTTGGATAGTCCCGAAAAAGTGATGTAAAACAAATCTCGACACACAAATATAAATTCGAAGAAATGGACGCGCACGAGTAAACTTTGATATGTTTGCCTATGCGAGAGCAGTTTATTTAAGATAGAGAAGGGAATTTTCGGTGGAATAAAAAAAAAACACGAAGAATCAAACAGAAATAATCTCGGAGGCCGCGTCGGTCCCGCGGGATTCAGCCGCGCACACGCTTCCTGTACACACAATACGACGGCAACGTACGAGAAACGGTCGCAAATGACACTTTAATGAAACGCTGGATCGCGTGTTGTTGTTGGTCTTCGGGATGCAAATTGCTTTCGTTAATAGATCACGAAGACGCCGCCGTACTAGGAATTTACTGTTCTTAACGAGAAACGACATTCATCACCCGCCTCGAATGCTCGCGAAGTTAAATGTGCATCAAAATGGTGTTAATTGAACACTTCGTTTCGACAATTATTATTTATGTCGAACAAATTATTTGTAGTTTAGATCACAGAAAAAAAAATTCTGTGATCATAGCTAAGTAATTTGTTCTCAGAGCGTGACGTTGAGTAGGTTTCAACTAAGTTTCGATTGTTCGAGTTGGATGTTATGAGCTTTTTTCTATGACCTTAAACTCAAATAATTTGCTTTCAGTTACAGTTTGACGTTGAGTAGGTTGCAGCTAAGTTTCGATTGTATGAGCTGGTTTAGTAACTTGTACTTGTTGACGAAGGCACTGATGATATTCGGTCGAAAGCGCTTTGCATAATCTTTGCACTACATACTTCAATAGACGTAATCATACATTTTAGATTATTGACTTTTGATATTGAAGTGTTTTAATTGTAGTTGTGTTGTGGCATTCTCGAGTTGGAATTTAATAATTTGTTTTTTTTAATCCCCAATCCTACCGGCAAAGAGCGGACGAAGGACGAGTGGAATGAGAATCGCACTGGCCGGGTGGGTTGATGGCGAGCTATTTGTTTCTGCTCGAGATTTGAATGCCAGCTCATTTCCCGGACTGATTGTGTGTTGCATATTATATGTCAGTCGGCGTGACGTATTGCTAAGGACCTGTATTAGACAGCAAAATGAGACTTGTTATTTTTCCACTCTTCTTTCGAGATCCGGCTGGACTTTTTTACAGACCGGAGATTCGCGACGAAAATAAGATTTGAATAAGCAGAAGTTATTGATCAAAATTGGCACTTTCGTGGTTGCAATGTAAAGTTGGAGAATACAGACAGATAAAGATAAAGAAAACATTCGAGTGATGATTGGTAATGTTCTTCCTTGTTGAGTCGCGCCTCGAGCCGTGTGAGGTCCGCCGCGTGATCACTATTCCAACGATTTATTCATCCGCCTGCCCGGAGAATCTCTCGCAACAAGAAGATGCTGCTGTTCAATCCGAGTTCCAGTTGAAATTAGACGGAGACCGACTATCGGGAACTGCTCGTTGGAACTCGGAGAGCGTTTATTGCGCCTTTTTTTACACGATCCTATCGCTTGTTCGGACGGGTTTTCCGCGGTTAAGATTCCATCGTTTTCAACTGAATGAGAAACGGTTTCATCTTCGTCTGTCGTTCGATGTTTTTAGTCGATAGCAAATTTTAAAAGTAAATGCTCGATGGGAATATTACGGAATCTACTGACGAAAAGTGATAGAAAGATATAAATTTAGTAAAAAAAAAGAAAACAGTAATTTCGAATATCGGCATTTCATTACTAACATTTGTGAAATCGATATTATTCAATCATCAATTAGTGATATGTGTGCTGTTCACAGAGGAACTACATTACAAGTTTATACATCAGTCTCACATTCAACCGCGGTAATCACTATTCTAGCCGCTAATGATAGAAGAAATCTATTTATTAATGAAACCCATGTTGAATTCGACTATTTTTTCTGACGTTACTCAACTTCATGACATTGAAACCTCTCTATGCATAAATATAGATGGCAATACAAGTTACTCACCTATGAGGGTTTTTGTGCCCTCATAGTTGAAGAGCTCCATCGTGTGTTTCGTTTCAAAAAGGCAAGTGAAGAAATCAGGAGTACTTCGCGGGTACCACCAAAGGGAATGGGGATGGCACTCACTCTCTTTGAACAGGCAACTACATCTTATCGCTTCTAAAGCTTGGCTTGGATATATCGAACTGCTCTTGTTTCGAAACGAACTCGCGAACTCGCGATAGAGCGGTTCAAAATGCGACGGTTTAAAAAAACGTATTTCGAATAAGACAATGTGTCAACGCTCGTTGTAACTCATAAGCGATGCCATTAGCTCACACCAGAACACTCAGAAGGACATGAAACAGGCAGAGTTTGCAATTCTGGAAGACAGCTGTCAAAAAAGACAGAAAGTGGTACTGCTGGATTATCTGCATAATCGACGATTTCCCACAACGTGTACCAATGAACATCAAATATCTCGTAATACCCATAATTCGTTCCCACCATATGCGAAATATTTGTAATTGACATTTATTATTGGAATTTGTCGCCATATCATTGTGAAAGCGTTAATTATTGAACGCCAATAAAGATGAAGATGAATAATGAAAGTGTAAAGAAATAAACACAAAGCCATTTCGCCTTTCGCATATAAACGATTTAACGATCGTCGAATTGAATGAAGATTATGACGAAACTAGAAGCGAATGAAAAAAATTTTAATGTTACGGGCAACAAATTTGCCGCATTTTTCTGCCTTGCTTCGATCCATCGCCCGAAAAGTAAGCGGCAAACGTGAATGTCGTTTCGACGAGCCGCTCGCGTTCTCCCCGAGTTCAACGTGGGCGTAAATTTGGCGTTTTTCCAGCTCGTCCCCAATATTTACGAGCGGTCGTAATCTTCGGCGCGAATATTTCGCTCTTTAACGGTGTTGGTTCGGAGAATAATCGCCTGACATTTATCCCCGAGTTGTTTCCATAATGAGATTCGGAGTTTCGCGGTCGAATTCGACGCAAATTAATAAATTTCGTATTCGCACCTGCGGACATACACACACCGCACAAATGCACGTGGAAAATGTCGAGCGAAAGAGAGATTCGCGCGCCGATCGTTCCGATCAATTCGTGCGGAAAACGGAAAATTCCCGCGACTACGACAACGACGACGACTGGAATCATTAAATTATTCTGGATTATGGACATGGCGTCGGTATGGCAGATGGAGAGGATGGTCGGGGGGGTCGCGCGCCAGACGCTCGATCGTTAGCATTTTGCCCCTTGTTAAGAAGTTTTCTTCTTGACGCAGATGGCGAAACATACATTCCCCCCACGGTTCGAGTCGTGGAAAACTCGAAACGCAACTCGGCGGAATATCGGCCGAGGAGGGAAGTAATGGCGACAATAAGAGAACGACGACAAGGGCGCGCGCTTTTCGACTACCGCTTATCAATTATTATCCGAAGCGGACGTGCGAGTCGTTGAAAAGCGCCATCCGCTACGACTTCTTCGGCCGCAAGTGCGAACTTCCACAGTTCGCTAACTCGGAATGCGATTTTTTTTTGAAAATCTTATAGAGCACTAATGATTTGATAAAACTTGTCGTCCTCGATCACCATTTGGACCTGTTGCAGAGAGATTAAAAATTTCGTTACTGTCAAAAAGGTTGAATTAGATCATTCAACACAATAAAATCATTCAATAACCGCAACAATACAAAAATAATAAAGAAACAAGATTCAGCATCAGGAGAGAAAATGACTATCATCAGCATAAAAGACCACTTTCCAATTGTCCTCTACAACATAGAAAAAATGTTATTGCAGGGATTGCTGATAGAGCTTTGAAATTAACATTACCCCAATACCGAGCAATTACAATCTATAAGGTTAAGTCTATTTCTTGCAGAGAATGCATATCCAAGATTACTTATAGAAAAAATTTTGAAAGAAAAAATACATAAACTTTACAACTGCAATAATATCACAAGGAATCACAACAGGGTGGAGAACAAACATATCTCTCTGCCATATATAAAAAGTTTCTCAGAAACCATGAAGAATCACCTGAAAAAATTCAATGTTACAATCGCCCATCAAAATGACAACTTAAACCATTTATGATCTAAAAACGAAACCTCCAAAAGAAAAATTGTCAAACATAGTCTACAAAATCGATTACAGAGATTGTCCTGGTACATATATTGGACAAACCTCTCAATATATAACCGAAAGGATAAAGGGCCACAAATACCAAAAAAATTTAACAGCTTTAAAAAAACATCAACAGAATTCGAATCATGAATTTGATTTCGAAAATTTCCAAATACTAGAGAGAGACAATGACTAAAATAAAAGAACTATTCTAGAGATGATACATATTCAAAAAAATAAGGATAGTATAAACGATAGAACATATATCAGAAATTTAGCCCAAGCGTATAAAAATATAATTTAGAAATAACATCACTGACATCCAATAGGTTACATATAAAATAAAATAAATCAATGGTAATATAATTGCAGACGTGATAAAAAAACACACAGCATTTTACGATAACGTTCAATTTAAACACCCGTTTGTTTGTCAGTCGTTCAATCATTTCAGAACAAATAACATGTAAAAATCCAAATATTCTTCTGATTTTGTTAATTTCTTATTATAGACATCTGAAGACGGCAAATGCCGAAACACGTGTAATGTTTTACCAATAAAGACCGACTATTTCGAAATCAAATATTTCGTACCGAAAACTTAAGATTCATCCCTAACGAATGTAAATAACGGTACAAGAACATACAACCTACATAATAAAAAAATAAAGGACCGGGTATACTCCCTTATGGAACTCCTTTAGATAACATCTTATTCTTGGAATTATAAGTACTACCACCTAATAAATAAATGAACGCTACCGATGTTCGACGACTTTTCATAAATCTGAAAGAAAATTTCTAATAGCATTGCCATTGGAACCTATCTAGTTTCCAATGATGAAATCATAGCAGACAAAAACTCGAATATGAATGTTTCAGTACTGTATTTTCAATCAAATACAAGCTGCTCACTGTAACCTTTCGGTTTAAGGGTTTGTCGATAATGCAACTACTTCGTCACAAATCCTTTAAGAAGAATTTATTTTTGCTCGAAAGAATAAAATGTATTTCCTGTTTGTTGATTTTGGACGACTCGAAATAACTGGCGCCGTCTTTAAAAATATTCCTGTTCTCGGAACGCCTTTCACTGCCATCATTCGGCGTTTTCAATTCGACATCGCATTCGAAATGTTTACGCGAGGTTCGCGTCCTAATATCGAAGGAAATCGTATAAAAAGTAGTGGAATAACATTTCGTCCGTCGACTGTATGAATAAGTTCCTGCGGACGTCTTCGTCCGGGGGGGCGGATTACGAAATGAGCCGCTGTTTTTCCGCTTTCGCCGACATCGTTCCGAATGCAGATGACAAATATATATTCGGGATAGGCGAGTCCCGCGGGAAACTACACGTCCTGCGGATTCTCTTTGATGTCGGGGAAACGGTTTCGATAGGTGGGGCCGCGCGCGGAACAGATTAAGCCGGGGCTCGTCGTACGCGTGTCCGGCGACCCGATTTAGCTTCGCCTTCGCGGGATTCGGACATCTGGCCGTCCGTCCGCTAATGGCATTTTCGTTAATGACCGTACGTCGCATTCGGTTCACTCGCGATCTTTGAATTAATTATTAGCGCCGGATTTCTTTTGATTCCGATACGGAATAAGAAAAAACGTTTCGTGCATACGCTTGATGATGATTCGGTGCAACGAAAGAGAATTTCCGATCGGGAAATATGCAGATGACGGATTTCTCCCACCGTCACCGTCGCCGCCGCCGCCGCGCCGTCTCCGGGCGCATTGAATTATTCAAACGGACCCGAGGTGGGCCTTTTAATTTAGCTAATCGTCTGCCGGGGGCGAGAAAGAAAATCGAAACGGATAGAAATCGCGTCGTCGTCAACTGCAACGGCTTTTCAATTCCACCGCCTTAAATCCCACACATACACACGTACGTATTTCTAGTCCTCGGGGACCGGAGAGCGTCATGCATATTGAATGGCGCGAAGAGAGTTTCGAGATTAAAGAAATGCAGCAGCGATTTGAGTAGCGTTCAAATATTTACCGGCGATCCCCCCGACGGCGACGACGTTAATGGTCTTAACGGCTGATCGGTAAATGCGGTTGCGAGATTTCCCGATTTTCGCGGGGCTACACGCCGGAAGGTCCTTGACCCCTACCCTTCTTTTTTGCACGATCCCCGAACGCTCCACCGAACACCCCCTGCCGCCACTTCAAATTTTCACTCTTGAGCAGAAACTTTTCATCCGGCTTCGCAGGAAGTCGGTGAAGAACATTATGTAACACCGCGTGAAACAAATACAGATACTGACTTGACTTGAATATTCGACAACATTCTGCAACTTTAAGAAAATATGAACGCATTCCTTATCGTATATTCAGAATGATGAACATTTCTTTTCAGCGAAAATAGAACTTAACGATTGTGCAAAAATTCTTTGCGTCTACTTGCTTCAATTCAAGCCGTTTGAATCACCCGTGATCCCGTCACTCCTAGGGATCCGCGAAATAGAAGTGCTATCTATACATATGTATAGCGTGTGCGTCCAACTCAAGAACATGCGCACATGATAAATTAAAACTTAGTCAGGCACTTTAGCGCTTGCGCAATGTAGATGTAGTTAGAGGTATTTCCTAACCTCACTTTAGTGCTACTTAATATGTACTTATTTTGTGGTTGCATGACGATTGAGGCACGTTCTTATAAATTACATATAGCAGCTCCTCAAGACTTGCTCCTTAAACTGCTGCAAGTTTTAGATATCAAAAAATGCCATGGATGGAAGACAGTTCCAAGGAAAGTATTAGACGCATTTCAAAATCTTGAAAAAAAAGTCACATCGATCTAGACGACTCAATGATAAATAACAGAATAGTGAAGAAGTTCTCCAAAAAAACAAAGCCAAATGGTTGTTTGACGATGATTTCCTTTGGATCTGCGTGTGGTTCGAGAGGAATAGCGGTGGCGAGAACGAGCGAACAATTACGTCGAACGGGGCGAGCTCGGGCATCAGTTACGGCCGTTGTAACGTGTGTTTACGGACGGCTTATCTTCGCGAACCGGCTCACGCACTTTCGCCATTAAGCGGCGTCGTCGTCATCGTCGGACCGGGTCCGACCGCGCTCGTTAATTAATTATAAGACTAATCGTCGGTCGGACGACAGCGGTTCATATTTCGCGACCGCTGTGCTCGAGGGGCCGACGAACCTCCCCGTCATCGTTGTCCACGTCGTCGACACAACACAATTAAAATCGGTTTTAAACTACGGAATACCGGGAAAAGTGATTGGGATCGTTTCGCCGGAAATTCAAGACACCACACTCCACACTCCACTCCCCAAGTCTTCGAAATTCGAATCAGGCGCCTTCGTGACGGGGAAATGTATATACTTTGCGCCTTCGGTTCATAGCAATAACAAGAAACAGATATTTCATCCAACAACCTAACTCAATATGTTTCAATCGTTCTTGTTAATACGAAAACAAAAGTGAAGCGACAAAAAAATTTATACGAAATAAGGATCTAAAATAAAGAAACGAAATAAACCCAAAATAGCTAGAGACACCTTCAAGAGATGGACGAAACAAATACAAAATAGACATGTCAAACCTTCAATAGGTATTTACAAAACAAACACAAAATAGAAACATTGTACCTACCTCAAAAATAGATAGACGAATTAAAGTCGAAAGAAACATGCAGTAACTCCAAATTAGATAGTGGAATCAAAATCAAAATGGAAACGCGAAATATTTGAAATATCCTAGAAAACAGCCGAATTTTCTAGAATAGATAAACAGAAGAATATACTATAACAACAGTCGCAGCAAACTAAAATAAAACACGTAGAAGCTACTAGATGAGCACGCCAAACTCACAATATATAGACATACGATATCCCTAATGAGTAGAACAAATGAACTCAAAATAGACATAACTTTTCCAAAATATATAGACAAAAAACCCAAACTAAACACTCAGTGCCCACAAAATCAACAGACGAATTAAAACCGGAATGGACATGCGGTATCTTTATTCTAGACAACAGAATGAAAACCAAAATAAAATACCTGAAACTTGTAAATTACACACGCAAACACATAAACGTGATTTTCTTAAGAATGGACGAAACAAATACTAAATAGACATGCATATTCTCCAAAATATACCCAAAATAGATACGAATATCTCCAAGTAGACAGAGGAACTTATGCCAAATTAGACATTCCAAATAGACGGAGGAATCGAAATAGAAGTAGGCGTACAACATCTCTACTTTAGTTGAATGAAACGAACACATAATAGACCTGTGAAACTTTCAGAATATATAGAGGAAATAAACCCAAATAAGACACGCCCAACACCAATAATGGCCGTACAAAATCTTCAGGACACCCTGCGAAATCGACAGACAAATCAATTCAAAAATCGTCACATTATACCTCTAAAATAGACAGATGACTCAGAACCAAAATGAACAAAATAGTCAGGCGAAACTTTTAGAATCGACAGATAAAATAAGCCAAAATACGAAGCGAAACTTGTAAAATATACGAACAGAACACAATATAGACACGCCATACTTCTAAGACATAGTCGAAACTAATACAAAATTGACACGCAGAATATACTTGAAATAGAACAAGCTTAAATTAAACACACGACATGTATAAAATTGACAAAAGAATTGAACTCGTCTTAAATTCACCCAAATAGACAAACACAAAATAGAGGGCCGCGGCTTGTTACTCGGACAAACGAATCGAACCAAAATAAAACACGTAAAACCTTCAAAATAAACAAAAGCAACACACAACATAGACATGCTGTACCCCGAAGGAAAAAATAAAATACATTCAAAATAGACATGCAACCCTCCAAAATAGACAGAAGTATCAAAGCTAAAATATACAAGAAAAATTTTTGAAACAAACGAAACAAACAAAAATTAGTGTAGCGAAACTTCTAAGCTGAAGGTCATTCCACCTTTTAGTGGCGTCGTCATGATCATCTGGAAGGAATACATCGGTACTCTCTTCCCGGATAGGAGAAAGGTTTGCACCGTGGTTGATGTCGCCGACACGAGTTCAACTACATATTACCGCAACAAATAGGGGAAAAAAAGTCCCGGGACCAGATGACTTTCATGAGGAACTCCTCAAGGTGGGTAGTGAATTGACGCCACCAGAGCTATTCCTCAGTACTGGTCGGAACTCGCATTCATTCCTCGTCCAAAGAAAGCCACTTCAAAACATTGTGAAGATCATAGACTTCATGATTATGAAGATCATAGATTTATATGACCCCCAAAAATTATTATTGAAAATAATCGATAAAACCGCAAGGAAAATATGTCTTCTACGCGACTTGGATTGGGGAATGAACTGGGAACCAGTTTTTTAGTGATATAGAGATATTGATTGTAACATATAGATCTGCCTGGTAGACTAGAAGGCAGTTGATGATTTCAGAAGAAAAGAAATGATAGAAGCCTTGAAGTGATTGACAACAAAGATTTACATCATAATAAATCTGTACTGGCATCAAAAAGCAAATATCAAATTGGAGAACGATCGTCCAGAAGATATAAAGATAACATGTGGGGTGTATTGTCTCTGACTGTGTCAAATCTGTACACGAAAAATATATTTGAGATTGTGCTGAGTGATGTTGACCCTGAAATACTCAGTCGATCATGAGATAGAATAATATCCGTTGCGTGAACGAGACTGTTATGTTGTGCTTGATTCCCTCGAAGGTCTCCAAAAATCCCTGACGAAACCATTGAGCCCATGGTGACTAGTAGTTTCAAATAATTGAAAAAGTGAAAAAGTATACACATTTGCGTACCATCAGCAGTGGAACTACTCAGCAAAAATGAAATAACGCATCAAGAAGAGCCGTTTTCGTTAAAATGGGAAATCTGTTCAGGAGTGGGGACATCAGTTTGCAAATCAAGGTAATACTACCGAAATGTTATGTGTGATCTGTGCTATGTGTAGGGGAGTCCTGGACAGAAGCTTCCTCAAAGAAAGTTGACGTCATTGAGATGTACATGTTTGGAAGAATTCTACGAATTTGCTGGTTGGATCGAGTGTCCAATAATAGAGTTCTTCAATGCTACAAACTGACCCGGAAGTAATAAAAATAAACACTATTAAAAGAAACAAACTCGAATATTTGGAATCAATATGAGGAACGAAACCTGCTGATACTCCAGGAGGTCTTGGAAGGTCTGAAAGACGCAGAATTTCTGTGCCGCAAAATTTAAGAAATCCGTTTTCCTTGGTTGCAGGAGGATTATAATAAGATCCAGGTCACCATGCTGATTATTGTTGCTTGAGTACAACACCAAAACTCGGTGTGGAGATCTATCGAAATATTTTCGCGAATAAGTTTTTATCACTATCGCCTTTTTTTAAATCGGATAGCGATAAAGTCTTTCATCAGCGAATTCGCTGATGGAGGATCGCAATAGAGATGTAGATTAACGAAAAAAAAAGGATTGACAAAAAGACAGAAGGGCCCGATCGGGGAAAACACAATGCGATCGTTCCGTTTGGGTGCGCGATCAAAAGGATCCGATAATCCGGATAGGAGCAGAGCCGGCGAGCGTAACGATCTTTGCGCCGAATATATTTCACATTATCGTCCGCGAGGGACGAGCGACAGATGAGAACCGATCCGCGTAATTGCGTCTTTTTTTTTTGGCCTCTCGTCGTTCGGCCCGCATAATCGGCTCGTTCGCGGCGTACATAGCGCGCGCGTATATATATTCGGTATTATCGATATTAATTAGTTTTACGCAAACCGTTCGACGATGAATTATTTATCATTTTGATCGGGCGCGCGCCATGATGAAGGATCGCTGCCGAAAGCGATTGATGCATTAATAAAATGACGGCGCTTTATGGCTCCGAGTACTTGCATTTTACTGTTATTGCGGCGTTAAACAGCGAAATAAACGATAAACGTTCGGATTAATTGCCCCGATAACTTTGTGCTGCGCGCGTACGTCGCTATTGTTTCGGATGGATTTGAATCTTGGTGGTTGGGCAATCGGCGCACCGGGGAGATAACTTTGATTCAATAACATATTCAGCATGGTGCTGCATATTTTGGACTTACTCACTGTTAAAGGATCATCTATGTTCTAATTAGTCATCTGAATTTCTACAGAACAAGAAAAGTTGATACGTAAGCAAACAACTCAAATAGGTGGTTTTTCCTGGGCAGCGTTCTATGTGCGCCCAAAACGGATTAGTTGAGACAATCTGTTCAAATCGGGCGCGTAAGGAATTTACCAAAATAAACCGTACGAAAATTTCGACGTCCATTATGGAAAAAGTATTTTCGGTAGAATGCGGGCTTCTTTCCGTTCCCAAGATAACGCGAGCGTCGCGGCGCTATTGGCACCGCCGCGCCGCCGAGTGCAGATCGAGCCGAGAATAAACCGATCGCCGCAATTCACACATAATTAAAAGTGATCCGGCGCGGTAATTATTCATACGAATTGTTTACGATCGCCTTTGAAGTTATTAATAGCGAGCGCGGCCACACAGGGCAGCGACAGCGGGTACGCTTCCAGCTCCGGACCGGCCGTCTACGACGGATTAACGCCGATCCTCGTTACGCATTGTCTTTACTTACTGTCCCGCTTATTAAACGGCCCATTAACCCGGCCGACCGCGACGGGATCGTCAAAAAAAATTCGAAATATCGCGCGTTGAAATTACGACCCGGAACAAATTAAGCGCGGCATTTGCTGACTCATTTATTCCACCCCGATCACTATAAACATATAGACTACTTTCTTCGTTACATTCGATGTGAGGTTGAACGTTTACTGAGGACATGCAAACAGGACGACAGAAATTGTGGGGAAGCAGAAACAGAGTACTTGAAACGATATGTCGACGTAAAGAATCAAATCGAAGAGCGAAACGTATCTGTGTAAATAGTGGACACAATAACCGCAGAACCTTTTCTTCAGCGCCCTCTAACGTCATCTGACTAAACGACGAACGTGTCTTCGTTCGCGGTAGCTATCAGTCCCAAACCGCTGACATGTTAGTTAATATAAACGTGCGCCGCTTTTCAGTGGACGTTGACGCATCCGCGATCGCGATCGCGTACTTGTCAACTGTCAACGGAGTACGTACGGTGAGACGGAGTCGATTTGTCAACGACCAGAGTACGACCAACGTCTGACAAATGAACAGGCCGCTACCTAACCGCGCTTCTTAATGGTCTTCGCGAACGAATCCGCGAGTCGACAGTCAATTAGACGAGATAAGCGTTGAATTAACGACGCGACGGACGGTCCGGGCGCGTCCGTTCGCTGAATTTCGAACGGTACACAGAAGACAACGACGCTTCTTCGCCATTTTTGCCGTTCGTCATTCGAGAATTTCTCCGCTAATTAGCAAGCGACGGTGGTTGTTTTGAGCTCTATGACTTTATCGCGTGCTACACACACACACATGTGTCTCGTTCGCATTTCCTTTTGCATATCAAGTCGCGCAATTTAATTAGGGGAAATGACAAGGGACCTCGGCTCGGTTGGAAATTGCGGCTGCGAGCTCTGGGCGAAATAATTCGCGGACAAAATATTTGATAAGCGCCGCGCGGGAACGACAGATGAAATTATCGGCAAAAATAATGATTTGCGTGTGTGCTGGGATTCGATAACGCGACCGGTACGTACGTTTATTTGCCCGTATCTATCTATTTCGCTATTTACCTGCGCGTATCTGTGTATGTATGAATACGTATGTACACACATACGTAATCGATAGTTTATCGTGTTTATTCAATCTGTAATGCGGTGCGTGGACGTTTCTCGTTCCGGCGACTGTTTACCTTTCGACGACCGTAACAACGAAAAGAAACCGACTTCGAAAAATTCCATTTTCGTCAGGTAATTCCTTGGAATAACCAAATACGGTTCGGACGTAAGTTCGCTGAACGAAGAGACTGCGTGACTCACAGTAGAAGGGTTGAATTATCACTTACGCTTTTTTTTTAGAATAATGACTGATACTCACCTAGAACAAAAGAAATGGGTGTTAAAAAATTAATTATATATTCACAACTAAATAAATATGTTTACAGAATATGTTCGCAATATGAAATCTCTACGTTATTTCAATCTGATGAGCGACAATCTTTTATCGTTTTGCTAGTTTTAAATCTTCTGTTTCAATTAAAAATAAGCTATTATTAGAATTCAATTTTCAAAGTGTAATAAAAATGCTGTTACTGTCAGGTGATACAGATAGTTAATTTTGCATATTTATAAATAAATGACCCAGGAAACCCTTCGGGTTTTGGGAAGCAACAGTGAACAGCAATCCTTAGCAACCGGTTATAGACAAGTTTAGTGTTTCGGCGGTTCGAATGAACGAACGAACATAGAAATAACAATATAAATGTGAAAATTATTCAATGTTCAGCACAGAAATGAATATTTGTTTGTATCGACAAACGTCAAAATATTCGTACAAAATAGAGATAATAGTTGATTTATATATTATCGCATCAAATATGACTGGTGCAATAAAAGCTAATGATTATTTTTCACTCGTAACCCGACGTAATCGCAGTTTAGGTTTTCAGACTCGGACAAATATTTGGTTATTTTTGATGCTCTCGAGAATAGGAGAGAAAATTCCTTCTTTTTCGAAGATTTTTGGAACTTGAGAAAGTTCTTGAGACTACCTATTTTCAAGTTTCCTTCGATGTTCTAGAAATATTTTGGCTTCTTCCGGGTGGTAATAATTTAAAAAAATTTTCTACGCGATGAAGTCTTACAAATCGATGACACCAGATGCACGCATAGACAACATGATTCATACCGTAAAGCTCCCTAAGGTGGCCATTCAGGTGAGTACCAATACGCATGAGGGGAATCGAGAAAGCAAACGTAGTCCGCGATATACGACTTGCCGCATACGTGTTGGGATCAACTAAATAAGAATATCTGAGCGAGATTTAAGAACAAACCATAAGGCGCCAATGTCTTATAAGCGTTTGATTATTGAAATCCCGAAAATAATTCTTAAAAAGCGGAAATATTGAAGATTTCCGAAAACTAAAATAAATTAAGTCAGAAGTTGATAATAAAATAAAACAGGAAGAATTTGGAAAATCATTATAATCTAGCATATATTTCCGATTTTCGGTATTTCTGTTTCAACATTTTCTGAAAGATTTTCAAAATCTGTAAGAAATGTACGAAAAATGCCAAACTACACAGAAATCATATCTAAATTAAATTTTTGCATTTTATTGTATATTTTAATGGCCTAAAGGTTATTTTATAGAAATTTTAAAATAAAATCATATATATAATAATATCGATTGAAAAAATCAGAATTTCGGAAAAACTACAAAGCAATCTGCCAATTGGCAAAATTTTGAAAGGAACCAGCGACATAATTGTTGAATTCTTTCAAGAAGCTTGAAAAATTGATCGAATCTGGTTCAATTCTCAAATTTTCAAAGGAAATATGTATGAAACTTTTTTTCACACTTTGCGAACTCAAAGATTCGTAACTCTTTTTGAAATTCTTGAAGAATCCACGAGGAAGAAATTTGCATATATCCTTGAACTTTATAAATCTATATTCAATTTTGTTCAATATAAATCTTGAATTTTTAAGGTAAATTGGATTGACATTCTTTTTGACATTTCCCTTAAAATCCCCTAAAACAAATCATTTAATTTTTGAATGTTTGGATTTTTTTTGCGAATCTTGGAGAAATCTGTGCAAAGTAATCTGAATATGTATTTCATTTTTAGTATAAATCTAAAAATTTTGAGGGAGTTTCTGTGATTTCTATTCAATAATTTGCATTTTTTGACGATTTCCTTCCATTTCATCATATAAGAGGAATTTTGCCAGAATTCAATACAATTTTCGAGTTCCTTTTGAAAAATTGAAACATTTTGTTCTGATGTTTTAAAATTCAAAGAAATCGGTGAATTTTTTTCTTTTTTTTTTAAATTTTGGATTTTGAATTCTGCATATTTTCTTTACATATTCAATTCTCGTTTTATTTGAATTTATGGCATTGAGATAGAAAAGTTTGCCATTGCGAATCGTAGAGAACGCAAAAATGTCGGAGATATTCAATCAGGAATCTATCATAATTTTCAATTTTGAAACATTCCAGAAAAAGGTACTTTAAGTGGTCGTGAAAATGTTAGCAAATAATTTAATAGATTGATGTTTTTATTTTTGCAGAGCTGACAACCTGAATACGCTACCGACACTTAAACCTAGGACAAACTGAATACTGTTAGCGCAGAACCTTTTTATAGAAGTAAAAGTTTTAAGATCTAAATTTTTTTAAACTTTCTCCACTTTTTTATGTCCTCTTTTCGGTTTTTCTTTCTTGTAGCCTATACCATCATTTACGAATTCAGAAACTAGTACCACTTGTGATCTATAAAGTTTATCGCACTTAGAGATGTGAGAGATTCAAGATTAAAGAAAAAAGAAATTAGCTACAAAACCGTTGAATGTGTAATCGAAAAGAAATTAGTGCGAATGCGAAACGAAAATTGAGTTTTTTAGGGCATTCAACCGGAAGATAATCGAGAGTTGACAATTAGATGCAGAGTGTCGCGAATTAACATTCCGCAGCGTACGACGACGGTACACGGTGAGGACGGTGACGGTGACGGTGCCTGGCGGGCGCGAAACGATCGTAATTTGAATTTAGCATACGACGCGCGCGTATGTGCATAAAGATGCAAATAAGATGCGCGACTATCCCTCGACCGTCCGTCACCGTCGCCGCCGCGGTCGCCGCGAAATTCAAATTAGCGCGGAGGCGCGCAAAGTCGTCATAATTCGCGGTTATTAAATTGCCACGTGTTGCGAAAGTGTCCCCCGAAAAGACGGTTGCTTTTCCTCTCTACGCTCGCGCGCCATCGTCGCTGTTATTGTCGTCGTCCTCGTCGTCTCTCTTAATAAAATGCACAAGAGATGACGTGCTGCCTACAAATGAAGGCATTTATTCTAAGAAAGCAGTTTCAGACCTTTTTTAATTAATGGAATGCAACCGGTGAACGGAGTCGGTGTCTTTGCGACGCTAAACCGTCCCAGTTTTTAATAATCGTCGATTTCTCCACTCGCCTGCTCCCTGATTCGTATTGTTGCGAATATTCTCTAGATTAAAGGTTAAAGTCTAATTATTTCATACGGTTTATATTTCGTCACTTTTGAATGATACATTAAGGATCGCATTATTCCCAAAGATGAAGACATTTTTTAAAAGCTTCACTAATTGCATTGTAAATAAAATTATTATATTTATTTACTGCGGACTAATCGGGTTTATATAACAATTACAACACTAATTAAAATCAGATATGTAATCCATATAAAAAGATATTTATTGCAAAAGTAACAAATTGTTTCTTAAGAATCAAGAAGTTGACTCCTATATTTCGTCACTTGATAATAATATTACCTTAAAAGTTGAAAAGAATTTTGTCTATCATTCTGTTGTCATATTATGGCATCAACCACCACAGTCCACAGTCCTGATCACCTAGTCTTTGGAAGAAACGTAAGTAAACTTTTCAATGAGCTACGGCACACTGTGCCATGGCCCTCCATCATTCGTTGCTTTGAACGAACAGGCAATACTGGCGCCACGATACATTGAGCTTTTACGAAATGAATGATCGAACGAATGATACTGACATTGCATCGTCGTTTGAGCTATACATGTCATTCGCTCGTTTCATTATCAAATGTATTACTTTTTTCTACCAATTTAGAAAATGAAAGAATTGATTCACTTGTTCTGTCGTACACTTGTAAACAAAGAAATATTTTCACCATTACCTGCATGCCGTATTAAATATCTTTATTTTTAAGCTTCTCCAAAGATTTTAATTATTCCCAAAGTTTTGCCACATCATCAATTGAAGTTCACCAGATCATAACTTTCTTTATGCAACGAATTGGACACCTTAAAGTGTGTATGTGCCGGAAAATAGGTCTACTATTCCAGAGCTTTTTCAAAGTTACTTTTTATATCCTATTTTTCAAAGTTACTTTTTATATCCTATTATCAAAGATGCACATTAAAACAGTCACAATTGGAAAGAACCGCTCATTTATGAGGAGTCGCACACTTCGAGAGTGTCGTTCACTCTGAAGGTGCTGCTCGATCGGAATGAGCCACTCTTTTCAAATGAGTCGTTCTAGTCCAGTGAGTCGTTCGAAGGAGCCGCTCGATCTGAAGGAGCCACTGCATTCGCTCGAGTGTGCCGTTCAATGTGAACGGCACACCATCTAGAAGATGAACATTGAATTATCGTCGGGGAAATCTATAGTTTATGTGTCCTATTTGGTTAACATATTCCAGATTGGTTTTTTTTCACAGCGTTGCGGGAACGATATGAAACAAAAGAAAAAAAGAAATAGCGGCGCGAACAGTGCTCGAGCATTTCAACACCTGTCCCAAAAACGATCCGGATTAGGGATAAGTATAGGCCCCGAGGCGATTCGGTTTATTCAAATCTCGCAGCGAAAGAGGTTCGTCTCGTTTCGTTAATAAGCGGTTGAGAAAGTCGTGGTTTAGAGCGAACGGCGCGCGGAGGGCGGGATGTGGAAATATGCGACGCGGCCGCGGTCGACGATGACGACGACGACGGCGACGACGACGACGGACGACGATGAAGAAGAAGAGGAGGAAGAAGAAAAGGCCGGGATCCATTGTTGGCCGCAGCGGCACCGACCTTCGTGCCCACCGGTGGTACGTTTTCTTTGCCTCTACCTGCTCTACTCCACCATCTCGATTTATATTTCGTTGCGTCGTTCCTCTCCGCCGCCTCCTGGCCCACGAGATTATTTTTACCGTTTTACAGTTTTGACATGATGACGGGTGTTGGGCAAACGAACCCGAGAACCAGCCATTCTTCGAATTGGATTTTTGTAATTCGATTTCGGGGCCCCGGTCTTTTTATTCGCATTACGGGCCTTTTTTTTACGACGCGTCTCCGCTGATGAGCGCTGGGAGGTCGTTTTATGGGTGCGAAACTCGTCGAAAAAACACCCCCAACAAGACTCGGGGAAAAAATACCCTTGTCCCAACAACGAGTTTCAGATTCTTTCGGGGACATTTATCATCGGAAATCACCGGGAAGATTACAGTTTTGTCACATTCCATAATAAATCGGATTTGTTAATTTCGTGTTTCTCATTCGCTCGTAAATCTTTTTCGTGAAAGACTTCTTTGTGTTATAAAAGTGCCTTTGGTTTCGCCATTTAAAATAATATAATTCGTGTTCTTTCCGTTATATTTCATCTTCTGTTTGTTTCGGTATGACCCTAAGCAGTGGCGGCGATAGGCGTCGGATTATTAAAAGTACATTTTTTATGTAATTGAATTGAATTTCTACCGGAAAATAAAATCCTTCAAAAATTTAGTCTATAATATTAATTTTGAATATATTATCTTTAAAATGCACGTAATCGTAATTTTTATCCGAAAATAATTCAGATGTGACAGATGAGAGATATACAGTCTGTCCCAGAACTAATTGTCAGCGGGGTATGAATGACAAAAATGAAATTTTTCCATTACTTCATAATTGGTCATAACTAGATTATTCCTTGTAGAATTTTTTCTATGCAAAGTGTATTAATAATGGGACAAAATGTTGGCTAGATATAAAATCACCAGTACATTTGATTGAATTACAACCAAAAACAATCTGTCGGCATATAATGCTTTAATTTTTCAAAGAAAAATT
The DNA here is from genome assembly GCA_020654155.1 of Novius pumilus. Taxonomy (NCBI): domain Eukaryota; kingdom Metazoa; phylum Arthropoda; class Insecta; order Coleoptera; family Coccinellidae; genus Novius; species Novius pumilus. The sequence goes on from JAIFOV010000007.1 coordinate 634,967, forward strand.
AGAATTACGTGTAGTACTGATATAGTATTCGAGTTTAATATTGAGAGCCCCGAGTTTAAAGCAATCCAGTTTTCTACACACTCATTATCAACGGCATTTTATTTAGCTGTTTCTTTCAATAAGCTCCTTTCGTCGACGATAAGGTTTGGCGCATATTGCGGCGAGGTTTTTTGAAAGACACGTAAAAACAACGAAATCGTGAGCGTTTTACGAATGCCACAGAAAAATTGCGCGCAGTAATGATGGGTCCATACAGAAAGCTACGTTCGCGGTGTCCGCTATGCGCCTAGTAGTTAGGGATACGACACACATATCCTCCCCACCCCCGTATACGCCTATGGCCGCACCTAGTGCGCCTCAATATGCGTCCGGCCTAATATTTAATGTAGCGCCCCCGTCAATGACCGTAAAGCCTCGCCCGCATACAGGAAAATTCCATAAACATTCCAGTTGAACTTTAGTAGTAGTGTCACAGAGAAAAGGGTGAAATGAACGCATTATTATAGCGGCGCGACACGAAGGAACGTTTTCCGATAAGCCACACGTTAAGGTCGTAATGTGACCGGTGTAAACGTGTTAGAAAACGGCGTTGACAGTTTGGAAGTAATGGTGTACATCGTGCAATCGCGGATCATACGTTTTCCCGAACCGGTCTTAAAATCGACCGATGTTGAGATAGGGGCAGCTTTATTGAGTTCGCAACCGAACCGGAGTGCGTCGCGCGTTTTAACGAAGCCGACTACGACAGCGGTAAACGTTTCGTATTAAATTAATAATCTGGAAGGCATGTTCCAAATTTTTTCATACATTTTATGATATAATTTGCAGAGTCAGAATAAACAAGGAATCCAATAATATATATTAAATATATTATTTCTTTGCTGTTTATTGAATTGTTCTTTTGCTGTCCTGGTTCCTTTTAGCCGACAAAATATAATAGAATAATACCCTCATGGTAGTTTAATGTCGGGAAAACCCAAATCACCCAACAGCTTTTCATAGTTTCCAATAGACGTACAAAAACAAGCAACGGTTTTATTTTCAACTTCAAACCAAACTATTTTTTAAAACGAAAAGCTGTACTGCATGTAATGCTAGATTAGATCCATTGCCTTATCAGTACTTATCTAGTACCAAAATACAACAATTTGTTACCACCAACCCAAAAAATTGACAGATTGCGCTATATGTATCTTTTTCATAATGCTCTTTACTCCTTTTTAGAAATTTTGTCAAATTGGCCTTTCTTGCTATTGGTATTATAAGGTTAGTTGCAACAGACCAGCGAATCAAATTCCATTCGCCAGACGCTTGCGCACTACGATTTTAGGGCCCCGAGAATCCAAAAGCGCAAGCGCCTGACGATTAATAAACTAATTTGGTGGTTGGTTGAAACGAGCCTAAAAATTAATATAGTACCTTGATAAGGTCGACAAAATTATTCGAAATTAATAATTCGCATTTTGCTTGAGAATCTTTTTCCTTATTGATGTTTTGTTAATTTAAATTAAAAAATTGGCTCAAATCATTGGGTGTGCCATATTCATTTGTCGAAGCCTTATTGTTTCTCAATCGGAATCCAAGAGCTAATTTTCTCTTAAAACTTCTTCATAATGGTTTATTCGTGTTTTATGCGCATTCGTGTTTCATGCGCCTAAATGTAATATAAATAACAAAAGAATTTAATTTCAATTTTTCTTTCATGCAAATATACTGTTTGCATAATTCGTCAGGAGAACATGCGTAGAACCTACTGAAAAATTCATGACGCACCTGCCGATTTCGAAGAAGTACCCACCGGCCACAACGATAAAGTATCTTCCCGGTATTTTTAAAGTCGCAAATAACTTTTTCGAAGGATTTATGCCGCTCAAAGACCGAAACAACCGTTAGGATAATTTCCAAGAAAGCCATTCATACGATTTCTAACAACAAAGTGATCGAGGGGGTTGGTTGAAACAGGTTTCGTTCGTACTCACTCCATTCCCATTTTTACGAAAACATGTATTGAAAGTTTTTTTTTTCGCGTCTTAATGGAATTGGAAAATGACTGTGCGAAAAAAAGTTAAAGTTTAATGAAGTATGTAAACTATGAATGGCGTGTAGAAAAACCGAATTTTTACCCAATAGATTAGCGATTGTTAGTGAAACACGACGATACTTAAAAATCCATTACCGGTAATTCCTCACGACCGACGAAGAGATAATCGAACATTTATCGGCCGTTCGTCCGATCGGCGATCCTCATAATTAATTTACGAATTATTTTCATCTTTCCTATTAATAATGAAAAGCAAGCGCTAACCGACCGGAACGCCGTCTTCGGAATATATTAAATGAAAAATCGAACGGTAACGACCGAAACGGTGGCAAATTCTCCGGCGCGGAGAGCGTAATTTCTTATGCAAATTCGCGTCGAATGAAAACACTTAACGCCGACCGGCCGACCGACCTCCTGTTAATCATCGCGTAATGATAATAAAAATGAAATCCTTCGGGTAGAAATAGAAGAAGAAAAAAACGGCAACCGGTAGCCGAGGCGGAATTCCGGGGAAAATGCGCGTTCGCGGTATCGCGACGACGCAATTAAGACCCTTCTCGGAAATCCCGTAAATACATTTATAATGACGACAAAGTCCCTCGAAAATTGAACTATATATGTATATATGCTACTGGAACGGACGGTCCGCTTTTTCAGGAACACGCCAATTTCGGAAAGCCGCTCTCTCCTCGTCGGGACTTAATGGCACCGGTTCGAACTGGTCCGCTGAATAATGCACGAGATTACAAGCGCCCATACGGCACAACGTCCGTGTAAACGATTAAATACGGCGCGGCACCGCCGTAAATAATATTCGCGATGCGGTCGCGAAACGAAAAATCCACGACGAACGCCATCTTTGCTCGCTCATTTCGCATTCAAACGACGTACGAATTACGCGAAACGCTTTCTCGATATTCCGACAGATGGTACCGAACTGTTTACATGACACAGGCTGTATATTGCGTAATCAGCTCAGCAATATTATTGGACCATGTGTGATATTTTTGCCTTATTTATATGCAATATATTGTCCGTACAAAAACAATCAGTCATGGGCCCTAGTGTGTAGGATAGGGCGCATATTGCGGCACTGTTGCGTCTGTTACTGCGCGCGGTTTTCTGAAACACATGTGAAAAAGAAAACGAAAACCCGGGCTTCTTCTTTTAAATTTACGTGAGCCACAAAACACCGCACTCGCAAGTGAGGCTCAGTATGCGCCCCCGACGCAGAATAGTATAGCGGCGTGCATCGCTTTGATCCGAAGATCGTCGAATATTGACGTTATCGTCAATTTTATTCAGTTGCGGAAAACTGAGCCTATCGTTTTGATCACTCTAAATATACAGGGTGTTTCAGTTGAGCGGTTACAAACTTTCAGGTTAGGTAGAGTACACCTATATGATGGGAAATCACATAGCAATGCATGGTCGGAAATGTCTTCCGAAGGAGCTTAAAATCTTAATCATTGGGAGTGGTTAAGTAGCTCAAAACGAACCGTGTTCAGAATCTCCCCTGAACAAAGCTCGATTTTCCCCATTTAACTGCTTCCAATGATGCAGATTTTAGTCTTAAAATTCAAGTTGAAGTCTAAGCTTTCTGAAGCCGTTAATGACATGTAAAAAATAACAGTGAAAAGTAGTTGTTTGTTACTCCAAAGTCTAAAGCGCCCTCTATAGTCATTTTTTGAACTTTATGTTTCAAAATTTTTTTCAAGAAAATACTGATAAAAAGAATAATTCTACCGAAAACCGTAATCAAATCGACCAATTTTTCCGTTTTTTATGATTATTTGAAATTTTGGCCCCTAAACTTCAATGGCGCCTATCTCCTTCGGAAGACATTTCCGACCATGCATTGCTATGTGATTTCCCATCATATAGGTGTACTCTACCTAACCTGAAAGTTTGTAACCGCTTAACTGAAACACCCTGTATAAGAGCGGGCGCATATTTCAGCATAGTTGCGTGTGTTATTGTGCGCAATTTGCTGAAACAAAAAGGCGCCCGGTGCAATATGCGCCCCCCAATACCCAATATGCACTGTTTCGTTAAATTTACGTATGCCACAGAACACAAAAACAACAGTGCCTCAATATGCGTCCGGCCTAATAAACCACAAAATCCGCCGAAGCTGTATGTGAAATTTACTAAAATTTTTACCTTCCCTTTCGACTGATATAAGTTAAGCACGGATAGCTTCAGTATTTTTGAGATATTGAAAAAACACCAAAAATTTGGTTTTTTATTTTCCTATAACAAATTCATTTTTTAAATTAAATATTGAACACTCCCGAGTCGAATGGTCCTTTACAATCACAAAAAAAAATTGATATTTTTGACATCCTAACCCTGACATTTTTTTTCTTCCGGTTCTTCTCTTATACTTTGTTGAAGTTCATTTTTTCTATATCCACTGTAATGCGTTTGATTTTGGCGTCATTTTTATATGAATTCTACAAGGGAACAGTTTGTTCTTGACAGGCGAAAAAAATTTTTTTAAATTCCACTAGGCCTCAGTTTGCGTTTTATAGGGTTGCCATCGAATATAATCGGTGTTCATTTTTTAGTCTTATTTTCAATGCAAAAAATGGTTGTGAATAATCAATCGACTTCCGGTATTAATAATTTGTCTGCGTTGAGCTATATGAATTGTATTTTCAAGTGGCCTTTGGAGGGAAACTTCCGGTTTTTCAGCTATGAAAAAAGATACAACAAACTTTATTCCCTTATATTTCATATAAAAATGGCAGCAACACGAAAATATTACAATGGATTCAGGGATATTGAAATTCAAAAAATTATTCGGGAAAAACCGGAAGAAAAAGATAATTTTTGAAAAAAATTCTCAAAATGGTGAAAATGTATATTTTTTTTCTGATTGAGATAGCGTATTTACTTTTTGCCAACGCTTTTTGTCACAAAAAACCACATTTCCTGAAAAGTTTAAATTTTTATGTGATTTTTCGAAAACGACTCGATTTATATCGTAAAGAATTCGATTTGTGAACCGCAAACATTTAACTTTTTTTTTTTTTTTTTCAAATTATTGGGAAACGAGACCAAACTGACCTTTCAAAATCCAGGTTATGGCTCAGTAAACTTTACTCGACGAATTTCTTGGTGTATTAGGCCGGCGCATGTTTTGACAGTGGCGTGTTACTACCGTTTTTCTGTGACATATGTGAATTTCATAATTCAATGAAACAGCGCATATTGGGTCCTAATTCACTCGTGTGCGTTTTCCTCCCAGGAAATTGCCCGCAGTAACACACGGAACTGTGCCGCAATATGCGCTCGGTCTTAAAGATTTCAATAAATCTTCGATTTTGATCGAAATAATAAAGGTCATAATTGTTGAATGAACTTTATATTTAAATGAATAATAAAATAAATTCTATAATTCGAGGCCAATTTTTGATAATGATTACCTAAAATAAAGTACAACTCTAATGAGATTGAGGATATTGGTAGTGTGAAAAGTGTTGAAAAGGTCATGCGCATATTGGAACACATTGTGTTGCTGCACAAGATTTTTCTGTGGCATACGTAAAACAAATGGAACAACGCATATTGGGACGCAACTCAGAAAACTGCACGCACTAACAAACGCAGATTTGGCGCGATATGCGTGTTGGGTAAAATCATCTTATGGTAACCTATACTTAATTTACATCAATCGAAATGAGAAGAGAATATCTACAACTTTTTAATATGAATTTCTTCAATAGAAGTTATAACTTTTTGGAAATAATCAAAAATAAATTTTTTTCAACTGTGAGCGCATTTTCCTCAGGATTTCAAACTAAATTGCGCTTTCCAATTCCAGACTATAACTTCTACCTTTTGCTTGAAATATTTTATTTGTTTAACCACATAAACCTCATTCTAACACCACAAGAAAAAAAAATTAAATATTGTAACATCGTGGACTGATCCAAACCATTTTTATGAGGACTACGTGAATGCAAAAACATAATATGTAAATGTAACTTCCAGTTTTAAATAATTTCTGAAACATGTTCATTCTTTTACATGAGTTACAATTCGGAATATAGTAGAGTCTACGAAAGTGAAGTAAATTAATAAAAAATGTAGCTAATTGAAAGCAAATTCCGGCAAAATTTAATGCATAAAATATTGGAAATTATTCTTTTTCCCGTCGGCATATTTTCCGCATTCCAGATCTCCCTTGTAGCTCTCGTGGCAAAGAGTCCTTCAATTATAATGAGTATTGTAACATGGCCGGGAAGAGTTTCGAAACCGATGAAAGAAAATAATGAACCACAGTATCGTGAGAAGAACCAACCGCAGCTTCACTTAAAACTTTGTTTGAACAACGCGGGGGTAAAAAAAACAATTTCACCCTCTCAAAAGTGAGCCAGACGCTTTCTGCTGCTTTCACGATATTTCGACGATTCTCTCACGCTAATCGATGAATCAATTATCGGAATTTATTACTATCCGTCGGGAGTGGAATAAATCGACGAAAATAATAGCGGACGAGATCAAACGCGAGCTAAAATCAACTATGCGGACTCGTAAATCACTTTCTAATGTGCGTGAGAAATCCGAAAAAGAAATTTTCGACGGGGGCGCCGAAAAGTTCCACAGCGGCGGATTTAAAAAAGCAGACGCGAAAATCCTTCCACTTCATTCTGTTACATAATGCCCGCGTTGAAGCGGGAGTAAAAATATTTTTACGACTATTAAGATTCATAAATTGTATCTATTCATATTACGACGAGATAAAAAAAAAGGCAGTCCCACGTAACGGCCTGTCTGTCCACACAAAAGAGTTTCGTAAAACGTCGGAAACCGTTCGCGGTTATCGTAAATATTCGAATTTAAAGAGGCGTTGTAAATCCCATTTCGGGACCGATTCGATCCGAGAAATTTACATTTAAACGGCGCCCGTTAAATTTACATCTTCGTCGGTCGCGCGGGCGAATTCCGAACCACCACACGTCGTCGTCGTCGGTGGATTTCGTCAGGTGTTTACATTGTCCGGAAAGAATGGGGCGGCCGACGACACCCCCGCGCCCCGTTTACCGACGAGGATGTCGCCCCATTTGGCTCCGAGATGGACCGCCGAGATTTCTCACGGCATTTTACGCAATCTCTCTCCTCACTTGCTTCTATCGATGGATTTTCGCACAATGATCACGAATAAGCGCCCCTATTGTACGATTCATCCGCCCCGAATATCATCAATTGAATTGTTGGTTCGCGATGTGTTTTTGAATACATCCTCAGTCGGAACCGAAGATGTTTTGTCAGGAAATGACCGAAAATAATTGGTGAATACTTTTTTTCTTTATTGTATTTAACGGAAAAACAATACAAGCTTTCAATTATTAATTGTTTCTTATTTTTACATTTTTTATTTTTCTTGCATGTACTTTTTAAACCTAAATTTTATGTTAAAAAAAGTTCATTATTATTGATATTGAAATTTTTTCATTTCTAACTTCGAATTTTTGAAATTATTTCGAAATATTTTCCGACTATTTAGAGTCAATTTTTTTAAAGTTTTTTTCACATACTATGAAACAAATTCGTCAGCGCAGTTTGACTGGTTTCAATTATCTACCCAATTGGACGAGATACAAAAAACGTAAAAATGGTATTTGTTCATGAAAAATTATTGAAATTTCGTAACAATGAAGAAACAACAAAGCTCAAGGGCCAACTTCTATTTTCATTCAAATCCGGTAATTAGAGGAAGAATGGTACTCACATACTGAGTTTTACAATATCCAATTTTTGCACACGTATTAAATACGGCATAAAGTATCTTGTTCCAAGAGTTCAATCGATTCTGAAAAAAATTATTGAACTTTTTCAATTGCCAAAACAAAAAACTATTTTTTTTTTTTTTAAGTTGATGTAGATTTTACGAAATGCACAAAATCTCGCGGATATGAAAATTGAACTATCCTTATGATAAATAAGGTTCCATAACTCATATCGGTGGAAGGTTCAGTTTGCAAAAAAAAAATGAAGAAAAATGTTCCCGATCTTCTCGAAGGTTCTCGAACGCCCACAATCGTTTTGTACCAATCGACTTTCCAATAAAACACAGCACACAACAGTATATCAACGCTGAGACAACATTAATTTAAGATATAAGTGGAAACCGATTTCATCATTTAATTTTCGCTAGTTTCCTATAATTAAACTAGTCAAACAAAGAATCAAGTTTACGAGGTAAGCTCCCTTGTGTGTTCCATAATATTTTATTTGATTCTGTGAATAGTGCACTATGTGACATCTTCCCTTTTTTGTTATTTTCTGTCAAATGTCTAGGGTGCCCTAAGGTCTTGTCAGGCGGTATATATAAACGGCGACATGTTTCCGGATAATAACTCTTGCTATATTAAGAAAGTTCGTTTTTTCCGATATTGGAATACTAATTAAAATGAACCCAACAATTCTAGTTTATTTCAAACTGATAAATATTATTTGTTATGTAAGTAGCTTACTCAATCTACACATGAAAGTCACGTTGTACGGAGATAAAAGGGTGACATTAAAATAGACCGGCCAGCGGGATTTTTAATTTATGATAACGATGAACTTTTTTCGAAGCTGTAAAAAATCGAAGACTGGAATAGTTGAACGAATCGTGATTTTCCTTTTATAGTTGACGCGGTAATGGAGCGTCGCCTAATAGACAGAATAATAATAATTATACTCGAAAACGTAGCGATAATCGGGAGCGGTCCGCGTTGATTAGTCAGATTGACCCGCTGATGAGTTATGCCGTTGTCGGCCGGATGTTTTCGACCCGTCTAGTAGTGCGCGGCCCCGCGTTGCCGCTTCGCCCACAATATACATCGGCCGCGGGCCGCGAAGGAAACTAGAAATTGCGCATCTCCCGCGAACGTATCCGAACCGGCCGATTCCGAAGATCGCGCGGCAACGCAGCCTTCCGCCGACCGGGGAAAGGGACCCGACCACGTGGTCGCGCTTCGCAGCGGCCCAGCCAAAGTTTGGGCGACGTCGCGGGCGCGGACCGCGCGCTACGCGGCCGGTCCGACGTTCGCGCCGCTGAATAATAAACAACGGCCGTTTTAATCCGCGTCGTCGTCGTCGTCGACGAGAGGCGAACAACAAAACACGGGTCCGAGTTAAAACAAAGACGACGGGCCCGAACGGGGACGGTGCCGCCGCCGCGCCGCGCTCTAGCTGGCTGCTGGAACTGGTTGTATGAATTCATTTCGGCAGAAAGGGCCGGAATCTCGTCCGCCGCATGCGAAATCGATCCGTTCGCTTCGAATTTCCAAATTACGAACTTTCCGCCAGGCCGAATACCGTACAGCGGCCAATTTAATAATACGAGTGTTTGCACATTTGCAGTTCTTCGATGCTTATGAAAAAAAAATTTATGCTGGTGGTTTTATTTCTACATTACAATAAAAGTACAGCAAATGTCCACTACGTGTGCTATTTTCTTCGCATCGTGGTTAAGAAAATTAGAGATATATTAACGCGGATAAATACAATCCAAAGTCTAAATTAGCAGAGGTATGTGGAGCTTGCAGAAATAAGTTAGAGTACCAGCGGACGGGAATACAACAGATTTGTGGCTAATACTTTTTCAGGAAGACAAAAAGTGTGACATGTTTTTGATTCGATTTAAAAACAGGAGTTGGCCGTCGATTTATGCAATCGAACGGATTCTATATTTAACATCGTATATCGTACAGAATATAAGAGGTGGCTTCTTATATCGCACATCCTCTTTCACATACCAACAGGCAACAGTTATGGAATTGGACGAATTATGTCTATTTTGTAGAAAACGAAAATGGACCACAAGTTCATTAGATCCAGACAGAATCGTAGAACGACAGTTTGGTAAAAGTTCGCATAACTTTGAAACGTCAACATGTCTGGCTTGCGTTTCAAAATCATAAGGCCGAGCGCGTAGGTGACTTTTGTCCACGTGACAGTCTGTTGACTACCGTGCGGTCCACAGTTTCAGATACGCGCACGTTATGACGTGACAAAGCAGTAATGGTTCAAAAGTGACATTAGTTCAAATGGTACTGAAAGCTAAGTCATACACTAAGCAAGTCCGATCATCAAATGCTCCTTATTCGAAATTTCAATTCTCTTCAAGTTGTGAAATTATTTTTATTACTGGTAACGATAAGCAGATAATCTTGACTGACCCCGAACTCGAATGTCAAAAAGGAACTGATGCCAGAAATCCATCGGACTAGGCTGATATTTTGACACCTCATTCCCGGCGGTACTAAGAATGCACCTTTTGGTCAAAAATGGTATTTTTTTATGCTCTGCTCAAATATATAGTCTTAGTGTACTTGGATGTAACAAAGTTAAAGTAATGTTTGCATCAATCAACCACCCAGGATGACTGATTGAGATTTGAAAGTTAAAATGGAAGAAAAATTGAATGACGTGACTGAGAAACGTTCTTCAGCGAAAAGATGTACCAAAAGAGATAGGCAGTTGTAGTTCGCAAACACATCCATCATTTTAGATTGATCTCTAGGTCTACAGTGATCGGGCCGCTCCAAAGAATGGCGGAAGACAAGGACCGTAGAACAACTTCCAGCCACTTTCGGCCAAAGGCCGAACTCTTGTCTCGAGCGAGTTGTGTATGACAGTAGGCAAAAAAAAACTGAAAAGTGCACGTCCGAGTATCATTAGTCACGTGAGTCAATGAATTACCTACAGCGGAAACATTAACGGACGAAGAATTTTAAAAGCTGTTTCAAAGTAATGAATGGTTTAAATTTAAACGACGAACTACCAAATCCAATGAAATCGATCAACGTAACAAGGGAAGTTGTAAACTCTTTACGATCTTCTACAGAACGATGCAAATGGTAAAGAAGATAACATTTTATTCTTTCTACCATTTGGATGTTGCTACGTCGACATTGAGACAGATTTTGACAAATTTATAAATGCGACACACCTTATTTGAGTACATAATTCACAATAAAGAAAAAAAATGTTTGTTATTTTTCTGTTGTCGCTTGTTCGAACGTAAACGTGGTGATTAACATTAATCATCGAAGGTATATTTACTGGGCGTAATCGTTCGGTATGACCAGACAGTTCGATGATGATCGTGGCGAATGACACTTAACAATAGTCGACTGAGTTTCTGGCTTCGATCGTGTTGCTTGCTGCTGCTATCTACATAATATCTGGATGGATATTATTGCGCTACGGTCAGGTACGAAACCCGTAATGCCGGATAATGCCGGTATCGTATCCGAAGGACGCCGGGGGTAATTCTTAAATCGCGATACGAAGCGGCGGCGCGCCGCCGGTTTATTGCCGTCCCCGGGATTCATGCACCAGAACGCGGAACGTATTTACTGCACTTGGACGTGTTAATTTGTCGATGCGGACATCCAATATGTAAACAAATCTGGACGAGTTAAAAGTTGCCGGCATTCGCGTTATCGCGCTCCTATTTACATTGGACGGGCCGGGGTCGCGACCCGAAAACATTTTCGCGGAAACGTTTTCGGTTTTATCGGCGACGGACGATCGAATTCCGCGACGAGCGAGACGCCATTGTGTCGCGCAAATTGCAAAACGATGAAATTACTACGTGACAAGAAGGGTTCATTTAAAATGGTGCGTAAATATTGCGCAACAAGCGTAAATATTACGCAACAATTATTTTTTCAGATTTATAAAACATGTAACGCGAATGTAAAAAGGCAATTTCAAGAGAATGAAGGATTGCAAGTCAGTCGCATTTTTAGATTGAGAAGTCCTGAAATACCGGAATCTTGCTCTTCATCATATTCAGCGAGTAACCATACATGCATGCGCAGCTGTCGTTGAAGAGGGTTTTAGGTGTCATCTCTAATATAACTAACATTATTAAGCGATCAATCGCTCATTATAACAAAAAAGAGATATTCACGGCGTGGTCATATTATTCTCTATTCAAGTCAAAGATAATTAATAATTATAACTATAAATGATATAGAAATCAGAAAACAACCAAATGAAAAATGTATACTTCAAATACAAATTCTTCTTGCCAAGGAACTGAAACCTCGGCGCCAAGAAACGTGCAGAGCTTTTCCTTAACCAAATATGCGCGAACAGAAGAATTTTAATAAACTAGAAAAACGCAAAATTTAGCGAAAATCGAGATGTATTATCTACAAATAACCGAATAAAAAATTGTAATAGAAACTGTACCTGATAATTTTGTATTTTGTTTGATTTAATTTTTTATATTAAATGTGAAAACTTAAAGGTCAACCTTCAATGAGCTCCCGAATAATTTTCCATCAAAAAAAATTGAAAGACTCTTACCAAGTGAAAAGATTCAAGGCTCATTCGTTGAACGAAAAAATTTAAAAATACATAAATGAAATAACAAAATTTTTAAGACTTTGTACATTTCACTTCATGTTGGGGCACAGATCGATGTTGCACAACATAGAAATTTTTCGGATTCGAGATCAACTTTTGCATGTATAACCGAAAAACTGTTTTCTACATTTTGATGCGGATCATTTTTGCGACTTGTAACGATACAATGTTGGAGTCTTTGGATAAATCGTAACAATTTATTGGGACGGTCAGATCGTTACGATTTATCGTAACTTCGAAACCATTTTCTATTGTGTATTAAATCTCTTATCGGTTTAATAGTTTTGTACGATAAATTACCATTCCGCGTTCAAACATGTTGAAACACATGCGCGGCATGAGGATTAATATGAATATATCAATCGATCAATATAGAAAATGCCTTTTTCGTTTGAACCATTGGCGAAAGGGCCAGAAACCACGGCTCTTCGATTGTCGGTCGCTTAAAGGACCGGTTGGCCGAGACTACGACCGCGACACGTTGAAAATCGAGAGTCCCACAGAAACGAATCTCGGGACCGGTTTCGAGACCGTCGATTATTTACCCGGAGGTTGTTAGCTGCTCGTGATTATGGTTGTTTTTACACATTTATGTGGTTTGCTTGTTGAATTTTATGGGACCGGCGCGCATTAATATCCGCCAATTACCGCGGATACGCGCGGCCCGTTCGTACTTTTTCCACGACGATAGACGACGCGACATTACGATCGTCGAATTATGCGTATTATTATAACAATACCGACAGTCGTGTCAGGTTGTCGGATTGACAGGTGGATCAGGGCGCACCCCTGTGGACTCCCGCAGTTATCATAACCATATCTCTCGCGTCCCCTTCACTAACGGAACATCCCTCTCTCGAATATCATAACTGTTATTGTTGTATAAGTGTACACATTCGGCTGCGGATAATGTGCCAATTTGACGGCTTAAACGGCCGTATTATTGTTGCTCGATACGAAGGGTGGCGCCGCCCTATTCAATTTTTTTCTTGTCGACCTTTATGGTTATTAATGAGGTTGTTTTTTTTTTCTATCGAAGAAACTAACGACCGGAAGAGATTTTTTCGGGGCAATAAACGTGGCACGCGGTCTATTGGCGGCGCTAAGTTTAGTCGTTTTTGTTGATAGAAGGGTTTCCGGTGCGGTACAAATAGGTGGGAGATTTGAAAAAAATTACGAACGAAGGGCAAAGGTGTCCGGATTTACGAGCGTGCGTCCGCGCGCACATGTCGCTCGTATATTTCTGTCCGCGCGATTTGTCGCTACGCATCGGCTCGCAATCTAAATCAACTAATTAGCGATTAGGCGATTTCGGTCGACGAATAATTACGACATAATTCAGTCGGTACATACGGTATTCGTTATGTTGTCCGAAACGTCGACTATAAATCGCTCCGACATTTTGTACGAGTGTGTTGTTGTCCGTCGGTCCGTGTGCGCGCGGTGTGTGTGTAGAGCTGGTTAACAGTTACAAAGGTAGTTTACGGTAATTACAGTCGTTAAAGTGTATGTTTATAATTCATTAACGTTGAATGGTGGAGACGCCCCCTGGCGGACGCGACTCGTAATTTTCGGAATAAATCGGAATTACATTTATATGTGCGTCGCGTCCCCGTCGTCCTCGAAATTCGTAATCGAGTTTCGTTCGGGAACAATTACGATCGCGGTTTCTTGCGGAGGAGACCACACACAAAGGCGCGGGCGTTCGAAGGTGCGAACCGGCTGTTTATTCAGATGCTCGCGCTACTGCACGACTCGACGAGCGACGTGAAAAAAAAATCTTCTTTTTCGAACCGTAAATAAATCAAAACTAAAGCAGCGTCGACTTAAAGAAGATGAATTCACTGAAATCGGCAACCGGTCACTAGCGGGGTTCCCCAAGGATCAGTTCTTGGCTTTTTGGTATATCTGGTGTACTCTTCTGACGTGCCGGAGTAGATGGGGTCCACATGTTCTCTGTATGCTGATAACTTTACGCAAACTTTTTCAATTGGGGGCTTGCTTCAAAAGTATTCAGACAGTCTCTCGGTGGTGCGATAAGCGACTCCTATCCCTGAATAAAGAGAAGACGGCCCAGTTTAGGGGATGTATGAAACATTTAAAGGTAGATAAAGAAAAGAAAAAGAAACTAGTGACAGGAAATCCTGAAACTTCAAGAATCGGAATATGGCGAAATACAAACAGCTCATTAAGGAAGATGATGTGAGATGTCCAAACCAATGGATGGAAGAAGAGTATGAAGAGATCGAAGCCCTAAGTAAGAAACACAACCCTTTTCGAATGCATAATATGATTGAATCGTTCACAGCGGAAGAATTCGAGCAAATATTAGCAAAAATTATTACATAATCAACGTGATTAACAAAGATAAAGAAAAAACATGGAACGTTCATCTGACGAAACTCTTCTCTGAAGTAAGATCTAAGGATCATATTAATAATGAAAATTCCGAAGAATGTAATGTTGTAAAGCTCATGACAAATAAAAGAGCCACTGGACCAGTTTAACTTCTTGGAGATGTAATCCGACTCCTTGGTGATCATAATATCAAGACTCTCACTCATTTGGTAAACCTAATCTGCCAGTTTGGAGATATTCCAGTGGAGTGGCTTATATCAAGTTTTGTGATAAAATCGAAGAATCAATAACCAGAAGAATGTGTAGACTATCATACAGTAAGCCTTACGTGTCGGTTGTTGAAGACGTTATTCATCAACGTAGCCAATCTGAAGCTAATTCATATGACACACAATTTGGAACGCGAAAAGTTCTCAAATCTGTGTATATAAATAAAGACTAATTTATGTTTCATTGATTACGAAAAAAGTATTTGTCTAAAAGAAGACAATGCAAATATTGGCACCTACAGGGATTGATAAGAATAGCCTTGGCATCATTCGCAATTTATGATGGAACCAAAGGGATGAAATTATTTGGGACTCCTTTCAAGTCCAGCCCGGGGTACCACAAGGATGTATATTGTCTCCCTTGTTATTTAATTTTCATGCGTAGTTACATACGTTGTTAAGGTGAATGACAAACTAGTCGACAATAATCTGTACACTGATGACGCTGCAATCCTAGCTGTTAATCTTGAACATCTGTGACTTCTAATTGAAGCGAAGCGGAGAGAGCATATAACCTAAACATCATCATTAAGAAAACTAAAAGATAGATTGTAAACCACAATATAATTGAATCAAGATTGGTATAGCAAATAAGAGTAGAAAAACTCAAAATTTAGTTATTTATTTAATCAATAATGATAATGCCAGAAGGACAAACATACAACAGGCTAATTAAGTCAAATCACATATTATGTAGAAAGCAAAGAATGAAAAACCGAGGACAATATGAGAACGATACATTCAAATAGTAAATTATTTCAACATAAGAA
Organism: Novius pumilus; assembly: GCA_020654155.1. Taxonomy (NCBI): domain Eukaryota; kingdom Metazoa; phylum Arthropoda; class Insecta; order Coleoptera; family Coccinellidae; genus Novius; species Novius pumilus. The sequence goes on from JAIFOV010000007.1 coordinate 650,788, forward strand.
ATAACAGAAAATTATCTTGTCTACATTTGAAGGTACTTATCGAAGGAGCAGAAACAATATTTATATCAAGATTGTTTTGAAGAGTCAAAAAGTTTTGTTTCGATTTACTGGAAATGGTCTCGCTGGTGAGTTTGGATTGGTAACCTCAGAAGCGTTCATCCTGATTTCAGTAAAAATTACGTGAAGATTACAAAAATATATTGACCATGGTTATCAGATCTCTACGTATACGGCGAAATTCGAGAGAAGTTAGGTGATCTAAAGGTTATCTTTCTTCATAACCAGGTCTTCTCGGACCTCTCGGGCATGCTGGTTCGGTATACTCGAGGTCTCACATAACTTGTGTGTATAGTCTACTCACTGAAACGAATATAATTTCGTGCTAGCACGCTTAAAAATCGAGGTAATATGATCAGACTGTCGACGATCATCCCGAGATCATTGTACGAAAATACCGATAGCTGTGATTGATCGTCAAAAAGGTATGGCATGAGAGGGTTGTTCTTACCCAATCTCAGCTCTACACACTTTTCGGTACTCAAGGGATGTACTCATTGAGAAAAACGAGTAAAAATAAAATACAAGTCTTCCTGAAGAGTTGACTGGTTTGTGAGGAGATTGTCATACATTTTTGTGTCATCAGCGTAAGAAGATATCTTCCTGAAGATCTAGTGGGGAATGTTGCTGGTGTATACGCTGAACAACAATGGTCCAAGAACAGAACCCTGTGGAACTCCGCATCGACTGTTGTTTGACTGAATCCCTAGTGAGTACCCCTTTGCCGTAAAGATGTGATGAGACGGCGACATTTGATTTGTGACAAAAACTGAACTTTCTTCACCAACGAAAATTTAGATTTAGACGTTAAAGTAAAAACTCGCTGCGGAACAGCTATGAATCCTTCCAATAATATAAGAAATTTATTATGTGATCAAACTCTCTGAAAGTATCAGGCAGCACATGGCCAGTGCTATATATATCGCACCCTATTTAATGGCGTCGAAGCAGCCACACTCAACAAAAGACAAATAGACCCGACCAAGAGCAATTGAGACGGATGTGGCTCTATCGACGAATCATGAAAATTGCTTGCCCTACTCAATAATCAAACGCGAGTGTCGTAGAAATGACTGAACAATTAACTGATTGAAGGGAGGAAAAGTTGAATATTTTGGATACGTCCTAATTTCCATATTGAAGGAAAACGTCGGCTTGGAAGACGATGAAAAAGATGTATACAGAATATTCAGAACAGGATAGAAGACCTAATCCATTATACTAGAAATAGAGTATTGTGATCGCCTACGCTCTCATAAAGAAGATTCGATTTTACTTTAAATGGTTTACACTGTAACTTGCGGCATTCCTGTCAGTTTTATGGTTACGACTGAAAATTAACTGTCCCAGTTTCTAAACTTCCCATAATATGTTGTTTGATTGATTTAAAAAAAACAGGGTTTTCAATTTTACTTTTTGATGTCATCTTATTTCAGTAAGTAAACAAGCACAGGGCGAATTGTTTAGAAAAAATGTAGATAATTCAGCTTTTCCTTACTATCGAAGGAAATTCTTCCAATTTTCGCGCGTAAACCGAGCGAACGAGATCCGATCATCCACGCTCAATGACATATTACAGGTTGCGGTCGATTGCAACAACCGCCGTGCCGAGAAAACCACCATAATCGGACGCGGGACGGGCTAGTTCAAGAAAAAGAAAAGAAAAAGGAAACAAAACAAGAAAAGTACGAACGCGGTACGTTTTTTCATCTCGTCTCGGAGAACAACGATCGCCGCTTTCGAACGTTGTGTTTCACAAGCGGAGACGGGCCACGCGCAAAACAAATAGCAATATTAATAAAACCGACGCCGCTACGAACAAATTACGATCCGTTGGCATTTCCAGGTCCGCGCGGCGCATACGTCCGTCATTTGACGGCCGGACACGTCCGCGTTTCTTCCTGCTTCCACGGTCCACTGCGCGACTATTGTCCTTCTCGTAGGTGCGCGTTCGGAATCTTAATGTATCGGAGATGCGACTTACAGATTGATCATGGCCTAACAAGACGTGAACAATGGGAAAATGTTTACCGTTTAACATTCTATTGCGCCTGTTTTATTCCGTATCGCCTAAAAAAACGATATAAATTATAACTTCGATACTCCCCTATTATTACAATTTAATTAGGCCACGTCGTCTTTAGTGTATAATGGAGAATTTATGTTATGATTATGTATATACAACTCATCAACAATGTATATTTCAAAAGATGACAGGAATTTCGAAAAATTATCGACGTCCCATCAAAACGCCTTCTATAATGGAATAATAGAAGATATTGGCCCCAACATTTCGACCTTTGTCTTGGACTTTTGCTCGCTGAACCACAAGGCAACAATTCAAACGAAAAACGGTAACACATTTTTCTTGTCGGCCGTCCCGAGCAACGAACGAGCAGCGTCCGGTTCGGTTCCATTGGAGGTGCGTAACCGGCAATTACGGACGGTAAAGGTGGCGATTAACGGAAGGCCACCGAAAACGATCAGGAAAAAAGTCTCTCCCCGATTCCCGGATTAGGTCTAATAAATACGTCCGAGGATTTATCGCGTCAATTAAGGTCCATTCGTCCCACGGTATCGAATCGAACTGTCGATGAGTTAAGTGGTAAGGCAGGTTTAACGAGATAAGTTCGCTCGTTCTGCGTCCGATCGTAAATAACGCGTATAGGAAACGAATTTTCGCGGCGCTCATGTACTACGCACGGTTTTCATGAATATGGAAGTGCAAGCTCATGTGCGTCATGTGTCATGGAGAAGCTGACGCGACGGTCTGATTAAGTTCGCTGCAACATCTGCGTGAGCAAATAAACACGAGTGGATTTATAATTTTATCTGTCGGTTTGTTACCCCTACGAACTATCGAGGCTTCAAAACCTGTCATAATAAGGTATACAACCCGTAAAACATATTAATAGCGATTCAACATCACCTTCAACTCAGAAACTTTCTGACAGTTCGTTTCTTTATAAGAATTAAAATTTTAAAATGATAACTTCTTTATTACTAATTGCAAATTCTTGATGTGCGTTCAACTGCAATCTGGGTGTCGCTTAAAAATATTATAAGTAAATATCTAAATTCCCCAATTGGGATTATGAGGCCAATAGTGGGTCTTTTGACATGAAACACGCAGACTGTCTGCAGAATGCATCGAAGATGTCGAGACCTCTGACGAAGCTAGCCTCTCGAGCCAGCGAAACGTCAGAAAGTGATTCCAAAAAACGACGGCCAATACACCCGAAGAAACAGTATTCTACATTGAACGACGGCCGCGAAAGCTTAAACCAATTCATCAGAACTTTGTAGGTTAGTTATAATATAATTTGCGCATTTTGCGTGTAACTTCGTCGCAAAGAAAAATTTTGGTCATTTTGAAGTTTTTGTCCTTCGGAAAAACCATCAATTGAACAGGTTCTGCCGGAGAAAATGGGTCATTTTGTATGAAATTTCACGTAGACCACTGCAGATTTTTATAAGCTTCACAAAATTTATTCAAATCCTCCCAAAATTCCAAAAGTTTTCAAAAAGAAATTATAGGAATTATAAGCAGTATCGAGATTTTTTGATAACTTTAATAATCAACAGAATGATATATTTTTGAATTAACTTGAGGATTTCAAAGATTTTTTTGCGAATTTCGGAATTTTTCACATAAATCCGAAAATATTCTCGGATTTTCAGAATATTTATAAAAAAATTCCCTTTAAAATGCATGCCTATTTAAGGAAATCGTAGACACAATTCCCGAAGAAGGTGATCGAAAATTTTATTATGAGAAAATGAAGAGGAATTCTCAAGAATACGCAAAATATGATCATAAATTTTCCTTGTATGAATTCTTGATATTCTTATTGAGTTGCTCGAATAAATCGAAATTTCCGAAATATTAATTGTTCAAATATTTCAATGTTAAACCTACGACTTTCTTGGGAACTTTAAAAACACGTAAAAATTTTCTAGAAATAACCGAACACGCGAAATTGCTTTGAAGCGTTTAACGATATCGGAAATAACATCATTTAAATACCCAAAAAAATAACAAATGTAACACGATTCCGAAATAAATTTTCCATAATCAGTGGCATTGATAGCTCAACAGGCATAGTACTGACCTACTACCCAGAAAAACCAGGTTCAAATCCCAGTAAATTCCAACTGAATTTGAATATGCCATCGTGCGCCGGAAGGCACGTAAAGACGTTGGTTTCGGCTGTATATTAAATACATATAGTCGTTAGGTCATGCCAGAGCCACTTGTGCGACCTGAAAACTCTGGTACTAGACCCAGGTCTAGTGGATTACACGATCTTACTTACTTTTACTTTTATCATGAGACAATCGAAGAAATTTTCAAAAAATCACAAAGTTATACATTGTCCTGAAAACGACATTTTTGGAGATTTTAAGGTATATTTAATCATATTCTGGGCATCTTTAATATAAGCAAATTAACACACGAAAAATTTTCTTCGATTCGTAAACTGTGATATATATGCCTGATTATAAAATTTCTTCTGAAATGTATGAATTTTCACAATAAACTCAAGATTTAGGTCGATGACGTTTATATTTAATATGTGTGAAAAATTAAACGAATGATTGAACATTTAAGTATTCGCCCAAGTCCTCAAATGAATATGAACTCCTCAAAATGTTCCCCCCCCCGGAATTTCGGAAATCTAACAACAAATTCCCAAAAGTTTCCAACGTTTTCGGAAAAATTAATTAACTTTGAATTCTTTACAAACGTGGAACAGTTGTTGAATTTTTGCTCAATTTTTCGAAGAAAATATTATGTTCCGTTAATTTTCATTACAATTATTTAAAACTTTTAAATCGTCAAAATTAACGCGAAATTCTTTTGAAAATTCAATTTTGCGAAAAAAATTCTGGATTTTGCGAAAATTTCCCGAATGTTTGCAAGAAATCAGAAAAAAGTATTGATTTTTCGAAGAAACGTCTTGAATTATCCGTGTGATTCACGAAAAATTTTCATGTCTTTCTCAGAAATTTGAAATGTCATGAATTGCCTCAAGATTTTCAGATTTCAAAGTTTTCTATTTTGAAAAATTTCGAAAGTTTTTCAATTCTCCAACAACAAATTCAATATCCAATTTTCCCAAGAAACACAAAAGTATTTTCTTGTGATTATTCGGGATACGAAATTTCGTATCTTAAAGATTTCTTGAATATTTGAGAAAGATTTGGAAGTATTTGTGGAATTATCACGAAAATTTTCAGAAATTCTATGAATTGCAAGAAATTGTTTGCCACTCTTTGAGAATATTCTTGGATATTTCGGAAAACTAAGAAATACGTACCCAAAAATCTGTTTTCTTGGAATCAGATGAGTCGAAGTTCGGCTCTTCTTTTGTATTACGGTGAATGGTCTCGCACCGTTTGTGGGCGAGTAATAATTTGCAGGTACGGCAGCTTTCCCGTGGGTAGGGTTTCGGGAGTTTCCGCGATCGATCGACTGGTCGAATTTCTCGAACGATCACGAAGGGGGTTTGAGAGATATCGACGAAAGTTTATTTTTTTTTTTCAATGAATTTTTGGCGACCTCAGTCGAGTGTACTTTCTTTTCAATACTCTTTTGAACGGCAAGGGTGCTCTTCTCACTATTTATTGTTACAACACAACCTTAAATGGAAAGCCAAATAGAATATGTTAATGTATGTAATGGCAATTTGGGGAGTAACCAAAAGGATAGAATTCGATCACCGATTACGGTTAAACAGCCCAACCACTCGCAACTGCCCCACCATGAAGTATGTAAATCATCTATTATCTATGCTAATTGTGCATACGGTAAGCCCTGGCAGCTTAGTAAAAAAAAATGCTATAAATCATGCGTTTAAATGATTAACGACGATCCGGTTAATTTATTGTATCTTCGTAAACGACAAGCTTGTCTCGGTAATCCATATTATCGGGCAAGAAGGCGCAGGAATTTTCGCGAATACCGACGACACGGAAATTCCGGGCGCGTCGGAAGAGCGCCTCCTTTGTGGCCAACGTTTCGAAGGTGCATTACGCAAGTGAATCGCATAGAGAGCAAAGGAAGGGGGTTGGGCGAGGGACGCGAATTTCAAAGGGTTCGGTTCGACGGCGGAGGAGAATTATACATCCGTATCCATTGTTTTCTAATGGCCTGCTCGATGACGCGGACTTAACGCCTATCCTTTTAGCGGTTCAAAAGAAGGCGAACTACGACGACGGCGGGGATGCATAAATTGCGGCGAGGCGTACATACACACACACATCGCGCGTACTAGTGTGTCGCATCTTGTACTCGCATTAAGCGAATGCGTTTTTTTCGTCGACGACTTTTTTGTTTGCCGCGCGAGAAAGCGATCGATCCGCCCCCTACGGATGAGGTAGCGGAGCAACCCTTTGGTCGAACCCCCTTTTCGTTCGCGCTTCTTGTTCGAACAGGAATTTTTTGATAACGCCGCGCCGCGCGGTTCAAATTTATTTATTACCTTGTTGACGCCGCGCCGCGTCCACTTTCGATAACCTCTCGGAAAGAATTGTTCCTATTCGAGTATTTACATTTATCTAATTCGGCCGGCTTGTTGACTGGCGTGAATTATTCCGAATATCAACCCGTTTACACTAATTAATTTTATCTAATCTTAATTTATTTGAGTTGTTAGATAATGCGAATTAATTAAAAGCTTTTAAAAGTTCCCGAGTACAATTTTTTTTAATCGCCCTCTCGTCGGACGGTTTAAAAACCGCTACGGCGGGAATTTTAATTGCGCGACCGGACGTTCCGAGTAGCGTACACAGAATATTGGTCTAGTATCTGTTTAGACGTCCGGATTGGAAAGCGTGAAATTAGATCGAGGTACTTACCATTGAGACGGGGATGGCGCCTGCACCATTAGCGTAGCCGTAGGGGCCGACCAGGTACCCCATGTTGAAGGAGGAAGTGTGGGCGCTTGGCTCCACTTTACCTGAAACCAGACAAATTTTTTTGAATATTTTACTCGTCGTTGCTCATTGTACATTTCATTTATTCTTTCGTTAACGGGCAGATAAACAGAAAAAGATAACGTCCGAGATTGTTGCAGGCACCTTCAACCTTGAAACACCTACGCGGTTCCAATCATTACTAAAGTTGGCATTGAATTTTTGGTGATTCAATCTAGACGATTCCTTTTCTATATGCAGTGTTCGAGAAAGTATGATAACTAAGGAGGCAATTTTGCCTGAATCATTTTAAAAAATTTCATTGTGCTGTCAATGAATGCATAATAAAGTTTTCTTTTTATAACACGTTTTTAGCTTGACCTGTATGTGAAGTAATGTTCCAACTCAGTTTTCACCCATTTGAAGGCGTTCAATTGTTTTGAAATCTATTATGCAATAAATAGCGCTCAATCTAATATATTAAAGGACCCTTCTCTCGTTGTGTTCATCGTGCCTTATCCGAGAAAATAGGAAAAAAATTGTTGAAACCCCGAAATTAATCACTTAATAAATCCTTCTGATCTTCCACAAATATTAATAAACTCTCCGCAAAATCCGAATTGAATCTTGAATTTTCTGTAAAAAAAATTTGTGCTGGGTCATTTTCTTGCATGAATTTATTTTTATTTTCTTACGGTAATGAAACAGTTTGAAATTGCTCGGAAAATTCGAGACAATTCTGGAAAAAATAATTTAAAAGCAGAAAAAAAAATTGAGGCAGTCAATTATTCGAAGTACTTCAAAATCCCGCAGGAAAATTTTTAAATTCAATGAATATACCAAAGAATACAAGCAAATTCTGGGATTTTGTAATAATCATTATATGTACTTGAAATTTTTTTCATGTAATTTTTTATTGATCTCATTCTTTCTCCAGGAATTTCCATGGTTTATCAAATTTCTTTTCGACTTTTTCAGATAGGTCCAAAAGACTCGATCAAGAAATTGAAAAGCAAAAAATTCATCCTGAAATTTAATCCTGAAACTGATAGAAATGGCAATTTTTGTCACGTTCTTTTAATCTGTCGATATAACTTTCAATATGTCAAATTTTCATTTGGATTCTAGTTTTTTTTTTGAATATCTATCTCAATTCTATTAAATTTTCAACCTATTTCATAGTATTTAAAAGCGAATTTTGGATATTTCGAAAATAATTTTCAACATTAGATTTCGATTCTTCATTTTTTTCTAGATTTCTGGAAACCTCTTGTGGAACTTTGTACAATTAAAGTGTCCTCCAAAAAGCCACCAATTTAAAGCAAAAATATAATCAATCTAGAATTTAAATAACATTGAAACGTTATTTTTTTATATTTTCTTTAATCTCAAGCATTTTTGCTCCTTGAAAGGTTTTCCAGTTTCTTTCGGTGATCTGAAAAAATTTCTGACGAATAATTTTTTATGGGATTATATATTTCAGATATTTTGCGATGAAGTGAAATAATTCTTCGCATGTCTTTTGTTTTGTGTTTTCCTTGATTTTTGGTTGTCTTTCTACATCTTTATAATGCTTTTTTATATTATCTCCAAACTTATCTGAAGTCTTGTGTTTTCTGTATTTATCTTTATAATTTCAATTTTTTTTATTCAGTTGTTATATTCCGTCCGATTCTCGCATTTTTTAACCTCTTTCAGAATGTTTCAAAGCTGTTTTTTCAGATTCTTGATAGTATTTTAAATTTCCTGTTAATTTGTTCGAATTTTATGATTTCAAGATAAGACAAACGTAACAACGTATGCAGGGCGGACATGTGAATTTAAAAAAATTATTAAATTTGTATATGCCACAAATTTTTAACAAGCAATCCAAAATTTACAACATATAATCCAAACAACTTGAAGAAAAGCTAAAAATAAGGAGAATCAAAAAATTTGGTAATGAACAAAAAATTGGTAATTCTAAAGCATGAGTTTTTTGATTATTCTTCGTTAATTTCTTTTTTTTTTCGAATTTTCAAATTTGCTAGTTTTCGAATATTTGTTTAGTCATCAACAAAATTAGTATTGATGTTGCATCAAATTTCGAATTCCTCTTGTTTATTCTTTGTCTTTTTTTAGTGAGGTTATTTGTAAATTTTTTTTGGAATATTTCATTTGTACCAATATAAATTCCTCCATTTTCCAGGTTTTTTTTAAATAGTATTCTCATTTCTTCCGATCTTGTTCAAGTTTTGTTTTTTCAATGATTATTCTCAATTCTGGTTTCTCGTTTTTTGCTGCTTCTTTCTATGTCCTGTGAACACATATATTCCAAGGAATTTTTGCAATTTTTTGAGTATATATTTCATTCAATATTTTCATCATTTCGAGAAGGATTCCACCAGAAGGTGGGTTATTGTTGGTACCTTTACGAAATTTTGATTTTATTTCGATAGAATTTCTATTTATGGTAGCTTGTATTCAATGATATATTTTGAATTCGAATTTTACGATTTCAGATCAGATTTCTGATCGGTTTTTGCAAAACCTTTCAACGATATGACTATAAATCCTGAAATGTAAAAAAATTGTCAATAATGCATACCAAGTAATTTCATTTCCTATATAGACTTTGCAGAATGTTTTCGGAAATTTCAACGAGTTATCCAAAAATTACAATGAAAAATCTAAATAATCTAAAGAAAAGCAAAAATCAAAAGAGAGCAAAAATAATTTTTAATTATTGATATTTTAATCAATAGTCATAGAAAATCGGATAACTCAATAAAATTCACTCAATCAAAAAAAAAATTGACTTCATTGAGCGCGGGGTGTTGTTTTTTTGATTATAAATCATTATTTAGGATTAGATAGAAAATATTGATCTATTCACAACAATTGATACGCTTTTTTTAACAATGAATTTTTGTTGTAAGAATGGCTGTTAAATCAAATTTCAATAATTAAAACTTATTTTCGGCTTTTTATTTCGAATTGTCAGTAAAGCGTGCTCTTCAGTTTTTTTTTTCATTCCATTTGCCAGACAGGAATTTCAAATCATATCAGCAAGGATTTTGAGCGAAAAAAGCTATAAATAAATAATGACCCACACGGTCAAAATCGTTAAAAAATCTTCTTTGCGATTATTTTTTCATTTAACATTGTGTCAATGATTTTACGACATTTTTCGGCGATTGACCGAACGATAAAGCGTCGGTTAATCGGCCGCGAAATCAATCACACTCAGCGGCGGTCGGTCGTGTTTCGAATCACCGACGCAATTGTTAAATTACACGTTTTTGTTCGTAAACGCGATTTTAAGTGGAATTCCGCGTGTTTACTGCTAGTCGACGCGCCTCCATCGAACGCTAACTGCGGATTAACCATGGGAAAGTAATGCACGCGAGGGGGTCCCGACCGGGCGACACCCTGTATATACGAACCCTTCGCGACGATTGCCAGCCACCACATCAACGGACGAAATTTCTTTTGCATTAGAACGATAAGAATCTGCGGGTGAATGAAATAAACATTCGTCCGAAATAATATTTCGCGGAAACTTGTTAGTGTTTCGTGTTGGCGAAACGTCTAATGTGTTTTTTATTGAAAATTATATAATTAGGCGTTAATAAACCGTAAGTTAATTGTGAAACAAGTAAATGTGAGGTGTATAACGTTCTTTTTTTCAATACCTACTGATGTTTCGCCAAATTGATATGAAGTTAGCGGAACAAATTGATGAAAATATAATTATTACGTTAATTTAGTTGAATCAATTTGCATAATTAATTGCGAATTAACGCGAAAAATTAAAGATGATCATTTACTGTTTTTATCAGTATACCACTAGTTGAGGCCATTGCTTACTTCCAAATTGATTATTTTTAATGATTAGTAAAGAAACAATTTGCAATTACAATCTCCAGAATATTAATAAAAAAAAATGAACGAAAATTTTCAAAAATATAAAAACAGAATTCTCGAGACATATTTCAATAGTTGCAGAAGACTATAGGAGTACCGAACGTTTAAGACATTTCGTGAAAGATTTCTGCCCATTTTTCATTATTTTCGAAGATAATAGAACTATGAAAAATCGTCCGGATTAAGTTGATAATTCAGATCAATTCTATAGAAATTCAAACAAAGAACTATTATATCACAATGAAAAACTGAAATTTTAGTGAAGTCGAAAAAAATATGAAGAGAACTCGGAGGTCAAAATATAACGCAAATGCATTTTGACAAATAACCCCAATCGAAAATTCGTCTATATTCAAAAATACGCAAAAACGTCGGAAAACATCGAACAAATATAAAAACAACAAATTTAGATAAAATCATATTCACCTCTTGCAGATTTTGCTGAAAACGAAGACAATAACTAAAAGAGCAAGGAAATAAAAAAAAAGAAATTTGGAGAGAAAAATAATTTTCGATTGTTTATTATAATATATTTCGACTTCCCTTTCCGATTTCGATTTAAGCTGTTGTTGTCATTAACTCAATTCTGACATCAATTTTTGACAGTTTATCTTTTGTTTGAGTTTCCATTTTTTTTTCATTTAAGATTCCTGCTTGCAGTGTCATTGAAAAGTTTCGCAAAGACAGCGCATATTAGTTTAACCGCGCAGTAACACACAACTGTGCCGCAATATGCGCCCGACCTAACGCGCATCCCAGTTAATAAAGCGAGTCATTTTAAGATGTAATAGAAAATTAGATAACTTTTTGTATTGCTTCGCACTTCTTGTGTAAAGAAAACGAATCGGCAATCCACTTTTTCGGTTTGAATTTATTCGAAAGGATACGATTTTTTGACAAGAAACCTCAATTATTGCTATCATAATAATTTCGTGAAACGCACACAAAAAAAGCGATTTTGCAGGGTAGAAAAATATTCTTTTAAATTATGTATATATTCCTCCTCTTCGCATAAACGTTCTTCAGTTCTCTAAACGATATGCATTTGATGTTAAAAAATCGATCCCAGGGTACACGTGTAGGGGGGTGGAACCGCATTAAGGGTTGTACGAAGGAAATAATGGCAGATAACCCCCTTCAACCTCGACGGCAAGTAAAGACGTAACCATTAGTCTATCTCGAGTATGTTAATGGTCCCGCCGTATCCGACCAAATCTCGGATTCATCTCGAAACGATGACGACTACGACGACGGCGACGGTCTCGAAATGCACGACAAGTCTGTCGGGCCGATGTTGACGCTTTGGAAAAATTGGAAATAGTTTTTGGTTGTATACTTTTCAGTTTGGTTTGGTGATAAATTGGGAGAAATGTCAATTTTAAAAAGTCGCGTATTGAATATTTAGGGCATATAATAGAAAACGGAACATTGAGACCTTCATCATAAAATAAAGCTTTGCAAATTTTCCGGAATTAAAATCGATTAAAGACGTTCAAAGTTTTTAGGCCTCACAGGTTACTTCAGAAAGTTTATTCACAATTATTCGATTATTTCACGGCCCTTACGAATCTTTTAAAAGCAAATGTAAAATTTGTGTTTGCTCTACAAGAACGTGAATCTTTTGAATGCTTGAAATCATCGCTTTGTTCTGTCCCAATTCTGAAATATGTATTCGCCAAATAGAGCAACAGAGTTGCATTGTGATGCCTCTCACTTCGGTTTTTGGAGCAATTTTATTGCAAAAAAGATTATGAACGATAACAAATTTCATCCCGTGTATTTTGCAGTTCAAAGACGACCGCGGCAGAAAGAAATATACCAGTTATGAATTAGAAGTACCTTGCGGTTGTTTAAAAAGAGCATTTACAAAGTTTAGAGTTTATTGCTTGGAATTGAATTTGTAATGTTACAGACTGTCAAGCATTTGCTATGACGATGAATAAAAAGGATTTGTGTGTAAGAGTTGCCAGATGGGCTCTTTTGTTGGAAGAATTTCAGTATTCATAATAATCCACGTAGATGCACTTAGTCGAAATCCCTCCCTTGCGTTATGTCGTCACGGATACCATTATTACAAAACTAAAGCAGCTCATTAAGGATGAAAACCTGAAAAAATTATTCGATTTGGTGAAAAAAAATAAATGCCGCGATTATTCGATTAAGAAAATATCAATGTGATGGGAAAAAAGGCGAGATCGAAACCGAGATAACGTCTTAAAATTCAATACGCGCGCTCCTCCGTGCGTTCTCACAATTTACTTCGTTCCGTCTCGAAAACGACCAATTTGAATTCGCCATAGCGCGAACGCGCAATTATTTTTTCGTTGGTTACTCACTTTAAGGAGCGCCTGGTTGGATTTTTGCGACGACATTTAAATATTTTGCAAGAAAAAATGTTAATACGTGGTCTCCAATTATCTGGGGGGTCGATTATTCAATACTAGCAGTTTTAACCACTTCATGCGCTTCCAAAACAAGAACATTTCGTTCGTTGTTTCTAACCGATAGAGGAAGGGATTCGAACAGGATGTTTATCGGGCGATGAGATGCTCCAACCGAAAAAAACAAAACAATTCAAGATTAGGGGTATCGATTAGCGTACACAAAGAATGTGGATTATAAATAGAATGACTCCACCGGTGGGAAAGTAGCCTCTTCCGTCTTCCGGACTAAAAAATTTCGATCGTTGCGTTAAAATTTGCTTTAAATGATGATAAAAACTTATAAAGCTATTTTTCAAATGGGTAACTGATGAATAACAATAATTTAACATTTTGCACTTTGTCCAATTTTCTGAGTTAATATTGAAACTTAAACTTTTTTAATATTAAGTGAACGATACTCTGTCACATTCACAGAAAATTTATCTGTATTACAACGTTGTTACTGTATCTTTAGTGGATATACCTACCAGTAGAACGCAAAAAATTGTATTTGCTCCATATTCGTTAGACGGTCATCGCGATGTTTTGGGAGAATTTGTGTTTGATTGTCAGTGCCGATCGCTTGATACGGAAAAAAAACCGAACGCTGGAGCAGGTTTTTTGCGAGTTACGCCAGCCGCATATTGAGACAGTTTTTTTTTTTAATACACAAATTTAATGGGACAGCGCATATTAGGACGTAGTTTAATGGTGCACAATTTCACTTTCGTCATATGCGTTTCAGAAAACCGCGCGCATTGACACAAGCAACTCTGCCACAGTATGCGCCCGGCCCTAATGTCGCGAAAAGTTATTGCCAAATAAAATGTCATTTTGAATGTGGTGACTGAAGAGCCGTTACGAGAAAAATAGAAATAGACTAGACAGAAAAACTACTCGTAATAATACACGCAACAGTGTCTGAATATGCGGCCTGTCTAAAAGTAATGTCTAATTATATAAAATTTAATTATCATTTCTACTAAGCCTTTAGTAGTTGTTGTTTAGTATGGACTTCCTTATTAGAAGTTGGTGGTGAGAACACTGAGTTTCTTAACGATTTTAATAGTTTAAAAAATACTGAACTCACAATCACCCAAAAGCGTTTTCAACAGAATGGATTATATAAAGAGTCATGGAAATAATTTACAGCAATTTTACAGCCAATGTTTTTTTTGCTTCCCAAATTTGATAATTTCACTTAGTGAACGAGAAGTAGCGTATTGCCCCTACATAATCTATGTAGAAGTTATAAAACAACCCCAACAGGTCCGGATTGGTCTTTGGCCGCCCTTTTTCTTTCTCCCTTTGAAGCGACCCGATCACTATATACGTATCGAATTTTTCTTTGATATCTCCAAAGTCGGTATGAAAATAAAGATCGAAGTAGATCAATCACTCTGAAAGGATAGATCATTTCATGTACAGTTTTTTTGTGACCGTATAACCCACTGAACTGGGTTCAAGTGCCTCTGGCATGACCTACCGACTATATATTGAATGTATAGCCGGGATCATTGGCTTTACGTGCCTTCCGAAGCACGATTTCATTCTCAAATTAAGTTGAATTTTACCAGGGTTCGAACCCGGTTTTTCTGGGTAGTAGATCAGTACTACGCCTGTTGAGCTACCATTGCCATACTTTTCATATTGTAATTGAAAAAAATGGCAATTTGGAAATATAAAAAAAATTAGGAACTGCCATTTGTGGAATTTGTACACCGAATAGGGACTGGTATTTATACTATAGGTAAAATTACGGGCCGTGGCGCACGTCATCTGAGAAACATATGTGCCAAAGACGCTGTATATGAGGTTTATCTAAGTATCGAACTGATTTGGGCAAGAATATAGATAACTAAATAGATTATTTCGTCCACGAAAGGGCAGTTCTGCTTTCGCATCGGAAATGCAATATAGTGAAACAGATGCAGAGGAATGGAACGACCGCCGGTGGCGCCTCGGGGCTCGACGAGTTTATTATCCGATACGCAAATAGTTACTCTCCACATGTGAAATGCACCTAAACGATATTGTAACGAACCTATTCGATTTTCATGGAAATGGTAAGCCGTAGCTAAAAATATTGAGAAAAACATACTTACATACTAAAAAGCGTTGTTTTCAGAAGTTTTCAATTTTTTTTTTCAATGTCGACATACATATTAATCGGAAGGATTGCAGCCCCATTTGATAATAATGTAATGGTGAAAAAACGAAAGCGATGGTGGTTTTATAAGTTGGGTTATATTAGGAAATGTGAAACATCTTCGGTATTTTTGTGTTTTTGCCCCAAAACACTGTCGGAAAAGACAATCATAGTGGAACAAAATAAGAATCTTTGAGTGAAAATTCTGGTGGTTAACTGGGCCGCGCTATGCGTAAAATATTTGGGGAAATAGTGAATTTTTGAGATTTATACTTTTTTCTCAAAATCTATGCATGCCACTTGTATTGAAAGTTTTTACAAAAAAGACCCCAATTAATATTTTCTTTGGAATAAAAAATTTTCGTACTGCTATCTAAAAAAGGTTTCGAGTAATTCAGATTTAAAAAAAAATTTTAAATTTTTTCAATTTTTTTGATGGAATCTCAGCATTTTCGCAAAATCGTTTCAATTGATGTCCATCTTTTTCGAAAGTTTCGTCGTTTTACTTAGTGACGTTTAGCCGGTACCGTGAACAGAACATCATTGACGCACACACATACACACACACACACGCATATGCTACCTCGACCGCGGCAAAGTATACGGCTTTATGCTCGCTCACTTCGTTCGCTGAACAAGCATATACAATAAATAAACACAGCGTCCAACTAATTCAGTAAAAGATGCCATGTTTGAGTATTTTTCCGTAGATATCTCAATAAATGCAATTCGGATAAATTTCAGCATTACACTTTTTTTCGTTCATTACCAGTATCTAAGTTGTCGATTAAAATAGAGACGATGACGTTGAAGATACATCTAGTTGTTGGTAATCCTACTTCATATTGTAAGAAATGGATTGAAAAAAATTAGGAACTCCAGGTATTTTCCGATAGGGACGGTTATCTATGGTAAATACGCTGGAATTGAGAACAATGGCAAAACGCGAATGAGTTATCAGTATCGAACTATTTGCGTTGTACAAATTTCTCCACAAAGCCGTTGTTCCATCGGAAGCAAATTGAACAACAAAATGGAAGATGCCTGCACCCTCTTTATATCTCGCAATAGTTACTCTCCACATGTGAAATGCACCTAAACGATATTGTAACGAACCTATTCGATTTTCATGGAAATGGTAAGCCGTAGCTAAAAATATTGAGAAAAACATACTTACATACTAAAAGCGTTGTTTTCAGAAGTTTTCAATTTTTTTCAATGTCGACATACATATTAATCGGAAGGATTGCAGCCCCATTTGATAATAATGTAATGGTGAAAAACGAAAGCGATGGTGGTTTTATAAGTTGGGTTATATTAGGAAATGTGAAACATCTTCGGTATTTTTGTGTTTTGCCCCAAAACACTGTCGGAAAAGACAATCATAGTGGAACAAAATAAGAATCTTTGAGTGAAAATTCTGGTGGTTAACTGGGCCGCGCTATGCGTAAAATATTTGGGAAATAGTGAATTTTTGAGATTTATACTTTTTCTCAAAATCTATGCATGCCACTTGTATTGAAAGTTTTTACAAAAAGACCCCAATTAATATTTTCTTTGGAATAAAAAATTTTCGTACTGCTATCTAAAAAGGTTTCGAGTAATTCAGATTTAAAAAAATTTTAAATTTTTCAATTTTTTGATGGAATCTCAGCATTTTCGCAAAATCGTTTCAATTGATGTCCATCTTTTTCGAAAGTTTCGTCGTTTTACTTAGTGACGTTTAGCCGGTACCGTGAACAGAACATCATTGACGCACACACATACACACACACACACGCATATGCTACCTCGACCGCGGCAAAGTATACGGCTTTATGCTCGCTCACTTCGTTCGCTGAACAAGCATATACAATAAATAAACACAGCGTCCAACTAATTCAGTAAAAGATGCCATGTTTGAGTATTTTTCCGTAGATATCTCAATAAATGCAATTCGGATAAATTTCAGCATTACACTTTTTTTCGTTCATTACCAGTATCTAAGTTGTCGATTAAAATAGAGACGATGACGTTGAAGATACCTATTTCTAACCAATTCTTCCCCCACCTTTTACCCATATAATGACTAAGAAAAAAATTCCCTAGACTTTTACTTGATATTCGCTTTTTTTCTGAAAATAACCCCAACCTAGCGAATGAGAATTTTCAAAATGAGTTAACGATACCCCCTTCACTTTGTGCTTCAGTTGCGTTGAAAAAACTCGAATTCCGCCAGCGTTTTCCTTTCGCGCGATTACCTTATTCGTATACCGCCTGTGTGGAGAACGAACGGGGAAAAACCACGTCGGCAATTTCGAAAAACATGCGGCGCACATTCCACCGCGAGATTCGAGGGAAAACCGTCGAGAGCGACGTTTTTTTTTCTTCCCCGTCTCGCGAAATGTCTTATTTACCTAACGTACGAAGCGAATTGACCATTTTCGGCGTCCGATAAGTAGGATTTTTCAGTCCGGAGATGGAACACGGGGAGTAATTACCCGTTTTATTTACAAATAAGGACCCGCAATATGTTGAAAGATTGAATTTATCGACGTTCCGCGAGTCGGTCGTCCGCCGCGATCTTTCGATATTTTTAACCCGAAGCCACTCGCTCACTCGCGCTCCCGGTTTCTTTTTATATTGCACGTGTTCCCGAAACGGAAGTCGCTCGTAATTAGTCGGCCGATTAATTTGTTTCGTGCTCCTCGACGTCGTCGTCGGCCTAAAAATCCACATAAAAAAAAATCTGGATCGAAATTGGCCTCATAGTCACTTCTGAGCGCTACATAAACTGGATGGAGGAGCGAGAATCCTGGAGAGATTTCCGTCGAGTGTCGGGGGAAGGTAAGAAACACTTCACTCGTTCCTTTCCCTCCCGACTCATCCCGTGTTCCGTTTCGAGTGGACCGAAGCTGGATAAACGGAAAAAGGTCGAAATTTCCATAATGATCGTCTTGTAATTCAGTTCCTACGCTAGTTCAATCGTCCGGCCATCAAATAACCATTTCCTCTTTCGTAAGGTACCCCGACTTCGCCGGTTTCAATTGATTTGCGTTTAACTCGAATAGAAATTTATAATTGACCCGAGCACAGTCATCGGTGTTCCCTTTTTTCATCCGCTACGTTATTCGTTCAAAATGAAAAACGTTTCATAATCCGTCCGGCGACAACGGGAATAATAATAACGTCCAATTGTCTTCATGAATGAAGATTAGTTAATGACATGTTAACTCATTTTAAATTAAACGAATTCGTATTCCGAGTATTCAATCGAGGACTGGGTACGCGCGGCGATGACTCAAAAAACGACCGTCGATACTCGATTTTCAATAGGAAATAGGAAACGGGATCGCTTTCTTCTCATTGACAATGTTATCGCATCTTCACAATAGCGTCGGAACTGGTTGAATGTTATCGCTATACGATTTCTAAATTTTTATGAACAAATGTAATATTTCTTTACTCATTGGCGAAATTAAGTTACTCATTAGTACCATGGAGTACCGCGCCGGTATCCGACATTCCCTTTTCAAATGAAACACTCTTTGCTAGTACGACTCAGTATGGCCTAGCGCATATTGCGGCATATTTATGGAACATATGTAAAGAAAAAAGAAATAGCATGCGGTTGAACTGCCTCGCAATATTCCATTCAATTTGCGTATTCCACAGAAAAACCATGCGCAAGAACACATTCAACTGTGTTCTGCGCCTGGCAAAACACAAGCAACTGCGGGGCTGCCATACTGTTCAACGAAATTTCGTAGAAGTCATCAAAAACTAGCAATCTATATCGGTAGATCTACTGAAAATTGCGTAGATGCGACAGCTCTGCGCAACTGTGCCGCAATATGCGCCCGCCCTTTGACCGGACAGTTTTCTGCGACATAGGTAGAAAAAAACAAAATCGCGCGGTTCAACTACGTCCCCATATGCGCTGTTTCATTAAATTTGCGTATGCCATCGAAAAACTGCGCGCAATAACATACGTAACTATGTATCAATATGCGTCTGGCCTTAGAATCGTGGTTCAATTGTTCATTTTCCTGCGCGCTGTAGTTCTCTTTTCATGAAATTTGACTAGACTAAAAGTTAAACTTATTTAACGGCACTTTCATTAAGTATTTCCTTAGAAAAAAGGCACGTGAATAATAATTAAGAACACGCATAATTTAGAATGCCGGCTATTGAGATGAAAATAAACTAATTTTTCCATCAATAATTATTTCCGAATTATTTTTTAATTAAGAAACACTGAAACAGAAAAATATTAATGCTTACAAACAGTTGAAATTAAAAATTAAAACCACTTCGAACAATATTAACGACGCTTTATTGAGAAATGATAACCACCGAATACATGTCTCATCTGTGGTGACAACTTAAAATCCAATTAGTCCGAATCAACTCTTGTCTTTAATGTCTTCCTTGCAAGTAATGTTTAATATCAAATATATGAACTAAATTTCCGATCTATGTCTGATTTTGACGTTTGCTCTACTTAAGATATCTTTGACTATAAGGATGATACTCTGGAACACAGAAAAACCTAATCTCATTTATTCATGAATTGAAAAATTGGCGAATCGAATCAATTCAAGCTCTTCGTTAATGATACGATATGTTCTGTTAACTCATTAGCGTTCTTAATATTTATTGAGATATACGAACTAAACTTTTCATTTATTTCTATCTACTTGGCGTGGATTCATTTCGATGTCACCACTTTCCCGCACGGATCAAACTGGTTTTACCCGTGCGGGAAAGACATTCCCGCACAGTTGCATGTAATTGTCAACTTTCTACGAAAGGTAGACGCGGCGATATATACCACTTTCCTACGTGGTCGCCTGAAAACATAATTAACTATCTTTTGTCAGTATATTAGCCACAATGCGAAAGTTCTTACATATAAGTACCATGGAGTACCTTGTCGATATACGGCATTCGCTTTATAAATAAAGACTCAATATGACTGCGCGCATATTACGGCACAGTTGTGTGCTACACCCGGTTTCCTAAAACAGATGTTAAAAAAAACGATATCGCGCTCCTCACACCTCAATATGCGCTATTCTATTGAATTTACTTATTCCACAGAAAATCCACCCGCAAGAACACGTGCAACTTTGTCTAAATATGGGGCTGACACAACATACGCAACTGTGCCGCAATATGCTACGGGCTTTGGCCCGACCACAGTTGGGTCTGTTACTGCGCGCGATTTTCTGCAACATATGTGGACAAAACGAAATCATGTGATAGAACAATTGAATCAGATGATTACCAGCCGAGATATCGATTTGTTGATTTCAGAAATCGAAGAGATAATTATTCAGGCAGCGCTCAGCAAGTGTCGCAGCCAAAGATAGCGCGTTGTCCCGCTTTTCTTGCGTCTGTTGTTCGTGAAAATCGAGAATATTTCAGTTTTATTTTCAATTTTAAAAAGAAAAAATTTCGATTCGATCATTTCACATTTTCTGATTGAAATATTTATCTTTCAAACCGCTTTGAGTTTGTTGATAAACTAGAATAAACTTTTTAATAAGATGTCAATTTTAATAACGATTGCAATATCTCCGAAACTCATAGACAAATTCTTGAAAATTGTCAACAATTTGAGAGTTTGACAGAAATTTCCGAAAAACTAGAAAAAAGTAATAAGAAAAATAAAGACAAGACCATGTGAATGATAACTACCTCTTCGGTATCCGGCATTTCCTTTATAAATGAAAGATGGAACGATAAGACGTGTTGCTAGTACGACACACTGTGTTCAGCGTGCGGTTTTTTTAAACAAGGAAAAAAACGAAATCGCGTGGTTAAACTAGATCCAAATATGCGCTCTTCCATTGAACAGAAAACCCACGCATAAAAACACGTACAACTGTGCCTATATATGCGCCCGGACTTAGGCCGAGCGCACTGCGTGTATTACTGAGCGCGCTACAACTACGTCCCAATATGCGGTTTTCCGTTGAATTTGCGTATGCCACAGAAGACCGCATGCAGTAACACTCGCACCTATGTCTCAATATGCGCCTGGCGTTAGGCTCCTACTCGGCATGGGCAAATAATTTCTCAACATATAAACAAAGCCTAAGTACAGCCTCCCACCTTTGTTCCATTTGGTTCTACTTAGCAACCATTCACAAATATCCTGAATGAAGTGTATGAGAAATCAACCTATTCATTCGTGGGTCGTACCGAACGACGTGTCCCGTCAAACATGATTGTAGAATGTGAAAATCCAGGTAAACAAACAACGGAACAAAACCGCACCGTATCGAGAAAGAAAAAAAAAGATGATAAACGGCGCGACGATAAGATATATCCGGGAATTTCGTGATCTATCGCGTCCGAACGATGCGAGCGGCCCGGGGGCGAGTTCGTTCGTCACGTTATTTAACTCGTTCGAAGAGGCACGATGGAAAGGAGAGAAGAAAATAAGGTACACATTAAATTAGGCGATGAACAGTCGTAATTACAGTGCCGCAGCTGAAAGAACGAGGTCCGCGCGTTTCGGTTCCTCGTCTCGCGGGACGGCACGTGAAGAAGCGTACCGGGGGTAGTTCCAGCGGATACGTTGACCTCTTTCCCGGCCGCCGAGTCAAGGTCGTCGTCGCAGAGGAGCCGCCGCCGCCGCCACGGCTCGTTCTCGCGCGACCGAACAGATTTTCGAATTTCTACTATACTCTGACTCTGGTACTCCTCAACGGAGGATATAGAACGACGGTACTTACCGAAAACGGGACTGTGGTCTGCGGGTCGGGATGCATGTTTGTTGGCACTGTAACTGACGCCGGACTTTTCCTGAAACAAAATAAATCGTTTATATAGGAAATATTTTTCAATTGTACCAAAGAGTTAACACGACAATCATTCGGTAATTGAAATTGAAAACCACATCCCATTGTGGAGTTGTTTGCATTTTGTTATTGTTAATATATCGTACAAAATTTAACAGACGGTTTAAATTACATCACCAGCGGGTTTTCGGTGACCCGTTACAATGTTTCATGTTATGTTGTTATCATACCAGTTTTATCTCAATTCGATGCACGTCCCACGCAATGCAAGCTGGCGAATATTTTGTGACTCCTCCAAAATTTTTGAAGTGAAGAAAGAACACAAATTTTGATATGTGCAACAAATCTATTGGAGGGAAAGTGTTCTGAAAGTATTCATTACTGTATTCCTGTTGCAGTCTTGAAACAAAACCAGAAATATTTTATTTTAACCGTTTCTTTCTGCCATTTGAACAGTAGTTTATTTGGCAGCTTCGTTGGATATGGAAGTTTTGGCGATATGAAGTTATGACGTGTCATTTATTGTGTTCAATAGAAATATTATTAAAATAAAGTATCAATTTTCTGTTTTTTTTTTGTTGTGAAAGTATAAAATTTCGGAAATTGAATCTGCTAGCAGTCCAAATATTTTTTTTATCCGAAACCATACATAAATGGTGGGGGAAGTAAAGGACATCTCGTTCGCCAGATCTAACACTTGTGCTTTTTTTGTGAGGGCGGATAAGCGAAGAAGAATAGCAGTTCATACAAAGTATGTGATTCATTTGTGATTTTTAGGTGAAGGAAATTTTATCCAAAAATTAATCGAATATTCATTTGATGCAATAAGATAGTTTCAAGCCCCTACTGAATCATTTCAAATAGCAAAGTTGATGTTCACTTGTTGCATTCCAAATTTTAGTATACCACACTTTGGACTTATACAAGTTTCATAAATTGAGATATTCTTCTAGATTACTCAAAAGAAATATGATATGATTTATTAGAAACAAGTTAAAATTTCTCACCTGTTAAACATTGAAAAACTCTTATCTGATAGAATGTTCGAAGTTTATTTAACGAGTATTTGTATCATGAGTGTAATAAATTGGAAATTCCCTCGAGTGCTCAGATCGAGATAAAATCTCCTGATAAGTTTTGAATTTGATTTCAAGCCGCTAATTCATCGAATTTATCGAGAGGCGGAAATAAAGGAAAAGATATTTCAATTTATATCCAAAATCCCAATGTTGACGATAGTAAAAAAATGAGTGACATCAAGATAATTGATGAATAAAAATGGTGAGAAAGAATTTTTATATACCTATGACTAGGTAAAGGAAAATAACATCGCGAATTAATTAATAACAATTAATGAAAAAATTTTCTTAATTTTTTTTTCCTTTCAATTACACTATTATTCCTAATTTCCAGTTGAAACAAAGAGAAACATCACAGCAAATGTATGGTTAGATGAAAGGAAACCGATTATTTTCTGCATGTTTGAGAAAAATAATTAAAAAAATACTATTTTTGCAAAATAAATATTCAGATATTATTGAAAACTAGAAAATTATTCTAAGGAAGGACAAAAATAAAAAACAAAAGGATAAGATACAGAAAGATAAAGTTGAATGAAAATTAGGCGAAAAACTTTTCGATTAGAAAAAACGAAATGTTTGCAAGACAAGTTCACCACGTTGCTCATCACAAAAATTAATATGCACTAGAAAATTGATGTTAGTTAAATGATTATGCACTAGGAAATTGATTTTAGTTCAGTTTAAAACCTTGCAAAATGTCTCATTTTTCACCATATTTTCCCAATAATCACAAAGTCAAAAATATTTGATGGCACGTGTATGACCTCATTGATCATTGATACGCAAAGGTTCGCCATCTCTGACACAGCGTGACCTAGTTTGAATCAGCCTAATTCAAAATTCGTGTGATTTAGTTGAAAAATTTTTTCAAATGATTTTCAATTCAGAGAAACTTGAACATTCTCGAAAAATGTAAATGTTTTCAGACAGTTTGACTGAAAAATCTAAGAAACGAAGAAAAAAGTAATTTGAAGAATAAAGTTTACGTTTTTTGAAAAATAATTACCTTTTCTCTCCAAATATAGAGAGCGCAAGGCTGACAATTAATGCTATTCGTTTTGAAAGAATTAAGCTCCACTTAATTCCTTAAGTTCTAGTTGGCACGTCCCGACGGTGCGGATTAGGAATTAAGTCTGGTTTAAATTTAAACGGTCGGCTGCCTAAGTCCAGCTTACGAAAAACAAAATCCAGAATAAATAACGAAAAGTGTCAAAAGTAACTTTGCCAGAATAATAAAACGATGGACCTTTTTTCATAAGTCAGTGCTTGGTTCTTAGATTTAATAATTCTGGAATACAGGGTATTTTTTGACATCGAAAAAAGACAGTTTTGGTGGAGGACGGCCTTGAATAAATTACTGAGGGTTAGGAATATTTTCATTACATCACAATTCCAATACATAGTTGATAAAATAACGAGAACGAATTTTTGTTGCAATAAACAGCCCCCACGACGATATTTTTGGTGATTGAACAGCATTAATTATAGAAAATTTCAAAAATCAGAGAAAATGTTGTGGTTTCATAGACCTTCGAAACAGGTTCGGCATTTAATCTAAGCTTGGCTTAAGATTAATCGACGAGACCGGAACGTTCTTCAAGCGTTACTCAAAAATAAGCGGCGTATAGTTAAGTGCCATTTTAAAGAGTGCTCGATATGTGTGGAGAAGGAACTTGATTATCTTTCAGCAAACCTGAACCTGCCTAAAAACGGTGACATTTTCGAAAATTTTTGTGGGTCAATATCTCGGCATTGAAGAAGAATAGGAAGAAATTATTTGGATGAAGTTTAATTTATTTACTTCTTATTTTTTTATTTATTAAATTAAATGGAGGGGAATAGGTGCCGACTTACAAGTCAGAAGTAAATCATGTAACTTAACTTTCTCCAAATACTTTCGCGAACATTTGCGATATCGATCGGTCGCAATTGAAATTTGAACCTGTTCAAATGAAAAATAGTGATCCATGTTCTGATGCCAGCGAATACATGTATATTCCGTTATTATACCAATTTGGAATATTGAAAGATTATTTTGCCTAACCAGAGCACCATAATTACTACATTGGATTTTGGGAACCGTGCGGTGGTCCAGCTGAAGAATGTCCGGAGTGTAAAAACAATTTCTCCCACAACGAAAAGTAATGACTCATGGATTACTTTTTTTAATATCAAGCTTCTTATGAGGTACAAATCATATTTTTGTTTTTTAATAGTTAATTTTTCGACACTCAATATTTGGAAATATTAGCATTACTCATTTACTATATCGAATTTAGATGAATTCAAGTTTAAAAGAACTATGCGACTGTGACCTGAATTTTTTTTCATCTTTCATTATTACACTAGCATTATTAGAATTGCTTTTTTGAGTAATAAATAATGGATTATATCAAAACATATTTAATAACTACGAAACTGACATTTTGTTGTCAAGTCCCAAGCCAAATTTTGTAATGCTATTTAATTAACATTTCAAGTTGAATAGTATCATCCGAAGTTAAAATGTGTCACTTTGGTATATCTCACGTGCACGGGGTGACATGTGCGTAACGGGCTTAATTGTTGTAAAGACGCGCGATGCTGTAAGGCGACGTTCGTTGTCAGTTCATTTACCTTTCTTTATAATCGTTTATAAATATTTGCCGAGATAGTTACCATATGCTATCAGTTTAGTGGTGCGCGTTTCCGGAATTCTCGGCGTTTATCTCGGAAAACTTTGAAGCGTTCGCGCGCGCATTTCGTGAAAGATTTTCGTCGCCTTTTTTCACTCGACGCGATAATATTACTCTACAAAAGACGCGTGGTTCGTTTTTAACGCGCTCGACAACAACGTAATGGTTACCTTCGACAAATTTACCGCATTCGCCACAGATATATCGTTACTTGGAACAAAAGAATTTATTAATGATTCAGCTGGAATGATCCGTACCACTGACCGATTACTCATCGGAATTTAATTATTTTATAGACGTCTAAAATATAAATGTAAAGAAGCATTGAAAAAAAATTGGAATACTGTCTATGGTTAAGTGAATTTAATAAATTTTGTTACAAATAGTAGAAGAAAGAAAAAATAAAACAAGACAAACAAGTTTCGACTTATGGAAGTATTCAACATGAAGTGAAAACTTCTTTCGTTGTCAATTTATTGCATTAAATAAGTTCAAGTCCATATTAAAAATTGAAATATTAAGAAGGGATCGGTTGCAATACTTTTCTCATTCTGTACAATACTTTCAACTGATGATGGCTTCAAAAGAAAAAAATCTGGTGAATGAAAATTATATTGTTCGAATTTTATGGTGCTATATTGAGAAGAAACGAAGCTATAAAATACTGATATTTGTGAGGCTACATAACAACATCACAATGAAAGATGTAATGATTACATCAATAAACGACACACTGACAACTATTAAAGTAAAGGCGATTCAAAGATTGGCGAAACAAATGAAAAACCATACGTCAACTAGCTGGCGCCAAGTTCTTAATTTTAGGTGCGCAGCCTCATTAAGGCTGGAGTTCGATTACGTGATAGATAAACTGCCAATGATGCACGGTCGTGTATTGTAAGTTGCCGAACAACTCGAAGGCAAGTCATAAATATTCAAAATTATGAATTTATAGATAATGGAAATATAATCTTGGTCAAAAATGAGGGACAAACTGACCTTAAAGTTAGCAACTAAAAACTGTAACATTTCTGCCCAGTTCACAACAAATTTTCGAAACTTTTTAAAGAAATAAAAAAAAATTAAGATCACAATATGATGGATAAGGTTTTAAGTAATATTTGTGTCCACATCAGCAGTTGGCTTGAATTCAATGGAATAAAAACCTGATGTTGATCATTCGTAGAAATTTTTATTTTGAAAAATAAATTTCTGTTTAAAAATCTCAGGTTTAAAAACATTATCAAATTTCAAAATTCTTTTTCTAATTCCAATGGATTTTGCGAAATCAAGCGCAAGTTTTTGAAAAAAGTTAATTCTTACAGAATCAACTTCAAATCCAAAAATCTCAGATCCTAAAAATTGGTCGACCTTTGAGCATAGCGTCAGACGGTTCCCTTCTAAAGGGACGAACAGATGTAAGAAGAAATTTTGGGGATCACCAGAAACTTCACTACGAAAAAGTAATCGTACTACGAAGTACAAACAAAGTAATCAAAATGAACCTACATGAACGTCGAGAAAAAAAAACAAAAACAAGCGAATAAATAATTTGGTATGAAATGTCATAGTTTACAGATTTTGAAAAATAAGTAAAAATGTAAAAAAAGTAAAAAAATAACGAAATAAGAATCCTTGAAATGAAGCTTTATGAGCTTGAATCACTTGTCCGTACTTATATTTGATTGAGATTGACTAATCATCATTAAGTTCTATTTTTAGTTATCAATTTTTGGTTGTTCAACTTTAATAATCCAGGAATTAGGAATCGTAATCAATCACAGATTAGTCACGAATCTCGATTATGAGATTATTAAATAGGATTGAGTTGATAAAGATTTGAGCTGTCGAAACTCGTAATTTTTTGAAGAAAGTTCAATAAATGTGTAGATTTTCGTTTTGTAGGTAACAAAAGGAGGTCTCAAACCTGTTAAAATCTTAGAAAAGCATGCAATGAGTTCACTAAAAACAGTTCTGGCAATCAGTCAGTTCACAATCGTACCAGCGATGGTTAGTATGTGTAGAAAATAAATAAAATGCAAGACAATTACTAAACTTGAAATTTTTTGTACGAAATGCTAATTTCATTTCTTCAGTTACTAAATAAAAAATCTTAACAAATATATAGTGAAGAAATCTTCCTCGGAACGATTGTATTCGTATAATCAAAAATCTCTGTCTCTTCACTTTACGATTGAAAATAATTTCCTAATAAATCCGTACGTAAATTATTTACGTACTAAAATATCTTATGGCAGTTAAATAGCCAAATGGAAACCAAACCGATGCCGTTATCATTGTTAAGTTCGACAAACGTGAAAGACATATGGTGTCGGTCACCCTGCGGCAAAAGACAGATAAGCAAAATTATCTCAGTTTATCGATTTAAACGGAATTGACTAATCTGGACCATGTGTCTGCCGAACTGGTTTCAAGCCTGTCATTCGTTGTTCAGGAATTTTGTTTTTGCTAATAATAAATGGTGAATAAATTTGGCCTGGCTGACGAAAAAAAATGTATTTTATTATTATTATGAATGTCTAATATATAAAGCAGCTATTTTAACCACTGTAGCGCCAAATTTCTAACGAAATATGTATATTTTATATAATTGTTATCCAATGTTAATGTGCCGCCAAGTTTTAAAATTTTATTAAAAGCCGTGACGAAAAACAATTATTGTTTTATATAAATCACACGTTATGTATTTATTGTAAATGAACTAGTCATGACAAATATGAAGTAAATGTAGTGTGCCGCCAATTCTATTAAAAGTATGCCGTGACGAAAAAAGTCTGAAAACCAGTTTATACAATTAAAAACATGTACAAATATATTAATTGTATTACATAAATCACAAGTTATTTGTTTTTAGTAAATAAATTAGGCGTGACAATTCGATTACTAAGGCAATCTTCAAAATTGTTCAGAGTTCTACCATAAGATCTTAGGTCGTGTAAATGATATTAAGCGAAAAATTATTTTCCACTTTAAGATGAAGAACGTTCAGTTAGTAGTGAAATCAGAAAGTACTTTTTGGCTTTTTGACTGGCGTTACTTCGCCAATTGGCTGTTTTTTCTGTGTTTAATATTCGCACTAGTTTTGGGCTTGCTTTTTATTCAAACGTTAAGCTTTTGAACATCCGATTGGACTGACAAATATGTATGTATGTAGATTTATATAATATAATAAGAGAACTACAGTATTGAAGTTAGAACGCTATTTATGTTGTGCACATTAAGCTTCTTTTTTTCAAAACGATTCAATAAATTATGTCACTCGTCTGAGTTTTTATATGTTGCTCAAACGTGTATATCAGTTACTGAAAATTTTAACGAACTTCGCGAAATTTCATATCTTTTCGCTTATTCATTTCGAAAATTTTAATAAAACCTAAATATTTTTGGGCGTTATTCGCCGTTCTGAGGTACTTTCATTATCTCCTAACATGGTTTAAAAATGTCGCACGCGACACGAACTAGATCTCATTGAGAGTTCCTTATTGGTTTGAATATTTCGGTTAATCAGGAATTGAAATTCCTACTATCTTCTCTTAAATAGGATTAAATCACATTTAAAAAAGCCGTAAGTATCTCTCGTTTTTGAGATGTTAATTAGAATAAGAAGGTCATATAACTTGAAAGCATTTTCACTTGATTATTATAGTACGTTATCTTTACTAATACAAAGTATATTTTGATATTTGATTTAATTTTCTGTGACTTTATAATTCCCACTCAGCAATAACATTCGGAATCAATTGACAGTTGCTACGCCACGTTATTTTATGATAAAACTTAAGAGCAAATAAAAATCAGTCAGACTCAAATTGTCAAAATAAGAAACACTATCAAACATACAGGAAAAACAATATCTCAAAGATCAGCAAGATCTTGGAAAGAAAAGTCTAAGTACATAGACACATAATAATGAATTTAATTACAAAGTGATGAATGAAAAACCATTGGTTCTTTTGATGGAAAATTGCTATCCTAATATAAATAAAATGTATATATTTTATGCTTATATCCGACGGAAAATGATAATCTCGATATGCATGGATTGAACGTTGAAAAATCGCAATGTTTCTCCAAAAATGAGCCCTAATTTGTAATTAAAAAGCTGCGAATTTGAAAAAACAACAAATTTCCTTGCCGTCGCGTAAGCATTTTTCGTTAATCGTTTCATCTCTTTTTTTTCGTTGACGGCAACGTAAGCGTAGGTCTTCAACAATCATATTACAACTAAATAAAGGTCATTAAGTTTTTCAATTATGTGCACATTGTGCGAGTTTCCATGACGAGCCTCGTCGTCGTCGTTGTCGGGAGATAAATATTGTCAATCGGTAACGGTGACCGAGTAGAGCGAATATCCTCGTAGTAAAAAAAACGTTTAGAAGGAACACGATGAGCGTCATCGTTGCCGCGATAATTGCCGTATCGTTCCGTGGTAATTCGTTGAAGTGTCATTGCAATGCAAGTCTCGTTAGGTTGGCGACGCCAACGTTTTACAACGTAATCCGAGAAAGTTATTTACAATACGCGACGGATCGGACCGGACCGTAAATTCGTGGGGACCTGCACCCCCGTCCCGTCGGCACAATAGGGATTCCGCGGACAGGTAGAATAGGTGAGTATCATCATATCCAGCTAGAGATGTGTATTTTTTTTCGGGGAACCGGCGCAAGCGTACCTCCGACTCGGTGAGATCAATGAGGCTGCTCTTCTCCTCGGTGAGGTTCTCGGAGGACCTCTTCTCGTCCTCGCCGTCGCCCTCGTCCTTGAACACCTTAACCTCATCGGTGCTGCCGAGAT
Source organism: Novius pumilus (assembly GCA_020654155.1). Lineage (NCBI taxonomy): Eukaryota > Metazoa > Arthropoda > Insecta > Coleoptera > Coccinellidae > Novius > Novius pumilus. The sequence continues at coordinate 681,604 of JAIFOV010000007.1, forward strand.
CATCTCCGCCACTGGACGAGACGTGTGGCATGGTTCACGCACGCGGCGGCATCACAGCCTCTCTCGCTACATAGCAGCAGCAGCACCACTAGCCGAACCACATGTCACAGACGGCACATTGTCGGAGCGCACACTATACAAGCGAGAAGAAATTTCGTAGCGTAGACACGTGCTGCGAATACGGATAGGACGGTCGCGCGCGCTTCCTCTCCTCACGCGCTCTGATCACCGACTGACTAGCGCGCCCTCCGCTCTCGGCGCCGGTTCGGTCGCGTTGCCGCACTGCGCCGCTTCGCTGTCGCGCACCAATCGCCGCCCAACTTCCGTCGGACTAGGCGTCTCGTAAATGATGGCAGCCGAAACTCGCGCCGACGCCACCGACGACGCCGCCGCCGTCGACACGTTGCTCGCGAGATGAAAAAAAAAAACGTCGCGCGCGCTTCGGGAAATCCGACGCAAGCTTTGTGGAGCCGAACTACTATTGTCCGCAGCGCCATCTGATCGCGACGATCCGATTTTTGGGAGGGTGGGGATCGGCCGCTCTCGGGATTTGGGCGCCGATTTGTTTCGCGTCTTGCAAATAACTTCTTGAATTACGTTGCGCTTATGCGTGCTACTCTGCAATTTTTTATTCAACACATTTCTTTGTACAGCACAATTTTATGAGGAAAATATTTTTCATATCGATTCTTTTACGAAGAATAATTTTTTTTCATTATGAATTTCAATTCAAATCTATCACCGTAGCATCTACCAGTTTCCAATAAATAATGTAAAATTTAATTCTTCAACACTACACTAACATGGGCGTCAAAGAAACAGATCCAGTGATGTGACAAATTATTCTTAACCAAATTAATCAAACGTTAAAGCAAAAAGGGTGGGAAGCCTTCCCACACGTTTCATTTCTGGTTTTAAAATCCCAAAAAACCTCATTTTTTGTGGTTTTCCGGTCATATTTCTTGGTGTGACTCAGTGCCATCGTTTTTAGCGACGAAAAATACATTAGAAACCGCGAAAACATTTTACTGACCAAAAAATACCATTTTAACTCGAAGGATCCTGCAGGACTGGTCAAGATGAACGTTGTTCCTGTTGACACAGTTCAAAAGTAATAACCAAACTTGCCCAAAAATGTGGAATTGCAAATAGTTCTTATTCGTAAATCACAGACTTTCTGTTGGAGAATAGAACGGATTGTATTCATTCAAGTGCACTGAGGCATAACTGTCATTTCTCAAGGACTAAGAGTTTTTATGGCAACACTTATTTAACTTTTTCGGGAGGACTGGAAACAATCCCAGTAAACTTACCTCACACTAGGAAGGTAGCAAGGCTAAAATCGGCCACCGAGAAGAAAGTAGTAGCACTAGCTGAATTTTTCATGTCTCATCACATGCATCAGGCCTTCCTTACACGAAAACCCTTTTGCTTCACGAAACGGCATATATTGCTTGCTTCTACTATGGATATTTTGATGACATTTATCCTTGTCAATTCAACACATGACATTTGATATAACAATCGTAAATCCATGAAAACCGAGATGTGAAGTCACATCACAGTGCATCCAAATTTACTTTAGCAAATTTAGGCAACTATCAATGGTTTCCCCCGTTGTTCCTCTCTGATCTTAATAATTCTAGAATACGGGCAAAGGATTGTATTTATGAGTAAGACAGGTATGACCAACCCTCAATCATAGGATGATTGTTTGATCTCTTCTTTTCCGAATTCGTTGGCATTGGAAAAGGAGGAACTGTAGGGCACCTGAAAGCGCCAGAACCTAAACCAGTCTTACGCCACAACGGAACTCTCTATGAGTAATGGATGCAGAGAACAGTTGTTGATATATTGGATCAAGGCTAGAGAGTCTGTGCATATGGCTATGTTTTCGCTTATCGCATTGATGGAGAGGACAGGTTATAAAATGCCATAGTGTTCTCTTTGATGAACTGACCTAAAATAAGGAAATCTGTAGATTTGTAAAGATTCCTCAGAGGTGAAACCTAAAATCTACAACCCTAAATGGTTTTCCGATTGTTTTGTCTGCTTCCCATTAATAATGTGCCAGTGTTTTCAGCTCTTTTTTTGGACATATCACATGTGTTATATGCTCTGTGACTTTATTTTGGAGTTTTGGTGTGTTTCATTTTGGTCTTTCTTTTCTATATTCCATTATTTTGTATTTGTTTTTCAGATCTATTTTGTTGATTAGTCTCTGATTTGGTTACAATTCGACTGTACATTTTGGAACTGCATGTCTATTTTGACATTATAGAGTTCGTGTGTCTATTTTGGAGGAGTCGGTTGTCTATTTTGGGTTTGCTTCGTCTGTATATTTTCAAGTTCAGCGTATAAGTTATGTGCGTTTCATCTATGATCTTCGACTGTGGATGTATAAATATTACGAGATTTTGCGTGTCCTATATGGGTCTTCTTTTGGCTGTCTATTTCAGAGCGTTGGTCTCTGTTTTGGCTTTGATTATTCTGTCTATTTTGCAGTTGCCGGTTGTCTATTTTCGATTTATTCCGTCTGTACATTTGAAGGTTTCGCACGTCTAATTGGTGTTTGTTTCGTCTATTCTTCGAAAGCTTGGCGTGTCTATATTGTACGATGCTTTTTATTTCGGAGATTTTGCGTCTTATTGGGGTTTGGTTTGCTTATCCATTCTAGAATGTTTTGTTTTCGTTTGGTTCGTTTTAGACATTCTGTGTCTCTATTTTGGCTTCGATTAATCTGTCTTTTTAGCAGTTTATGCCTTCTGTATATATTGTAGTTTTACATAATTGTTTGGTATTTGTTTTGTCCATTCTTCAAAGTCATGGCGTGTCTATATTGCTTAATATTTTATTATCTTGGAGATTTTGCGTGTTTTATTCGGGTTTGTTTTCCTACCCATTGTACCCATTGTCTTAGAGATTCTGTTTCACTATTTTGTATTTGATTAGCCTGTTTATTGTGCAGGTGCCGCCTGTATATTTTCGGTTTATATCCTTTGTATATTTTGAAGATATATGGTGTTTGCTTCGTCTAGTTTTGAAAAACATGTCATGTCTATATTGTGTGATGTTGTTTTGTTTTCGAAAGTTTGGGTGTCTTATTTTGGGTTGTCTTGCTTGCCCATTCTAGAACTCTTGTTCGTCTGATGTTTGTTTGTTTCGTCTTAGCGATTTTGCCTCTCTATTTTGTCTTGGATTAGTCTGTCCAAATTCTAGGTGCCGCGTGTCTATTTTTGATTTATGTCGTCTGTATATTTTGAAATTTTCACATGTCTATTTGGTATTTGTTTCGTCTATTCTTCAAAAGCATGGCTTTTCTATATTGTGCGATTTTTTTTCATATTGGAGATTGGGTTTGTCTTGCCCGCCTTCATACAACTTTTGTTCGTCTAATTTTCGTTTGCTTCGTCTTATAGATTCTACCTCTTTATTTTGGTTTTGATTACACTGTCTATTTTGTAGTTATCGCGTGTCTATTTGCAGTTCAAGCCGTCTGCATATTTTGAAGGTTTCGAATGTATATTTGTTATTCGTTTCGTCTATATTATGCGATGATTTTTATTTTGGAGATCATGTCTTATTTAACTTGTCCTGCCTGTCAGTTCTAGAACTGTCGTTCCTCTAATTTTTCTTTGTTTTATTTTAGAAATTCAGCATCTCTATTTTGAATTTCCCCATATCTATTTTCGGTTTATGCCGTCTACATATATAGAAGGATTCGCATATCATGTTTATAGTAGGCAATGTTTGTTATTCTGGAAATTTTGCGGGACTTATTTGGATTTTTCTAGCCTGTCCATTTTGGGACATTTGTTCGTCTAATTTTCGTTTGTTTCGTTTAAAAGATTCTGCGTCTCTCTTTTGGCTTTGATTACTTTTCTCTTGTGCAGTTGACTCTTGTTTATTTCCGCTTATTTGTTTCGGTTATTTCTTCGTTTATTTTGTGTTTATTTCCTCTGATCATTTCGAAGATTGTGCATCTCTATATTGCCTTAGTCTAATGTCTAGTATGGAAGTATCGCATGTCTCTTTCGGCTTCAATTCGTCCGTCCATTTTTAGAGGCATCGCATATCTGTCCTTAGTTTGATTTGTCTCTATATTTTGGAGGTTTTTGCATGTCTATTTTTTATTCCTTCTGTCAATTCCTTAAAGATTTTGCGTTTCTGTATCATGCGTTCTGTCTGTTTATTTTGGAGGTTTCACGCTTTGTGTTTGATGTCAATGGCTATTTTGGAGGTACCACATTTTATTTCGATTTTAATTCGTCCGTCGCTCTTGGAGGTGCCGCGTTTGGGATTGTACAAAGGCTTTTTTACCTATTACGCAAGGTGTGCATGAAACTGAAGACTTTTTTGTCATTGCAAATGAGAATACCTCGGAACTTGGAGTGTTAGGGTAATGTTTAAACATTGGCGCTACACGGGTTAGAGATCCCTCTGCACTAACGAATTGGTAGAAAACATCAATCAGTCGATAGTAATAGCAATTACTTGAATTTCCAAATTCGCTGATTTGGCAGTCAAATTTTATGTCTAAACGCAAGAATTCATTCGTGTAGTCAGTTCGTGCTCGACAATGTGAACTGCTCATTATGTTTCTTCTTCAATTTCAAAAAAAGTAACCACAAGTGCAAACATACTGTCGGAGTACCTGCGTACATAGTTGCAAGAAACTCGAATACCCAAATGAATAATGAGAATGTAGGACATGTCATCGCAATTCCGTTGAGGTTTTTTTAATAGGAGACCCATTCGTCGGACGATCGTTAGAAAAACAGAAAATGAGCGGTCTGCGTGGCCAGAGGTTAATTTTCAGGTTCTGGGGTGGCGTTAAGTATGTGCATGATTACAAATAAAGGCTGGTAGTTAGTCGGGTATGTAAATATTTGTCCGGAGAGGTAGAATCGCGTTCGGGCCGGACGGACGGACGGAGGTGAGACGACGAAGACGGGGCACAGTTTGGCTGTTGCGGCGGCGACCACGACGATGGTCCGAAGGTGAGATAATGAGCTTGCGAGACGAGGACGCCGAATTCGGAGATGAACGAAGACAGAACGATCCCGTGGAATTCCACCCGCCGTATCTTGTTAAGTCATCTCGGACTCACCGTCGTCGTCGTCGTCGTCTCCGTTGTCCGAGTGTAGAAGCCAGTTTTACGCCGGCGAGAACGCTTCCATCACACAAAGGCATTCGGCCGTGAATCATGAAACGAAGGCGCGCGCCCGTTTCACAAAATAAACCGGAAAAGAAGAACGGACGCCTATGTCCGAAATGTCCGGGATCTTCTCAATACATACTACAAACTCCTTACTTGATTAACCACATCGAATTATATCTGCATTTCCTCAAACGTTGCTCATGACACTGCTTTTTTTGTCAATCTTTTGAAAGCAACGACAAAATCCTTAACACAACATGTGATCTTCATAAAAAGTCTCATATCAACTCTGTCACCTTTTCCAATACTCTCTGAGGATTTAATAGCAAAATCTTTTCAAGTGGCATCGTAAAAGAATTTTCTTGACTTATTTGAGATTGTTGTACATATTTTGATTGTTATTGTGACAGAGAGATAAAAATCTTAAGCGCCACCGGTCCTTTCTTCTCTTCTGCTACTACCTTTGTAGAAGTGGCCCAACTTGAACTTGGAAAGTTTTGAATGCCTTAAAATTGTGGGTTATAAAGGTTTATACCACAGCTCAACTTATCGAAATAATTATTTTATAATATCATGATAATAGCAATTAGCGAGCTGCTGCAGGCCTTTTCAATCGAGCCAATCCAGGAGTCAATAGGGAATTTTTATGCCAATATTTCCTGATCAGTAGGAAGAAGGAATGGCCAGCTCTTTCACCGGATCTCAATCCATTAGATTTTTTTCCGTGAGGTCATCTGGCAAATGTGTGTTTCGAAACATCCCTGTGAAAATTTGAAAATTTTTTCCAAAGAATACATTGAACAGTTTACTTCGAAGGGAATCTTCTAAGCGGAAATGAAGAACATGCCTGACTGAAGTCTGCTAATCGCATCCAGATGAAACGAGGTACCCGTACTTCGCGCAATCACCATCGATGGTCACTAAACAGAAAAAAAATATCGCCTTTCACGATCCGTTTCGACCTGGCCTTCTCCAACTGCCATGTCTGCTATACTGCGAAGCGAGAACGATAAATTAGGAATTTTCAAAACCCAGGGACTCACATAATCGGCTGTGTGTCTGCGTGTGTGCGGGGCCTTTTCCGAGAATACACCCCGTTTTATGCGCCATTATATATTTGTATGGGGGTGCCTTTTCAAACAAATCATCCGGACAAAGAGGACCGAGCTAGGTAAAATAACCGTACGGACGGACGCCTTTCGAAAGCAGGTTCTTCTCTCTCATTCTTTTCCGTTTGGCAGAATGTCTAAACTTTCTACGAGTGTGTTTGCGTAGTTAAGTTGGTTTTACAAATTGATGCCCCCTTTCAAGGTTTCACCGAAACGGATTCCGGAAGGGGACCGCAAACAATGGAGGATTTTCTGGTCAAACTCAAATTACCTACTTGTTTGAACTTACAATTCAAGCTGTGGAATTGGATTTGAAATGAGTTATCTAGATCGTGAATTTGTGAATTACAGAGCTTGACTGCTTTGAAAAGCATTCATTGAACCCTCTGGAAATTGATGCGTATGCAATAAACTATTCAAAGCAGGAAAGGTGCATATGTTATACACCGGAAAACTCATAAAATTTTTCATGGTTAACTAGCAATGTACATTATGTTATGGAACGAGTTAATTAATGCTAGCGGTCCACGATCAGTTAGGTCCGCCGGTTTTGACACGTCGTCCTGTCGATCCGTAGGCTGGGCGCATATTGCGGCACAATTTCGTATGTTACTGCGCGCGTTTTTTTGCAGTACATAGAAAAAGAAAAAAATCGCGCGCAAGTGAACCACGCCTCGATATGCGCTGTTCCATTAAAACCGCGCGCAGTAAAACACGCAACTTTGTACCAATATGCGCCCGGCCTTAGTTCAAAAATCCCCATACACGAAACGTATGCGCGTTGTTTTTGTGGGGCATACGTAAATTCAAAAAAGCAGCGCATACGTGTGTTTCAGAAAACCGCCAGAGAAAAACCGAACGCATATTGCGGCGCAGTCACGTGTGTTACGGTTACTGAAAAATATGTAGAAAAACGAAATTTAACCCGTGATCCTTAATAGATCTATATATAATGAAAAAATGAACAACTTACTGGAAGACACATCCACTTACAAACAAATAAAAAGGGACCTCACGAATACTTTACAGGAAGAAAATAACGCGATCATAAAAAAATGGGAAAAATTAAATTATATATCATCAGAAATAGGAAAATCATTATACATTCATAACAGTTTACCACCAAAAATTTATGGGTTACCAAAAATTCTTGAAAACAACATAACTCTCAGACCCATTGTTTCATATTCACAATCTCCTTTCTACAATCTATCAAAACATTTATCCAAGATTCTTTCTAACATCATAAACAAAAATCAATATTGCATAAAAAATTCCTTCACACTCAAAAACGAACTCTACAAATTAATTATTCCTTCAAATCATGAACTCTTCTCATTAGACGTCACAGCATTATACACAAACATTCCCACATCTTTAATACAAAATATAATTGAATATAAAGATTGTAACGGACTTTATATTGGACAGACAAAACAAAAATTGAAAGAAAGAATAAAAGGTCATAAATACTCTAAAGTACAACCAGCATTACATGAACATGGAAAAAACATTAAAACATACATTTGATTTTAACACAGTGAAAATTCTAGATCGCGAAAAAACAGAAAAGCAAGAGAATTTCTTGAAATGATTCATATCAAAAGATATTCTAAAGCAATTAATGACAGAACAGATATTCGAAATTTGAATCAAATATACTCAACTTTATTCTGAACAAATAATTCATATCAAGTCTCCATCTTTTTGTTTTTCATTTGTCAGATTATTGTTACTAAAAAAACTTATAACAACATTGACAAATATTTAAATTGATATATCTTGAAAAAGAGTTCAACCCGAAACCTCGATAATAAATTATTTGAATTACTGAATCTTTATTATTTCTTTATAATCAAATACGTCAGAAAAGAATAAAAATATATACAAAAAGGGTAAATAGTACCATTTTTGTTCGAAAAACGTATCTATAATTTGCTTGCGTTCAAAGCATCGTCGGGATAATTTGACAATTATTTGATGATGCTTTGAACACAAGCGAAATATAGATACATTTTTCGAACAAAAATTGTATTACTTGGTCGAATACCTAATAAAAATAACAACTATATATTAACGACTGATAAAAAAATACTATACAAAAAGGGTAAATACATCAAGAAAGGATATATTCAACAGTGCCACAATATGCGCGAAAACAGCGTCGGTGCAAGATGAAAAGTGACAGGCAACTTTCTGAAAATGGTGGAGTCTGAAAAACGAAAAGCTTACACAACAGCGGGGAAAATATTTTTCCTATCCAGAATATTACAATATTTATTAACTATACCACAAACAATCGATTTCAGTGGACCTCTTTTGGTGGCCTTCATAAGTTCTGTCGTGCAAACTGTCCAACTGTCGCAATCTTACAGGTAGAACAGAATTACCCAGAATAATGATTCCTATATCAGTTCGTTTATATTTACATTTCTCTGAATTCGAGCCTTGCTACGCGCAGAATACGTAAAAACAATATCAGTTGACACAAATATTATTCCTAAAATGATGTTCAAAATCCGTAGATTTACGGAAATTTCCGTAGATGTGACAACCCTGACTCAGCACTAGAATACGTTTGAAGAAATCATAATTATATTATTACATCCAAAGTTGGACGATTCGTCGCCCCAGTCATACCAAACTATCCAAGTTATAATATACCAGAATAATTATGATTGTGGTTCCTAAACAATTCGTTATCGCTTATATGATTGTTTATTCAGTTACCGAAGGTTTGTTTGCTAATTGAACATTCGTAGTCGAAATAGGAATTTTTCCTCGTGGACAGTCCTCGCGCGTTGTTATCGAAAACCGAAACCCTATGGGATTGATACGAGAAAAGAGACAGGACCGTGCGGAGGTCCGGTTCGTATGCAGAGCACGTAGGTTCGAGAATGTCACGTGTGGAACCGACAAAGACCTTTCGCAAAAAGCGACCCACTCGCTCGCTTGTTTATTGCTTGTTCCCCGAGTCGTTCGAAAAAATCGAATAAGGCACGTTTTACAGAAGCTGCAATCGCAAGCTAATTAATCGGATACGTCCGTGGCTATCTGATTTTCGCGACCGCGACGAGATCTTTCAACTTCGGATAAATCTTTTGTCATTCATTTTGAAATCTTTGGATCTTTGTCAACGGTTGTTACGCCGCGTGCGGCCTGCAAACCGCAACCCGGAATACTTGGCCCAATTGCCGAGTTAGGAAATACAGATTAGCGGATGCGCCAGTTCTGTACCTTGAAACAAGCGATTCTCGCCATTTGCCTAATTTCTTTCTCGATACATTTCAACTTTAAAGCTCTATGTTTTTCAATATATGTAGTAAGCAACGTGGTCGGTTACTTTCTGTGATTACAAGTTTTTCGACTAACAACGACTGGTCAATTTTATTTAGAATTGTATTTTGAATCCGAGAGGTGCAAAAGGGTTCGGGTTTCCTGATCCTTTATATTATTTATTGATTTCGGCCTAAATACATATTGGGAATGACATACAAAATCTTTATTTCAATTCCATTTAGAGCGTACTGAAGAAAGATCATTTTCGTTTCTACAAAATTGGCCTCATTATAGAGTAATGCTATTGACGATTAGAATTAGAATATTGCGCACAGTTAATAAGAGTAGAGATTTCTTCTAAATATTTAACTGGATATGTATGGTATAAAGAAGCTACATCTGACAATTACAATAGGTATCTGATGAAATAAGTAATGATAAAGAAAAAAGGGGGCCTTGAACAAATTCGAAACTAAACGAAAAATTAAAAGCATCTAATTTCATGATAAAATTATTTAACAGACGAAAAACAACAAAATGGGCTCGTGTGGGATTTGAACCCACGACCACCGGTTGTTCATAATTTAGCCTGGTGCTCTAACCAACTGAGCTAACGAGCCGTTACATGCGCGAGGAAAACTGATTTTCCATTTCATATATTAAGTTGAACACGGTATAATAATGAATTTTACCCTAATGTAAGCAAATCGGGTCTTTATTTTGGTGGAAAATCGGAGTCTGATCTACACCGATTACATTACATTTCATTTTCTGGAAATTTAAGTCTTAAGTGGCGACGAATTGACACTTCATTAAACAAAAATGAGTACTGCGACTCTTTTTTTTTTTTTACATTTGTCCTTATGCAACAAGTTGTTCCCTCAAAAGTATCGTTTTAGAAAACATTTTTGATAATTTTAAATCATAAAGCCGTTGAATCATGAGGATGATGTCAAAAAAAGTCAAAATATATGTTAAATGTCAAAAAAGTAAAAATTCTAATAAAGTTCTGAAAAGACGATCAACTTCTAAAAACAATCAATCGGAATTAATTCGAAGATGATATAAATCAAACAGTGAATATATTCTGAAATAAATTGGAATTCAACCGAAATAATCTTGAGTCTGAAGACGATTTTAGTTGATTCCTTTTCGAAATGATGGCCAAATTTAATGCGATCCTCACGAAAATTGTAAAAATCCCTTAAAGTTTTCTCAGAAAATCCAAAATTGTTATGTTATTTTGGAATATCGATTTTTGAAAATACTTTGCAAGTTGAAGTTTTATAAAAGTTTTTTATCCACTCTCTATCATTTGCAATACAATTAAGAATAATAAGAAGTCCGGGGACTATTGAAGAAAGAAACTCAAGAATCATTAACAATATCCTTCCTAATTGTGTTGATAATAACAAAATACCTTGAAGTGGATTTTCAAGATCATTTCAAGGTCAAGTGCACAGTTGATTTGAAATTTGAATATTATGATCTTCTGTTTAAAAAAAATCGACTTGATCTGGAAATGACCTTCAAACTCCACCTGAAGCTCAATTTCAAAGTTAGCACCGGGTGCCTATTTTATATTTGTGTACTGATATTGTTGAAAATCCTGACATAATTCAACAAATATTCGACAACTAGTAAATTTAAAAATTTAAAACACAACAAAATATCAGAAAAGATTGAATAGTCGGGAGAAAGGAAAAAATTTAGGAAGGAAAATAAAACAAAACAGAGTTCAGAATTTCTGATTTTTTATTTCTTGTACATTTGATAATGAAGCGAACGAATGAGACGTACTGCAATTGCATCATCGTTTGTTCGATCGTTCGTTTTGTAAGAACTCAGTGTATTTTGGCACCAGTATTGTCCGTCCGTTCAAAGTAACGAACTATGGAATGTCATGGGATAGTGTGCCGTAGTGTTCGTTACTTTGAACGAACGAATTGCACTAAATGGGACGTTTAGCATTCAATATTGTTCATTCGTTTAAAGTAAAAAAGTAAGATCGTGTAGTAACCCACTGACCTAGGTCTAGGGCCAGAGTTCTCAGATCGCACAAGTGCCTCTGGCATAACCTAACGACTATATATTGAATATATAACCAACGGCTTTACGTGCCTTCCGAAGCATGATGGCATTCTCAAATTAAGTTAGAATTCACCGGGATTCGAACCCGGTTTTTCTGGGCAGTAGGTCAGTACTACGCCTGTTGAGCTACCATGCCACTAAAGTATGGAATGCCACGGCGCTGTGTCGCGTAGCTCACTGTACGGTTGGTAACTTTGAACGAAGAAACGACACTGAATGGCACGTTTGAGTGAGCGGAGCAAAAAGAGTCGGCACAATTTAAATGAACGAACGACCCAACACTACATGTACTCACATAATATTCGAATATGTTGAGCACCGTTGTCAAATGTAACTTTGTTGCTGGTTTCCACAATACGCCTATGTGTTCTGTAGAAATAACGATAAAATTTATCAATCATGACAACATTGAGAAAGAAAATGATTGACTTATGTCCGCTGACTGATATAAAAATGTGCAAAAAGAATCTCTACAGGATATTTAGTTTTGCGATAAATGACAATAAAAATATTCGTTTCTTCTCGAAAAAAAAATGGGATTTAACATGGTACTCTGTGTCTTCTTGTCCAATAAAAGTACTGGTTCATCAGTACCTTGAAACATATATTCAAACAAAGTTTGGGCTTTTAAAGTCTCTTACCGATGGAGAAAAATGCGAAACCGAAAAATCCAATTTCCATATTCTCCTCGGAAATTTTCAAGGATAGTGTAAAAATGGTGAATAGAACTTTTAAATTTCAACCCTTTTTCCCGTATTTTGACTAACATGAGGTAAGTATGCGCTAAGCGCGCTCGTGCTCAATTGAATACCAACTTGTGCCATATGCGAGTTCGCACAAAACTTGCGAACCTATTAATAAAATTATGTCAATTTTTGTTGTCAGTGGTTCGATCGGGAACACTTTCCCATATTTATAATATGATAAATCAAGATGTTTTAACAACTCGTGACAATATCCCGTTTGGTCCGCCCATGGCGGTCAGAAATTTCATTCGAAACGCGACCCGTTCACTTTCCTCAGTACACGACATGACAGTGAATGAGAGAGGTCGTCGAATAACAAAATTGAACGCGTTTGTTGTTTTTGTTTAGTGATCGCGTCTGGAGAACGCGCATCTCGTTAACTTTGGCGTTAACCTACTTTCGAACATCAATTACAAATTTTTTTTTTGTAATCATGCCGAATTGTCCTAAGTGTTCAAAACCGGTGTACTTTGGTATGTATCATATGTAACTTGAAAAACATAGTCCGTGTTAGGAAAATGCGTCGTAACAAATTTAATTTTACAGCCGTCTTCGTGAAACTCATCGATTTCGATATATCGCTATTTAATCCATTTACAAATACATATGACGTCATTACGCTTAATTCTTTTTACACCTGAGATTTCGTCGATTGTCTTTTTTGTTGATGCCGATCCCACGTTTTGTTCTCATTACGATTCCGCTGGTATCTTATCCGGTATTAGATTAGAGAAACCTCGTAAATGTTTCCGCTCGTGCGTTACGTTTGAAAAGAAGGCGTTTTTTTATTTATCTCCTATCAAAAACACCACCACCGCCACGGTGTCGGAATTAAAATTCCGGAAACGATTATCGAACCTCGCGCGTAATAAATTCCACAACGTAAGAATTCGTCAAACACTTCATCTTGACGGACACCTTTAATGGCAGTTACGTAGTAATTTGAGCCGTTAGTCCGTCGATTAATATTCCCGAGTGTGCTCAAGAACTGTCGCGTTAAATATTAAATGGGTTGTACAAAAGGCTCTCGTCGTATTTTCTCGGCCACTACGATCCTGCACTGGCCAGAGTGGTAACGGAAAATTGTCGAGTCGCTAAAACGTGCCCACTATTAATTAAATAAAGTTTGCTTCTTTGCATTTTCTATATTTACCGATGATCTATTCTAACATACGTATACCATGTACGTTCGTTTACAAATGACGTGTTTTCTTTTCAGCCGAACGGAAAACGTCGCTCGGCAAAGACTGGCATTCCGCCTGTTTGCGTTGCGAAAAATGCAACAAAACTCTTACCCCCGGATCGCATTCGGAGCACGACGGCAAACCCTATTGCAACCACCCCTGTTATTCCGCCCTCTTCGGACCCGGAGGCTTTGGACGCGGCGGCGCTGAGAGCTACGTTTACAAAAAATAACCAACTTTTAATTTGACTCATGATTATTCGTCAGTCCACGCTGTACATTGCGAATAAAGCATTCCGTTATTTAAGTTTGAAACTTTGGAAAACCTACGTTTTATTTTTATATCCACATGGTCTTGGAAAAATATAATCTCATCTCAGAATAGTAAACTTTCACTGTTTAAGACTTTGCTCCTAGTAGTGGTAAATATTGCAACTCTCTCATTACCAATCCAGTCAAGATTAGGGATGCAAATGATACATCGATGTTTGTCAAACATCGATATATCGTTCATGAACATCGATGTTTCAATTGACGATACGTCGTCGATACATCGTTCCTCAATCTGTTTGAGAACATCTGCGTGTTCCAAAAGTTTTTAACACTATTAGTATCAAACACATAATGACAAAAAAAAAATAGTCTTTCACTATTACTGCATAAGACAACGTTTTCTAAAGAAATAATATGGAGAATATTCAGAGATCAAGAAAGAAAGAATAAAAATATTTTATTTCAAAATTTTTATTACCTGAACTGTGTTTTTATTTAATTGTTTCACCTTAGCTACCTGCCTGGCCTTAAAATTAGTAGGTTAAAAATTAGATGTATATTATCAATTTAAATGGCACATCATTTTTTTTAAATTGCTTATTTTTTCTTTGTTGGGAAGTTTTTCTTTTCAATCATACACTACCAAAATATTTTCAGAAAATCTTATTGAAACTACGATTGGTTCTAGAGTAAAAAAAGAAAAATTATTTTTTAAATAGAATCCTGCAGTAAAATAACTGTAAATTTTTAATTAGATATCATTAATTCTGTGTAAGTAGTTAAAATTGTAGGTAAAATATAAAAAACCATTAAAAATTTCTACAAAAATCGGATAAGATCATGATTTTTACTTTTATTCAGAGATAAGTGTTTAATGCGAAAATTTGCACATAAATTTATATGCAATTCAGTCTGCTTGACTATTATAACTTACAATTTTCAATATCAGATATTTACTAATCAACCAAAAGATGATGAACATAATTTTATAATAAAAAATTAGTTTTACGGGGATTTATTTAAATATTAATACGAAACGCGCATAATAAAATGTCAGTAACTCAATAGAAACTAATTAAAAATCTTTACTCATTGGTGAATACTCAATATTAAAAAAAAACTTTTCCCAAGACAAAACAACATTCTTGTGATTCTTGATGGGTTTTTATATTGGTCTTGTCTTGTATTAAGTTGGCTTAGTCTTGTCTTGAGTCTTGACGCATCACTATGAATAGTTAAACCATAAAACATTTGAAAATATATTATCTACATCAATAATTCGAAGAAATAAAGATTTTCTAATAACAAAATAGTGTTTTCATAATCAAGAAATAAATAATCAACATCTATGAAAAGCTGCAGATGTGAACACTTTAAAAATATTGTTTTTCCAACAAATTTTCTTTCAAAGTACAAAACATCGGTAAAACAGCGATATATCGTTCTTTTTCAACGATGTATTTTAACATCGATGTTTTTTATGCAAGCATCGATGTCTAGAAATATCGATGTTTTTCACAACGATGTTGCATCCCTAGTCGAGACTTCTATGTGTCTAAAACAAAAGGTCTTCACTAGAAGAAGGAGGGGTTCCGCTACGACTTTTTGCTGTTTCAGAGGGGGAAGTGTCTCATGATGTCCATGTGGAGTGTTGGTCCGACTTTTTCTGTTATAAGAAAAAGAGTGGCGATCTGTTAAAGAAATGGGATGGACTTCCGAATAACGTCCATTAACAGAAAGGTCTGAAACTTACCCAAACATGTCAATCCGATAAAAATTGAAAAACTGATAAATGTTGCGCTCTATTTGCGTGTTTTAGAAAAATTGGGCAGGGATTACAACGCGTAGAGTGGCCGCACCGTGATGAAACTCTGACGAAAAATCCTCTCATAGATGCGACACCGAAATCAAGCCCAAACATGTCAAACCGATGAAAATTGAAAAATTTGTAAATGTTGCGCTTTATTTGCGTGTTTTAGAAAAATTGGACAGCGATTACAACTCGTAGAGTGCCCGCACCGTGACGAAACTTTCACGGCAAATTCTCTCATAGATGCGACACCGAAATCAAGCCCAAACATGTCAAAACGATGAAAATTGAAAAATTGATAAATGTTGCGCTTTTTTGCGCGTTTTAGAAAAAGTGGACAGCGATTACAACTCGTAGAGTGGCCGCACCGTGATGAAACTGACGAAAAATCCTCTCATAGATGCGACACCGAAATCAAGCCCAAACATGTCAAACCGATGAAAATCGAAAAATTTGTAAATGTTGCGCTTTATTTGCGTGTTTTAGAAAAATTGGACAGCGATTACAACGCGTAGAGGGCCGCAATGTGATGAAACTTTGACGAACATCGTCGAAAACTGAGTTACGTGATTTTTGAACGGTCCCTAACCTAAGTTAAGCTAACCTAAACTATGAAATTAAAAATTAGTGAAAAGTTGCGCATACGCAGAATTTTTTGAAATTAGAATCAGTAGAATGCAGAAAATGTACACTAAGATGCAGGGGTGAAACAGAAGAGTTCGGTTGCAAATGAAATAGATTTCTGTATTAAAACCGTGCTCTTAAATATAGCAGCAGAATATCACGCGTGAAGACATTTCTTAACATAGTACAATTTACTAGGATTTATTTGTCATCTCCGGGTCGCAGTGTGTACAGTGTCATCAACAAATGTGGAAATTATTTCGCGCCCCCGCCGAAGGGTTAATTATTATTACTCGTATATTGCGTTTTTGATGGCTTTTTTTCTTTCATACTGTTTATATATTAAAGTGGAGATATACGCTTGCAATTGAAAATAGAAAAAAAGAGAGTAATTTGTCTCTGCCATTACCAGAACGGTAGGTAAACATATGCAAACGTTCAGTGTTATATACTTAGTGAAGGTTGCAGCTGTTAGAAATTTTAGCCATGATTCATAATGTGACAAAATTGGCAAATTGGAAATATAATAAAAATTTAGAAATTTCATTCGTTTGAAATTCACTGTAACTCATTGGTTAGTGACTGATAAACCACAAGTATATGTGTGTGTGTCTGTTGGTTATTTTGATTTATGACAATTTTTTCTT
This sequence comes from Novius pumilus, assembly GCA_020654155.1. NCBI lineage: Eukaryota > Metazoa > Arthropoda > Insecta > Coleoptera > Coccinellidae > Novius > Novius pumilus. Next base: position 698,527 of record JAIFOV010000007.1, read on the forward strand.
GGTAAGAGAAAATCACATGATATGTTACTTCTTTAAAAGAAAGCCCTGCTCAAATACTGAGGTTAAGTAGAAAGAAATTTCTGTTCAATTCTTTCTTAAAGATATCTCAAAAATTAAAGGTGACAGAGGTTTAAGAACAAGCAGACCATAATAAGTGGTAAAATGTGATATGTTTAAGCAATAGGTCGAATTACTGGTGACCTTGTACTAGACACCAGTGATTGGATCAATCGGATAAAATGACTAACCTAATGAAAACAATTTTCGAATAATCGATTCCTTCCAAATAACTCAATAGACGTAAGCAGCTGCAACTTTTTATCGATTAGTCATTATGCTTGTATAACTTGAATAGTATTACGTATAAGTGATTCTTCATTATTTGTTACACACTAGAGTACATTCAAAGAATATTCTTTATCGATTTTGGATCTACTATTATCTATCAGTGAGATTATAGGATATAATTCGAAAAAAATATCGAAAGAATTGCGATTTAGAAAAAGGAGGGCTCGTGTGGGATTTGAACCCACGACCACCGGTTGTTCATTGATTTAGCCTGGTGCTCTAACCAACTGAGCTAACGAGCCATTGCGCGTGATGTGAAAGATTTGATATTTTACTCTATAAACAAGACACGGTAGAAAAAAGCGATTATGCTGTACTCTAAAACATCACTAGTGAACTAAAAATCCTGTTACAGATTACATTATTTTCACCGCTTTCATTTACGTCAGCAAGAGCGCTACTACTGAAACTGAAACTACTACTGAAAATCCATTTATGTATTTCATTTGCGTACAGACAACGAATTTAGATGAAAGCAAAATGCTTTATTCATAACTTCCATTCAAGTTGGTCAAAATGGGGTGGTGATTCCATGTAACGAAATTCTCAGTCACATCAGCCTATTCTTTGAGCAAAACATCTAAAAGACTATTTTTGGCTTGAGGAGTACAACAAGAAGGCCTTAGCAGTTCTTGATTCTTAATAGTAGTAATTGTATTACCTGTACTGCATAGGATGACTTGTTATTATTTGGCTAACGCTCAAAACGAACAAACAAATATTAATTTTTATAGATATAGATGATTTCAAAGAAAATTTTCACTTCGTGTATTTCCTTGGTGAGAATAAAACCTCAATAGCCTTGATAGCGGTATCAAAAACATGCTTGATTTCAGTCAATCATTTCGTCATAGCATTAGTTGCGGAATATGCACATTTATTGCAGTGACATAAAATGGTGAATGCGCAAGTACTGAATTGAATACCAAAGGAGGAAAGTGCATCGTTCCCTTCCGCGGATGAATTTTAATTTCCGAGACATCCAGGGCAGGGAACGGTTATTCTTGTATCAGACAAAGTTTGTTCATTTTGGAATCGAAAATTTCAAATATTCGTTGACAAACGAGTACATATCGATATTTCTATGCAACATAACGCGTAATTGTTCCGCATGCCGCGCATGCGCCACGACAAGACGCTTATGTCAAAGCAAAAGCACTAGACAACTTATGTTTTGGGACATAACATATAATGGTCCGTATTAAAAGACGTCAAACGAACGGCCATAAAAATTGCTTACCGAAATATGCCAATCAACCATTAGGAATGAATGAAGTTTCCTCCTTCCTTCCGTTTTCCAATCCACAAACTTCTGATATGTTTTTTCGTATCTTCATTGTGGATTTGTTAGCGATAATGGTCACGAGTTTTATATAGCAGCCCTCACTATTCCTGGAGGGATATTCTCGTCACTTTGCAAGTTATAAACGGTTATCGGGCTCAGATGAATGAATCAACCACTTCAAACGCTTAATGACAGTTACTTGAGAAATGAGAACCACAGAATATATTTGTGATCTGCAGTGACAGCTTAAAATTCAATTTGTCTGTGATAGCGCATTAAATCAAGCTGAACGAAGTAGTTCAAACCGAATCTTTTCTTTAATGTCATTCTTGCACGTAATATTCGATATCAGGTATATGAACTAAATTTCTATGCCTGATCTTGACATTTGTCCTATAGATATATTAGATAATAAAGGTGATACTCCACGAGACAGAAAAACCTAATGTAAATTAGATCTAGAATTGAAAAATTGGTGAATTAAATCAAGTTCGCCGTTTGTTGTTGTTGTTCTGGTAGCTCGTACGCGTCCTTAATATGTTACAGCAACCAAACTTCTCATTTATTTCCATCTACTTCGTTTCTTCATTGGAGATAGCTTGGAATTCTTCAATACTATTCATAAACGCTGAATAAATGAAATTTATCAGGGTGGCTTGCGTTAAACGATGTTCTCTTTTTTATTCGTATCGTTGGTTTTAAGTGCTTAACGAAACTTGCGAAACGTTGTCAAAAAGTCCAAATATGTTGGGTGACGAGCATAAAGTTTTTGAACCCCAGACGCCAGTTGCGGTACCGCGAAACGAAGCATCTTCCACTGAGGTCACTTTCAAAGAACGACATACGGTTGTTCTTCATACAGTTCAAGCCGTACAATGGAGTCGAATGATGTCGTTGCTGCTGTCCATACCGACGGATTTCAAATGGCAGGTGAGTTAGTTAACATAAGATTGACAAAACTCCGAATCTCTCCGTTGCAGATGTTCATTATTGTCATGAGCATAATTAATTTTTTTGCTGGAACGTTTTTCTTTTTCTTCGCTAGAGATAGGATGGATATATTCATTCCGGTGTTTCTTCTATGCGATGTCATGTATGCGATTCATGTATGCTTGGGTCTTGCCAACTGGTTCTGGGTTCACGGCGAGGAAAAACCTTCTATGTTCTTCCTGACTATTGATGTCGTAACCTTGTTATTGCAAGAAACATTTGTTGGTAAAGTGTTTGGTCCTCAATCACGGCTCACGCTGTCTATACGATGGTTCACTTATCTGAGGCTTAGACATCTCAATATATTTCCTGAGGTTGAACCTATTGAAAAATGCATTCTATCACTTTATGATAGTCAATTTTCAGATGTACGCTGGAGTCTTGCGAAAGCGCTTGCGACTTTTCATGATTGGGTTTGTTCTGTGTTTCTTTGTGATTTACCATTTCGCCACGTGTATCATGTATGAGCTGAGTTGTCACCATTTGCGATGCCCAAAGTTCAATGAGTCTATGTGGTACCATGGTAGATGGTCGAAAGGAATGATCGACACTTATCCGAGCTACAGGGATGCTGGCGTGAAGGACTGGTATTTGTTGAGTTGTTACGTTGTTTTGGAAAATCTACTCACTGCGGGAACTGGGATAGTGAAAACGAGGAGCACGCTGGAGATGGCTATGTTGTCAGCGATTATGATCATGGGATACATTTTTTTCAAATTATTTTTCTTGACGTTATTATTTCGTATCGGGATGTATAGCGGGCGATTGCGGACGGACTACATAAATAAGGTAAGTTAACCCAACATCAAAAATAATTATAGAGCAGAGCAGGCGAAGAACTGGGGGTAAATTTGATTTAAACTCATATGTTGAGATAAAGAACATTTTTTTTTCACAAAAAGTTTCCCTTCAGGTCCAAAGCATATACATGTATCTCCGTGAAGTGACTGTGGATAAATCCGTTTTGAATAATATCGAGAGATACATCGATATACTGTGGTGGAAGAAAGACGGGCTTAAAAAGGCTCCTCACTTCGAAACACTTCCGAATCCCCTACGTACGGAAATAATGTACGACGTGAATGGCACCCATTTGCATCGCTCGTTGCTCTTCTTCGATCTGAGGGAGTTTTATCTTAGAACGCTGTCGTTATCCATGAAACACGAGTTTCTTTTACCCGGTGACATACTCTTCCATCAGGGAGTTATAAAGCCTTGTATGGTGATTATAATAAGGGGAGTGTTGGAAATAATGTCGGAGGAGGACGACGAGACGCCGATTATCGCTTTTCGTGCAGGGACAGTTTTAGGTAAGAACACATCTGATTTGAACAAAAACATTTCACCGGCTGTATTCGTATCTGCTTATCGATTCAAGCATCACTTAACTCAATTTATTTACATAGTTAATTTTGTCGTACAAATGACAGTATCAGGCTTAAACGTTTAGTCAAAATTGTCAACTGTCATCAAAATTGACAGTTGCTGCTCTCTGGATTTCCGTTGACCAACTAAATTCTCCTAGGAGAGGCATCCCTGTTTTTCAATCTACCATCTAAAGCGACGGTCAGAGCAGCTGTTTACACCGAGGTGAAACTCATAGAAAGATATACTTTCCTAAAGGATATTTCGATCTATTTACTCGCTTTTTACCATCTGAAAGAGCGAATCAATCGGCGAGTTCGCAACGTGGAGAGCAACAAGTTGACAAATGAAGCTGACGCCTTCATTTGGGAAAGAGGTTTCCCAAAGAAACAGTTAACTCCGTTAAGTGAGTTCAAACAACGTTTGGAGGAACAACGCAAAAAGCAAGCCGAAAAAGGTATTTTTGGTATTATATATTTTTTGGAAGATAGATAATTTAATTCACAGCCAAGCAGTTTGATGCAAATGTTTTCCAAGAAGTAGTGCGAAATCAAGAAGATATAATAACGTTGTATCAGTTATCTGCTGAAGATTCCAACACCGAAATACCCGTCATCTGTTTGACTTGGGATTTCCCTTGGATTTTGGATTCGAAATGCTCATTAGTGAGTTTTTAATCATTTGATTTCGGTGCATTGTTTTCAAGTTCCAAATTGTGTTGCACTCGTTGAAATTTGAGAAAATTTAAATATCTTACCAAGTACAATCACATCACTGTAACTTTTAGTTTGAAATTACTTTGCCCTTAGGAAGTATTAATTGTGCACATATCAGTAATTACTTTAAACTTTCAACGTTTTTCTTTATTTTTTTTTCATGGTTATCTCCAATATGATTTAACGTGGTGATTAGCTTCTTGAAATCTAACAAGTCATAGGTAGTGGGAAATACATCTTGCGACAGGGAGTATCGAAGAGTTATAGCAGTTATCACTCTTATCAGTTCTGCGGTTGATCATTTTGTATTGACAAACACAATTTTTTTTCTCCACATTTAAATTTAATTTTGCTCATCACCATGAATACACAGGTTACTTGCTGGGAGGTGCTAGTTATCTTGGTTCACACCATTTTTTGTATATGTTATTCCTACGAAGTGGTGTACATCAAGGACCTAAGCGAAACCGTATACAATATGTGCTTCGTGTCGGACGTGATCTGCTTCTGCGATATAATTATGCAAACTTGCACATCCGTTGTTCTTAAGGTACGTGTTAATCGATGTTATCGAAATTCTATTCTACGATCATTCTGCAGGAGAAAACGTTGAAAACATTCCGCGACATCGTTCGGTATCGAATGAGATCTCTCGATTTCTATCTGAACGTTATTCCCGTTTTTCCCTTCGAATATTTCACTGTCATGTTATACAAAGTCAACCACCAAAATTACGGGAGAACTTTTGATCTCTTGATGGGAGTCAGACTTCTGCGCATGCATCGGAGCATCAAATTGATCAACAAACTGCGATATCCTTATTGCGAAAAGCATACTGTAAGTATACGGCTATCCCGATTTTCTCACCTTTTGCTCCTGTTACTTGTACGCGTCGCGTTTTGCAATTAATGTTCACTATGCTCGCTGGAAATCATGAGGATCGCTTCTGCATCGCTCGCCCCTCAAACTTCACTAAGCTGGCATTGAGTAAAAGGAACTGACACCACCAAACCAGTATCTAACTGGCTCCATACTGGCTTCGCTGAAGCCTGCTTTTTCCTGCAATTGCCATGACCATGTTGCCTTAATGTAAATCTTGAAAAACGTTGCATCAGTGGCGTCTTTACTTATAGGGCAGGGTTAGGAATTTTGCTAATGCAAAAGCACGAGAAGTGTTTGTTCAATCCTGTAACAATTAGTACATAATTTTTTTTTCAGGAAAACCACAATTCATTTTTTGTGTGAAGATTTTTTCTCACTTGTCGATACGATTAATAATTAGGACTGTTGTTCTTGGATTTTTTCTTGAATTTGTTTGAAAGTCAGAGTAAATATGACATGTAGTTCCCCTCTTAGCTCTGAAATTATTTTGCAACCCAAGCAATAGGTGCAACAGCTTTTTGATCGAATGAATGCTCATTCCTTCAGCCAATATTTTACCTCCAAATAGTTGTCGCATTGTGAAGCACTTTCTTTATTTTCAAAAAAGTCAATAATCAAGTTGAATAATGTAAGAATATGCTGGGGGTTTTAATTTTAAAAAAACTTGGAAAGAAATAGTTTTATTACTTTTCTCTACGAATTTTTTTTTGCTTTTTCCATTCATTCGTTGTTATCATCAAATTAATTATTATACCGTGTTTCAAACAATTTCTCAATTGGAAAATCAGTTCTCTTTTCAATTATAACGGCTCGTTAGCTCAGTTGGTTAGAGCACCAGGCTAAACTATGAACAACCGGTGGTCGTGGGTTCAAATCCCACACGAGCCCGATGTCTTTTGTTGCTACAATTTTATGGTGGAAATTCAATCGTTATCACTTTTTCCATTTACCTGCTCAGGGTATTGTTATTTTCAATCCGGATCTACATACGATTGATAGCTTCCTGGATAAAGAAAATCTTGTAAATGTTCAAGATTTTCTTTATACAGGAACACTTGACCACCCGATTATGTTAGAAAGGATCCAACTTGATACCTATTCGACATATACAACTTTTGTGGCACCGATTTGCGATTCATGTCATTTCAAAACTAACTAAATCGTCACAGAATGTCACTTGCTTTTTAGCCCTTCCGAGTTCAAGTCTACACCTACGCTTCAATTGATTTCTCAATAGTTTAAGATTAAGAATGCTTCCAGGTTTACCAAATAATTTCAACGGCTGCTTATTTTTTCGTTATTACATACTTCGTTGGATGCATACTCTACCTTACATCGTGTATGTACAATCTCTGTTTGAAGTATTCCTGGTTTTACGTAAGGCTTCCAAAGAAATATTTCTTCGATCGCATAACATTTTATTTTGCATTTAGGCGATGATGCAGAAAAGTTTGGAGGAACGTGATCCAAGACCGAAATACGCTACGCCATTCTTGTCATCGATGTATTTTGCGGCCCAGATGTGGATGCATTTAGGCATAGGCGACATACAAATTATGCTTCCGTGGGACTTTCCCGTTGCCGTTACGATCATCGTTCTTGGCAGCTTGGTGTGGATATATTTGATATCGTCCCTGGCTGCCTCTATTGCGACGTCTTCTTTGAGCTCGGAAACATTCTTGGTTGAACTCCTCACATTTGAAAGGTACTACTGTTGGTTATAATAGGAAGAATTTTGTATTTAGGTAACGGAGTGCTTTGTTACCTCTGTGATTTTTAAACTCTTCAAGAAATTCAAATACATAGCATAATACATGGACATGAGTTGGATTAACACTATTCCAAAGATTTCGAAGTTAATGAAGAAACTGATTTCAGCTCTCTAAAACATTACAATGTCCCCATGGAACTTCAAGGAAAAATGATGAAGTATTTCGAGTTACAATGGGACTACGATCGTGGTTTGGGACGGAATGAGTTTTCAAAGTTACTACCCATCCATTTGCGTATCGCCGTTTTCAAAAGAGAGTTACTAGATTTGCTGAATCTCGTGCCCTTATTCCAACAGACGGATGTGGATTTTATGATGGTAAGTGTGAGGAATTAATATCAGCGATTTACTCAATTCGTTTCCAGCATATCGTATTATCTTGCACCATCAAGGTTCTACCACCTGGTTACATTGTAGAAAATGCGGACGATGTGGAACGTGAAATGTTCCTCATTCAAAAAGGAAATTGTGCGGTTTACGATTCGGATGGAACTTTGGTCCAAATTCTTTCTGCTGGTCAATATTACGGCGACATTGAAATGATATTTAGCGTGAGCAAATGGTATACAGTGGTAACGTTGACTAATACCAAAATTGTGCGCATCACATACACGTAAAATTCATATGGTCGCGTTTTTCGCAAAAGATATGAGTTTCGTTGCAGGAAATTCAAGTCAGCGCTCAGCGCCTATCCGGGGGAACTCAAAATCATTCAGAAAGTGACAGATAATGAAGAAATCCGCCGCGACTTGGAGGTAATAGAGCAGAAGAGACTGTTAGATAGGGTGGACAGAAAAGAGATAAAGGAAGAAATAAAGAAAATGCGAGAGGATACCTTGAGGTATATCTTCATACTTTTCTTATGTCATCCATTTTTTGTCGAAACTTGATTCTATTCTGCTTTTGTGGGCGTATGACGTACTTTTTTCCTCTCTTCCGATTTCGTGCAATTTTTTTCAACGTTTGTGAGGAAATTAGCAGAGCTCAAGTAAAAAAGTTACCTATCATAACTCTAGGGGATCCTTCATATATCTCGGGAACATATACAAAAAATCTGATGGCGAAGAAAGTTACTGGGAGCCTTTCCGGCAAATGAACAAGAGACAAATCGTAGGCATTTTGTTATTACCGGTAACCATTCATCCGGAGTCGGTGTTCCTGAAGGGCTGGCTAATCCTGAGAGCGATTCTGCTTGTGGCTCATGCTTTTTGTTTGCCGTTGGCCATCGGTCTTCCGCCAGCTGGGAGACCATTCAGGATTATTTTACTGGCGACTGAATACAGCGCCTATATCGAGCTGTACATGTTTTTACATCTGGCTTACTACAACTCAGAAGGATTGCTGATTAGTCATCCGAAATTTACGGCGATGTAAGTACCATCTTGCAGTACATACTTTCTTGTAGCACAACTGAACTGGTTAGGTGACATACTGTGATAAGAAATGATATTCTATTTAATGTAGAGCTACAGCTTTAAATCTGTAGAATTTTTTATTAATTCTTGAGAAACAAATTCGACACTTAATAGTAGACGTGTATTCACATAAAAAATTGACTTCTTTATTGTGAACAAGATTTAGTATGAGATAAACATCAAGAAACATGAAAAATTTGAAAATTTTAAAACTTCTGACGAGTCATTGACGGTTTTCCATGTATGCTCTATGATTGTACCAAACAAGAGTCAAGATCGATGGGTGAAATCCTTCATCATCGACACCAATTGAAAGAAGGGCCCCCAAATTCCAAACATAGATGGGTGTTATCTCAATCACTTGTAGTTTGTCGACGATATTTAACTTGCCTAAGAAACTGGAAAGTGTCCTGCCCCAATTAAATAATGTACCGAAGTAGGTTGTTTTAAAAATGAATCTTGGTAGAAACAAAGTGAAACCAAGGTGAAAAATGTAATTATAGAGCGACTTTGTCTGTCTTGGCGATAAGATCCAACTGGGGAGTGAGAATCAAAGTGCCTTCCCCGGACAGCATTGAACAACCTAAGCTAAATATTTAAAGAAAAGAAGATCCCGATAAACTCAAAGCGAAAAGCCTACATCTCATGTGACTTGCTCTTAATGATTCGGTTCTATTTTTTTGGTTATACATTTCAGATCATTTAAAAACATTTGTTGATACGAAAGTCTATGGCGAGTTGCTGCAGGCAGATTTGAATATCATCCAGAGCGCCAATGAAAGTGGGTTTGATCTTAGAGTCATAATTATTCCAAATCTAACATCCAACAGTCAGAGAGAGCCATGACTGCTTCCAAAAAGGCTCGACCCTTTTGATACCATGGTATTTCATAGGAGCTTTCTAAAACTGCCACCCAGATATTAGGGGTCCCACTTGGTGCTTGTGAGAAACATCCGTTTCTTCAACAAGATTCAACAATGTCTGTTGATGTCATCACATCGTATTGTGACTATCGAAGTCACCCAAAACGAGTTACTAGGTGAACTGTTGAGGTTCCACGTCTGGAATGGTTGGCCTTATGCCCACTTCAACTGTAGTTGCGTTTTGGCAAACAAAGTTTTTGAGTACTGAAACATTGTGCCCTGCGGCGCATTTAGATGTAAAAGTCTGTTCTAGTTTGAAACCTTCGGTTACTGTATCAATTTGATGTAATAAATGAATAATAAATCACCAAATTTACAGTACAAGTTTAGGTTCAACTTTAAGCTTTAATTCTCAGCTTCACCCTCCACCTTCCCAGTTCAGAGCCTGCTTCATGGCAAAAGGTCACTCAAAATTTTTATGAACATTTTATCCACAGGAACTACTTCCGCCATGGTTTTCTTCTAGATTTGATTGCGGCTTTTCCATTCTACGCGATAAGACAAATCGAAGTCGCCGATCGCTTGGATCCCCTTGTCGCACACCTGATACCATTTCACTGGCGTTCATTATGGCGGGCGATGTCACTCATTCAACTCCACAGGATATTTGGATTTATTAATTATCTGCAGAACGACATTATGTCGAAGAGCAACAAATTTCGTTTCGTTGTGATCCTGCTGTCCTCTCTCATATTTCTATATGTCTGCACCGTTTTCTCACTCACAGATTGCGGATACCACTTTTTTCCTCATGAAATGGACAAATGTAAATTAGATAACACGCAAAAAATAGGACTACACCAATTTATTTCAGATCAGAACTACTCTACCATCACAGTGTATGATCCTGAAACGTCGATTACTTATTACGGATATCTGATTTGTGGGGAATCTTCTTGGATTGTCAAAGCTGGTTATCAAGGTGATGGTTTTTTAACGGTATTATTATTTTGACACAGACACTCCACTGAAATAATTGTCACACCAGTAATGGTGATAGTTTCACCAAATTTAATTGTTTCAATACCTACAGTGGAATCAGTGACAACAGACCCTATTTGGAGAGAGAATTCTATGTACTTAAATTTTTATTGAAGCGAAAAGCACCACACAATTAAGTGCAATTGAAAAGTCTCACTTAAGGCTCTTTCAGGAGCTGGAGCCTTCAAAATCGTCATATTAGCCTTTTATGCGTTCCTTAACGTGTTCACACAAGTTTGTTTGGGTGACGTTGTGCCTAATGAAGAGAGCTTCATGCTATACAGTATCACTGTCGCTATTTTGGGGATGTGCCTTTCTGCCTATATCATCGCTTTTATCAATAACGAAAGTGGAGTCCATTCTGCTTCTTTTGTTGAATATCAAAGAAAAATTCTCGAATTGATGACATTTTTCCGGAGAGAACAACTCTGCCAAGAAAAAGTGGATAAGGTATGTTTTCCACAAATAACCATCGCATTACTGTTTAACGAGAACAGGTTTTCCATTACTTCGAATACGTTTGGAACCGAACGAGCGGTATGGAAAGTAAAGTCATGATAAGGAAACTGAACTCCGCTTTAGAAGGCGACATTTGTCTGTTTCTATACGAAAAAACTTTGAGGGAAATGCGATTTTTCGAAAACATTCCCGTTCAGTATTTGAGGGTTATCGCGAAAAAAACGCGCGAAGAATATTTTTTGAGAGGCGATACGATCATCAAATCTTACGACGTTCACGATTCGATTTATATCGTTATGAGAGGTAAAGTTAATGTACTAACCCCTTATGGATTTTCGGTGACCACCATCAAAACGGGAGGCTGTTTCGGGAACATACATCAAGCGAAGCCCGGTTGTGCATCTGCCACTTTCACCGCGATGAGAAATGTCGATGTGCTTAAGATTTCCAGCAGAACGTTTTACAGAATCGCACAGGTGAGGGAGATTTTGAGTCGCATTTCTTTTGCATTAGACTAAGAACACGGTTTAAATGATCATTTATCTAATGTGAAGCTGGTAATAAAACGATGATACGGTTAATTTTCAATATTAGCCCTAAATTTCAAAATTCCATATACAAAGCCGTACACAGAATTATATACAATATGAAACGTTTCAAGGTTGAACAAGATGTTTTAAGGCGCATGCCCCCCGAAATAATGGAATCCATAAAACAGCTGATCGACAACCAATCAACGGAAAGAGATGTCTTCTTCTTCTTTCAATGCATATCCACTAATGGATGTTTGCGATAACATTCTCCATCGCATCTCTATTTCTTGCAGTCTGCATTAAAGATTGTATATCGTGTATTCCTGTCCACTGTCTGATGTTTCTCAGCCAAGACATTTTCTTCCTTCCGATCCTACTCTTTCCCTCAATTTTGCCCACGATCAGTAGGCGCAAAAATTGGAATTTGTTGTTTCTCATAATGTGTCCTAGGTACGCTGTTTTCCTCTTCTTAACTAATTCAAATAATTCACGTTGTTTGCCGACGCGTCTCAGAATTTCTTCGTTTGTCAACCTAGCCGTCCAAGACATCTTAAGGATTCTGCGATGCAGTCACATCTCAAAAGCCTCCAACCTGTTAATCGCAGTCGTCTTCAATGTCCAGCCTTCCATGCCATAAAGAAGCACCGACCAAACGTAGCACTTCACGAACCTCAGTCGTAGGTTAAGATCAAAATCGGGACACGTAAACACTCTTCGAAACCTCAAGAATGCCTGTCGGGCTTGTTCAATGCGACATTTTATTTCCTTGTCTGATGCCCATTCTGAAAAAGCCAGATTCACAGATATTTGAATTTATCCACCCTCTCTAAGGGCATTGCGTTACATTATATGGTGGCGTTTTCAAACATATTTATGTTCCTTGAAATAATCATAAATTTTGTTTTTTTGATATTGATGTTTATGCCCATTGATTTGCTCTGTTCTCTTATCTTATCGACCAGTTGTTGTAGATCGTATATTATCAACGATTAGGACGGTATGGTCCGCATAACGGAATTTGTTGATCCACGTCCCATTAACTTTGATTCCCATTTCCATGTCCTCTAGGGTCTCTTGGAAGATTGCTTCGGAATATAGATTGAATAAGAGTGGAGACAAAACGCACCCCTGTCGCACCCCTCTTTTGATCTGTATGTTGTCGGACGTATTGTTGTCTAGTTTTATTTGCGCGGTTTGGTTCCAGTATAGATTTTCGATGCATCGGATGTCTTTCTGATCTATATCGAGCCTTTTGAGGAGTTGCATTAGTTTGTGGTGCTGTACGCGATCGAATGCCTTTTCATAATCTATGAAACAGAGGCCAACGTCCTTTCTCTGGTCATAGCAGTTCTGGACAAGCACCTGTGTTGCGACTATTGCCTCCCTCGTGCCTAACCCTTGCCTAAATCCAAATTGTGAGTCGCTTGTGTCTCTTTCACACTTTCGGAATATTCTTTGGTGTATGATTTTGAGGAATATTTTTAGGGTATGGCTCATCAGGCTAATAAGTCTATGGTCTTTGCATCTTCTTGCATTTATCTTCTTAGGCAAGGGGATAAAAGTAGAGTTCAACCATTGTCCGGGGTAGTGACCTGTCTCATATATGATGTTAAACACCTTATGCAACGTTGTAATGCCTCTCTCATCGAAGAGTTTGAGCACTTCTGAGGGAATTTCATCTGGTCCAGGTGCTTTGTTATTTTTTGAACCATGTATAGCTTTTTCAATTTCCCCTTTAGTGATCGTTGGGCCAGATAGGGAGTTAATGGTGCCAGCTGTGGGTCTATCGTCTTCAAAAAGTTTTTCTATATACCCTTCCCAAACACTGATCTTCTGTTTGCTGTCGAAGACTAACTGGTTGTTATTGTTGGCTATTATAGTTGGTCTCTTTTTTACGTATGTACCGGCAGTCTCCTTTAACTTTTTGTGCAGATTAAAATTGTCATGTTGCTTTTGCAGTTGTTCTACTAACGAGCATTCGTGTTTAAGCCATTCGTTTTTTTGCTATTCTAAGTATTTGTGATTTTCATACTTTCTCCTTGACAGAATTGCAACAGCCGATCACCTCTCTCATTTCTTTCTCCGAGACCATAAGGTCCAATTATTTCTTCAAATTGACCATTTCCCATCTTGGCATTGAAGTCGCCCATGATTATGTTGACGTCTTGCTTTTTAGTCAATTTAAGCATTTCTTGGATTTAATCATAAAATTTTTCCACATCATGTTCAGAAGAGTCCGCAGTTGACGCGTATACCTGCATGATGTTAAGATCGCACGGCTTGGCTCTAAGTTTCAGTAAAGCAGTGCGATCCGAGTATGGAACAAAAGTTATAACTGATTTCAGTAGTTCTTTTGTTACAACAATTCCCACACCTTTCCTGTGTTTTGGATCGTCATTGCCAGAGTAGAAAAATACTCCATTTTCAACTTCGCACTCTCCCACATCAGGCCACCAGGTTTCAGCAACGCCCAGCATGCCCAGCTCAAGTCTGTTCATTTCTTGTGTGAGTTTCGAAGGGAACCTACAGATGCGACCTCTTCAAATATTTAAATCGCGTTCTGTTGATTGGTTGCTGATCAGCTCTTTTATGGAATCCATTATTTTGGGTGACATGCGCGTTGAAACACCACGAGAGTGTTTGGTTAGCTGTACATTTCATTAATATGGGGAAACCCTCATTACAAATAAGGATACAGAAAAGGATCGATGCATATGTTTCAGGAGTACCCCATCGTTGAGCGAGCCCTAGAACAAATGAGAAAACAAACAAGCGATTTCCTATTACCAACCGTTGAAGTTTCAGATGACGTCGTTATACCCGAGCAATCCATTTCTATCATCAGCCTCCAATCTCCTCTCCCCGATACTTGTTTGATGATCTTCATCAAATTTTTTTTGAATCCGTTTCGATGGTTTCGTTTCGCTTTAGAACCGGATCACTCAATTTTCGACGTAACATTTTTATTTCGTAGAGGGGACATATAAAAACGGTTTTTAATTTCAGTTCACCTGGAAATTGACATTTGCGGTGACGTGCTACCAGATGTTCGCGATTCCTTATTTTTTTGTTAGTCAGAATTTTCATCCCCTCATTTTCTACCCTTCGTTTATGTTTGAACCAATTTTTTACATCAGGATTTTCTTTTTCTTCCACGAGGCTTATTTGGATGAGTACGGAAGTTATGTCAAAGATTGTCGTTTAATCATGAAGCATTATTTTACTTCGGGAAAAAAATGGTTTTGGGATTTGGTACCGAATATTCCAATATGTTTATTTTATTTAGCCGTTGACAAGGAGAATTCGATGTTCATTTTTAGTTTATTAAGACTTTTCCAACTGCTTCGGTGGCGGTATATTTTTGAAGCGTTCTCATTGGTAAGAGAACAAGTTGTTTCATGATTTTCTTGGTTATCCGACTTTTTGTAGTGGTCCGCTCCGATTTTGGCAAGAAAAGCGCTTCTTTTGATATTGGAAGAATTCCTTGTTTTCATCCTGTTGCTCCATTATCTAGCGTTGCTCGCATTTTCACTTTTCGGTCGATTTGGCGATTTTTCGGATAGTTCAAGGTGGGTTAGAAAAACTATTTCAATCGATGAATAATTTTCATTTTTCAGGGAGTTATTACGACACGCAAATCCATTGGACGCCTATGTTGTTTGCTTCTATTATGTTGCCAGCATTATTACTGGAACTGGAGTTGGTGACATTGCTCCCAAAGGGAATACAGAACTATTCTTCACGATTTGTATGATAATTTCGACGAAAATTATCTTTGCGGGTTTAATAGGTGAGTTTTTCAATGTAAAATCTTTGTTTCCAACTGAAATTGTTCACAGGGAGCATTATCGTCGCACTTCGAATTTCAATTCAGCAAATAATCCGTTACGAGGGGAAGGTTGTTACTTTGGATAAATATCTAGAGAATCAAGGATTGTCAGGTAATATTATCATACATACTTGTGTAAAACAAAATTTTGAAAAGTGAATTAACATTTCGTCTTGAAACTCGAGGCTTACGCAGGGAATTTATAAATACCCATTTGTAAGGAGTATTGAAAAGTATTCTTGCACTCAACTACTAAATCGTATGCTATTCGTCAAAATGTTTCTTGATATTATCATGAAAAGAGAATCAGTCATGTTCAAACTTTGCTTCTACTAGTTAAGACACGTATTTTAGTTTCAAACACATTTACATTTTAAACCATGGCTCAGCCTTAAAACGGTACTCCTGATAAAGAGATAAAATCTACATTCTTGGAAGCAGTGGCGAAAATAGCCAATACTTTTGGTGAAGGAAAGAGGGAGTTCTACCAGTATTGAAAATATAAACCTTAAGTTTGAGAAACTCGCACTTGACCCAGCTAGTTATCGCCAGATTTCACCCCTCAGCATTTCCTACAAAATTGCTTAAAATCTATTACAACTGCAAATTGGCCGGCATAACATGAGTACTGGGTACTGGTATAGCGAAGAAATGCTCGTAACTTTAGAGTGAATACTCATCTTTATAAGTCGTTGAGAATCATATCAGGAATAATAAGATCAACTCCTGTATCATTATTGTATATACACTAGCTATCTCCTCCTTAAATAAGAAAGGCAAAAAGCAGCAGCCAACCAAAAGCAGTTTTGACGAATCCCTCACCTACGCTCTTGAAACCTAGAAACCCTACCTGGGATGATGGGAGCATTGAGCAGTAGGAACATTTAATATCAAAAACTTCTGGACAGGAAAGTGGTGAGCTCTTTCATCATGGTGCAATTTTAATTGAATTCAAATAGCCCATGGAATGGGCGAAGTAGAGCAGCACTAATGAATCTTCAGCTTCTGACTGTGGAGATCAAGAAAAAACAATGCACCACATGACTTGGGAGTGCCCATAAAGCAACTTGTGAAAAATGCATGGAATTCATTGCTTTACTGGTTGATAATCTCACGTCACTACCCTTTTACTGTTCGCACTTTTCCCTCATTCTTTATGCAACTTCTTTCAGATCACATCATGAAAAAACTGTGGGTTTATATCAAGCAACTGTGGTGTCTTCAAGGAGGGTTGCACATGCCGGAGCTTTTGAAGAAGTCTCCTTATGTAATGCGTTGCGATGTGATGACAGAACTTTACTCCAAGCATTTGGACGAGGGATATCTTTTTAAAGTAGGTTCGAAAAAGTTCCTTATTTAATTTAACATTTATCTTTATAAAATAGAAATATCAAATATAATATTCTTCCCCGCAGGATATCAACAGAGCTCTGCTCAACCAAATATGCGGACGTTTGAAGCGCAGAGTGTTCTTCCAGGGCAATTATATCGTGCAACATGGAGACACGGATGCTTCTATGTATTGGATACATAATGGCAAAGTTAGCGTTCTGACGGTTCACCCAAATCTGACCGAAACCCGTCACGAAACTCTGGGTGTTCACGACACCTTCGGACTGCTTTCTGGTTTGAATCACGAAATGCCGCACACTTACAGCTACCGCGCCGAAACGATGTGCGAAATTCTGGTTCTCAAATTGGAAACGTGGGAGAACCTTCTCGATCATTTCCCTAACGATAAGGAAGTTATTTACAGACGCATGTTAAATGCTTATAAAATTTTGTAGAGTTTCAACAAATATATGGTTTAAAAAACATTTTGTCTATTTGCTATCACACTAGCTCATGTTTTTGTAAAACGCACGCTATGTTACGGAGTTTGCGAGTGACATAGCGAATTCTCAATTTCATATAGACATGTCTAGATTCTTGTTAGCGATCAGACATCGGATGTGGTGATGAAATTTGTATACTTTTGGATGTGATTTAGCTTCCAATGCCAACGTTGATTTGGCATAAGAGATGTTTCAACGTTTGTCTCCAATTTGGAGATTGAATTATTTCAACAAGATCAGGACTCGACTGCTGAAACGCAGAAACGTGCCAAACTTCTGGCATGGGGCATTGCTTGAATGTCCTCCAACAACGTTGTCTATCCAAATACTCAGGATTTCATTTCATGATCGAAAAAAAATGCATGGGTCCTCGAGCATCTTAAAAACCATCAAAGATAAAGTAGGACGTCCTATTTACTTCGTGGGTACTATAGGTTCATCCTGAATCGCGATGAAATGATTACTTCATCCAATGGGACTGCACGAGAGCGATATGGATACGATTGTAAAACATGTTATGCGCCGGACGACGTGAAATGAATTGAGAAAAAGATTGGGTCAAATATATTGTTATGAAAAATATTAATTATTTGCAGTCGCCTTTGGCTGAAACGTAATGACGTTTTGGTAGAACACATGGACAACAATGACACTCAACAGCATCAACGTTTTTTCCGTGATCGCTGATTACTTTCCGACCGGTGGTTGGAAGATCTTTCACGTCTTCTTTCTTTGCCTTGTTCTCGTCCTTTTCGTTTATCAACCGCTCATCAACACACTGCAGTTTCGGCACTTGCGGTGGTTTTTGGACAGCGGTTTTTTTAATAGTTGCAGGAAAATTCCAAACGAAAATACCTCCTGAAGCGTCCGCGGTGACCAAAGTCTTTCCATCCGGACTGAAGCATGATGAGGTTATCACGCCCGAATGACCGACGCCGATGTGGGTCGTAATTCCTGAAATTGAAACACTTCTTAATAGATATGAAATCAGAAATTATAAACTCCTACAAACAATTTTTGTCCTGAAACTTTCTTTTCTCAGAGAAAGAATTCTAAATCATATATAGTAGAGTTGTCATAACTTGCAATAACGTTAACCTTCAAGCAAGTAGAAATGTCTCTAAAATTTTACCTTCTTGATACTTCCAAAGCTTAACAATCTGATCGTTGCCTCCCGTTAGGAAGCAGTCTCCATCAGGCGATATGTCGACCGTGTTAATTGCGCCCGATTTGGATGCATCCACTTCCCGAACCAGTGTGCCATCTAATACTTCCCAATACGCGACCTTGCGATCGGAACCGCAGGTTAACATTTGCACACCCGTTGGATAATATTTGGCACACATAAAAAGTGTATTGGCGAACAGTAACTGACGGCGGCACTGGCGAATGATGTCCCAGATAATACAAGAACCATCGGTGCTTGCGCTCACAGCCTCCGTGTCCGTATGGTTCACGTCAATGGCTGAAACAGGTGCCTGTCGAAATAAAATTGTGCATAATTTTGTTTTTATCTAATATAATTTGCTATCTCGAGACAATTAGTGAGGTGCATTTCTTTAGTGTCATCGATATGTATTTATTTATACGAGATTGTTTAATCTCAAACCGCAAATCCTAAGTACATACTTTGAAGCAAACAAGTGAAAGTGAAAAATGGCAACTGTTCAAAGTACACCGGAAAACAAAAGCTGTTCTCTTGACTTAGAAAGTTTGATAGGAGCTGAAAAGTAATATGAAGGTCAGCTTTATGTTTTAAATGGGATGCTGTAGTTAGATTTTTTTCTGATCGCGGTTATCAAAATGAAAATAATTATATATAACAGTAAGGTTTTTTGAATTGGATGATTGGATAAGGTGTGTGGTGATCAGCTCGTTCGCCAGACTTGACACCTATGGAATTTTCCTAGTGCAGATTCATGAAAGATGTTGCATACAAGAATGCTCTACTCAATTCACGAGCAGAAGCATTTCGTTGTTACGATTGGTCATCACTTCGAACGCCTTCGTAACTCTGAAGCAACCTCATGTTGCAAAAAAACACCTTTTAGGGGCTATGATACTCTTATTATTCTTGGTTATTAGTGGATGAATGATCATATGATAATGAGTCAGCATCGACGATATTACGGGAGCCGATGAGAAAAATGGTTCACTCGGCTAAAGAATAATTACTTACATTGTGTTCTTTCAAAGTACACTCGAGAGTGTGATTATGTTGACTAATCTTCCAAATGCGCACCTGACCTTCACATCCACCAGTCACCAACAGTTTGCCATGCCTGGTGACAGATAGTGCTGACACACCTTTGTTATGAGCGTTCGGAATTTCATAGATGAGACGACCGGTTAAAGGTGTGAATGCCCTGACGATACCATCGTTCCAGCCAGAAACAACTTGTTTGCCGTCTTTAGAAAATTTGACAGTCGAACAGCTGAAATTCATGACCCGGATGCGCAGCATTTCCTTCATAGTTACAGTCGACCAGAGACGTATATCGTTTGCGCCGGCAGTAGCGAAAACCTCAGAGAAATCACTGAAACAACGAGAATCAGTCATGCGCTTGGTTAATTTGTCTTCTGTTGTACTAAGGGAAAGCAACGGAATGAATGGTGGAAGTGTGGCAGGTCACCACTAATGTTGTTTGAAAGGTTTTTCGATCGATTGTAAAAATTTCGCAGTTTTCGGTCCCAGCCAATAGGATATCCTTGTTTAGAATTTGAATTGAGTTGACTTTGGAAATCACTGTTGTCGATAGTATCTGAAAAATGCAAATATTGTAAGTGCTTTTTTGTCTCATTATGGGTCTCCCTAACAGCTCTCAGCGCAGGTAGAGTTGGCACTTTTAATCCATGATTGGCTGCTTTAAGCTTCTTCATATCGCATTGAACCTCTTCTACTAGTTCCAAAGCTCCGTTTCCTGCGCCCACCAACAGTTCCCCATGGAATAAACGCTTGATCGCCGTAACCCCTTCGAAAAATCCATTATAAAACTACAAGAAATAGTGACCTATCTCACCAAGTCCCCACATCTCCACCTTACCGGCCGGCAACTTATCCGGCGTGTTAGATACTCTCCCAAAACAGCCAACTAGAGAAGGAATTTCGGCTGGTGGTAGAACATCTAAATCATGGCTGAAATTCAATTTAATTTTGATGACATCACCGGTACTCGTCCCACAATAGCAATTTTCATCACGCTCATCCGTATCCATACACAGTATTTGTCGTTTGATCTTCTTCATATTCACATCCACGAAATGGGTACTGCGCGCTACGACGTTTATATGCCAAACTGTTAAGTGATTATCACCCGCAGTCATAAAGCAGGCCGCTCGACGATTCATCGTTAAGAGGCAAGTGGCGGTACCCTGGACGCCTCGAGAAACATGACCTCCACATAAGGCGGACGAAGTTGCAATGTTCCAAACCACCACGGAACCGCAATCGCGACCTCCCAACGAAAGCAAATATTGATCGTCAAACGAAAACACCACCGCCTCCACACGCACCTTATGCAATTCATAACGCGATAAAACACTTTGCTTATCGAAATCCCATATCATAACGCAGGCCTGTTGAATGAAAAAATATTTTAGAGCAAATTTTCTAATGTAACGTCCGGCCCCCAGATAGCACATATTCGTGGAACAAAATCAAAATAACTCGAATATAAAGGAAATTCGTGAATTTTAAGCCGTGCTTCAAAGCAATATTGGACAACATTTGTGTGAAATCTGATAAATGGTAATCTCAGATTGTAAAGATGACATGTATTAAGTAAAAACGAAACAAAGTAGTCACCTTGAAACCAATGTGATTTATCTGTCCACTAGCCACATATTTTCCAGATTTCGAAACTGCTATCGACGAAATGATATTCGTATGCCCGGTCAAAAAGCTCTGCTGTTTAGTCATCCAATTATTAATTGCAATTTTGTTTCCGATGGGATAAACGATGTCACGTCCATTGGGGTGGACTATCAAACCTCTGGGATTTACACCTGATTAAAAATTTCTTCTATGAGGAATTTATTTTGTTAATTAAGGTTACCTACCATCAAAACCAATAATCGCACGTACTTCGAGATCCTTAACATCGGTTTGATCTCCGGCCATGTCGACTGACAATGATAGGTAGACACATTGACGTGTTGAAGTAAGGTTGCCATGGGTTCAATTAAAGAATGGCGGACGCGATGTTTTATCAATACAATCTGATCACCTAGGCACTCAGGGATAGTTTGGTGTAAAAAAATTCTCATACATCTTTGTATGTTGAATGCAATGATACTAGATTGTAAACTGGGGATTATACCTCCGTAAATCAAATTTAATTTTTTAAAGTCATATTCGGAAGAATTTTCTTGGGTTGCTCGATCCCTGGGGTCAAAAATATGGGTTCCCATTTGAAAAGGTGAACTTGATTTTGACTTAACTCCAAGATCAATTCCGAAGTCATCAATGGAGTCCTGTAGGGTTCATAGAGAGAGGAGCCGCCCTTGAATAATGCCAATCATTCAGTCCTTGGGAAAAATATCTGAGCCAATCACATGTTTTAAGAATTCTCCACAAATTCTAGTTTCATCCTCACAAAATGCATTTTCTGCAGGAATTGATCGAAGATGATCCAGATAGACGTCTTCAATTGTGTGAATAAATGACAGATAGTCTGAATATCAAACCACAACTCCTTAACAACATTCGTTTTTCGGATTCTCTTTCAATGGTCAGGTGAACTTACACAATTTTCGCTACTGGAGTGATGTCAATCCTATTTGATGAGAGAAGGACTTACTCCACGTCCATAAAAGCTCAAATTTTGGTGTGGAAGTCTTGGAGATTATATTATTAGTCCATTTTTTCTTCCACAAATCTTGATTGCTGAAGTTTATCTGGAATTGCTTAAAAACTCAATCTTCCCAAGAATGTTGGAAATAACCCAGAATGATGAGAATCTGACTCTCTCTCTCTTTAGTCGTTAGCTTCATGTTTGAAACGTCGTGATCTTATGTTTGTCTCATGTTATGTTTCCAGCAGTTCTCCTCCATTCCTCTCTATCTGCCGTACTTCTAATGTTGTCTTGGAAGGACAACTTAATCTGGCTTAATCTGGTCCAGCCATCGTTTTGGAGGACGTCCTCTAGGCCGTGCACCATCTACTTTTCCTTGGACCATGAGTTTTTCGAGATTATCATCCTTCCTCCTACTGACATGTCCAAAATACTTTAGAATCAGTTGTTTGATTTTAGTTGACAATCTGACTTGGATGTTAAGTTCTTCGAGTATGGATGCGTTGGTTCTACGGGCTGTCCAGAGAATCCTCAGTAGTCTTCTCCAGACCCACATCTCAAACGCATCCAACTTGGCGATGCCTGTGGCTTTTAAGGTCCATAATTCTGCTGCATATAGCGCAATTGGAAAAACGAGGGTGTTTATTAATTGGCATTTTGTTGTGATTGTTATATGCCGATCTTTCCAAATTTTGTTGAGTTTCGCCATAGCCGCTTTGGCGAGGGATATCCTTCTTCTGATTTCTTGACTTGATCCGCCATTTCTGCTGATGTGGGCACCTAGATAGAATATTTCTTCTACGTTCTCCATGTCTTGGATACTAGGCATTTCTTCCATGCTTTGCGTGCGATTTATTAGCATAAGTTTCGTTTTCTGCCAATTCAGTTGTAGACCAAACTCCAAGCTTACTCTCTGTACTCGCTCAATAAGACTCGACATTTCTAACTCGTCTTTGGCGATGAGTGTTGTGTCATCAGCGTAGCGGAGATTATCTATCCTTCTGCCGCCTATGATAACTCCTCCTTCCCAGCCGTCCAAGGCTTTCCTTATGATGTATTCTCCATATACGTTAAACAACATGGGTGACAGAATACATCCCTGTCGTACACCACGTTCCACGTTGAAAGGTTCAGAGGATCTTCCATCCACTTTTATTAGTGTTCTGTTTTTGTTATATAATTCCTTCAGTAGATAAAACAAATGTCGTGGAGTCCCCATCTGCAACAGGACATCCCATAATCGCATCCAGTTTACACAATCAAAAGCCTTACTGTAGTCCAGGAAACATAAGTATACAATTTTGCCATATTCTCTTGTTTTTTCAATGATTTGCCGCACATTCATGATCTGGTCTCTCGTATCCTTTCCTCCCACAAAACCAGCTTGTTCTTCTGGTATTTGCCATTCTAAATAGTTTCTAAGTCTCTGTAACAAGATCCTGAGCATGACTTTACTTGGATGAGAGATCAATGCTATAGTTCTATAATTATTGCATTTTTTATTGGATCCTTTTTTATGCAGCGGTATGAGAGTGGAGGTGCACCAGTCGGTTGGCCACTGTCCTGTCTGCCAGACCCTGTTACAAATTTTCAACAGTAGATCAATCCTTTCGCGGGGAGGCGCTTAAGCATTTCTGCATTTATGTCATCTTCTCCTGGACTCCTATTGTTTTTTAGATGCCAGATCGCGTGTTCCACTTCACTTTTTAAGGCTGTTGTTCAGGTTTTGCTTCTTTGTATAGATTTATACAGTGTTGTCGCCATACTTGGATAACTTTTCCTATTTCAGTTACCACTATTCCATTCTCATTCTCTATCGCCCACGTTTTGGGTCTGAATTCTCTTGTGATTTCTTTTATACATTTTAAAAGTTCACGTGATTCCTTATTCTTGGAGAATTTTTCTATGTCGAGACAAATATTCTGTAAATGTTGGCTCTTGTCTCTTCTTGTCAGACGTTGTATTTCTCTCTTTAATTCTTCATACTCAGTTCGCTGTTCTTCAGTATTTATACCTGTTTTTCTAATATTCTTTCTTCTTTGTACTGTGTTCCAAGTTTCATCAGTCATCCATTGTTTATACAGTTGTTTGTGCGTTGAATTGCTGTAATACCCGTTCTTTAGAGTTAGTCAAAGTTGTTTTAAAACTTTGCCACATTTTGTCCGCGTTGGTCAGATTTGTGTTTCTGCTTGGAAGAGAGTCTATATTCACTTCTAATTCTTGCTCAAATTGGTGCATGTTCTCGAGTTTTAACGATGGAGCTTTCTTTTTTATTCTGGGAGCAGATATATGTGTTTTTATTTTTGCTAAAAGGAGTTTGTGGTCACTTCCGCACTCATGTCCTGGTAAGGTTTCTACATTATTTATGCTTGATCTCCATCTAGCATGCACTAATATATAATCCATTTGATTTTTA
Source organism: Novius pumilus (assembly GCA_020654155.1). Lineage (NCBI taxonomy): Eukaryota > Metazoa > Arthropoda > Insecta > Coleoptera > Coccinellidae > Novius > Novius pumilus. The sequence goes on from JAIFOV010000007.1 coordinate 723,068, forward strand.
TATTGACCGTTTGGGGATGTCCACGTGTATTGACGTCTCGGATGGTGAGGGAATAGGCTGTTAGTGATAGTCATGTTATCTTCCAAGCAGAAATCCACCAGTTTTTGACCAGATCCGTTTCTTTCACCCAGTCCGTAACTTCCGATGAGGTGTTTGATATGTGAGTCTTCTTGGGTTTGTCCGATCTTTGCATTAAAATCCCCTTGAATAAGTGTTATTTCTTTACTGGGTATCTGACATATAATTCTTTCTAAATTAATGTAGAATTGTGTGATTTCTTCCTCAGAGCTAGTTGATGTCGGGGCGGAGACTTGTACTATATTTAGATTGCATGGTTTTGCACTAATTCTCATGGTGATTATTCTGGAGTTGACAGGACTATAGCCTATCACGCAATCTTGTATTCGCCTTGGGATTATTATTGCTACTCCTTGTATTGAGTCTGTTGGATGGCCAGAAAAATATATGGTGTTGCCATTCCTGGATGTAAAATGTCCTTGACCGGCCCAGTGTGTTTCGCATAATCCTACTATATCGATATTAGTCACTTCTCGCTCTATGATGTCCAGTTTGCCATGATGAGTAACAAGGCCCTGTACGTTCCATGTCGCTATCGACAAACTTTTGCGAAGAGCCAATCTTTTTGGTGGTATTTGTGTGTTACTTCCGTTGGGCACGCTCACAGTTCCTTCTAATTTTAAATAGCACTTATTTTATCTCCCATTCACCACTCTGCTCCATACAATTATATAATTAGTACGAAAATATGAGTAGACAAGAGCGTAGTAGTCTAGCTTGCATTAGTTCATTTGGACAAAACAATTCTCTTGAAAAGAAAAATGTAACTATTCTCATTGAGGTTATCATACGTATTTTAAAGAACTTTATTTCTTTTACAGCAGAAAGAGTTAACTTCTCTATTACAAAAGGAAGAACTGCATGCACCTACCCATCTTCCAGCCTAGGGGAGGGGGGAGGGTCAAGTCAGAACATGCTAAAAAAAGAAACCTACAAAAACCAAGAGATTTTCGGGGGTACCGCCTGGTTACGCCCATGAATAACTGCTTACGTTACTTGTTACTTTACAATCTTTATGGACACATGCACTAGGTAAATTTCGAAATATAAAAACTATGAACAGAAATTATTATTATTAAGTAAAATAAGAAGTAATATATGACATATATGATATAAAGATTTTTCAATTTCACTGAAAAAAGTATTTGTCCCATTCATTCCAAGTTACTCAGCTTCATGATTTTGTTTTTCAATCCACTCCATTGTTTGATTAAATTCGGTGTAAACGGCATTCTGATATTCCAGGATTTTAGAATGTTCTTGTTCCGCAGCAATTTCAAGTTCCTCGGTAGCAATTCTTATTTCTTCAAGTTGTTCATGTATTTTCGAAATTCGTGCATGACACTCCTTCTTTGCTTTATTGTTCTCATATATTTTTTCATCAAAATTTTTTAGTTCACTTTGGATGATTGGTTTTCTTTCCTCATAGGTTTTGCGCAAAAGTGATATCTCCTCTGTCAATTTTGACTGGTCATTTCTGAGGATGTTAATCATTTTCGATTTACTAAGAGAATCATCCGCGAGTTCCCTTGATTCTTTCAATGTCTGGGAAAGGTTGACGTTATAAAGAAAGACTTCTTCCGAGCGATTCTTCAGGGCTTTCGATTTTTCAAGAATATCTGATAAAATTGGTAGATTTTCTTCGAGTGTTGTACAAATAGCTTCGTATTTCTGGAGAGTGTTTTCTTCAATACGTACTTCAGATTCAATAGATTTCAACTCTTCATCACATTTCTCAAGTTCAACTTGGTATTGATGGATTTGTGCTTCATCAACAATCTGTTTTCTCATAAGAATTTCTTCTTTTCTTGAAGCATCTAGCCTGTCCTGTAATATCTGGACTTCACTTTTCAATTTTTCTTCTTCATCAATTTTTCCTTGTAATACATGGGCATTCAATTGCTTTTGAACAAGTGATTCTTCATATTCTTTTTTAATGTTATTGATAGCATTAGTCCTATCTTGAATCCTATCTTCGGTGTTTGATATTTCTACATGTACATCTCTTAGTTCATTGAGAATCGTTTCCTTTTTCAAATTCATCTTATCAAAATTAACTTTTTTTTCAACCACTTGACGAATTCCCTCCGCTGCAATATCAGATTCTGCATACAGCAGTAAGTTCATAGACAATCGAACAAATAGTTTTGTCCGCTTTGGTTGGGGTTCATATATATCATTCACATAAAAACGACCGGAACCCATTTCCTCATATATATAACTTAACTTCTGTGTCAAGATCGCTTCATCTAAAGTAACTTCACTTAACGGCTCAATTCCTAATAAATTTGCGAATTCATTTTTTTTCTGCGTATATTCCATATAAAAGTTGGAATAAAAGTTATACACCCAATTATATGTCGGATGAAGGATTGAACTGTTATCCACCGAAATTCGTGGAAAGCGACTTTTGATTTTCATTACTAAATCGGATATTTCTTCATAATCTCTTTCCTTACTTGACTTTGAAGCCATTATGATCAAATGGATACAAAATTAATTAACACGTGCAAATATTCAAGTTCGAAAAATTAACGGAAAAATAATATGACAGTTGAAAGAATTCTGTTTAGCATAGAAATAACCTGAATGACTCTACGACACAGAAAGATCTCACTTAGTCCGGGAATATGGACAATGGAATAAGCCCATTGGATCTTTCAGTGAACTAAGTTTTTCAAGTTCCAGGAAATATTTGAAAGAATCTTACATTCACGTAAAATAAACAGTGATATTACAGAGATATTGCTAACGACAACACTGTTATTTCCATATTGTGCATGCCTGACTGTCAACATAATGTCTACATTAATAATGTTGACACTTGCAATATCTGTCTATTATGTATTATGGATTGCACGTTATTTTGACACGGCCCAGAGCATAGATTCATTCATATATATCTATGTGAATAAGTGTCAACCTCAAACTCACAGGGAAGTGTATACGAAATTAAAAAAAAACTATGTTAGGAATTTCAAAAGAATTATTCTTTTGGATATGAAAGAATATTCAACGGGAAAAATGAAAAAAAGTCACCCAAGTTTCAACAACACTATGTAGATCTACCGAACGAATGCAAAACCTCTGCAAAAACAAATTAGTCATCCAAATCTATTGTTTCATCTTTGAATTCTAAGTTAGATCAAAATGTTTGGTATGCCTAATGGCTCTTTTCCAATCTCCTGTTTCGGATACATCACGGAAATGGAGCAAATCATCAGTACCCTGGAACGAGGTACTTTGGTGACAAAATTTTCATGGAGAAAAAAGGCCGAACGAAAAACTCTTGCCATAAGAAGAGATACCAGACAATTGGTGTGGAGCAGAATTACGAATGCGACTAAACCAACAGATGGTGCCATTGATTTAAGGGAAATTAAGGAAGTACGATTGGGTAAATCATCAAAGGATTTTGAAAAATGGATTGAAGATGCTAAGAAAATTGAAAATTTAAAGTGTTTCGTTGTTTTTTATGGCTCGGAATTCAAGTTGAGATCATTGAGCGTTGTTGGTAATAACTCAATTTGAAATAACAAGTAACTTTATAAAAATGTTGTAGCTTTATCTGAAAAAGAATGTGAATTGTGGATTAAAGGTTTGAGGCATTTAGTTAAAGACACAATCACAGCTCCATATTCCATTAAAGTACAAGGATGGCTCAGGAGAGAATTCTATGCTATGGAAAATCTTAAAGAATCGTAAGTGGAAATATTATTTGATCAGCTAGTTTAATTTTATTTCCAGTGTCAATATGAAAGATTTGAAAGCATTTTTTCCAAGAATAAATTACAAAATTTCAACGAGTAAATTGAGAGAAGTGTTTAATGAAGTGGATACTCGACAACGATTGGAAATTGGTTTTGATGATTTTGCTGTTTTATACCAGAAAGTAATATTGGATGAAAAAGTAAGATTACGAACGATTGGGTAAGCTATTTAATATTTGAGGTTGTTTTAGAGAATTGAAGATTTATTTGATAAGATAATCGATTATTGTCCAAATTTGAAAACGGTGGGGCTTCCAGATTTCTCCCATTTCCTAGCGAAAGAACAGTGTGAACCAATGGATGATGAAAGGATGGTGTCGAAACTAATATGTGATTTCCTCAAGGTGATTTAAATTTTCTCCTGAATTGTATACATGCATTTCATGATTTTAATTATAGGATCCCCAAAGAGATATTCAAGACCCCTATTTTACGGTGTCAGAGTTTATGGATTATTTATTTTCTAAGCAAAATGATCTTTGGGATCCCTTGAAGGATAATGTATATCAAGATATGTCCAAACCTTTATCTCATTATTGGATATCATCGTCCCATAATACGTTAGTTGATATCGTGTTTCACTTTATTGAATTTAAGTAAATTTTGTTTTCAGTTATTTGACTGGTGATCAACTTTCGAGTGAATCATCAGTTGAAGCCTACGTGCGTTGTTTGCGCATGGGTTGCAGATGCATCGAATTAGATTGCTGGGACGGACCAGATGGCATGCCCTTGATATATCATGGGCATACTTTGACGACCAAAATTAAATTTATAGATGTGATTAGAACGATCAAGGAACATGCTTTTGCTACGTCAGAGTATCCCGTAATACTCTCCATTGAAGACAACTGTTCTCTACCGCAACAACGGAAAATGGCATCGGCAATGCAGGTATTTTATTTTGAACTATTGTAATAGATACTAACTTTTTGATAACGGCCATTGTAACATAAGTTATGCAATATTCGATTAATTTTGAAGAGATTTATATTCGCGAACATTTCAAATACAAACAAAGAATTAAAACAAAAATCCTTCAGGATATGAGAAATAACAACTTAGCTCAATGATGAAATTAAAGAAAAAAAATATTTATACAGTAATGGGATTAATAATTTACTATTGATTTTTTCTAATGAGGTTGTTAATTGATTGGGTGATTTGTGCAGTGATTAGAAATGTTCCAATGTACATCATATAGGCCGCAGCAGTAAATCCCAATAACAGTAAAGTTTTTGTTCCAGGAACTTTTCGGAGATATGTTAGTGACGCAAACTGTCGAAAAAAATGAAAAACAACTTCCCAGTCCTTATCAGCTGAAGAGGCGGATTATTCTTAAACATAAAAAATTACCAGATGGCCAGGAAGAGGCAGATCTCCTTATACGAAACGAAAGCAACGAGATGGATTTAAGAAATTCGATAAAGAACGGAATAATGTACATTGAAGATCCTGTTGATAAAGAATGGAATCCTCATTTCTTTGTTTTAACCAACAGCAAATTATTCTACACAGACAGTTATAGGTGAGCTTTTTGATCAGTTTTTGCATGGACTAAAAATGTTACTAGACAAATCATTGGAAATCAATGGGAATTTTGTCTGAAATGGTCATAACGTAAATTGATTGCAGATTGGATCAGGAATCCGAGCGTTCCGAAGACGAAGAAGATAGTGCGTGTACGTCGTTCCAACGACCGAAATCCGATATACCGAACGAGGAGTTGCATTTCAGCGAAAAATGGTTTCACGGTAAATTACCCAATGGTCGCGACGATGCTGATCAACTTTTAAGAACCTACTCCTACTTGGGCGACGGAACGTTCCTGGTGCGAGCCAGCGTAACTTTTGTCGGCGAATATTGTTTATCCTTTTGGAGGGCGGGCCAGGTGAACCATTGTCGCATAAGATCCAGACAGGATAAACAACAGACCAAATTTTATCTTATGGATGCGAAATATTTTGATAGCCTGTATAGTTTGATCACGTACTATCGTAGTAACCCATTGGTAACGGCGGAATTCGCAATTACGCTGCAAGAACCTGTACCGCAACCAAAGAAACACGAAACGGAACCGTGGTATCATAAGAATACGGGCAAATTACAGGCGGAGGAGATTTTGAAGAGGATTAAAACGGAAGGAGCTTTTATCGTCCGACCAAGCGAAAATGATTCAAACTGTTATACAATTAGTTTCAGGTAAACGCGCTTTTATAAAATTTTTAATTTTATTTATATCTATATTTATTGCACTTTCTGATATATGGAACTTCTATGAGTTTTAGTCTTTATTTTTGATTCTCTCACTGAAAATAAAACTCGCTAATAATCATAATTCAATGCGAGGTAGAAACTTTTTCACCTGTTTTTAATAATAGTGTCAGCTTTATGTAATATGTGGAGCTTTATGTAAAATTTTTCAGAGCTGATAGAAAAATCAAACATTGTCGCATCAAGTTGGAGGGACGTCTATACACCATCGGAAATGTCGAGTTCGAAAGTTTGGTTGAGTTAATTGGTTACTACGAAAATCATCCCTTATATAAAAGGGTGAAATTGACATATCCAATCAGCGAGGATGCAGTCAGACGAATGTCAGCGGTAAGTTGAACTCTATATTGAATTTTCGGTAATTTCTTTTAATTCAAATAACAAGACACAGAAAACGGTCAGAACGCAATTGACAACTGTTGACTTTCACTGTTACTATTTGATTGATTGTATAAATTTTCATAAAAAAATGTTTTTAACGTAAATCGCGTAAATAGAAATAACATGTCTTCATGCAACAACGGTTCATGGGTCAATTCCACCTGCTTCTCACCAGTGACCCAACAACTCACAGAGCGTATTACTGGTTGTCTGATTAATTAACTAATGCCAAACAATACGGAAACCACTGGTGAAGGGAAAGTTGCATGGTTGGGGCTTTAAAATGCATATTGACAACACAATTAAAAAGTAGAGAAGAGGTCTGAAAATAATTGAAAATGTATAAAAAATTTGCATGTTCAAAATAATTTTTTATTTCTTTATTGATGAAATTTGCCCCTTTAAGATGTATTTATTTGAATTCAGTTATTTGATCATTAGGGGTGTTCAAAAAGTTGAATAATCGAAAAATTACTATTTCTTTATTAACGTTTCGGGCTGGACCCTTTTTCAAGATTTTACAAATTTGACGGATGTATAAATGGCAAGAAAATTATTGGATAACAATGCTTAGAAACGGTAAAAAGAAAAAAGAAGAAAAATAGACAGAGACTTGATTTGAGTCATGTGTTATCAAGTAAAAATGAATATATTTTGTGTAAATTTTTAATATCTGTCCTATCGTTTATTAAATATTTATTTTTTCTAATATGAATCATTTCCCGACATTCTCTTGATTTTTTGTTCTTTTCGTAATCTAGAATTTTAACTCGATCGAAATTGAATGTGTGTTTTAATGTTTGTGTATGTTTATGTAAAGCTGTTGGTAATTTTTGAGTATTTGTGTCCGTTTAATCTGTCTTTTAGTTTTTGTTTTGTTTGTCCAATATATACACCTTCGCAGTCTTTACATGGAATTTCGTATATGATGTTTGATTTGTCTTGAATTGGTGTTAGTGATTTTAATTTTGTGAAAAGGTTTTCTATTTGGATATTTGGTTTGTGAGCAATTTTTATATTCTTATATGGTTTGAAAATATTTTCAATTTTTTCGGAAAGATTTTCAATGTATGGTAGAGGTATATATGATGTAGGATCTTTTGTGTATGTTTTTTTTTTGTGTTATATAATATGTGGATTCGTTGTCTGAGAATTTCATTGATTAATTTTATTGGGTAACCATTTTCTTGAAGAAGTGATGTAACAGAGAGTAAAGTGATAGGCCTGAGAGACGGTGAAGTAAGTTTCATTGAGTCAGGCGGCCTCTTTCATTTGTATTAATATATAAAATTGTTTTATAAATTTTCCGTCCCTTTTAACTCAAAGTGATAAAAATTACGCCTTTATTGTCTGTAGTAATTAGTCTTCATATTCGGACCTAAAACAAATAAAATGCAATTATTCGACACAATTTTTATTCAGGGTCAATTTTATTAATTTCTCTAAATCTTACAACAAAGCTATTGCTATATTAAATTATTCGTACATTTCATTTCAGTCTTTTTTAAAGAATCATTTACAACTCCATAAAGTTGGTAATTTAATCACTCGATTAACATTTTTTAAATATAAATACGTCTATTTTACGTTGTAGTCAGTCGATATTTAAGCGCTGGGTCCGTAGTAGTTGCTGAAATATTTCGGTTCAACTCCCACTGTCTTCTGTGTCGCCTTGACGACCTGGAACGATGGGACGTAGGGCAGCGGTCGGTTTTGTTCGGGAGTTCGCCCTGAACCGTAGGGGTCGAATTCCAGAGGTTCCTTTGGATCGATGTAGGGTACCGGTACGATGAACGTCATCTGCGTTGCCGCATCGTCGGCGACTTCTTGGTGAGTCTCGGCCGCCGGAGTCGTTGTTGGCTCTGTGCTGGTGTAAGAGCTGCCCAGCGAGTAAAACGGAAAAAAGCTTCGGAAGCTGTATATGCTCGAAGGTGTAGTCGTTGTGGTTGTTGTAGTCGTTGATTGGGGTTTTTTCTCCGGGCGGTTCGAGTATTGTACGGCGCTGGGCAAACTTTTGTGCCAGTAGTAGATTATTTTGCCGTTGGTGAGGAAGGTTTTCTGTAGGATCACCGGTTCGAGTTTGATGTATCTCACATTTGACTTTTCCGGGTTCCGTTGAGTATGGTGGAGGTATGGTACCGTTGAGTCCGTTGTGATGTAGAAACCCTTTGTACTCGACGCTGGTTTAGTGTCCTTTCTATCTTGAAAGTACACAGGGTACGGCTGTGATACTGATTGTTTCCGATAAAAATTGGTGGTGGGTGGAGTGTTCGCCGAAACTGACCGATCAGCGTCTGTTTCGTTGGCCTTAAATAATTTGGATAGATGTTCGCATTTTATCCGCAACTCTTCCAGATTTGTTTCAGTTTGGTTTATCAAATCTTCTTTCGAATCGATTTTGCTGTCTTGCGGTTTTTGGGAGTTCTGCGTTTCGGCGACTATCTGTTTTACGACTTCAGTTTGTTGGGACACCATTTTGTCGACGTCGGTGTCGGATAATTCGGAAAATTCTCGGCCATTTCCGATTTTCTTCAGAGAATGTCCTAGAGATATTTCCGCTAAGGTACAGAAGAACTGAAAGAAATTAATAAATAGTAATTAGCGACTTTTTTTTGTTACAGTGAGAGAAATAAATTTCTATCTTATAGTGTTTGTTTGATTCTTCTCAAGTCGTTCCAAACCTCCATGGTATTAATTGCAATCACTGCGGAAGTGGAAGTTTGTAGTGAAATTGAATCATCGATCGGTACTCAGAAATAAAGATGAGGGAAAAAAATTGTTACAGTAATCCGATTTCGGGATATTGTCCAAAAGTGGAAGAAAACCCAATCGATAACGGCAATCCGGAATGGATTTTTCGCGATTTCTGGCTACCTTCTAATTTATCTTGAAGTTTTTTGAAAAAAAAGTGAAAAAATGCTTAGTTTTCTGACTTTTTTGGTTTTTATAACTTCCTTTTTTGGCAAAAAACTGTGAAGATCAAATTCCGATTCATATTATATACGAATTTTTAAACGGAAAATTCAACTGCCAATGCCATCAATTACCCGTGTATAAGGTTAATTTCCAAAATGGCAAAAACTCGGGGAAAGTTAAAAAATTAATTTTTGAGTGGTACTGTGGATTTTTATCTTTGAATAATTGTGATTGTCAGATGAAACAGACCAAATGAAAAGTTTTCCCAAATGTAAATTAAAATTAAAGAAACTGAGAGATTAGTCAAAAAATAAAAAAAATCTAAAATTCGAGTTAAGAAAGATAGGAAATGTGCAAAAATTAATTATTTTTGCGCATTCTGTATCTCAGCCAATTCAGAAGATATAAAATTGAAACGAATTTCAAAAAGAATTAAAGCTACAATAATTAAGATAACGACAGACAAAAAGTTGATCTACCTCAAGAAAAACTGAGAAAAAACGGCTTTACCCGTGACACAAGTCCTGATTAATATTTTTGCATGTATCTCATTTTTTAATCAGAGTAAAATATTTGTTTTACAAAAAACTTTTGGATTTGATCATTTCTTACGTTTTAAAATCATGAACGATTCACTCGTAGTTTTCAAAATCGCCCACAGGCGGAGTTTCCCTTAAAGTTCGACCAACCCAAGTTTTATTTCTCCGCGTTTTTTAAGATAGATCAAATTTTTTTTTCATGATCATAATTTTTTACAATTGTAATTCAAAGGCGATTAGCTCAATAATTTTTTTCTTACTTTTCTGGGCAAAAAGCTGTGAAGACCAAATTTCGATTCGATATTTAGAGGTTATGTTTGATTCGAATGATAGTGTTGAGAAACTTTTTGTTTTAATTTTTTTAACAGTAAAACTCGAGTGCCAATGCCTTTTCTAAGGATGAAATCGCCATAAATTAATCGTTTTTAATGTTACTTTCCAAAATGGCAAACACTTGGGGAGAGTTAAAAAATAAATTTTTGAATGGCACTATTGGTATTCATCTTTGAATAATTGTGATTGTCAGATGAAGCCGTCCAAATTAAAAGCTTTCCAAAGTGTAAATTAAAATTGAAAAACTAAAAGATTAGTGGAAAAATAAAAAAAATAGCTAAAATTCAGGTTGAGAAATGTGCAAAAATTAACTAACATATGTTAATCTTAAGTTGGATTATTTTCTTTATCAGCAAAATGAAGTTCGATTATGTTCCACCACTTCACAATCGTTTTAAAAATTCCTGAATGTAGAAGACCTTGTCTGACAAAATTCGGTGATGGACTTTTTTCAGAAATCGGGTTAAAAAATTGTGTTACTATTGTTTTCTTTTTGAAAAATGGGCTATGTGATTTTAGTGTTTTCCTTACTTTTTACTCCTAAGTGTGAGAAAAAAATTCATCCATTCGTTCAAAATTTTTCTACACGATAAAAAAAATAAAATCGAAAAAATTTATTTTTGTCAAATTTTCGAGAAGGATTTGAGACGAAGATCTGAAAATTTTGGTGAGTGATTTTTATTTGATACCAAAACGATTCCCCAGGTTCCACGCTAAATGTCCAGTGAACCTTATTGTCCAGTTTTTCTACAATTTCAATTTTCGTGAAAAACTATTTCTATTCAATTGATTTTTTTTTTTCAACCTTTTCAACCTCAAGTCGATGATTTTGATAGGTGAGCACTATCTTAACACCTATTTGCCAACATTCTGGCAGACGAAAAAGTGAAAATGTTAAAAAAATAATCGTTTTATCAATTGTTTGCTAAAAAGACGACCGGTTGTAAAGTGTGTTCATCACAAAACACTGTAATTGAATAGTTTATTTTTATTCTGAAATGTTTTGCTGTAGAATTATTTTTCACTTATACAAGTGTCCCATAAGTCGACGTCAAGCTGAAATCTGGTAACAGATTGGGTTATCAGAAAAATAAAAGAAAAAATCCAAGTAATGTATTTAAAAAATTATGGCTATTGAAAAAAAATTAGAAAACCTACATCTTGTGACGGTTTTTTTTATGTAATCTCGAATACTTCGTCTTCAAATTGTAGCCCATAATTTACGATCAACTACTCCAACTAAGAAGTAAATGTAATTTATTGCCCATCCAAATATTGACAATAAATACTTTGTCCAGCTTCAACTGACGATGTTGAAAAAAAAAAGTGTTTCGCAAGTTGAGCAAGTTACTCTAAAAGTTGGCCCTGTTAATAAGGATTCCAAAATGGTACAAAACTTACCGATTTATTTTTTAAATTGCGGAGTTTATTTTATGTTTTCAGTAAAACTGATTCTCAACTATTTTTTCTTACTTAGTTAAAAATAAATCTAATGTACTCGTGACTCTCCTCTAGGCCTTGAATTTTAAGATTCTAGTTGAAATGAGACGGACGGGGTCATAAAACTAAGTGTGAATGAGACAGGTGGTGACGCTAACGTGACGGAGACGGAGAGAGTCACTTTACATCTTTTGCAATTTTAATTAATGCTAAACATTTGTTTCGCTTGTAATAAATCAAAGTATTGCGTTTATTGATGTTCAATTTAATCATTTAATTTAATAGCGTCACTATCTTTACCTCTCGCTTTAAGTGACTATCTCCGTCTCTGTCACGTTAATCACTCAAAGTGAGAGAGATACAGATAGTGATGCTATGAACTTGAACATCAAAAAATGTAATACTTTGTTTTATTGATAGCAAAACAAATTTTTAACATCTATTAACATTACAACAGTTGTAAAATGACTCTCCCCGTCTCTGTCACTTTAGTATTTGTCTCATTCACACTTAGTCTTATGACTCAGTCCGTCTCATTCCAACTGGAATCTCAATTTTCGCGGCCTAGAGGAGAGCCAAGGGGTAAATTCGAATCATTTTTGAATGAGTAAGAAAGAGCAGTTAAGAATCAGTGCTACTGAAAACTTGAAAAAATCTCCGCAATTTAAAAAATAAATTGGCAAGTGTTGTACCATTTTGGAATTCTTATTAACTGTACCAACTTTTAGAGTTACTTGCCCAACTTGCCTAGTCTATTTTTTTTTTCAGCATCGTCAGTTGAAACCGGACAAAGTATTCATTGCGAATCTTTGGCTAGGCAATAAATTGTTAGCTGAAATTGTTGGCTATAACTTGAAGACGAAGTGTTCGAGATTATCTAATAGAAATAATCATTAAAAAAAGATGATATTTTTAGTAACAGGGGTGAAAAGATGGTCACAAAATGTAGATTTTCCCGATTGTTTTTAAATGACCATAATTTTTTAAATAGATTACTTGGATTTTTTTAAATTTTCTTGATAACTATCAGGACTTACTTTGTTAAAAGTTTTTGGCTTGACGTCGACTTATCGGACAATCTGTCTATAGACAAAAATGGACAAGAATTACTCAAAAAGCTGCTATTTTATCGGGGATAATTTTCTTACACTGCCATTTTCAAATTTCCGTTTGATAATTCATAACTGAATTGGTTATTATATCACAAAACACTTTAGTAAAGCCATGTAAAAAATGAAAACTTGTTTCGATGTTCCAAAAAAATTTTTTTGTGAGTATAAAAAACACAAACGTTACGAATATTTCAGAAACTAGTCCTATAAGTTTTTAATTAAAAAAGTGATAATTCAAAAGTAATTTATAATTACTAATTACACATTTAATAAATCAGATTCAACAATAATTAGTAATGCAATACAGAAGAATTAGTTAACAAAAAACGAAGTCCGACTCACAAACAATTCTTTATTTTAAAAGGATAATATTTTACTTTTTGTGTTGCGATATAATATCCAAAATGCAACTATTTTTTCGAGGCTATTTATGTACGTTGCGATAATTTAGTTTCCGAATTTGAAAAACTTATAATTCAAGCAACCCAGTGTTTTGGTTATTTCACAATATAAATTTTATGGCACAAAATCAAAAGTCACTATGATGCACACAAAAAGGGTGAAATACAAATAACTCATCGAAACAGAAAAAAAAAATTTTTTTGGCTAATATGCGCACTACATATTCGAAAGTAGAGTACTAATAATTGAAAGGACTTTTTTTAAATGAATGGATCGTTTAAAGTTCGCAATTTGCTCCACCACCAATTTCAGACTTCACGTTATAAAACAATTTCTGACCAAAAAAAATTCGCGCCCCATTTGCGAAAAACGTTGAAATAAAATCGTTTGGAACTCACCGCCAAATACAAATTGAATTTCTTCATCTCGTCGTCGCACGGAAATTCGGCCGCGAGTGTGGTAGCTTACTGTCGCGTAACGTGAATCGAATAAGTTTGAAAGAGCCTCTTATAACCACTTGTTTTAAAACCCCGTTTGGAATGTAACTGTATCCACACACGTCGCCTCCCTTTCCCCCCACCGCATCCCTTCGCGAGGGGTGTCGCGTATCAGTTCGTCACGTCTTATCTAATTTGTAGTAAAAGGTAAAGCGGTAACCACACTGATTATACCGCCGATTCCTCCAAGCGTGAAACGAACCCTCCCAATTTTTTTGACAGCCTCCACGGTAGACGAAAATAATCTCGAATTCGGGGCGATTATGAAGTTTTCACTTCGTTTTTTAATTATGTGCGATACAGTTCCCCATTGTTTCAATCCCGGTCATTTTCTAGCGCGAGAAACGCGTTAGGGAGGCGGTCCGAAAGGTCGACGGCTCTCATAATGGTTTGATAAAAACGGGCCGGACCAGCAATTCCTCGTTTTGTTTTTCACAGAAGAACCCGGCCTGGTCAATCTAATGATATGTTATTTGAATGGAATGTTGGACGTCTTACTCAGACCGTTGAAACCGAAATAATGGGGGTGTGGGCAGCTAGAGAAACGATTAATTTTTAATTGAACTTTTCCCTCGCGAGCCTCTAAATCTACCAAAGAGAAGACGTTTCAATTATTTCGAATGATTTATTATTGCCCGAACATTTCTATATTTTTTCCGTAATTCTCGGTGTCGCGTACGCCCTTTATGTGCGGCATGTCGTTCTAGCAGTAAAACCGAAAAAACAGGTTTCTATCGGAACCGGGTGATTAAGTTCTTACCCGATTAATCACGAATCTTCTAGTCTCCGGGTAAACAATTTACATGTTTTCAACCTACCAAAATATTCACCTCGACATCGAAATTGGGCGATCAAAAGCTGACGTCAATTTGTCCGTCTTATTTTTTTTCCTATCACGTGATGACAGGTACTTAAAATAATTGTGGTGCAACACGCACGAAAGAACCACCCACTGACTTCTACCTTCTAGTACGATCGACGCTTTAATCATCCTAAAAAAAATCAAAATTGTTCCAGGATCTTCAAGAGAACACGCCGTACAACGCCACCCCCTCGTATATGGATCCCAGTGCTTTTGTACCGCCAAAAGTCACCGTCAAAGCTCTGTACGACTACAGAGCGCAAAGACCTGACGAACTATCGTTTTGCAAACACGCAATCATCACGAATGTCACCAAACCGGACAACGGACAAGGATGGTGGCGCGGCGACTACGGGGGGATGAAGCAACTTTTCTTCCCCGCCAATCACGTGGCGGAAATCGATCGAATCGACATGACGGACTCGGATGACGGGGTGAGCATATATCTATTTAGATTCGTTTTTTGTTATAGTACATTGATATTTTGAAAATTCGATTCACTAAAATAAAAAAATCGCAGATTGTTTTTTGCTTTAATCCGGAAATGTTGAACGAAGAAATTTTGGAAAAAAAATAGACGTCAATGGTCTCCAGGTCTGACTCCTTATTCCATCGCAATCGGAAAATTCATTTTCCAGATATAAGAGAAGGTTTTCGGGAAATTTTTGCGACCTTGTTCACAGCCAAGAATTCTAGACTCGGAGATTTCATCAAAAACATGAAAAAAAAGTTCAATTGCTATCAATTAGGGCTACAATAGCCTCAATTAGTATTCCGGTCTAAAATGAACCGTATCTGAGAAAATTATTTTGAAATCTGTTGACAGCAGTATTTTTTCGATGAGTGATAATTCGGCTGATAATCATTCTAGGACTTTCGAATCTCTCAACAAACAATGCATCGTATCCGACGTATTACAACCGTATATTCTCAATTTCCGAACCCAGTTTGGAGAAATCGAAGGACAATTTTATACGTATATAGTGATCGGGCCGCACTCACAAGCGGGCACGAAGGCCGTGGTCATACCGCGCTCCATACCGAAGATTCTAACACCTCCACCATTGTCATCTTAGCAATGAAACCATATTTACTCTGTGACTAAAGCAGGGAAAAAGATTACGTTTTTACAATCCCAGTTAATATAATCAACAAGACTTCTCAACAGATATGTTTCATAGACAGGTAGTTTATCTCCGCACCATCCAATTACAATCCCAAAAACTTACTCCACCCGTAGCATCATTCACCGAATAATAATAACTTCAATTCAAAGACAACTCATTTGCATTGAACCGTTCCAAATAACTCGGCTGCACCCGCACACACAAATTTTCGGCATCACTTAAACCTTTACAAGCAACGGATATGGTGGATTCGCGAAAATCATTTATAAAAATCAAAAATAGCAATGGGCCTAGTAGTGAGCCCTGCGGCACTCCCACAATGACTGGTTGAAGTTCTGTCCATCCGCCATACAGAAAGATAAATTAAAAACCTACTGAAACCTTTACATCTTTCAGAATATGATAATTCTGCGGATTTGCTTTTATCTAATAGCTAATTATTTCCGATTTTTCCTACAATTTTTTTATCAAGAGTCTGAAAAATGCTTGCAATGCTGTACCCTCATTGTGGTCCCCGTATTTTGTGACATTTTGCTAAAATATTTCTCTTCCTCGTTAAACACCCTGTATATATAGGGTGTTGAGAAAGTGTGGAATCAGTCAAAAAAACTCAAAAACGAAGCGTTAAATGGAAAAAATTGTGAGGACCAGAGTTGAAGGACGTTGGTGACCGTGGAATTGACCTTGAAGTGGGATTTCAAGGTCATTTCCAGACCAAGTTTTAAACACAGATTATCCTATTTCAAACGCAAAATTCGGAAATTTTGAGTTGAAAAATAATTTTTAACCAGCCGTTTCTTGGATAGACATAACACTTTTTATCCTATTCCTTAATTTTTCAAGATTCAAAAGCCCAAATCGAGAATTTTTAAGGACCAAAGTTAAATGCTTTTCAAATGACGTTGATGCCCTTCAAAATGACGTTGAGATGAACATCAAAGTTAAAGATGATTGTTTTGATAGCTTTCCTTGTTTTAAATCCAAAATACGGAAAATAAGATTTTGGGCTTGAAAATAGTTTTTTCATTTTTCGTAACAAAACAAAAATCACATCAATTTTTACCTTTACAATTCAGACACTTGAGGTCAAGAATTGTTATGTGTCCTGGACCGTCACTCGGCACGTGTACATTTTATTGACCGTTTTTCTCTGTTTATGTTTAAGAAAACTGTCAAGTCCCCTCAATCCAAGGGTAAATTTCAGAAATTTAAACAAATTTTAAAACTAAAAATTCTATGATACTTCCAAATATTTGGTCTAAAATAAGGAACTCTATCTAAATAACCAACTTGACCTTAAACCTTCACCTTAAAGTCATTTTGAAGGTCATAATCTGGAGCATCTTTGAAAATCAGTTAGCTTTGTTCCACAAAAGTTTTTCTATTTGAGGCTTCCATTCTTTAAAAATCAACGATTGTGGTAAAAAAAGTGCTGAGTCTCCCCAAGCCATGGGCGCATCTCGAAAAATTTTCAAAAATCATTTATTATCTTTCCGAATTTTGGGTTTAGATTAGGGCATTCTATTTAAAAATTCAATTGACCTTGAAATTCTTCATCAGCTAGAGCATTTTTTACGAATTTTTCAATTTAACACTTCGTTAAAAAAAGTGTTGAGCCCTCCCAAACCACGGGCGTCTCAAAAAAATTTTAAAAATCATTTTTTATTTCAAAAGTTTATCATCTTTCCGAATTTTGGGTTTAAATTAAGTCATTCTATTAAAAAAAATCAATTGACCTTGAAATTCATCCTCAAAGTTAATTTCAAGGCCATCACCTAGATCTTTTACAAATTTTTCAATTAAACAAAAGTGTTGAGCCCTCCCAAACAAGGGCGCGTCTCGAAAAATTTAAAAATTATTTTTCATTTCAAAAGTTTATTATCTTTCCGAATGTTGGGGTTTAAAGAGGACATTCTCTTAAAAAAATCGATTTGACCTTGAAATGACCTTGAAATTCCACCTCAAGTCAATTTCAAGGTCATCACCTAGTGCATCTTTTACGAATTTTTCACTTTAACGCTTCGTTTTTGAGTTTCTTGGGTCATTTCATACTTTTTCCAGACTCTGTATGTAAGAACTATACTATGTACAACTTCTTAATGTACTTAGGTAGAGTCAAATTATATATGCAATTGTAATTTCTATAAAAATCTCATAGACTCCCACAATTATGTCTTTATTTTTATATAGTTTTCTTCATTGTAGTAATACTGTAATGTTTGTAATACTTTCAAAGTTACTTCGCTGCGATCATTGACTTGCAACCGAAGAGAAAAAACTGAGTACTGATACGAGAATGGGAGATATACGCTTGCAAAAAGTTAGCAGAATGCATATAGATGATCTAATTTTAAAAGATTTTTACTCTCTGATAAAAACCAAATCACCAATCATCGATGACTTAAATTGAAAAATTGTTCTTCTTTCTCTAAGCTGGAGTACAGATGAAAAGTAATTGTGAGATTTTTTTTCTGTATACATGTGCATGCCATGACCGTCAAGCCTAAGTTATCAGTTTATTAACTTGAAGTGACTCTTCAGGATTTGGTCATTCTGTATAAACATATATCAAATGAAAGTCGGAATAATCAAGTAACAATTTTTAAATTTCATTCAATTTATTCCTCCAATTTTTTATCCTTTCCGCTAGAATGTTCTAAAATAAATATTCTTGAAAATTATGGAAGGATGTAACTATTTATTACTTTCAGTTTAACGTATAGTACAAGCTCGTTATTATTTATTAGACTTATTTTTTTTAGTGGTTGGGTTCCAATGGTGCAGCTCAAAAGATTAATAGAACGCGTCAACATATAATTTTTCATATTTTCCGTATACAAAAGGATTTAGATATCAGCATATGTATTTCACGTCAATCATTTAGCTTTATCGATAATTTCAATTAAATGCTGAATTCGTTCACGAATCTAATTGGTTAATAAAATCGGTAATTTTATTACATTAGTAATCCACTAAAGTCTATTCAAACGAGCATAATTTATCATAATATTGGTACTGATGTTGACAAATCTTCGACTAATTTTGTTAGGTGTCCCGCCGTGTGCTTTCGGAAACTTTATTTTATAGGTGATCATGACTAGTGAACAGTACCGTTAATTTCTAGTGAATTTCATTTAAACCGGTTCAGTAAAATTAAAACCTAGACGTAGGGAATGTTAGGAAGTATTTAAATCCCTGATTCCTACACATCTACCTTATTTCAAGCCGAACGACAAGAATGCTCTTAACTGTTAATACGATAAAAACCCAGAAGTAGACGTAATTATGAACCGATTTATACTTCATATTGATACCTTCGTTCTATATTGAAATTTATCTATAATCCCTTACATAAATGAAACTTCAAATTATTATTATTATACTGATTTCTCATTAAGATCCATTAGCTATCTTTCCGATATTGAACTAAATGAAATTCATAGTGAAGGACAATATCGTACACGTAGATCTAATAAGGAGTTACATCAAACATGTAAATTTTTGTCTTATCTGACCGCGATTAATAAATATTGTAACTCTTATTTACTTAAAAATTTAAATATTTGAAAGTCACGCAGTTTTGCCGACTTAGATTAATCAGATATTTTGTAGGTTTGTTTGAAAAGGAAAAGCGCGAGTTTTAAACATTCAAAATTTCTTTTTAAATTTCGTTTTGTTTTTTCATAATGGAGATTTCTTCTTATACCTCTACTAAAAGGATAGATGCATATCTGGTTCAGTTGAATGTGCGAAATATAGAAATTCTGTGATTTATTCATTTTCGAATCGGCATGACATTCAAATGTATTTTTTTTTCGAGGGTTTTTTTAAATATTTAATTAAGCAAATTTCGTCCAAATACCTGTTGTAAATTTTTCAGCGCGCACCACCTCAATCATTATATCGTTAGGTTCATAGCGATAGAGACAAAAAAACAACCCAGAGGATCCTTCCACCTCTAAAAATGTAGAATGATAATTGACCGAAACAAATTACGAAAAAATTACAAAATTACCTTTTACTCGTTTTCTTGATTGACCTGGCGGAAATGATGGAATGTAGGAACGTAATACAATAATTTAAAGTAATAAAAGATACAAAAAATTGAGGATTCTCACAAAAAGCGTTGCGATTTGCAACGAGTCGCAAAAAATACTGTTTCCTTTTTCGTCCCCGATGATACTTTTTTTTGGGTTAAAAATTTTTAGGCGCATTTTGGCGTGGACAAAAGCGATTCATCCAAATCGTTATTGATACTCGCTTACTGCGCATGTGCGTAGTGACGGGAGTCAAGAAGACGATGAATTGACATAACATCAGTCATCATTCATCAACGCAGTTATACCGTGAAGCGCTGACTTGACAGCTCACCATATATTGAATAGTGAATCGATTTTCAGAAATTTATTACTCCTTCAACATAAGATAAGGGATATTCAAGAGATGCGTTATATAATACTTGAACCCTTCGTATACGTAAATTAATTCGAGCTACGCTCCGTTGACGGCCGTTTTTCGTAGGTCAGTCAGATATTTTTATTGTCAGTAGGATTTAGGCTTCATTAAAATATAAATCACTACTAAAATTGAAAAGAAAAACCTTGAACAAAGCTGCTCCGAAGTTGCGGTTGCTTACAATCAGGCATACTATACTATTTATGTTCCTCATTATTTCCTATTATATTTTTCGAACATTAAGTGTGGATGAAAATTCGTAAGTTTCAAGTATTATTTTAAGATGAAATTTCGAAGCTATTTGATCATTTGCGAATGATTTTGCGTAGCGATTGTGCAGATAATAAAAAAACACCAATAATTGAATACTTAAATAAAGAATTAGATTCAACCGTTCGCAATGATTGTAATTTTAGCACAAC
Source organism: Novius pumilus (assembly GCA_020654155.1). Lineage (NCBI taxonomy): Eukaryota > Metazoa > Arthropoda > Insecta > Coleoptera > Coccinellidae > Novius > Novius pumilus. Next base: position 743,675 of record JAIFOV010000007.1, read on the forward strand.
AAGATATAACACTTACAAAGAATTTGAATAGATTTGAATCAAAATTGTTTGCGTTCCTACTTCAGTTACGATAAAAATAGTTTTGGTTTTGAAATAAAATGGTTATAATTATGATGTTGAAATTTTGAATGAAAATGACCGAGTTAAATTGCTTGATATACATTTCTATGAATATCAAGTAATTAAATCTCATATTTCAAGTTTTTGTAAATTTAAGTTTGCAGCAATTGATTTCAATTTTTTATGTTGCAAAATAATGAAAAATATAGTAAAATTAATTTAAATAGTGTAGTTTTCAATAATGAATGATATAATCACTTTATTTAAAGTGTTATCAACGCAACAAAATATTTCCTGTCGATTAAGAAGATATACATTCATTACTCAATACTCGTTATCTTCTTCTTCTTCAAGTACTATGTCCCCCATGGACGTTGGCGATCATATTGGCTATCATCACTTGTTATCTAAAGAATCAAAATGATATAAATGAAATATCAATTTCTTGCACTTCTTTTCTGATATTTTATCGAAACTTTACCTCATAAAACAATTTTTGCGAACGTTACCACCATTATTTTAAATGCGTGAATTAATGCAAATTTTTTATGTAGAAATCATCGTGTTGCCGCAAAATTAATGAAAATTTTCCGTGTTAAGTTATCCCATTAATTAAATTCATTTTAAAAGTGTAATAAATTAATATTTCACCTATTTAATTATGATTTTTTAATGAGTAATAAACCGAGAAAAAATTTGAAATCAATTTTTCTCAAAACAAGAGCATCTGGGCGATATCACACAAGATCATCTCTCTTCAAGAAAAAATATCATTGTTTATGAATTTGATGCAAAACTTGTGAAAAAATGAAAGGTCAAAAAGTTTTCAGTAAAAATGCCCTTGACCCCTCCAAAATGATACGCCTACGCTTGACATAGAAAAAATTCACTCACACGATTCGATGCGTATTTTTGGAATTAGCCAAAATCTACAATTTCAATAGTTTTGGTGAAGCCGTTTAGGAGATATGTGACAAAAAGTCTTGACTGGGCATCATCTTCAACGGGCTCCAGCTGCTTAACGAAGCATTTTTGGATGGAGCGATTTCGATTGAATCGGCCTAAAATATTGTCTACAACATCCAATAGAAGTTTGTCGGTCTAATTATGGAACAGCCTTGAAACTTTTTTTGATATTTTTGTATTACAAGATAAACGCAGAAAATCTTTAAAAAAAAATATTTTTTATTCTTTAATTACAAGTACCCATTGTATTGTATCAATATTTGGGATTGATTAGGAAAATATAAGTGGAAAATATAAATTTTTTCATCGGATGTTTCAAATTTAGACACCTTTCTAATAAAATATTCTACTCTACACATCATTTAATATAAAATTTGTTCGAAATGTTAAATGTTTGTGGTATGCGTTATGTAATTCTGCGGTTTTTTTGCATCATTTTGTTCTTATTATTTATCTATTATTTTCAATTTTTCAGTCTGGTGAATCAATGTTACAAGGTCATTTGGATATGAACGGTGCCGTTGCGGATTTACTACATAATCCAGATAGAGTAGGTTTGGAATGGGTGCTTAGAATAGTGACATCAACCGCCTGCACTCCTTTTGAGGTTGCTGTTCATTCCAGGGATCTGGTAAATAAATGTTTTTCCGATAATCTTTTTTATAATACTTTCTTAATTTCAAGGCATTAGAGTGGATAGTGCATATTCGAGAAGTCGCACAGAGGGCGTGCGCCTTGGAAAATCAGCATAAAGAAATGGAGAAAGCGTGCAAAATAGCTAAGGAAATCTCGAATTTGATCATCTACTGTAGATCTGTCGCTTTCAACATGGAACGAGCTAGGGAATTTATTTACAACGAAATGTCGTCTTTTCCGGAAAACAAGGCTGAAAAGTTGATTTGTCAACAAGAAAAACAGTTCTTCCTCAAATACCACCAAGTAAATATTTTAGTTTTAACGAAACTATTTATAATTAGAAGTTTTAATTGAAGACATTTTATGTTGCCCTTATTTATAAGAGGTTCAATTACAAATGTTGATATTGTTGCTTGTCAAAGTATTAATGAGTTTCATATTTTTAAATACTCAAGAATATGTTGTACATGCTGATCACCAAGATCAGGATAACATTGATTGAAATATAAATCCCTAGTTGCTAACTTTCACATAAATCTCTGAGATAAAAGAACGCAAATGTTGTCATCTCAGTATTAGAGTTTCGATACCTCATCATTGGAATATCCAGTTGAGAAGGCAAGCAACTAGCAAAGCATCACCTTTGGTGCAGGAAACATCCTGCAGTAATTAGAAATATTGAAATCCGTTACCCAAATATAAATAAAATATGTAACATTCTCAAAAAATTTGCTGAATTTCAGAAAAATTTCACATGCCTCAAAATGCTTGGTGTCGTTTTTCAGCATCAATTCTCGCGAGTTTATCCCAAGGGACAGCGGTTCGACTCTTCCAATTACAATCCGGTGAACCTGTGGAACTGCGGCTCACAAATGGTGGCGCTCAATTACCAGACTGGCGACAAGCCGATGCAATTAAATCAGGCGAAATTTCGGGACAACGGAGCCTGCGGCTACTTGCTGAAACCCGATTTTATGAACAGGTTCGAATTCGACCCGTTCGACAGAAGTAGCCTTGTGGGCGTACAGCCGCTGCGAATATCGATGCGAGTGATAGCCGCCCGACATCTTAACAGGTCCAAGAAAGGAACTGCTAGTCCGTTCGTCGAAATTGAAATACAAGGCGCTTCCTACGATACCGGAACGAAATTCGTCACGAAACCTGTCGGTGTGTATAGTTCGAAGTAACTTTTTTCGTACTTACCTTCAGCATTTTAAATTTATAGCCATAATTAACTTGATCTGGTCGTATTGTGGAATTCATGCAAATCACGCCCAAATATCACAATCTCATGTTCATTTGTCTGACTGAATTTTTTCTCTTGAGAGTTCGGAATTTCTATGCGAATATTCAAGAAATTTCTGTGCAATTCAGCGAAAGTCTCAAATTTTCTTTAGAGATTGGAACTTCTAGAATTTTAAGTCAAATGTTACGAATGATACGTTTCATTTCGCTTTCTTTCAAAGCTCACACGAATTTTGCAAGAATAGAAGAACGTTTTCGAGTTCTTTTGAAAAATAGGGAAATGTCACCATTTGCTTTATAAATTTTAAGAACATTTTCTAATATTTTGAAACATACATATGTATCTTGAAATTCAGAAGAGGTTTAGGAAAAAATGATTTCGAAAATGCGTACTTTTGACATCAATGAAAAGTTCGGATTGAATTTTGACATTTTCTTGAATACTGTAAAAACTTGGAACTCTTTTTATGAAATTCTGGGGAGTTCTACAAAGAATAGAATCGCTAGAGTTTTAAGAAAGTTTCTAAGTAGTTTTTAATTTTATTAGAATCCAGAGTTGATCCGCGAATTTGTGTTAATTCGATAATTACCTTGAATCGTCGAAACGCAAGGGATTGTAAAAAATTTCATTGAAGTGTAGAGTTTTTGACACTAAATAAGATAGAAATGAATGGAAAAATTTTAGTGCAAGTGCTTGAAAAAAAGCATTATTTATTTTTCTCTGTAGCCGTACAAAAAGAAATAAATAACCTCGAAAATGAAATTGAAAAATTTGGCAGGATGAATTATTTTTAAAGTGGATGACCTTGATGTGGACTTTTCAAGGTCATTGAAATGCCTTATTCTACAATCCAAAATTCGGAAAGATCATAAAATTTTTAGTTCAAAATTGAATTTTTCACAGTTTTTCGGGACTTAACACATTTTTTACCATAATCGTTTTCCAAGGGTAGAAGGCCCAAATCGAAAACAATTTTTTGGGGTTTCAGATGCATAAAAATGACTTTGAGGTGATGTTTTAAGGTCATTGCAAGGTCAAATTGGTTCTTTTGATAGAACTCCTTATTTTATCACAAATATTTGGAAATATCACAGAGTTTTAAGTTTGAAAGTGAGATTTTCACATTTCTTCGAAACGTACCCTTGGTTTGAAAGCTCTTTTTCACCATACACTGAGAGAAATGGTTAGTAGATTGAAGCTGAAAATGCATACCGATCCACATCACCTAATTATTCTTGAGCTCGAATGTGTCAATTATGGGGGTACAAAATTATTGAGAATTTTTTTTCTTGATTTCGAGGTTCTTGAAAAAGCATTTCTAAATTCAAAATTTTATGCTTTTTCTGAATCTTCTATTCAGAATAAGGACTAACCAAATTAAACTTGAAATAACCTTGCAAATCCACATCAAGGTCATTTTGAAGCCGATGCATCTTTGAGAACCATTCAACTTCCCTGAAAATTTAGGTCTTCTGTTCTTGGAAAATAAACGATCATTTTAAAAAAGGTTCTTAGTGTTCCCAAGCCGCGGAAGGTGCCCCAAAAAAATTGAAAAAAATTATAATTGAATTTATAATTTTATGATCTTTCCATATCTTAAAGTAGGATATTCTGTTTAAAAAAATCAACTTGATCTTGAATTTACCTTGGAACTCAACCTCAAGGTCAATTTCAAGGGCATTCAACTCTGGTTTTAACAAATTTTTCAATTTCGAGGCTATGTCAAAGAATTTAAAAAAGAGGAATAATTTTCGCCGATCACTATTTAGTGCAATTTCGTGAAGATCGAGAGACGGAGAGTGGCATCGCCCACTTTCACCTCGTAGGAAATAAGGTCTGTCGATGATTTATCCATTTGTACTCTTGATAATTTACATCAGCAACCCACTTTTGTAAGAACACAAAGGACTTAAAGGAAGAAAGGCAAATGTTCGTTTAAAGTCATCGAGACTTATTCATCTCATTTTTATTACAAAACTGAATTGGAATCACCTACAGATGACTCATTCGTGACAACTTACGGAACAATAAGTGTTGAGAGTTACGAAATTACGAATGTCCATCATTCTCGTCTTGATGTCTATACTAATGACCTGAATTCGTAAGGAATATTGGGAGCGTTGTTTGATTTCTAGTTGGTATCAATTACGTTTTCTCCAAACAAACTGAATCGAATTCATTTTTATTTTATAAAAAGTTCAATAAATAAAATCTGTTATCCGTTCAAATATCGATAAATGGAAAAATCGTTGGTCGAGAGAAAAGAGGACGTGGCCATATTCCATTACCCTTATTCATAGTAGTAAGATTTTTAAATAGGATCCACGTTAAAGTACAGTTTTTAAAGAATGAAATTATTCAAAATCAAAAACAATTGAGCGAACCGCAACAGAGCAGTTTTTAGGGAAAATCAATGCTTAGCAGGAACTAGCCTACATTTTTATACGAAAATGTTTGATTTTTTTGAGAAAAAAGTTTTTTTTAGGATTTTTCGGAGCTAAAATTCACAAGTTCGCTTTAGCGAACGCAAAAAACAAATGAATATCACTTTCACTTGCAGAAGAATTCGGAATTATTTTGCGCAGCTTTTCCGATTTGATGTGAACTGAAGATAATTGAGTCAAAAATTTTTTTGACCCTTAATCAAAATATAATATGAAATGTCGGTGAAATTTAAAGTTGTCCAACCAATACGGCTTCAAGAATGTAATCTTGAATAAATATTAAAATTTTTTAATAGCAAAATTTGAAGTATCTTTCATTTTAACAGCCGTGCGGTTTTTTGACGACAGCGGAAGTCTTTTTTTCAGCAGGCTTTATTTCTTTGAAAAATAGTCGTACAGGAAATAAAAAATAGAGCCGTTGAAGCTTGAAGACTCTAGCTTTAGAATTTTTGGAGCCATGCAATTCTTGAATAAAACACAAAGAAAAAATTTTCCAAAATTCTTACCTTTTTTATTTCACTTTACAGGCATGAAAAATTCATTTTCGACCTAGAACAATGTAAAAATCGCGTAGCCTGTTTTTTGAGCTTCAAAATGCCTTTTACGGGAGTCGAGTACGACCATTCGTTTTCGAGATATCGAATTTTGAATGCAAAAGTACTCTTTTTCACTCAACTGCCGATATCTCTGAAACTACTGACCTCCTAGCGATCGAACAGGTGGATTCGTTGTTTGCAGAAAATTTCCTTCAAAAATCCGTCATGCTTCATTGGATAAATTTTCTCCACCTGTAACGTTAACGTGAAAAAAAAGCAAAATTACGATTCTCCTTTTTTGGTTAGTGGACTGTATGTTCAGCAATATTGGGGGAAAAGGTTAGGTTATAAGAAAATTTATTAGTCTAATGTACATCAAAGGGGCCCCAAGTTTTCAGGTCTATCGGTTCAGCGGTTTTCCCGGACCGATTGACTGAAATTTCGAAAAAATTAAGGTTCCTTAAATGTGATTCAATCTTTTTAAAAATTAGAATTTCGATTTTTCGGAAGATTGCTTAAGGGAAAAAACCAAAAAATTTTTTTTGAAAAATTTCGAAAATTCACACAAAAATAATTTTTGGAAATTGAAAAATAAAATTTTTCACGATTGAAAAAATTCCGTAAAATTTTTTTCAAAAAATATCGAAAAATAAGAAAAAATTAATTCAGAAAAATTTAAATTTATTGTTTTGGAAAATTTAAAAACCCAGGGACACTCGTTGTTACTGCGCGCCGTTTAAACGCACCTTTAGCGATATCAACTTTAATTTCGGAGAATTTTCTGTTTTAAGCGAAATCTTCTAGTTTTTCAAGGAAACTCGTAAATACTAATCGGTTTTGAAAAACGTTATGATAGCAAAACGAAATAATTATAGTAAAATGTCATGCTTTATATACAGGATGAGTTTTTTAACTTGAGACATCCAAATTACTCGAAAAGGACGAAATATCGGAGAAAATGTTTGAGACGAAAATTGTAAGGTTTCGAGGAGAAATTATATGACGACCTTGAATTTGACCTTGACCCCGTTTTCAAGGTCAAGTGAAGGTGAACTTGGAGTTTCCAAATGGGAATCCCTATTTTTTGCTACGGAGTCACAATCTTCGTGCGAAAAGTTTTTTCGTGGGAAAATTCTTTTTAAAATGTCTAGTTTTCCTGGTAAAGGGCGCCAGATTTTAGGAAGGTTTATTCTTGATTTTGTTTGGAGGGACTCATACTTGCCCCATAAACTCTTCATAAAAAAGGCAATTCCAAAATTTTCTAGAAGCTTTGTTAATTACGTGCTGGACGCGAAATAATGAGAATCAATCAATAGAGTGCTGTTCATTTAAAATAATAGCGCGGTGTACTCGGGGAAAGCATGACTCCCTCCAAACAAATTCAAGGACAAATCTTCCAAAAATCTGGCGCCCTCTATCGAGGAAACTAGACATTTTGAAAAGAATTTTCCCGTGCAAAAATCGTAACTTTTCACACGCAGGTTGTGAATCCGTAGCAAAAAATAGGAGTTCCCATTTGAAAAATTCAAGTTGAACTTCATTTGATCTTGAAAACGGGGTTCAAGGTCAAATTCAAGGTCGTCATCTAATTTCCCCCTCGAAACCTTACAATTTTTGTCTCAAACATTTTCTCCGATATTTCGTCCTTTTGGAGTAATTTGCATGTCTCAAGTTAAAAACTCACCCTGTATATGTTCACAACAAATTCGTGTCCTATATTTAGTTCAGCAGAGGAGATTAGCCGATCCTTTTTCTAATAAACCAGAATTTTCTGGGACTATTAGTAATTTTTTGATTTTTCAAATATTTCAAAGACGTCATTCTAAACCACCGAATATCAGAATACCAGAGAAATTATAGAGATCATGAAGTATTCAAGATAATTTGAAACAAAGTTTCGAGTTTCCCTTTCATTTCAAGTTGGAATAATTTTTGTTCTTACTGTGAAACACAAGTTTCTGTTTTGACTAGTGATGTGTTTTGATAATCGCAATAAATCACTTATTACGATGACGATTATTTTTCTTCTAGCTGATAATGGTTTCAACCCGATTTGGATGAACGAAACATGCGAGTTCGTTGTGTTCAATCCCCAGTTCGCCCTGTTGCGGTTCCTGGTTCAAGACGAAGATGTATTCGGTGAACCGAATTTTATCGGTCAAGCTACATATCCGGTAAGCTAACTATTTACTTAACTTTTTCAAATACTTTATTCCTGTCCGTTTGTTGTTAGGTTACTTGTTTGAGAACAGGTTACCGAAGCGTTTGGTTGAAAAATAATTTCAGCGAGGATTTGGAGTTGGCTTCCTTGCTCATACATATAAGTATAAAAAATAACTCGGTAAGTTTGAAAAACGTGAACAGTGCATCGTTTGAGATAACTCATTTGTAGGAATTTCCGACTAAATGATAAGACGGGGTGGTCTTGATTTTGGAAATCGTACTACATATCGGGAAATTATTGAATTTATCAAAGTTTATCATATCAGTTGAAAATTGAGAGTGGAAAGAGTTTAGAGGCTTTTAGCAATTAATACTTAGCCATATTTAACGTTGAACCTCAATTGTTTCTATTTGTGATGCATAATCTCTCTATTGTCTGATCGTGTACCTTTTTTAATTTTTTAAGTGAATTAATTCGTCTTCCTTTTTTTTCCTTTTAAATCAAAGATTCATGTGGATTGTCGATAGGAATTGTTTTGTAGGCGCTTTGGAATTGCTAGCTGGATAACTGGTCGCTTATTGATTGCAGATTATCGTCAATTTAAATCTGAAAGAAAGACTGGACAATAAAAAGAATTAATATTCGTCAGAAAATCTATGATTCAACTTATAATTTCGTCCTTTCCTTCAAATTGCTTCGCGGATTTCCTTCAGTAAAAACCGGTGACGCCGTTGCGAAATCCACTTTCTTCTTCGTATTAAAGTTCCCCACGACCGATCACGAACGTCAATGAATATACCGCATTTTACAATAATGGTAGCGCGAGTTTGAGTACCGGTCAACGCATCCGGCAAAAAACAGTCCATTTAGATAGTTTTCGTTCTCAGTGAAGTTCTTGGACGTTTAGTGAACGTTAGTTGACACTTCTTCCTCGTTCGCGCTCTTCCTCAATCGTTCACATTTAATCGAACCGTCACGGAATATCGAAAAATGATTTAACTGCATCTTATTGTGTGAAAATTTGACAGTGTACAAAATTGGGGTAAGTACTTTATTTTGTCTAATTTTAGATTTTGAAATCTATTCAAGATTAAGTATGATTGACTTGACCTATAAGACAAAAAAAAGATGTGTTGTAAAGAACAATGAGTCCTACAATCCCCATTTCGTGTCGATTAAAAGTTGTTGCAATTGTTTGCCATTGTACAATTGTAATGTAAATATGAAAAACGCGTATTAGATTTGAATAATATTTCGATAAGGAGTAAAAAATTTTGTGCATCTGAATTAAAGCAAAATCTTTTGCATTTTTATGAAAAAATATAAAAATAAAATATCAATCGCCAAGGCAACTCAGGTAGACATGTCTGGAAACCTGTAATCAAAACGACCACGGGGTTGTTGTCCCGTTCGAGGTCGGGTCGTACATTTTCCGGACTACTTCTTGGCATGATTCACGACATGTTTTCGTCATCGCACGAAAGTTTTCCGTGTCCGTGTATAAATCGACATACCGTTCGGAGAATGATCTCCAGAACGTGGACCCCGAGACCATTTATGTGGGTCAATATTCCAAGGCCAGTGGCGATCAAGTTCACGGCCCGAATTCCGCTACGACCAACGAAGGATTATACTATTTTCGTGTGTGCATACGCGGCAGAGACCCGTTAAGACACCTACAATATGAAATTCTGGGCCGCAGAGCGCACGAAACCTGGCCGCGATTTTTGCTCGATCTCAGTCCGGTTTTTTGCTTTAGCGAACGCGAAAAACAAATGAATATCACTTTCACTTGCAGAAAAATTCAGAATTATTTTGCGCAGCTTTTCCGATTTAATGCTAACTGAAGATAATTGAGTCAAAAATTTTTTTCTTGATGTATTTACTCATTTTGAAACGAGATTACATGCAAACATAAAAGATGGTAAAAGGAACTCACTTGTTTTGGCTTCTAAAATGTTAAGGACAATGGGTTTTCGTCTTTCGTAACAATTAGAACCGAAGTGGTTGAAAACACGTATGCAACATGCTGCACCTTCGTTGTACTGACGAGGCGGTTTTCAACCACTTCGGTTCTAATTGTTACGAAAGACGAAAACCCATTGTCCTTAACATTTTAGAAGCCAAAACGAGTGAGTTCCTTTTGCCATCTTTTATGTTTGCATGTAATCTCGTTTTGAATTCATATCCATGGTTTGTTGCCAACGAACAGTTTTGACTTCTGTCAACACTGTCTTTTTACCCTTTTTGTATATATTTTTATTCTTTTTTATTATTTTTATTATAATCACAAAAAAAAAAGAATTGTCGTTCCTTCATATCCAACTATTTCATATTATATTGATTGACGGTCAAAAAAATTTTTATTATTTTTTGATGTATTTGATTATAAAGGGTTAATAAAGATTCAATAATTCGAATAATATATTATCGACATTTCGGGTTGAACCCTTTTTCAAGATATGACAATTTAAATATTTGACAATGTTGTTATAAGTTTTCTTAGTAACAATAATCTGACAAATGAAAAACAAAAAGATGGAGACTTGATATTAATTATTTGTTCAGAATAAAGTTGAGCATATTTGATTCAAATTTCGAATAATAATACACAAAAAATTCTTTCACACTCAAAAACGAACTCGACAAATTAATTATTCCTTCAAATCATTAAACGTCACATCATTATACACAAACAATCCCACATCTTTAATACCAAATTTAATTGAAGAAAATTGGCAATCAATCTCAACACACACTTTTATTCCAAAAAAAGATTTCATTGAAACAGTTATTAAAATTAATTTTAGGATCCTGTTATTTTCAATTTGGTGAAAAATTTCATCAACTAACGTTTGGTGTGGCAATGGGATCCCCCATTTCCAGCACCTTAGCTCAACTTGTAATGAAAAATTTGGAAGAAAAAATACTAAAAAATCATATTAATCATATAACCATTTTCAAAAGGTACTTTGATGATTATCTTATTATCACTTAGTAAGATAAAATACAAACGATATTAAATAATCTCAATAATTTCCATGAGAAAATTAAATTGACTCTCAAAACTGAATCGAAAAATTACTTAAATTTCTTGGATATAATCATTGTTAGAGACGGAAATAAACACACAACAAAATGGTTTAGGAAGGATACAAATAGGATTCTCGGTTTTAACCCAACACATCACATAAAACAAAAAAAAGCCATCATAATAAACTATATAGACACATCAATCAAACTAACCTCACCAATTCACAGACCCGCTATTCTACACTCCATGAAATCATTACTTTTAAACAATAAATATCCCACATCATTCGTAAACAAAATCATGAAGGAACGTATACACAAACTATACAACACATTAAATACAAATACCGAGAAAAAAGAAGAGAATTCAATATATATTCCAATCCCATACATACGAAACCTTTCTGAAAAAATTACCAACATTTTCAAACCTTATCCAAATTTCAAAATAGCACATAAAGGACACATTCAAATAAAACAACTTTTTACGAAATTAAAACCGGAAACACTAAAAAATGATAAATCTAACATCGTTCACCAAATTTCATGTAAAGATTGTAACGGACTTTATATTGGACAAACAAAACAAAACTTGAAAGAAAGAATAAAAGGTCATAAATACTCTAAAGTACAAATAGCATTACATAAACGTGAACAAACATTAAAACATACATTTGATTTTAACACAGTGAAAATTCTAGATTGCGAAAAAAACAGAAAAGTAAGAACATTTCTTGAAATGATTCATATCAAAAGAAACTCTGAAGCAATTTATGACAAAACAGATATTCGAAATTTGAATCAAATATACTCAACTTTATTCTGAACAACTGATTAATATCAAGTCTCCATATTCTTGTTTTTCAGTTGCCAGATTATTGTTACTAAGAAAACTTATTATAACAACATTGTCAAATATTTAAATTGTCATATCTTAAAAAAGGGTTCAACCCGAAACGTCGATAATATATTATTTGAATTACTGAATCTTTATTAACCCTTTATAATCAAATACATCAAAAAAGAATAAAATTTTTTTGACCGTTAATCAATATAATATGAAATAGTTGGATATGAAGGAACGACAATTCTTTTTTTTTGGTGATTATAATAATGTTTCGGTAATAAAGAACAGTTAAACAAATAGATTCAATAACAAATATATAACTGCACCAAAGTTATATTCTATCATAACAAAAAGTATTATATCGATCACATAATTTCATTTTTTTATTTCATGAAAAAATTACATTTTTCTCTATCAAGTGACGAATATTTTGAACCTGATCGATATAATTATGTTTTCTTGACATAAGCATTTATTTTTTTCACTGCAAATTCATATAACTAATACGACTTGGAGAATGTAATAAATATTAAAAAATTTTATAGCAAAATTCTACGCATCTTCAATTTTAATATCCGTGTGGTTTTTTGACGACAGCGGAAGTCTTTTCATTCGTTTTAGGATCGTTTCCTTTTCCAAAAAAAGTCAACGAACGATTAATTTCTCACAAAATCAAGTTTTTATTGCAACCCTGTAATGTACTACCCGGAAAACGTGGCTTGTAAAATGATAAATCGCAAGGTTTATCGCCCCAGCTGGTTTTTGTAAGGCCAACCAGAACCGGAACGTATTTCTTTTAACATGACAACCAAATGTAGAATTTATTTTGATTGTTCTGCGTTGTCAAAAAGCAATTCTTATCGTTCGTTCACATAATACTTATTGTTAGGGAATTTCATATGTCCTTCCAATGCGCCCGTTCTCCATAGGAACACATGCGTAATATCGCCAAAAGAAAATTAATAATTTTACATTTAATAATCGTTTTTTTTTTCTTTAACAACGAATACAATGGTTCTTGTGAAAAAATCAATCTACCGACGCACTAAGTGAACAAATTAATTTTGCTGAAAAAACTGTCCTTCATATTTCGATCATGCGATCAATTAGTTATTTTTAATCGTGACTTAGATGGAATTTCTGAAGAAATGAGTCGCCGAATGTATTAACTCATCAGAAAATAGAAGGAAAAACAGATGGATCAAAAATTTAAATAAATCAACATTGAAAACATTAAATTGATTAAACAAAAAATCCGCGTCGAAAACTTATCTTTCAACAATTTTTTTGTATCGCTAAAAGATTGCTTCCTCAAATTCTCTCTAATTTTATGAAAATAATTGCTTATGCTCATTAAGAAAAAATAAACAAATTACAATAAGAAAATAAAACAGGATTCAATGGATGATCAACGTTTGTCAATAGTATTGAAGTAAGTCTTCATCGCATCACATGAAATTCATTAAGGTTTCCGCATCAAAAATTATTCTCCTTGTAAACCTGTATAAGTAGCTTCAAGTCTAAGACAAAATGATTTATAAATCAATAATAAATGGTTCGTTTCTAAAAAGATAATTTTTTGAGATTACTTCGCATTTGTAATGAAATTTTTTTTTTCATATTCTCAGGGTGACCCATGAGAACACGCGGGACGAGACTGATTATGTGGAAGCTAAAACAAGACTCAGTTCCGTGTGAAAAATTGGACGCCCTTGATCCCAATTGATTTTATATCCTGTTGATAAACACATTTAGCATCGCCAAGTTGTTAATTGTACATTCCAGTGCATTTTTCATGACAGTTTAGGATGAAAACAAGTCATAAATATATGATAAGAAATTAAGCAATTAGTAGTGTTCCCAGCTTGGTTTCTTGTCCAATTCTCCATCGAATGAATATAAACCATTCAGGTAATGAAAGATGTCCATTATCACCTTCAGAATCTTTTGAAAATTATAGATATTATATATGTTATCGAATTTTTCAACAAATTTTGTTGAAGCTCATATATTCAAAAATCCTTTAAATAACGTTCTACGGTCAATCGGACAATTTACTGCACTCTACTTATGTTGTAATTAACAATAACATCTTATTCTGATTCGAATTGCTTGCCATCTTTTCTATTGATTGCGTTCCGACATTTCTCGTCCAAGGCGAATGACCACATTAATTCTTGCCGTGATTCTTTCTAAGAACTTATTTATTTTCCTCTTTCATTCTAATTAAAAATATTACTACTTCAGGTCTTATTAGATGCTGCCGAAGCGTTGAGACGAATTGCGTTCCTTTAAAATCAATTCTGATTAAGTACATAAACATTATTCATAAACTACCTTACAAGATTTGGACCAAGAAAAACAAAAGATCCATTTTTTCAGTGACATCGTTCTAACTTTATATCCACACTCCGTTAACCTTAATTCCCAGCTCCACCTCGTCCAGTGCCTCTTGGACTATCGCTTGCGGATAAAGATTGAAAAGGAGTGGAGACAGCACACATCCTTGTCGTACTCCTCTCTTAGGGCGTCTTTCACCAACACTAATACCGCTCGGTTAGAGTTTATCGTTCCGATAGTCGAAATATTTCAATGCAAAAACTGGTTTTAACTGTCAGGTACATTAACTGACTTCTGGTGAAAGACGCTCTTACTCTGATATACTGTCAATTTCTGTTTGCGCTGTTTGATTCCAAGGATCGAATGTCTTTTTCGTCTATATCAAGTCTTTTTAGGTTTTACTGATTAGAAGTATATAAAGACGATATTCCGTACAGTTTTCGAAGATTTAGAAAGCTTGTACCTATTTTTGTTGAATAAATCTGCAGATGAAACAATTACCAGAACAGTGAATTCGGCTTTGGAGGTCATCCTAAGCGCTCTTCTTGGACTACATCTTTTCCAGTTTCAGACTGTGATTGAAAATATTTTGGGAAGTCACAAGAGTTACATCTAAATCAAAAGGAGGTTTTCATAGAAGAATGTATTTTCAAACCTTTTTCGACCACTGATTGATCTTTAAATCATTTGTGTGTAAAATATGCAAATTTTTTCGCTGCGTATGGCTAATATTTCAAAATCCTGCTGAATCCTGCTGAAAATTCTGGGATCTTGCATAGCGGGATTGCAATCTCTAGACGGACCTACTTGCCACGTGCGCAATATTTTAGAGCCTTATTGCATACAATTTGTAAATCATTACAAAAGCCGTGTGTGAAAATAAAACCATTTCGTAAAAAATTTGTGATTTTAGAGTAATTATGCTTAAAGGTGACACCAATCTACTATTACATGTCTATTAAAAACTCAGGAAATTCGCGATACACATGACTTCAATTAGTACATACTTTCAACTTAATGACAATCTACTAAGAGCGAAATCTACCATGATTTATGGACGTGCTGAAATTGATGGAGAGAAACCATAAAGGTGCATCGCTGCAGTATCTAATTGCGAAATCATTCGTTTTCAATTCATGTTTGTTTCTTAAGAAAAAAAATTGGTAACATCCGATTAGGACTAACGCCGATCAAAAAGAAAATTTTGATTAGTGACTTAGGAAGGTAAATTTTCAAATATCGTTCATAAAATTAGAACAGTTTCGTTCGAATAAAAAATTTTTAAGTCACTTTCTTGTTTGAATAAAAAACTGAAGACCGATTTTCAGAATGTTTATTTGGTCAATTAAATTCAGTTAAAACCATAATGTCATCGTCAACAACAACATGCTTCACAATTTCACATATGCATATGATTTTCGCATAATAATGCGTCATCAGAGGAAACTGGCTCGTTCCGTTATAATAAATATAATTACGGTAAGTAGATTAAGACGCGGTTAATCGACGATCTGAATTCGCGTTATTGATCATAATAATCAAGAGTAGATAACTGTTTGCATTCATATTATTTAATTGTTCGTTACAGTTCGTTCAAAATCGAATACAGAGAGTTAAAGTCGCTTTGGTATGCACCGTGGTGTCCCGATTATTTTCTTACCGCACCAACAAGCAGCCGTACCCGGCTAGTGGCATGTCTGGTTCCGTATACTTGGATCATTACACAAGGCAACGGTTTAACGGTACCATCGAATCTTATCGAATGATTCGCGTTCTAAATTCTTAAAAGGGTTGTTAAACTTCCGCACTTTGATTGGGAAAATCGAAAGGAAGCACAATCTGCTAATGGAACTTTAAAACTGCCAACAGCACCAAACACGCATTGAAAATTTCTTTATTATTGCCAATTGGTCATCATCAATTGTAATGAAAAATTCAAACTAAACCGGATCGATCTTTGGTTGGAATACAACATAATGGGATTGTTCACACTGCAGCTAACTGTTCTATATCATCGCAGGTGCTTTATATCCGCAAAAGATGGGTTTTAATTGAATTTTCGGGTATTTTTTCAATCGATTGAAATTTTTGGGTCATGCGAATTCATTGTTCTATCAGTAACAGTGAGCAAGAGATAACAAGAGACAGAAGTCAAATGGATCATTTGACGTCAAACACTTTTTGGAGTTCGTTACCAATGTTGCAACTAAAACAATTTAATAGAAGTATGAATCATTTTATGCATTACTAGTAGCCACAGTAATAATTGAATGATTGAAACGGAACAACACCATTCATGATATTTCGCAAACTAATTTTATGACGTAAACAATCGTTCTTATTACAATACTCAATATTCTTTACAAACCACAATTCCTTTGTAATCCCAATATCAAGCTACGTTCAGATAGCTGTACGAAAGCGTGCCGAACGTTCGGCACAGGGTACCAGGTTTCTGGACGCCCCTTGTACCAAAAAACAATCGATTAAGATGATATACTTTTTCCAGAGTCATGGAGCTCAAATACATAGTATTGACTATAATAAAAATTATAGTTTCGGTTCCCACGATTGTTATGAACAATTACGGAGTTGGAGCTACAGCAATGATGGGAGGGTACCTGGATAACAAAAACGAAACGGATGGATTCGTTGGCATCCCGTATCCTACTGAGGATGTGCGCAATAAGAACGATCGGGTAAGCATTTCACAAAATTTCCCACAATCATTATGTTTCTAACACAGGATATAAGTGATTTTAAGTATTTTTCAATTCAGATTTAAGTATACTTATCGTTATCATGGAGTTCACTCTATTCGTACAAAGTGAAAATTGTTTTTTGAAAGAAAACACATTTGAAATTTTAAGTTGAAGTTATTAAAAACCACTATTTTACAGTGCGTTTTTAACTTAAAAAAAATACTGTGTAGAAATACTATCCCAAAAACAAATGTACTTAACTTATTAAAGTGGAAATTTGAGATGCGCTCTCTTCTATTCTGTGCACTTACCGAAATGATGTTTTTTTCTAACAATAAAGATTGCGTCATAAAGATGACTTGATGCAACAAAATCGCCAATTAACATATTCACCAAATCAACAGTTGACCTTTCGTGGCGTCCGATTTTTTTTACCGAACTCAAATCTTCGAAATGTGTTTCGGATCGTATTATAGGTTATTTTATATATTTACAGATAATCAAAACGTGTTGAATAAAATGAAAAGCAATAATTGAATTATTTCTACCGAGAAATCTTCTTTTTGGATGTCCTGTACGAGAATGTTTTGATTAAGGCTGGCGTTCGATCACATGATTGTTAGACGACCAATGACACACGTCCTGTATTGTAAGTTGCCGTATAACTCGAAAACAAGTCATAAATAGTCAAAATTATGAATTTTTGGTTAGCCAAAAATGGACATTTGTTATGTCTACGGCGGCAAACGTCCTACAAGAAATACTTTTGATTCCTGTACATCTTTTCCCGCTTGTTAACCTCACGTGACTGCATTAATAGCTGAAACATTTCTGCTAAATTCACAGCAAATTTTCGAAACTTTTAAAAAATATAAAACAAAAATTAGGTTTCAAGAAAAATTTGTGCCCACATCAAATCTAAATATATGCTTTGGTTTCAAAATACAAGTAAACGAAGTGAGATCGTTTTTTCTAATATTGACATTTCTTTCTTCAGGTTATTATGAATTGAAAGAAATGAAAAAGCACTGTTGCAATTAACAACCATTCAGAGAAATGAAATTTGTTCCAAAAAATAAGTTTCCATTCGAAAGGATTTTGTGAAATGAATTTTTTGAAAATCTGAGATATATGTTATTAAAAAAAGTACGTTCTTCCAAAAATTTTGTCGATTTTGCGCATTGCATATTTTTATGTTGTAATCTTCCCTCTTCATTAACACGATGAAACGAAAATGTTTCGCACTGAATTGTTGTCATAATTTTTTGCTTCATTTGACTCTTAACTTTTATATAAACTTCTACTATACCAAGCTTTTACTTTGAAGCAAGACTTTTTCCTTTTTTAAACAAAACTTTCTCCTAGAAACAGAATCTTTTTCCTTAAAGTGAGACCTTTTTCTGCATAAATATTTCGTGAAGTAAATGCAAGGGAAAACAATTGCTTTCTTTCATAAATACGGTTCATTGCAACTGCGGTCTCAAAATTGAAAGAAAACGATCGCAACTTTTTTCCTCGGAACATCAAAAAATCTAGGAACCTAGTTTCAAGTCCCGCATTTTACATGCCTATGAAGGTTCGGAATTTTAGTAATTAATTTTACTTAGATCCACTTGAATTCTAATCTAGCTATCCTTCATAGTTTATATTAACAGAACTCGACCGACTCAGTATTAAATTTAATTTAATCCTAGGGATAAATAACTTAGAAATAACAAATTAACACCCCCCATAAAATAATTCATGCCAAACGAATTGTAAATGTTGATTCGATTCAAACGTTTATTATCCCCTATTGTGAGAACAAAATCTTTTAATCAGATTTTTTCGTTTTAAACGTTTTTCTATTCTTTTTCCAAACTTCATATTTCATACTTACGTTTTTCATTAAGGCAATCCTATGATTCAGAGATATATTCTGAAGATATATCAAGAGATTTTATGATAAATCTTCGGTTTCATAAGTCATAAACACCTCACTTTTGTGACGCTGTTGCAATTTATTTGTGGAAATAATTTTTTTCTCATGTACCAAATGGAAATAAGTTTGCTTCTTAAAAAAGCAAATTTTTTATATTACTATTTTTGCGGATCTAATTGGGTGCCCAATTTTTGTCATTTTTTTCTGCGGACGTGTGAAAAAATTACTTTTATATCATTCAATGAATTTTAATAATATCTGACGATTACTTTGTTGCCTAACTTTCAAACATAACGATTTGCTGAAACATCAAATTTTATCTTACTTTTATTATGCAAACAACAAATTTTATATCGTAAAATGAAATTTCGAATGTAATATTTGTATTTTATGATCAACTTTAAAATATTTCCCGATGTGATGTAATCTGAGATAATAGTAGAACTAAAAAGGAAATCATAAAATTGCACTACCTACATATGCCATTTAAAAAATCTTAATTATGGTCGCAAATAAAACAATTAGTTATTTTTTATCTTTATGTTGAACACCATGGTCGGTGTAATAATGTCATTTAACTAATTTTCCATGTTGACCCTAAAAGTAAGAACAATCTTATCGGCAATTGTAAAAGTTTATGTTTACAACAAAATCTCGTTTAATTTGAATAATTCATTTTCCTAGTTTTTATATAATTGCCATCGAAACTCAATATCAGTCCAAGGGAGCCTTGAAAATTTTTGAATGCGCTCTAGTAGTTCATAATTTTTGAACCATTTATCTGTTCGCGAAGATTTGTGACACTTACTGACAGTATGCTTATTAGTTCGAAATAACTTTTCACATTCAAAAACACTTTTCCCAAAAGGAGTTTAGTTGCAAATTTTGTGGTAGGATAAAAAGAAAAATTCTACATTCTTCACCTAGACCATGACATTTTGAATATTATCAGTTTAATCGAAAATAATTCGCATAATTTTAAGATTTACAAAACGAAGCAACACACGGAGATATCATCAGGAAATAAATTCACAAATCATGGTGATTTGCATATGATTCGCATGAAAAAAACCTTTTCAACATTTGTTCTAGAATGGAATTGTTGACTTCCGGAAGATACTAGAATTCGTGAAAACAGGTTTGGAAAATTTTGCATTCAGGTCGTTGAACAATTTCCAATTTTATTTTCATAACAATATCTGTTCTTTATTAACTTTAGTCTAATAAATGAATACAATTAAAGAAACTGAAGTACAATACACAAATTGCTGTGATTTTTAAACCTGTATTCCGAAGGAGAAAAAAATAACATTCTTAGAGAATATCTGATTTCCTACAATTTTTTGTCTATTTTTGCGAAATAAAAAAAAATAAAACATGGAAAGAAAAGCATTTTTAGAATATAGAGGGGGTCGAAAAGGAGAAATTTTTTTTGAATTCATATTTTGGTCTTCCTAACAGAAAATATAAATATTTGTTGTAATCAATCTCTACATATTACGAAACAAAATATAATAGAAACAAATAAAAATAATGACAAAAAAAGTTGTAAACATATGATTAAACTTAACGATTATCTAAAATACTTTGGATTGTTATGAATCACATTAAGAATATGATTTTTAGTTTTCACTTTCAGTTGCTTATTTAAAATACCAAAATGATTGGAATTTGTTTCAGATGGATCATATGAGTGGAAGTGGTTTGGGCCACCAAGTGAACAAAACTGAGAACATTCCTGATCCTTCACCTTTGGTAATACCAGGTTACAACCTGCCTGAGACAATCTTCAACAAAGGAAAACCTTTCTATTTGGAAAAAGATCCTGTAACAGGCAAACTGGATTTTACTAACAAAACCCAGTCAAAAATTGACGAGGATTTCTATGATTATTCAGACGAGGAGCAATCCGATGACATCTTCAATAAAGCCAATATCAACCGAAAGGACAACAACATTGGAAGTCATCGACCAAGTGACGTGAATCAATTATCACCAAATTTTCACGATTTTTTGAATCTCCCTATTAAGTACAACCCAGACAAGTATGTCTATCCTTTGATATCCAGTAGTTACGCCAATACAAAGGTTCAAGGGAACGTAAACAAATTCCACAATCACAAAACAGTCGCCACAAAATTCCCTTCAAAAGATTCTTATTTACCATCGTCGTATTACCAAAATGACGCTTCTACTACCACAAGTACCACAATACGAACTACAAGCAGAAGCACCACAACAGCTCCGACTACCACAACCACGATTCGCAATCTCATGAGTCATTCCATCAGTTATCCACAATTCAATGAAGACTTTTCAGATGACTACTACCAAGATTACGACAAAAATAAAAATGTCAATGACGAAAAAATTACGACAAAAAAAATTAATTTGACAACTGAGCCGACACAAAAAATAGTAGCAACAACAACAGCACAAACAACAACTAAAAAATCCATGAGTTTATTTGAACAATTATTTGGTGAATACGACGAAACTGTAGTCGCAACTGAAAGAACGATTCAACCTTATATCACCAATACTTCACCGAAAAGTACCGAAAGTTCAACCGCAAAAAAATCTGTTTCTGCAACGTCGACGATAAATTATGAAACAGATAATTCGTATGATGAATATGAAGATTACTATTACTACAACAATAAGAACGGCACGGAAACTCCCTCCAAATCTCCACTAAACTCAACTCAAACTTCCACAACAACTTTATCTACAACAATCTTCAATTCCCACAGCTATCAAGAAACAACGACGAAAAAAGCTGCAACTACCACCAGACTCACAACACGCGTAACTTCATTACCCCTCGGGGACAACCATTTATCAACACCTTACGTAGCTCCACAAACTCCGGACCCTACAAACTACCGACCGATAATAATTGCCACCCAAAACTTACGCGACCAACTGAAAAATGAACGAGTGGTACCAAAACCTTTTTCGATTTCGAAACACGCCCCCAGCACCAGCAGCATTCACATAGCGCCGGATCAAGACACTGTCTCTTTCGTTGTTGGTCACCACCAAAGCATGGAAGCGACTCCAAACAATCATGACGACTTCAAAACCAACTCATTCCAAGCTCTATATGAAGATGGTGGTTTTGTCAAAGACGATATCATCTACAACAACAACCCAGACCAAGTAATATTCCAACCGCCACCCCCTCAGGAAGTAAGCGGGAGCGCCGTCACCATCCAACCCCAAGTCAATTCTGAAGCATCCCTATCGATCGGAGCACCGGTCAAAAAAATACCGGGGCAAGTTATGGACGTAAAACTTCAACCGGAATCGGTTGCGAATGGAAAAATTGTTTTCCCATCCGAGAAGGAAGTTTTATTAACCACGGTAACACCGATGCAAGCAACGCCTACTCCCAATCGAGAAATCTTACAGCTATCCTCAAACCCAATGTATCATCAATTACCGAGCGATTTAACACCACCAAAAGAACAAGAAGGGAAATACCCAACCCGACCCGATTCAAGACCTCCATGGGATCCTCGCCCCGGACACTTCTTCATCGGAAAATTGGAATACTCCCGACCACCGAGGCCAGTACCGGATGTCGCATATAAAAGAATCGATACACTGCCAAACATCCTCCCGCAATT
Source organism: Novius pumilus (assembly GCA_020654155.1). Lineage (NCBI taxonomy): Eukaryota > Metazoa > Arthropoda > Insecta > Coleoptera > Coccinellidae > Novius > Novius pumilus. The sequence goes on from JAIFOV010000007.1 coordinate 766,202, forward strand.
CAGACCAAACGTTCCACATGACATACAACGAGGACCCCAAAAACTCTACAACCGCTTCCACCGGGAACCGTTGCTGGAACGTCCTTCGAATCGTCCTTTAGAATTCTACGAAAAACTGCAACCACCACCACCACCTCCAAACTACCGACAAGTTCCAAAAATCGAACAACGCACCCATGTGGCGCAAGACCGAAAAGGCGAAGAATACAAAAAAGACTTCGTGGACTTAAACGTTTTAGAACCACCAAAAGTCATGACAAACCTGAAAAAGGAGAGCGGCGATGTAATTGAAACTCTGCAAATGCTGCAAGCCAAACAAAACGATAAAAAGGAAAGCAACTTGGAAGTTGTTACCAGCGACAACGCTTTAATCCAACAAGAAGTTAACAAAACCGATAAACCAATTTACGTTGTTTACCCGGTGAACACACCCCCTATTAAATTGGATGTTATAGATACTAATAAAAGGGAGTCGGTGGTAATTGGAACCAGAGCCGAACTACCCTTACCACCCTCGGAAATAAACGTCGAAGAAACAAAATCCATCCTCGAAATGCGAGATCGAGAAGATTCGCCAATCTTAAAGCCACACTCACGTCCTCCGAATTTCGGTAGCAAATCCGACTTCCCTTACCCTCTAGAGCGGCCTGATATTTCGAAGCTACATCCGGTGCCAGATCCACGAATGACTTAAACCAATCCGAGAACGAAGGCGTTATTGTAGTTTCCAACAATCAGTGGGACACTATAGACAACATAGAATCAAGAATCGTTACGGGTAATAAAATCTATAACAATATTCATACGGAAAAACCGATAGCGGTCGCTTACACGCCCACTGAACCTCATATAGAAACCTATCGACAACCCGAAATTGAAGACAAACTCGACGAGAATCGTCCGACGAATCACCGAAACGAAGAACGCGAGGAAGAAGTGAGCGTTCATGCCGAACAAGATTTTCAAGCACCATTTCAAGCTAGCGTCAAAGTCGACTCACCGTCGCAAGGATGGTCGATAATCCGACGTAACGACTCAAAACCAACTGTGGACAAGGAGGACGCGACGACAATTTCAACGACGTCAACAAGCGAATTCGACATCGAAAATTTCAAACCTCAACTGGAAGGTGGTTTTAAACCAATTTACAATTTCGGTAACGAAGACGCGCAAATTGAAGAACGACTGGAATAATTGCGCGTCGGACGTTGAAGAGTTACCCAGACTGACATTTGAATGGTTGATCGACTGCTAAAACGCATTTAATTAGATATTGTGATTATAGAGAGGGTGGTTAATTTTTGATTACGGATGGTGATAGAGATTTACGGGAATTTTCACATGTTTTAATGTTGATGATGGATCTTTCCGGCGGCTGGCGGCAATTTATTGTCGATTATTAAATTTTTGGAACAAATTAGGTGATAAGTTATTTATTTATTTATTTTCAATTGTAAATAGTTTTCAATTCTGTTTAATTATAATAAATTTAATTTTTACTATGTTGCGTATTTTTCAATCTAAAGGCAAGTCTAAAACGGTAATGTATAATAAATAGGGACAAAAAAAAACGAGCGTGGACGTCAGATGAGTCTGGGTAGGCGGCCCGATCACTTTATATATATCGAATTTACCTTCGATTTTGCTACGGAAATGAAGAATATACGGTTGCAATAAGTCGTATATTTATGTCGCTCGAAGTCGAGGTTGCCACTGTAATATTTAGTTGAGTATATTTGTAGTACGGGTAATTAATACGTCAAGATGCTTTGGATATCGTTTTAATACTGACTTCAATATACAAGTTTTAATAATCTATCTCTGTCTAATTCAGATATCAATATCTCACAGCCACCTTTTGGATCGGCTAGACCGAGATATACCTAAAAGGATAGATAAATTCATGCACATTAATATACCTTTATTACTATAACCCATCTTTTATTCCGATATATTTAAAAAAATTGAGTTGACCTTGAAATAACCTTGAAATTGCCGTTTAGGGTCACTATTTGATTTATGTTCATATTTATATAATACTGGAAGAGATGATTTAAAAACTTCTAGTACCCGAACGTAAGTCAGTAGGTTATATGATTGAACAAAATGGAATGGATTTTTCAGGCAGCTGACGATGTCTAAATTAAATGAATAAATAAAGCAGTAAGTTATTTAAATATCTATTACCATCGTACATAGTTACGTAAATTTAGATAACAATAGAATGTGACTAACAGCTTGATCAATATAAAAAGTGGCTATTGTTCATGCCTCCCTCTAATTAAATAAAAATATAGTAAACAAATAAAAGTGACATCCAGTTTCAAAATTGGTCGTTTGACTAGACATTTGAGCATATGTTAAAAAATTTGTACGAAAATTATAAATAGATAAAAATCATTATAACAAAGTTATAAAAAACAAAGGACATGTGTTCACGCTAAATCTTTATAAGACCCGTTGTTGGTTTCTTAAACCGACTGTATAAAAATATATAAAATTATCTTATTAGTAACGAAATATGAATAAAAAAACATAATTGGACAAGATTTTTGTTCAACTTTCAAATGAACTACGTCTAACTAGTTTAGCAATAAAGAACTTAGCGATGAGCAATTTACAACTGAGGCGATTAGTTTTAAAACTGACGTTTCACATTTTATGTAACAAAACATTAATCAGGTACTGAATAGTTGAGATTATTTAGTTTATACCGGTGATTCTTACAAAGATATTTCATCTTCCTGAAGATTTATCTCAATACTCCAGAATGACTTCTGAAATTTTAAGTATCCTGTGAAAATCTGTACCTCCAAAACATTTTTAATTGCTTCCCACATAAAATATTAAAATATCATCAACTTTCTTTCCTCACCTGAGAAACCGGAATGAAAGCATTTCCTTTTAAAACTTTGTCAAGAAAAAGCTTTTACTTATTTTACTTGGATTCAAAATAAAATATAAAATAGTAGAATCGCCTCATTTGTTAACATAAGTGAATTCGTTAAACGAATACCCCAGACTAGATGAAAAGTGATGTTGACAAATAACAATTGACTAGACATTTGAAAGAAATCAAGGCACTGTTAATTTCGAATATCCATTTGTTCGCTCTCATTTGGAAGAATGGAAATAAAGCTCTTCGCGAATTGAAATTTAAATGCTAAATGCTTATCAACTATAAATGGATCGATAAAACTCGCAAGCTCAGGTCAGAATATCCTTTCCAACCTTAAAGTCATCTCTACAAAACAACCAGTCATTGGAAATGGGTTGCAGATCGTCAACTCACCGGCCGAAAACTTCTCCTTCTTCCATCGTCTCTGGAAGCTTTCTGTTCAAAGTTTCAGGTAGCATCAAACTGAACAAGCCACCGGCGAACGTAATCGCTCCAAAAATTACCATCGGTAATGGTGACCATATTTTGTTCTGTACAAAAAAACTAAATAAAATCGTTTGACGATTTTCAATATACGTACCAGAACGTTGATGTACGGAGCTAAAATCGAGCCGATGCGCGCGCACGTCGAGCATGCGCCCAAGCCTGCATTCCTAATGACCGTTGGGAATTGTTCGGTCGAAAAAATATATATGGTCCCGTAGGCGGTCGTGACGGCCAATTTACCAATCATGGCAAACGTTACAGTTAAAACTGGCATATCTACAAATTACAGTCGCATACACTGGGTTAATAAAAAAAACAAGCGGGGCACCGTCGGGGATAACAATTGTGGCCAGCAAGGATAATCCCGCAACGAGCATGCTACCACACTGCACGTTTTTCCGACCCCAACGATTCAGAACGAGAATCTGGAAAGTGTACGCCGGCAGCTCGACCGCTCCAGATATCACGAAGTTTATGTAAGGGTTACCGCCTAGATTGTTCGTGCTCCAGGACAAACCGTAGTACGTTATATTACAAGCAAACCTAGAAACTCTGACGTTTAGTTTCATCTATTTTGTTACCTGGTGCTGGATTTACCAGTCAAAAAAAATCACGGCCGTCCGCCGTCGTAGATTAGGAAATTTAAGAACATCCAAAACTGTCGCGTCCGGTAACTTATCCGTTTCATTGGTCTTGTTGTCGTCGGTTAATAGTCTATCGATAGCCCCCTCGGGTATCTGCACTCTATTCACTTTGGCCGCTTTTTCGATCAATTTTTTAGCTTCTGCATATCGGTTTTTGATAGGAGCCACCTGACCGATTCTGGTATAATCCTAGCACGAGATCAATATTTAGCATCCAACAAAAAATGTATTCACAACACTTAGAGAAAAAATGTCTACAGACGAGTGGTTTAAGCTGATTCAAGTGATAATGCAATCTGAGAACCTTCAAAGATATGTGATGAATTATTTATGTAAATAACAGAAATATCTTTGCTACTGTCTTGAAATCAAAAAGAAATTTAACTTACCACCAGTACGACAGAAAGAGAATTCCAGGAACGGATAAGGCCAGCTGCAGATGTCTCCAATCGTTGATATAAAAAGCAAACAATGCAACCAACATATAACCGGCAGAAAAGAACATTTGGCACACTGTTCCGGCGATTAGTCGCTTTTTAGCAGACACCATTTCCAGAGCTGGTGAACAGTACGATTAAATTACTAATAAAGTTTTGAAGATCAAGCATACATACCTATGACATAAGCGACCAAAAATACTCCAGAAGTCGTCGCGCCGACAATAAATCTTAAGAATGTGAAACTCCAAAATTCAGGAGCAAATGCAGCGACCGTTCCAGCGGTCACTTGTAGAATGAGTGATATGAAGAAAATCAACTTTCTTCCATACCTGCACAGAAATCATTGCAATAAATTTCAAGATTGATCATGAGCACGTCGTAGGTTGAATGAAAGTGCTACTAGTGCAGTAAAGTAAAATTTTTAGATAAAATATAGCACTGAGCGCCAAATGTTAGGTGCCAATAGTAGTCCAGTCAATGGAGAAATTTCATGGAAAAAATTAATTACAGGTGGTGACCCAATGGAAATTGTTCAGGGTTTTGAGTACAATATGAGGTTTCCCTAAGGACTGCTATCGAGCGTCCTAGGGGGTGGGGGTGCAGTTTAAAGTTTTGAAATCACCCCTTTTCGCTTCTAGATTTTAAACTATTGATTTTCTTGAAAATATTTTCAAACAAATGTTTTAGATGCCAGCAATACCTTCACTGTATAGTATAGGTACTGGGTCACTACCTGTAATTAATTTTTTTTTATTTAGCACTGGAAATGTCTCTATTGACAGGATTGGGGGGTTTTTTACCCCCTTTTCTGGAAGTTTTTCGGTTCAAACATTATTTTGGCCCACTTCCTAATAGAATTAAGCAAACAAATTGAAACCCTGTTATTGCTGATGTTTAAGGAAAATTTTGATTTGAGTTTTGGCTCCCTCCTTTAAGATACGCATATATACATGTAAAAAAACATAACAAATGTTTAAGTTCAATTAAAATTCCAAAAGATATAAAATGACTCTTCCCGTCTATGTCATGTTAGCGTCATTATCTGTTTCATTCACAATTATGAGTCAGTCCGTCTCATTCCAACTGGAATCATAATTTTCATAGCCTATAGGAGATGTAGCAATCTGTTTTGGACTGGCCTGTAGTTTATATAACTTGACCTTACGTTCCACTGTTGCCGTTGTTTTCCGTTCAGATAAAATTTTCAATTCCGTTTATAATCATGACAAAACATAGCATATTACATTTGATAATATCAAGTGATATCACTTAGAATTAATAGCAGACCCCTGTATATATGCAGTAGGTTGGTTATGACATAACATGTCTGCCAATTTTTAGAAAAAACGATTTACCGTATCATTTGTGCCGCGACAGTTTCTTGCTGTGGCACCTACTAGACTCGAGTAACCCCATCTGTACTCGTTTACTTTAGCAATGAACAATATAATTGTCCGAAAAGATTGTAGAAACTCACTTGTCTGACAACTGTCCAAAAACAATTGATCCCAACATCACTCCAAACATAAATAGTGCGTTTCCGGTGGCCACAAGATACGTCTTGGAACATGTCAGATCCCACTGGAAAAATTTTCAAGATTCTAACTTATTGTGAATATAAAAGATATAAATGCAATCATTATGGATACATTTTTTTCTAAAAATTTCTTCATTATCAATCTACTTCATGAATATTTAATGTAGTGTAAATATTGTTTCAGACACCTTAAAATCTCTTATCACAAGTGTTTGAATAAAATATCTTTTTAATCAACGATAATCAAAGCTTAGGACTATTAGATTATTTGGAATGTTTTCTCTTCTCTTATCCAAACAAGCGAATTTCAGATAGTGGGTAAAATTCAGCTAAATTCAACGTTTGCTTATATGTACAAAATTTTGATCATCAATATTCTCCTTAATCCAATACTGTAATGAATAATCTTTCTGCAGGTCAACCCAATAGTCTTATCAAAATAGGTCGGATATTCTCTGTCAAGCTTTCCGATTGGAATAAATTACAATCGTGATTTTAAATAAACATGCCATGTACAAAGTATGATGAGATAAATTCTTTACCTCTATAACAGCCGTATAACCATAAATCGAATGATCGAAAACATATTCGTCGCAGCTTTGCGTCTCATTATTCACAATAAATTTACATTCAGAATATCGTTTTTGTATCGAATCCCAGGGATAATAATTTTTCCACACAGTTTGGTTCAATGTAAATGGTGTGTCTTCGGGTTCCCAAGGCAATTTGCATCTGTAAAATCAAAACGGAAATGAATATAACGACGATTGAATACATTATGCAAAATAGATAATTATTTTACTGCTGCATTTCAAATTAAAATTCACGAGCCCATATTTGGTAATTCAACTCGTTAACATATACTTGTATCACTCACATTGTTCAGAATTGTGGAATAATAAGTGGGTGGCAAGTAAAACTTACCTTTGGTCAGGTTGAGCGAGCAAAAACACTGGCGCGAGTTTGTGAAATGCACAAATTATGGCTGGTAGACATAGCAGGAGGTAAATACGTTTTTGATACCTGCCGAAGTCTCCTAACAATTCTATTACCTCCTCGTAACCCATTATGGCTTGGAGGAAAAACGACTGTTTAAATTACACGAACTGTTCCATTCAGTCCAAGAGAATTTTTCCCTATTAGATTTGAAACTAACCAACCAGCCAACCACCCACTACCGGCAAGAAACAAACACAGAATGACGATGACGTTTTGCGATAAGAGAAAGCAGAGAAAGATAAATTGATATACGTATGCGTCCTTTTCCACGTGGCTTTCTAAAGCTTGTCGCACAAGTATATTCACGACGGGTATAAAGCGGTGGATCATGAACATATGTCTATCTATATCGTAGTTATAACATTTATTTATAGCATATAATGAATATCAAATTATAATATGAAATGGGAGAAATATAATAGTTATTTGTATATCGAGGGAGGAAAGTGTGAGCGACATTTTCTAATGATGTATGAAAAAATTTATATTCGGTTAACAGCCAACAATTTGTGGGAAGTTTATTTATTGATGTCTAACGTTTATAACATCCGTATGCAGTATTAATAAACGCCGAATATATGTATGTAAAATGAAATTACAATAGCAATAGTTTTTTTATTGACTGAAATAGAATTTATGATAATGGGCAACAATTATTGCTCTATAAATTTTATTCATTTATTCATACACGTAAATAACAAAATAAGTCAAAGTTTTTAATTATATGTTTTGTTATCTAAAAAATTTATATGTACAAGTGAAAAGTGTACCTTAACCATGGGTAATGCTTGATAGGTCGGAGTTATAAAAGCTTTTTTGAATAACTTCTAATGTTTTTAAACGTTTTTGATAAATACCTTCCTATCAACGAATAGGGCTCCAACATCGACCGATTATTTTATTATAAAAACATTTTTAAAAATAGAGCGTCGCGGCGTAATTCTTGCGAAACCCGTCCCAGATTGCAGAACTATTATTAAATTGAAAAATAAAAATAAAATCGTAGCTTTACAAAGAAAAGAAATATCTTTTGAGGATGAAACGGGGACTTCTTAATAATTTTTTGTAATAAAATCGAATCGACCGCCTTCTAACGTTTACCTTTGCTGTATCATGTAATTCTATGTTACGACAGATATCTCGTAGGTATGATGAACTGATAGTAGATTAAAAGCCTCTTAGTCCCAAAATTCGTAGCTAAAATATTCTATAATTAAACAAGTACGAATTCAACTGTTAAATGAAATTAAAATGGAAAAAACGGATGCTGTTTATGATTTGATAACAGATTTATGTAGAAAATTCGCCCCAAAGGCGAGTAGCGTTAAAAAGTTAAGATCGACGTGTTTCGAATTGTTATTGGGTAAAAGACAATCAAGGGTGGACAGTTGTGAGTAAAGTTATTATAACAAATTAAAACATTAATTGATTATTATAGTTTCGCCACATTTAACTAATCTGCTTTTCAGCTGGAAACGTTCTCAGTAGCGATGACCCATACTGCAATTTATTGGCCTGGCAGTATTTGCTTTCGAATTACTACGAGTTCCCAAACTGCGCAAAACAAATAGAGCCGCTCCATAATTTTCTGAAAGAATGGTATGAAACGAAGAACCAATCGGAAGCATATCGAAATATTTTAAAGTTTTTATTGCATTTACGGCAGTTACCAGTTCAAGACAGAATTTCAAATGCAAGCCGTTTTTTAATCTCTTTGTTCTCATTGCTTACAATTTTATTTTCCAGGGGCTGTTACATATGGTTCATTTTGAACCCAGTCCTGATTTTTCTACATTATTCAAGCTTCCTTATGAATTCACATTCGAATTGGAGGAAAATGAAAAATTTCACTTAAAACCAGTAAAACAATTAGTTGAAGAACCATTAGTGGATTTCCTTGAAAACTCTCATAATAACTCTTCATGTGATGATAACAAAAGTATGTATCAGATTATGAATAATAGAATTGTTTGAGCAAATGGTTTCAGTTAATATTTGGGAAAGAGCTGCTCGAGAGAAGTACAACGATAGAAAAACTTGGGAAAGTTATGGTTGTCCAGAACCAGATAAGGAACCAAGATTTTTATCTGAACTAGGGGAGTTGTCATTTTTATGGCGAGACAATTTACCTTCTTTTTATACGTCGATACCACTTAAAAATGGAAATGTCTTCAAGCCAGAAACTAGGAGCAGAAATGAATTTATCAGAGATTTAAAATATTTATTAGGTAGGACAGTTATTATGTGTATTAGATGATATTTAACTTCTTTCTTGCAAGTGGGAATGGCAACGTCAAGTTTCGATTACAATGAGGCTGGGTGGTTGGTATTAGTGCCTGATATGATCATTGAGGGTGTTACGAAAGTTACGTTGGAGCGTTACTGCGAAAATTTCTACCTTACCTCTGTTTGTTACAAAGCGCTGAATGAAATAAGCGTTCCTGATGTTCAGACAAACAAATACAAGTGTAAAGGTTATATTTTCGCTGTAAGTTATTACTTTCCTTCATTCTCAGTAAGCTTAAATTTTTTGTGATATTTGAAAAATTATATTTCAGGAATTATGCGCTAGTATCTACAATTATCTTCAATTCTACCGTGTAGCAGTGATGAGCCTGCCAGACACATTAAATTGTTTGGATTTTCTTGATCGAACAAGTGACTTACGTATTCAAATTTCCACATTAGCTTCCATATGTAAAGTAGGACCTTACAAGGAAAATGAAGAAATGCCACATGGTGTGGCTCTTCTGAATTATTTGTATCATAAAATATCCGAAGTCATCGATGATAAAATTATATTAGTGTTATATTCGATTTTTTATCCTTGTTGTCAAAATTATTTCTGGTAATAGATTTATTTGAAGTTGTAAGTTGTTATTGATCTTATGTTTACAGTCGTTTCATTTCTCAGTGGATATTAGAAGGATCGATCAACGATCAATATGACGAATTTTTCATCAAGATCAACTATAAATATGTAAATACAAGAGGTCGCACGTATTGGACGAGAACGTTCGTCTTAAGGCAAGATATAATTCCAGATTTCCTCGATGGTTTGAAAGAAGATATACTTTTATGTGGAAAAATGATGAATCTCTTGAAAATGTGCAATCCTTCTGTAAGTAAGAAAATTTAGTACTCGATTATGATTCATTCCTTACAGAACACCCTGAGTTCATTTATCGGCAAGAAAAATCATCACGTTGTATCTTGTTCTATAACTAGAGAACAACTTACCGAATCGAAGCAAAATGCTGAAAACTATTATTTGGAAGCGTCTGAAGTCTGTAGTCCCAAATTGTTCGTCATTTACAAAGAGAAAGATGAAATCGAGGAGCTTCTGCTCGATCGCATCGTAAAACAAAGAGCGGCAACATTGAAAAGAATTGAATGTAAGTGAATACTGTAACTGAAGATAAAGTTCAGCAACGTTGATTCAAATTTCATAAAATCGGTGCTGCGAACTAATTTATTTCTTCAGGCGAAAGACGAAAAAAGGCTCAAGAAGATTATGAAAAAAAAATCGAAGAAAGAAATAATTTGAAGGAGCAATACGACATGGCTTTGCAACAAAAGCAACTTCACATTCTTCAGGATTTAGAAAGGGACATTGAATCTATTGAAACTGATATAGCAATTGAACGAAGAAAACAGAAGCTATTACAAGACGAAGCGTGAGCATTCTTCATTTTTAACTGTAAAAAATATTGATAACTTCATTTCAGTAAAGACATGATTGAATATTACGAAGAACTATTCAAAATAACTGATGCCAAACGAGAAAGAATCAAACAACAACATTCGTATCTTAAAGATGTGAATCTCGATCGTAAAATCGATTTAAAAACAGAAGAAAGTGTTGTGAAAGAATTAAAGATTGACACCCCAAAACCACATACAAGTTCAGACATTCAGCGTTTGTCTCCCAATGCTTTGGATGAAGTGAATGCCAATTTAAACACCATCGAATCACAAGAAGATACAAATTTAGCTAATAATAACGAATCCACATCTATCACTAATGATAATTTCAAACAAATGAAAGAAAATTTTGAATTCGCAAAAAAAATCAAAGATAAAGTGATGAATCAGGAATACGGTATTATGATCAGAGATTCCGTTAAAACGGAAACGACAACAAGTCCTTCGGAATTAACAGAAGCTCAACGTAATAAGTTGAGAGTAATGTCGACAAATATAAACGAAGTAATTCTACCGAGAGAACGGATTGAGAAACAGTTAACGATTGCAGATATTAACAAATTCAAAATTATGTCCACTTCGATTGTAAATAACTGGACTGAAACGGCACAAATTGATAACGCAAGTAAAATAGAGGAAAAACCCAAGACAAAACCCATCAAGTTGAACTTGAACGTTACCAAAGTGAAGGAACCCGTGGAAATTCCTAAATGTCTTCCAATGTCAATTGATTCCACTCCTTTAAGCGAATTAACTATGACGATGGTCTCAACATCCCCAAGCCGGATACTGACCAGCTTTCCAGCTACCGCCACTACAGATAATACCAATGACGTTTTTAATTTTCTTGAAGATTATGAAGTCCAACCATCAACAGAGATATATCGCATCCGAAAAACAGCTTTAAACGTGAAAAACATAAAACCTACATGTCTCAAGACATTGCTGTCTGAGAGTCTATCGTTTTCCCTCTCCATCCAGTCTAAACTAGTCGGAAACGAATTACTGAGTTACTTTATTCGTGATTCAAATTACCTTGAGCATCTAAGAAACCTACAAAAGTATTTCTTTTTGCAAGACGGAGAATTTGGCGTCACCTTAACCGATTCCTTGTTCAGACAGTTGTACAGCGTGAAATATCCCAAAGAATTATTAAACAGCAAGGTTTTAAGTTATATGATTAATGGGTCTTTGAATGATTCCAAAGTTGACAATTTGTCGTTTAAGATAAATTCCATACCGGATGGATTCAATCTTGGGGATGTTGATGTTTTGGGCTGTTTATCCTTAGTTTACAAGATTGAATGGCCCTTGAATATTTTATTACCTAAGGAATGCTTGGCGAAGTATAATGATATTTTCAAGTTCCTGCTCAAAATTTACCGGACGCACTGGGTTTTGGAGAAAATTTTTGTGGTATGTGTATGTTAGTTAACTTTAGTTTTAAATTAAATCTTGCGAAGAATTTTTAATTTTTACTGCTCAGATTGTAAATGTCAATTTTGGTTCACTTCAGACTTGTACTGATTCAAATCGTCATTATTTCAGGCACAGTTAGAAAATGTAGTTTTATAAAGACATTATAGTTTACTTTACCAAATTCTTCAGTTCATATATCTCCAACTTCATATCTTTCATTCATGACCGTGTAGTAAAAATGTAGCATATTTCAATGTCAATTATTTAGTGAATAATATTATATTAACAAATTTTTCTTATAGGATTTGCGTTTGGTAAGAAAAGAATCCAGAATCGAAGAGCAATATTTAGCGATGAGTCCCCATTTCCTTCGTATTCATCAATTCCGCTACGTAATGTTGCATTTCGTTCAAACGTTGCAGAACTACATCGCGGGCGATATCTTCCAAGCGCAATGGTTGCTGCTTAAGAAGAAAATGCAAAGTGTCTCAAATCTCGATCATCTATACGACCAGCATACAGTTTACCTCAAAACAATTCTGTTCAGATGTTTGCTGAATCAGCAATCTGTCCCATTAAGGAAGGTACTTGATAAAATTTTCACGGTTATCTTAAAATTTTACGATCATTTGAGATCGAAGAAATGGGAAAGTAAGGACGGCACATTTGTCCATCCAAACTTTGTTAAACTAGAGAGAATCTATCAGAATTTTAACGATCTCATTGCTTATTTGTTTAAATTGGGCAAAGAAGTTAAGAAAAGTTATCAACCAGATTTCAAACATTTTTTGGATTCGTTAAATTTCAATAATTTTTATTGTAATAATAGTTGAAAATGCTTCATTGAAGAGTTTGTGTGATATATTTTTATTTACTTCATTGCGTATATGTTAATAAACGAACATTTGTTGAAAATATAACTTCCAATTTTACTACGATTTCTTGCAGAAAATATTGGGATTGTTCAAGTCGCACACAGCATTTTGTAGTTGTTTCATGCAACATTTTGACTATTTTCCAGAAACTTCGAAAATATGTAATTGAATTTTTATATATCTCTGCAAGATATACAAACTTTTGAACTAAAAAATAAAAGAGCTGTGAAATTCAGAAAAGTTAAAGAATTTCGAAGTATTATTCAAATTTCTTGGAATTTGTCTCACTGCCATAAATGAATGAACTGTTGGATTTTGTGTAATATCTTGAATTTTAGATGATTATTCAATTTCCAAAATTATTCGGTATTATAAGCAATCCATTTTGGCCGCGTTAGAGTTATGAATTTTCGAAAAAATGTGCAAATTTGAAGCTTTTTTGCAATTTGCAACTGCTACATTCGTCGTACAGAATGCTGATGGCTACCAATCTCTTTTTCTAATGCGTTTTTTTTATTCATACCTTGCGAAATAAACCCCAAAAACAAAAATTTACACACTTCAGTTTTTTCGCAAACTTGCTAGACACCTTAAATGTTATATTTTTTTTTTGTAATCAATGCTGAAAAATCTATAAGAAACGACTTTAAATTCAGTGAAGGGACTATCAAATTACATCTGACGAGTGGAACAGGACTTTGATGCTTCACTCATCCAAAGTTCTGTGTGGATCGCCCTTTAATAAAGTTTTACATAAACACTATTATTTCGATATTGCGCATGCCTAACTGTCAACATAATGTAATTGAATACATTATTAGTCAATGATAATGTTTACATTATTAATGTTGGCGCTTGCAATATCTCCTCTTTATTATCAGCGTTGACTATAGAAATATTCTATGGGAAATTGTTCTGTGTTCGGAACCCTTTTTGAGGTTAATACTGAAGTTATAATTTTGATTAGGAAATTTTAATCCACTGAAGTATCGGTATGAAATAATAACCATGTGGCCAGTCATTGTTCGAGCAGCTACCCGTTATGCACCCTACATAACATTACCCTTCGCCGGCCTAATAGGATTTGTAGGTTATAACTTAGAAAACTGGCTTTCTGATAAATACACCCCCTACAACAGTAAGCAAACGAATAGTGTTATGTAACCCTACCGGTACATTTGCAGAGCCCATCAAGGACTCTAGAGGTGAACGTTTGCTAAACGATGATATTCTATCAAAAGCAACGGAAGTAAAGGAACTGAAATTATCAGGCAAAGCCCTAGATCGAAACGTTTCGCCTTCGCTTAAATAAATCTGTGATGTGTATATTTTACGATAAAAATTAAAACGAGGTTTCAAAAACAATTGGCTCTCCATTCTCATCGAATTGCTTGGGTTTAAGAACTAATACTTTCTCCTCGCAGTTGGACTCATCTTCAGGATTCTCACCGTCCAAACATTTGAGCAGAGAACGACTCAACGAACCCTCCGGAATACCACTAGACGCGAAATCGTCAGTCCTACTTGAAAAATTTAAGTCTTTTGCGGAACACGTCAACATATCTCTGGAAGACAAATAATCACGGAAGCCTTCTGTCAAGTCACTGTAAGAGTCTTGCGGCTCATCTGTCTTTGGCTGATCTGAATCGACGTCTTGAAGATTTTTCAAAAGCACCGGTTTCCGACTTCTAAAACAAACTTGCTACCGAAAATCAAATGGAAAATCTGTAATCACCTAGGAGTCATCATTGTTTCCTGCATCGCTAGCGTCATCCTTTGCGTAGATCTGGTGATTGGAGACATCGATTTTTTGTCAGGACCGGTTGGTGTGAACACCGAATCAATAAAACAAGTCCTATGTGGAATGTAAGCAGGTGTGCTCGTTAAACAAAAATTACCGTCGTCGTCGCGTCCGTTCTCCATTTCTGTTCTATCCTCCACCAACAGATCAGGTTCCGAAACGCTCTTCTGTATCGACGGTTTGGCGGAGCAATCGTGTTCTTGATTCTCGCCCGGTTTCTCCGGACTAGGGTCGCAATTCGCGCAGAACAACCTCGTCCGAGCCAGAAGACTTTGCGGCGGCGGTGTGTTCAATATCTCTTCACTCGACGACCGCTGGGAGAACCCGCGCATTCTAACGCTACGTATAATACTTTTCGTCAAAAGGTGCTTCTTGATTGAATCACCGAACGTTTTCGTTTTTGATGCGCTTCCAGTCATACGAACTTGCAAGGGCGTTCCGTGACCATTTTCTTTGTTGAACCGTTTTACAAGTTTTCTCCTAAAGAGACATTCAAATTTAAACATGCTTTTAGGAAAATAGATTCAGGAACTTTTTTTTTAATTCAAATTAATAAATCATTGAGAAATAAAAAAAATTATTAAGCTAAATTCTAATTGAAACTGAAATATTTCAACTTATTGAAAATTTTGGTTTCTATAATTAAAAAAATTTTTGTTAGTAACATCAACTATCTCACCTGTGCGATGATTCCGGTAGACTCTGTATGTGCGCGTACAATTGAGCCAAAGCCGTTTCCGTTGGATTGGATTCATGTTCTTTGGCAGTCCGTTCCCGGTCAAGAAATGTATAAACCGTGTTTGCCGCTAATTGATCGTTAACTGATTCATTTAAATGATTCGTATTTGCAATCGATTTTTTTTCAAATCGAACTTTAAAATCGACTAGAAGTTTCTGGGGTATCCTAAAGATGTCTTCGTTATGGGTGATCATAAAAGAGAGTATTTTAGAAAGATTTTGGGAATTTGAATGTAATTGCTCAGCGGTCAGCTTTCTTGGACACAGAAGATGTGGGGTGAACAACGTGGCCAAATTATCCGGGCACATTTTGTTTGACGACTCGTAAGACGACGTTAGTTTTAGAAGGTCCAAAATGTCTATTAAGAGCGCTTTGTTGTCCTCGGGTAATAAAAGAAGAATCAGCTGCAACGCTTCTAAAAGTTTTTCGTGACGAGTGGGTTCCTCCACGCTGCCAAACAACTCGGATATCTGACAATAGACAGGAAAATGGGATTCTGTCAGAAGCGGATCTGATAGTTCAGAGAGCAGGAGCTTGAGCACCGAAGCACAATCATGAACGCTGTAATTTACAGAGTTAAAATCGATAGCGGAATCCTGATTGAGAAGTGTTCTCAATTCGTTTTGACGATTTAAAGATCCAGTCCTCCTGAAGACGCCTTCTACTTGAAGCAATGTTTCATCCTAAAAAATGTGATAAATTGATTAAAAAAACGATACATCTAGAACAATCGAAGTGCGTTTAAAAACATTAACCTGAATGATTTAGTTCTTGATTCAAGTGAACGTGGGTTGTAAAGACAATTCTCATACAATTGATAATAAAATAAAGTAACAATATTCCTTAATTTTTGAGATTCATTTTTTAAGAGAATTTGAAACATTAACAAAGAAATATCTACAACAGATGACACTCGGATTGAACTTCATGTTAATTCCTTCAGTCAATTTCTATTTTTCGCTATTTAAACAAAAAAGTAATAAACGGACTTAATAAAATCAATTTTTTTCAAGCATAATTACCTTTAAGTGGACAATCAGTTGTCGAATTTGGTGAATCAACTCTTTCGTTAATGGTGACTTTTCCGGTTCCGACTTGGTTTTTTTGGGGAATGGCACCAATTTCCATTTTCTTTGTTTGTTTTTCTCGCCGTTGCCGAAATACTCGTCTTCAGTATTCAAGTCGAGAACGAATGATAGATGCATACGAACCAGAATTTGAAATTGATCCGAATACAAACTACGGAATTTCTGCGCTAAGGCTTCCTCCGATAAGTCCAAGTTTGTCATTTTCAGTGATTATTTTGATTTGCTCATTGTGTTGAAATTGGGCGTTTTATTCGTTCTAGTTTTAATTGATTCTCAACAAACGTGAGAAACGTTTATAACGGTTTGTTTACTATTTGACATTTTGAAAGGTTGATTTCATAGACAAGTATATAGATTTGTCTGTGGTTGGGTTTGCGCGTCATCTAGACAGACTTAGCTTAAATTTTTTGAAAAAGGTCTGTTCTGCTCCAGGGGCGGAATTAGGGTAGAGGAGGGGTATACCAGCCATTGACAGCAAAGATTAAAAGCATGTCAGCATTATGCCTCATAGCTATTTTACAAATATTCCGTGTCGATGTAGTATCTGGAACCTTGGCTTCCCTCAAAACAGATCATGTCCAGGGGAGCAAGCCTGAGTTTTTTAAGTTCCATGTTTTAGACGCTAAAAAAGGTACTACGAGATTTTCGGCTACGAAATTTTCGGAGAGTGGGGGGAGCAGTTGCCCCTATTTCGTGAACGCCTGGTTTAGTTGTTTCCCTTTTTTTAAGTGCACATAAAATACTTTTTACTCAATAACTTTTATTTAAGCTACATTCAATACATTTATCGATTGTAGCATCAAAAAATGAATGATTATGTGAACGATTTATAGAAAACATGATTGCCAATAGTTCTGACTTTTCGACAGTTTTGGGTCCACGGAGGATAACCTTCCTTGTCGGGGTTGTTGTAATGATCACAACCGCCAGTAGGATCCTCTGAGGTATGAGCATCATAGATCCTAATTAACACAAAATGAAAATTTATAACATTTGTTATTTCAGTCTTACTGGTCGGTGACCCTTTTTATCCTATTATACAAACTGCGATCATTGATGTGGATATCGCCATCATTCCAACATTCAAACTGTCCATTGCACAGGCAGACGTCGCGAATGCGACTTCCACCCCAATAAGAACGATTCATAGCTGCTCTATTCTTGATTACCCAGGCTACCCAAACCCATCCAAGTTCCGGTTCACCCCTGGCTTCCGCGTAGACAGTCTTTGCCAAAATCTCTCGGTCGCTCATATTAAAGTCTATTACACGAACAAGAAAAACCATTGATAAAGTCGTGCTCAAAAATTATTCTTAGCAAATATTATTTGATGACGAAAATATTTCAAATTTTTGTGAAGATCGTAGTATTTTTTGTAATCATTAGCATGATGAGAAGTTTATATAATGACTACTTTCTTTTTGAAAAATTGCTGTACATTAAGGGGTTTTATTAAATTTAATTTGAAATTTGAGACCAAAGAAAGTCACGCAAAATTTAAATAAATTTCGATAAAATTATTCTCGAATTACCTCCGAGGATTTTGTGAAATTTTGAATTTTTTGAGGATTCAGTTTATGGTTTATTAGAACATACCATCGAAACCGTACTTGAAGATCCAATAAAAATGTCTGCAATCGTAAAAAAAGTATGGGGATCGCTTGAATCGCAGAAAGATAAGTAGTCCAGTCAATAGAGAAATTTCATAGAAAAAATTAATTACAGGTAGCGACCTAGTGGAAGTTGTTGGGGGTAGTGAGTATAATATGAGGTTTCCATAAGGAAACCCTCCCCCTAGGATGCTCGATAGCAGTTCTTATGGAAACCTCATATTATACTCACTACCCCCAACACCTTCCACTAGGTCGCTACCTGTAATCAATTTTTTTTTATTTAGCACTGGTACGTTTCTCTATTGACTGGACTAAAGCTTAATCGGTTAAAAGATTAAATTCGGTCGTGGTATGCAACCTACGTTGCAACGTAAAGCGGGAAATGTGCTTTAAGGGTTGCATGTCGAAACACAGACTTTTAGATTCGCGGACGGTTATTTGCAATTCCAATATTAAATTTATTTTCTCTATCAAAAAAAAGGGCCTTTCATACGACTCTGCACAACTTAAATTGCTAAATGATTAAGTCCACACAATTGAAATATTATAAATAACTATTCACAATAAACTTAAAAATCGTTCTACCGATATTGATAGAGCTAGCTGTTGACTTTCAACTCGCGTTTATTTAGAATCAACCGAAACACCAGACAGATTATCAACGTTAAGTACGTGACCACTTTCCACAATGGGGAATGCGATTATTATTTGTGATATCAAATGAAGCAAACAAAATTAACAATACGTAGTTCAGACAAAGCGAAGTTATATTTCAAATGTGATACTTACTTTTTTACCAATCTCACTTCGATGTGTTTAAGAACGTGTCAACGATCAAATTGGTTTGAAAATACAACGATCTGTATCCATATTTATTTAAAAATAGGTTTGGGGTAGGGCAAGGTCAAGATACAGATAGGGAATTCAATAGCATGGTCATATTCCCTCGATTAAACGAGAAATGAGGTGGTAATCTAAAGTTTTTAATATGAAATAGGTTAGTGTTTCTTGAATTAGGAAATGATTTTTCTCTAAACATAGGAGAAACGGAACAGAATTAAATATTCATTTTATTCCATTAAGTTATATGCATAATAGTTATTTTCGTATACCACAAGAGGATAGTGCATTGTTCCCTCCAGCGGATGAAGCTTGAATAATCATCCAAAGGAGGGAACCGCACTTTACTCCAGAGGTATGATTTTCATAGGACATAACAAAAAAAATGAGAAAAATGTAAAGCGATCTATCGATGAAACGAAGCAAACAAATGTCTAAAACATTTTCTATGTTATATTAATTCCCCATTATCTATCCAACTTAAATAAGAATTGCAATATGTAAAGTATTGTGATTTTACAGATTTTTTCGAATGTACTAAGTCCTTTGTCGGTTAAGCTTAACCCTAGGGTAAATAATTGAAATCACAAAGATGTGTCTTATAAATTTATTCTTGGAAAGTCACATTTAATTGAAGCTTTGTCGTTCAAAGTGCAATAATATGCCATTTGATTGAAATTGTGTATTCAGACTCGGGAGTAATCTATTCTGAATTTTGATGTATGAACCAAAGTGAAAATATTCAACTCGCTATGTGCATAATACAAAGTCGTTATCCTCTATTATTGTTTGCTTTTATTCATATATCAATAGAAAACGAGTCATCATTGATAAGTTGTCGTAATGAATCATATGAAGGAGCGCTTTTAATTCTCATTATAACCAACGATTATTATTTTTCAAAAATTTTTCACATCTTATCTCAATTAGACGCATCCACGACTGGAGAATCGGGAAATCATAATTATACCTAATTCTTTATTTTAAATGTAAAAAAGTGTTCTTTTATAAGACAAACCGAAAAGCTGCTCCCTTCGCCTTGTTTTTTAATGAAACAAATCGCGAACTTCTATGTCTGTGCTTATCTCCTTTTATAGCAAAAGCGCTAGTTTGGATAGACCGAGAGCGTTTCCAGAGTCCAGCTAAAATTTTAGAATTCCATTGGGCATCATTGAAACTTCTCAAAATTTTAGAAAACAAGTTTTAGAAACGAAAAATTTCGTTTATTCAATGAATTACTGAAGAATTTTTGAAATCATTTTATCAATGCAGTATTTTTTTTATCTAGGATGAAGCTTATGCATTTGGTATGAGTCACCTTAGCTGTTTACAGTCTCCTATTTTTAAGATATAACTTTCCAAATATTACGTAAGAATTGCATTAATCCTACAGATAAGATCACATTTGGCTGCCTCAACATTCTAAACTATTCTAGCAAAAAATTAAACAACAGCTATAATTATTTAAGTTAATACAATTTTTTCCGTTTCATAACGGTTATAATCTGCAAAATGTCAATTATTAATTATAACGAAATCATTTGCAAAGTATATTTATATTCATAATAGAAAACTAACAGAGAAACATTCCAGATTTTTTAGATTCAACAAACATACTTCTGAAGCAGTTGAAAATTGTGGAATTGTGAGCAGACAAACCTCTTGATTATTCGAACCTAAAAATAATTGAATTGATTAAGTTGAATACGAACGACTTCTATAAAAAAAAATGATACCTCGAACTATACGACTTTCAAATTTTTCTTGATTTCCAGCGAAGAAAACGTGTGGGCACTCATCTAATATAAAAGGATCGCGTTCATGGAATGGGAAACACCCTAAAGTATCGGGTGCGCTAGGTGCTAAATGTCCCCATTTCAGTAACTCCTCCATCGCCTCCAGGGGATCTTCGATCTTTGAAAAACGTAAAACATCTCTAACAAGTTGTCCAGAACTGCCCAATATTTTTATATCGTTGATGGAACACTTGTAAGGATTTGTAACTTGATTAGATGACTGAAGAGATGATGATTTTGGAAACATGCAATGATGTAGAGGTTGTTGTGGTAACACATAATTTGTAGGATCGAACTCGCCTGGCATAACATCAGTTTCAATAACTTGTGACAACTGGTGAACGAAGTTATCTAAAATTTTAACAGATTGAACTGTATCGGCAGATTCTGGAACTCGGCAAGTCATTGATATTGTTGCTTTCTTTGATTGCCTTGCTGTTCTGATACTGTTGCCTGCTATAATTACTCGACAGATATCTTTTGTGTGTATTCCTTCATACAAATCGTTTAGACCATACAACCAACTCAGTAACATTTGTAGTTGGATATTAGTTTTTTCTAAATGCACTAAATCTAAACCGCTCATAAACAAAACATACTCATTTTTGTCGAATACAGGTCTTGGCAACTGATGACAAAAGTCAGCAAAAGTGTAATCGTAAACCCTCAAACATCCGTTTCCTTCATCTTCAATCAATAAAGCACAAGTTATTCCTGTGATAAGATTTTCGGCAGTTATTTCACCAATCACGCGATACCTTTGTGCTTCATCTTCGATATATAAAACGTCAGAATCATCTGTAAATATAGTGGCCAGCGGTTGCGGTAAAAGTTGATTAGATTCTGATAAATCTTTTAATATAGACGGCTTTAATTTTTGATCTTTAAAAAGGGTTCCAATAACGACGTATTTTCCAGCTCCCATTTCTGGCAGTTTATTCAATTTCACGAAAGGGTAATTTTCACCCCATTTCATACGGACTTTTGCATCGAGTATGTCACGCATTTGCTCTAATCTCACCAGATAAATACTGCAATATTGTTTTGTGTAACTC
The DNA here is from genome assembly GCA_020654155.1 of Novius pumilus. Classification (NCBI taxonomy): domain Eukaryota; kingdom Metazoa; phylum Arthropoda; class Insecta; order Coleoptera; family Coccinellidae; genus Novius; species Novius pumilus. Next base: position 788,138 of record JAIFOV010000007.1, read on the forward strand.
GTAGACGTGTTTATGAAATTATCCGACTCGTTTTTGTAATTTATCAAAGAGCGCTTCACAAAATCTTCATTTAGTTCTGGCATTTTTGAAAAGTTTGTTTATGAAAAAACTGAGGTTATATTACGCGGTAATCAAATATCATAGAAATATATAAATTTTGTGGTAATGGGGTATCAAAGTACGCTTATTTTTCATGCGAATAAAAAAGGATCTCAGATTCTGTGCACTTTAACGTATTGAAGGTTATATTTACTATAACAAATTTAATTAAATTTCTGATTCATTTATTCAAATTCGATCACATTGATAAAACACTTTTAAGTTTCATTTACTCTACAATGGCAAGTATGGTGCATTGCCAGCTCTGGATGGGCAGTGTGAGTTTTCTAAAAATCTAACTTGTTTTCAATTACCAGATTTATGTTTCAGTTGGAACCCTATATGACCGAAACTTTCATACTTTCGGCGTTCAGGAAAATGGGTGAAATGCCCCTGAATGTCAAAGTGATGAGAAATAAATTCTCCGGAGAACCAGCTGGTTACTGTTTCGTTCATTTTGCTACTGACGAGGAAGCAGTTGATGCTATGCACAAACTCAATGGGAAACCAATTCCGGGCACGAGTCCGTAGTAAGATTTCGATTGAACAATGCTAGTAATGCCAGTAGGGCAGTTGTTGATCGCGAATTTTCAGTTTGGGTAGGAGACTTGAGTCGGATGTGGATGATTATAACTTATATAGAGTATTTTCTTTGAAATATAGCACCATCAAAACTGCTAAAGGTTAGTGTAATTATTTTGGAAGTTTCAAAACAAGTGACAGTGACTTCTGATAATTCCAGTATTGTAAAAAGCAATATATATAAATCATAGATACTCAGAATCAAGAAATATGAAACTAAGAACATAAATTGTTGCTTATTGAAAGAGTGGGACTTGGTTCCACATTACCATAAGTAGGGGTCTTCAATTTATATTGCAATATTTCAGTGTGCAGGCTTGATTCATATTATGTATGCATATCTGTCAGATATTTGTATCGAACCAAAGTTTTGGATACATATCCACACATCACTAGATAATTCATTATTTTTGTAGTGATTTTGGACAACAGTGGATTTAGTAAAGGATATGGATTTGTGCGTTTTGGAAGCGAAGAAGAAATGATGAACAGTTTGATGTATATGAATGGTTTCGTTGGTTTAGGGTCAAAACCTCTTAAAATTTGTAATGCTGTACCCAAACCGAAAGGAGCTCTGACAAGTAATGGTTTTAACTCGGGACCTGAATACACGCAATATTACGATCCATCAAGTTATTGGCAAAACTACAGTAGCTGGCAAAATGTAAAAAACAAATTGATCCGATCTCGCAATTATGTTATCTCTACTGTAAATTCTAGAGTGGTTACTATGCCCAAAGTGCAGCGCCTGTTAGTGTTGATGCAAACGCCTCTGTTCAACCGGCTCTACAAGAAAAAAAGGATGACGGCTTAGAATTGATTGGTAAATATATTATATATCATTTTTATTATAAGTGCATGTATGTTTCCTAGATCATTCTCTACCTATTGATATTGAAAAGTTAAACCGAGAGAAATACGACCAAGACTGCAATCTATGGAATGCTCTTGAGGGTTCTAAGTGGATTCCAGTGGATCATATTGAAGTAAACTAATTCTGTCTTTATGTTAATTTCAATTAATTGTATTGTGTAATTTTTAAAATATAAATACCACATCCCAAAAGAAAATTGCTGCTCAGTGTCTGTATTGTTATTGAGTTTCTCTTATCCAAAACATGTTAATTGTGCATCGTATATTTGTTTAGTTTGAACAAGTCCATAAGGTAGACTGTACACCCAATGGGAGGTATGCACTTTTGGGACACATACTCTAAACAAATGTAGTGCATTTACTGCACTTCACGCATACCACCCATTATGTTAGACAATAATAACTAATTTGATAATTTCAATAGATATATTTTGTTTTGATTAATGATGTAATAACAGAAAGTTCAAATTATTGTGGTTCAAAATGGAAAGTATGTTGCTATTTACAAAAATGTTGAATCCGGACATGTAACAACATTTATATTTGATGCACATACTCGTGCCATAACGGCAAAAATATTTGCTTTCATGAAAAACAAAGTTTATGATGTGGAGATAAGTTTATTTCATGTATAATATGAATGTATTATTTCATCAATTATTTCTACTAAAATAAATTGGATTTCCATATTTTTCGAAACTTATTCCCTCTTAAGTCCATTAGCTGCAGGTAAAGGATGCAACCCAAACATGTACTGAAAGCAATAAATATTTTACAACGTTATGAAAATAAAACAACCCAGCAACCTAATCTACCTTAGATTTGGGGAATACCCAAATTATTACTTTGGAATATGTTACTTCAATTCAAGTTCATCATCTTAACAACTGTTTTTAAATTGTCATTCCTCAAGTTACTCCTATAAAAACTTATTTAGGCATTAAAATTTAGCAAGAGTACTTCAGAAACATATTTATGTAAAGATGTTCTTTCAAAAACCATTAAACCAATTTTAAATAGAGTACGGCAATTCCTAGGTGCAACATCGCTATCAACCTCATACACATACTGGTTCGTCTTTGCTTAAATCATTCCTGAGCGTACAAAAATACAGATATTTATCTACGAAACTCATATAACCTAAAAAAAAAACAGAAATTTTAAAATACAACCAATTTGGTAACCACAAATGGCTATATAAGTACACCAAATGAAAGCTGGAGCACTTCTGCTTACCATACCAGCATTTTTACTTCAATAAATGTGACTCATTTGAAAATAAGGGCGTTTGAAATTCGTCTTATGGGCTTTTCAATGCAATTTAATGTTTGTTTGGAAACTGCTTTTGACATTTCACGTCTGGTGACGTAAGCACTTGCGCGGTCTATTACCCTCTACTTTTGTACCATGGTCTTGCACATGGAGGGAGTGAATGACTCCGGCAGGGGTACGACACTAGATAGGCGAATCCGAGCCACTAATTCGACGAGGAAAAGAGAACACATGAGAGGATAGAAATAGTCTATATCAATTTGTTTACCAACATAATGGTTTCAAAAATTAAATAAAATGCGAACGAACTCTCCGTTTTTCAACTGCGCGGTGTTGGTAAAACTGATTCCAATGTCACGTGATCCACACGTGATCTTCAGCCGTTTCTAACTAGAAGGACGCTGTCGCCATTTGTCTGAATTCAAGTTTCACTTGTTTTTGTTCGAAATTGTGCTACAGTTTTTATTGAATATTGCTTTTAAAGCTTTATATTTCATCTTAATATGGCATCTAACAGCAAGACAAAACATACTTTATGTGCGGTGACGAGTTGTCTGAATCGGGAAGATCGTGGAAAAACATTTTTTAGATTTCCAACAGATATTTCCAGGTACGATATGATTTATAAGTCATTATGCGATAATTGATACTGATACTATACTTTAACAGGTTTTTATTCGTCCAAAAGAAAACAAAAGAACATGAAATTACATGTCTGAAACGCTGGTTAAAAACCAATTGCAGCTGATGATTAAAGTCTTATCATTTTTGAATTGAAGTCTACTTAGGGCAGATATGGGAAGTATTTACATTAAAAATAGTGGCAATGTCATTTTTCCCTTCACCATCGCTGCTACAGACTGTCGACATTGATAATAAGGACTCTGTTGGGTCAGGCCGTATCTGACACTTGCCGTTATACTTCAAATGGTATGTCTACAATATATTAAATATTATTATTATTATTATTTTTTACAGATCTTTTATAGACCAGAAGACCTACTCTCTTTCTCTGCTCTGTGTTTTAGGATGAGGTTGTTTGGAATATTTTACTGTGAAAGCATGAATCACATACCACATACACTAGGCAAAATATATAAAATAAGGTCATTTGACAGAAAATTATATACAAGATCATGCAGTTAACAATCAACATAATGTACTCCTTTAATTTTTTTTCGGTCAGTATATACATAATTCTGGGTTAAGTGTGATGACTTTTCTAAGGAGCGGCAATTTTTATTTACATTTCTGTTGTTTTGGACTACCTATTTTAACAAAGGCTGTAATATTGATAAAAGATATGCCTCTTCGATCTTATAGGTCTATTGTGTATCGTTTCACTCGGAGAGAAAATATCTTTTGAATGTATATTTATCCCCAGTCCAGACCATCAGTAATGTAACTGAAATTTACTTTACTGTGGCTTAATAGATAAATGATGTACAGCACCCAGTAATCTTATAGAAGGGGTCAGTTAGATAACTACCTAGACAACATACACTGTTCCTTTTTTCGTTGCTGTGTACATAATTCTGTATTAACTGTGATACATTCTTCAAGTGATATAAATGATAACCGCGAGGGTTTTAAAAAATTCACTCTGCTCTACTGTATGAGGTGTGGATAGACCATATACAGGGATCATGTACTTAAATATGTACTAACAAAAAATACGTCGTTATATTATTCGTTTTCGTTCATACATCATTTAACTATCTACATCTTTAACGAGCAGTTTTTATTCATGTCACTGACATTCTGGGCTGTGAATGTTATTAAAGGCTCTGACATGGATGCTTTGCCAGCCATGAAACAGATGCCACTTTTTTTGTCATTTTATGCTTTTTGGCTCTATCGTGAAGGTAATCATTCACGGATTACACGCCCTTTCACTTTTAATTTTTCTCAGTCCAGAGTGATATAAATGACATACATTTTTTGATGAGCGGTTTTTTTATACATGCATTCATTAATTATTATGTCGTCAGTCTGGATCAGTAGCAGTATTATCAAATAATTTAATCATGACAAATGTATAGATGGGTAACATACTGTTATTTGAAGAAAAACTCTTGAATTATATTATTGTTCTAAGTATGTATACATATTTCACATCGCAAGTCAGCTGCAATTGGTTTTTGATGATTTTTGGTATAGAAAAATGTAATTTTAACTTTTGATTTTTGATGTATTTCTGATCTATTTGTAATAAAAAATATTTAATTTCAGCATTGTTTTATAATTCATATCCTATATTCTAAAGAATAAATGTAGGCAAGGTCAAGGACAGTTTCTCCGAAAAATTGAGGTTATGTAGAAATTATGAGTACAATTTTTTATCGAAATATTTTATTGCATATGGAAAATACCAAAAATCGATGCATTTGCAAGTCTAATTTCAATTGACTGCCTCAAAATCCGTGTATTTTAGTAGAAATTCGGGATAGAAATTTCCTAAACAGTCAGGATATCCAACAGAAGGACAAAAATTAATACTTTTTAGATTACGATTTTCGAATTTTTGAGCAGAATATTCATTGTTTTTCATAAAAACAAACAGTTTCTAAAACAACCAAACTTGATAAAAAGTGGTAAATAGAGAGTTATGTTCATTTCCAAAAAGAATTCAAATTTGTAAGGTTTCCTACATGGCTAGTCTGAAACCTGTCTATCTCTCTCTACCGACGTATCGAAATAGTGAACAGCAGATTAACATAGGAGTGCCGTTTCTTCTCTTTAGTTGTTCTGTGGACTCCGGCATTGTGATGCTATCAGCTGATCGTAAAAGTTTTAAGGTTATAAAGTTATTTATCAATTTCTAGCTATCAATTTAAATATATTCAATTCCATTATTTTCAACTCAACAATTACAACAAAATAGAGATAAATATATTAATCGAAAAATCGAAATAATACTGTTTTTTCTTATATGACAACGTAAATAAAAATGGACTGCGTGTGTTTGTTCTCTTAGAATACCCAGTAACGCGGTGTACGCGGCTTTAGGAACGCATGCGCTTGACGATCCCGGCCCCTTCGAGGAAGAAAGACAAAAAATTTCCCATTTCACTCTCTCCGTGATACCTCCACTCATGGGCATTAGCATTATTGTAGTCTTACTTATATGAACAAATAGACCGCGCAAGTGCTTACGTCACCAGACGTGAAATGTCAAAAGCAGTTTCCAAACAAACATTAAATTGCATTGAAAAGCCCATAAGACGAATTTCAAAGGCCCTTATTTTCAAATGAGTCACTTTTATTGAAGTAAAAATGCTGGTATGGTAAGCAGAAGTGCTCCAGCTTTCGTTTGGTGTACTTATATAGCCATTTGTGGTTACCAAATTGGTTGTATTTTAAAATTTGTTTTTTTTTTTAGGTTATATGAGTTTCGTAGATAAATATCTGTATTTTTGTACGCTCAGGAATGATTTACATTTAAGCAAAGACGAACCAGTATGTGTATGAGGTTGATAGCGATGTTGCACCTAGGAAGTGCCGTACTATATTTAAAATTGGTTTAATGGTTTTTGAAAGAACATCTCTACATAAATATGTTTCTGAAGTACTCTTGCTAAATTTTAATGCCTAAATAAGTTTTTATAGGAGTAACTTGAGGAATGACAATTTAAAGACAGTTGTTAAGATGATGAACTTGAATTGAAGTAACATTTTCCAAAGTAATAATTTGGGTATTCCCCAAATCTAAGGTAGATTAGGTTGCTGGGTTGTTTTATTTTCATAACGTTGTAAAATATTTATTAAATTTAATTAAATTTCTGATTCATTTATTCAAATTCGATCACATTGATAAAACACTTTTAAGTTTCATTTACTCTACAATGGCAAGTATGGTGCATTGCCAGCTCTGGATGGGCAGTGTGAGTTTTCTAAAAATCTAACTTGTTTTCAATTACCAGATTTATGTTTCAGTTGGAACCCTATATGACCGAAACTTTCATACTTTCGGCGTTCAGGAAAATGGGTGAAATGCCCCTGAATGTCAAAGTGATGAGAAATAAATTCTCCGGAGAACCAGCTGGTTACTGTTTCGTTCATTTTGCTACTGACGAGGAAGCAGTTGATGCTATGCACAAACTCAATGGGAAACCAATTCCGGGCACGAGTCCCGTAGTAAGATTTCGATTGAACAATGCTAGTAATGCCAGTAGGGCAGTTGTTGATCGCGAATTTTCAGTTTGGGTAGGAGACTTGAGTCCGGATGTGGATGATTATAACTTATATAGAGTATTTTCTTTGAAATATAGCACCATCAAAACTGCTAAAGGTTAGTGTAATTATTTTGGAAGTTTCAAAACAAGTGACAGTGACTTCTGATAATTCCAGTATTGTAAAAAGCAATATATATAAATCATAGATACTCGGAATCAAGAAATATGAAACTAAGAACATAAATTGTTGCTTATTGAAAGAGTGGGACTTGGTTCCACATTACCATAAGTAGGGGTCTTCAATTTATATTGCAATATTTCAGTGTGCAGGCTTGATTCATATTATGTATGCATATCTGTCAGATATTTGTATCGAACCAAAGTTTTGGATACATATCCACACATCACTAGATAATTCATTATTTTTGTAGTGATTTTGGACAACAGTGGATTTAGTAAAGGATATGGATTTGTGCGTTTTGGAAGCGAAGAAGAAATGATGAACAGTTTGATGTATATGAATGGTTTCGTTGGTTTAGGTCAAAACCTCTTAAAATTTGTAATGCTGTACCCAAACCGAAAGGAGCTCTGACAAGTAATGGTTTTAACTCGGGACCTGAATACACGCAATATTACGATCCATCAAGTTATTGGCAAAACTACAGTAGCTGGCAAAATGTAAAAAACAAATTGATCCGATCTCGCAATTATGTTATCTCTACTGTAAATTCTAGAGTGGTTACTATGCCCAAAGTGCAGCGCCTGTTAGTGTTGATGCAAACGCCTCTGTTCAACCGGCTCTACAAGAAAAAAAGGATGACGGCTTAGAATTGATTGGTAAATATATTATATATCATTTTTATTATAAGTGCATGTATGTTTCCTAGATCATTCTCTACCTATTGATATTGAAAAGTTAAACCGAGAGAAATACGACCAAGACTGCAATCTATGGAATGCTCTTGAGGGTTCTAAGTGGATTCCAGTGGATCATATTGAAGTAAACTAATTCTGTCTTTATGTTAATTTCAATTAATTGTATTGTGTAATTTTTAAAATATAAATACCACATCCCAAAAGAAAATTGCTGCTCAGTGTCTGTATTGTTATTGAGTTTCTCTTATCCAAAACATGTTAATTGTGCATCGTATATTTGTTTAGTTTGAACAAGTCCATAAGGTAGACTGTACACCCAATGGGAGGTATGCACTTTTGGGACACATACTCTAAACAAATGTAGTGCATTTACTGCACTTCACGCATACCACCCATTATGTTAGACAATAATAACTAATTTGATAATTTCAATAGATATATTTTGTTTTGATTAATGATGTAATAACAGAAAGTTCAAATTATTGTGGTTCAAAATGGAAAGTATGTTGCTATTTACAAAAAAATAAACCAATTGTTCAAATTGAAAAAACGCAGTTTCTTCTGATATATCAAGTTATATACCATTTCCTATCTTTCTTCCTTTCCTCGTCTTTTTCTTTAACTTCTTCTTGTCCTTATTTCCTTTACGTATTTTTCTAGGATGTAACCAAACAGGGTATGCTCCATTTTTGTCTCTCAGAGTTTTGGGGTTAAATTTAGGAGGACCAGAGTCTACTTCCATGGTGTCCTCATCATCACCTCTTGCTTTTTGTTTGATTTCATCAACAGTTTTAACCTCAGCAATATCCGAAATTGTTGTGTCCTCTTCTGTTTTTGTAACGGTTTGACTAGTCGACAAAATGCTCTTCAATCGTTCTAATTCTTTCTCTCCGTACCTAACGCGTTTTATAGCTCGACACTTTCTTCGCCATTTACTTCTTAAACTTTTTGCCATTATTAACAGGCTTTTTATTGGAATTCGTTAAACCAAAACACGAGTATAACCTCTTTATAAGTGAGGAATACAGAAAAGAAAGAGAGCTTAGTAATGCGTCCACAGAATATTTCGATATAGTCTGTGACCATAGATTCATTTTTTTTTCCAAAAAATCGTCGTATTTTCTTGCTTTTTATAGAAATAACTTTGAAATAAAGCAATTTATCCAAAAGACTAATAGAAACAAAGTTATCCTCTAAAATTTCTTAGATATCAGTCAAAACTGGACTAACATAATAAGACATCGATGTGAAGCTTGGGGAAAATGTGAGTGAAAATGGAAAAGATCCAATTTAATTAAGACCAATGATTGAGTTTTTTAAAATCAATTCATGTAATCGTTTAAACTTAGGAAAAAAATAGTCACTATTTTTGTTATACTTTATTTAAAAAGAAATGGATTTTATTCTTAGTTAGTTAGTTAGCATTTTAAATTGAATTCTTATTTCAACAGAATATTGTCAAACAAATGATCATTAACAGCTAGTTGTAGAGTGTAGGTCAATTAACATCATTTGTTCTATTCTAAGCCGAGTTTTCAGAACTAAGGGGTTACATGTCTATAAAACAAGTAAACACTTGCACTTTTCGTAATTTAGTGAAACAGTTGTTATATCAACACGCAGAGCTATTCTACTCAGCAGAAAATATTCTTGCCATTTTAAATCATTGAAGGATGATTCTATACGTCGTCTTTGCAATTAGATGTTCTTCAATACAACGAACTGACTTTTTTCGGCAGCAAATTTCCAAATATTTCGTACTTTGGATAAATCAATTTTAGTTCAATAATTCTCTACTTCACAAGTGTTCTGCCAATTCAGTGGCTACCTCATTGAAGTTAAATTTCTACTCTTTGAATTACCACATTCATATTTCAGAAAAAGCAATTAACTTACTAAAGATTCATCATTAACGCCACAATGTATAGAATTAATTTACTTCAATTTGATCCACTGGAATCCACTTAGAACTTTCAATAGCATTCCACAGATTGCAGTCCTGGTCATATTTTTCTCGGTTCAATTTTTCAATGTCAATAGGAAGGGAATGATCTAAAAAAAACATGATGCAAGTGCTTCTCAAGTATTACCTTTACCGATCAGCTCTAAACCATCATCTTTTTTCTCTTGTAGCGGGGGATGAGCAGCAGCATTTGCATCAGAGTTAGCAGCTACTGCACCTTGGTCATAGTAGCCACTCTAATATTCACAAGCGTTAATACAATAGGAAGGTCAACTTGTTTCTTACATTTTGCCAGCTGCTGTAGTTTTGCCAATAACTCGAAGGATCATAATATTGTGTATATTCGGGTCCAGAATTGAAACCATTACCTGACATCGCCCCCTTAGGTTTGGGTACAGCGTTACAAATCTTAAGAGGTTTTGACCCTAAACCAACGAAACCATTCATATACATCAAACTATTTTTCATTTCCTCCTCGCTTCCAAAACGTACAAATCCGTATCCTTTACTGAATCCACTGTTATCCAAAATGACTGAAAAATAGGGAGAAATAGTTGGAAACAATTTTCAATATAAAGAAACTGCACTAACCTTTAGCAGTTTTTATAGTGCTATATTTCAAAGAGAATACTCTGTATAAGTTATAATCGTCCACATCTGGACTCAAATCGCCTACCCAAACAGAAAACTCCCGATCAACAACTGCTCTACTGGCGTTACTAGCGTTGTTTAGTCTAAATCTAACGACTGGACTGGTGCCGGGAATGGGTTTGCCATTGAGTTTGTGCATAGCATCAATAGCTTCCTCGTCATTAGCAAAATGAACGAAACAATAACCAGCGGGTTCTCCAGAAAATTTATTTCTCATTACTTTTACATTCAAAGGCAGCTCACCCATTTTCCTGAACGCCGAAAGAATGAAAGTTTCGGTCATATAGGGCTCCAGCTGAAAAAAAAATTTGGTTCAAGCAAGTTGGTTATTTAGAATACTTACACTGCCCATCCACAGTTGACAATGCACCATACTAGCCATTGCGGAATAAATGAAATTGAATTTATTTGAATTCAAAAGAAAGTAATGAATTTTGTGTTACAGGTAAATATAACCTCCAACGTACAGAGTAAAGAAGAAACTAATGTTCTGTGACAAAAGTTTTATGTGTTCTGTGGTTGTTATTTTATCTATGGGCTAAACCTTGATTTTACTAGGTTGGCAACAATGAAAAACAGAGAGTAGATCTTTTGAATCATAAATTGAATGTATATTGAGGTTAAGAAATTATTCAAATAATCAATTGTGTTAGTTATTTGTAAATGATATTTGTATAACGGAAAACAAAGCTTCACGAACACCTAGAAATGGTAAATTGCAAACATATGTGAAAACGTAGACAAGTAACAAAAAATTTGGTTGCAATAAAATGCTATTTCAAACGGGAGGTGATGAATATTTCCAAATTGAATTCAACGAGACTGATATGACAATGTAGAATGGGCTAGGCGAACAAGCAACAGACTTGTCTTTTTGATTTGATAGCAACACAATTTATATTAACGCAATTGAAGTAGTAGATCTCGTAGGAATTTACCAGCAAATGACATCAGGACCAAGATGGAGGATTAAACAAAGAAGAAGGAAAGCGAACAACAACAAATGATTCGCTGCAGAGAAACATCTTGAAAATGCAGCAAATGCGTGAGCAGCATGAAATGGGTATTGAAATAAAAAAAGAGGAACATGAGTAGCATCGATTAAAATTAGGAATGTTAATATTTAAATTTTTCTACATACCTGAAGATGGAAATTATAAGATGACAAAACATTTCAGTAATTTATTAAGACGACAATAATTGTTTCTTCAAAATCTCAACCTCTAACAATAACTTTTCATTTTGAAGTTTGAGAATATTTTTTTTCAAGTCATGCATTTCCTCATCTCGTTTCAGTTTTAATTTATGATAACTTTCAATCCTTTCTTCCTCCTTCTGGAATGCTTCTTTCCTCATTTGAAGCAGCTCATTCTTGAGTAAATAGTTTTTGCGTCTATTTGATGAATCTGTAAATACTAATTTCTCTCGAGATATTCAATATGATTATTGGGGTCTACCTTTCCGACAAACTTTTCTGGTGAATGGTGTGTTATTCTCAAAACTTTCCAACGTATATCTCTCTTCAGAATCATTTGATTTATGTTCCTCATTGGTTAGAAAGTTGACTTCAGCTATTAATATTATGTTAATGTTATGAAATGTTTAACATTTCAACTATTACCTGTTCTTGTGTCTTCAATGAAGGAATCCAAGTCCACCACTGCTGTGCCTGTCATTATGTTCTTCAGTTTATCATAAAGATTTTGCATCGTGCATTTAATGTTAGGCTCGCTTTCATCACCAACAATTTCGTCACTCTTCCTTCGAGTGGCTTCCAATTTTCACCTCTTTCTTCAAGTTATCATACTTGCATTTTAATTGTCCTGCAGTTCTGGTTTCTGCATTTGAGCTGTTATAAATGCTCGCAATTGTTTCCCAAACAGCGGCCTGTTAAAAATACAGTTGCCATGGAGTCCTCAATGATCAATAATATTCTGCGGTCAAAAATAGCTACCTTTTCTTTCCAAGTTGCGCCATCCGATTTTTTGGATTCAACAATATTTGCATACACACTTATAATGTCAATTAAACGATGGGTGTCCGACTCCGTGAAGAATATCCGTTTATTTTTTGTAGTCATATTGCTTATTACAAATTACGAGAAAATGAGATAGAATTTGGCAGTTATATTTTCAGTACTATGTTTTATACTGAAAGATGAGTTTATTTTTGTATATTTAATTGTAATCAACAAATTACTTTTTGTTGGTTAACTTAGTAGAATCATAGAATCTTTAATACAACCACAGAATATGTATTCTGTGAATAGAACCATAGCCATCTGTGGAAAAGTTGTCAGAATAAGATAGGCAACCAGTAAAACCGTTTAGTAACAAATTTTATACTCTCCTTCATGTTATTGGATTCTGATATTTCTTTTTTTTATATGTCGATTGATTCTATTAATCTTTGAAGTGAATAGATTTTTAGTGATGATTATTTCTGTAGAAATTATTGCATTCAATAAAATGTGAGAACAGCAGTAGGAGAGAGATTCGGTTTCTAAAGTAAAGCAACTTTTCTTAAATTCTTTCTTTATCACTATCAAGTAATAAATGAGCATTTGAGGTACATATGTACAGGAAAAACATATAGTACGGTGGACATGCTAATTAAATTTAAAGAACTTTGATATGTCTTACTCAAACACCTATATCAATTTTTTAAATATAAAAAGACGTTATTTTACAAGTAGAATGGATATCAGGCGGAAATCAATAATCATTTAATCCGTATACTCGGTTCGAATAAACAAAAACGTAGACATTTTGAAAAGTCGGCCTGAAATGAAGCGCAATAAGGAAAAGCGAACTATCAAAAGTTATCTAAGCATGAGATATTCACGCACTGATTGTCTCGTGCCCCATTAGGATTTTTCAAGGTAAACTACATTATCCCTCTGTTTCGAAGTGGACTTAATTTAATACTACAATCATATTTCCGCCTACAACTATGAGAGAACCATGGCCGGTCGAATCCTAAACAGCCGATAAACCGTTTCGGACACTCGCTGCCCCGAGATTGTTCGCTTGACGTAAATAAAAATCGAATTAAGTATGCGGTAACACGATCACCAACATTTCATAGAAAATTACGATAAATTATTTGATAACTACACTTAGAATATTTAAACTATCATATCTAAAAATAATATCATGCCTGTATGCATTCTTGGTACTTTCGATCCATCTATATTTACAGGAAATTCAGTTTAGAGCATCAACTATTCATAATTTTTTACAAAAATAGACGAAATTTACGTAATCGGTGATGCGCTCGTCCTAAGCTACAAAGAGCAATCGGACGAGCGATCACAACTCACAAATATTTTTTTTACATTCAGGCGTTGCGAAATTTTTCATGGCGATCCTTTTTTTTGTGACTCGACACGACGGTTTTAGTGATGAGACTTCTTCTTTCTTTTGAAATCGGTTCGTTATGTATTGTGATTCTAAAAAATTAGTCAACCAGATTCGTTTGGTTCAGGATTCCCAAATATTTGTGGTCCAAGAATATTGACAATTTGTGAAAAGAGGATTTTGTAAATTTTTTTGAGCATTCAATAATGTTAAAAGGTGGAATGCAAATGTGAATTCTAAATTAATTAAATTCAAATTTGTTGATTACAGCGCCATTTGATCCACGAACTTTTCATTCTCTAGGAATTAAAATTTCTTTTTTCATATTATCACGTAACACAAAGTGTTCTTATTGCGTGGAAATATGTTTAAGAAAATAAATAGGTGTAATGAAAAAATTCAGCCAATTGAAGTCTCATCACCACACCACCGATAGAAAAAAAAACGAAGAATTTCCGTAATTTTCATGCTATCTAGAAGATATTCAGATTTGGTATTCGGAGAAAGTCCATAGGTATCCTAAACTAGGCGACTAGAATATACAAATCACCCGATAATCGAATAATAATAATTAATAATATCGAAACGGTAATTCATTGTTACTGAATCCAATCGAGTAGATTTTTTTTTTCTACTGTCTTTAGAAGGTATAATACAAAAAGGGATTACGAAAAGGGAACGGAAAACACTACACCTATAAGTATGTACCTTATATAAAACCTGTCTTACTTCAATCGACATTTACAGGAAGCACGTAATACAAAGGAAGGGTCGTCAACGATTATTTTTCTTTTTTTTTGAGCCAGGGAAAATCTTCCCCGTTTCCGTAATTTTTCAACACGATTTAACATAATTTCCCCATTTCCCTGACTCGAAGGGATATGGTTTATGCACAAAACGACGTGCAATATCACAATGAAGTTGTAACGATTATTATTAAAAAGTATGTTTTGAAATTGAATTTTCAACTCAGCGGATATCCTTAGGAAATCTATAACGTGTTAGTGCAGGAAATTCTGTGTGTCAGCGTTCTTTTATTTTTCCATAGTAACAGTCTGGAAGTTACCCTTTCTATTGCATGTACCTTTATTTTCACACTGAGCCATCAAAATGTCGTTGACACGCAGAAAGTGCCCCCGAAGTCTTCGTTG
The DNA here is from genome assembly GCA_020654155.1 of Novius pumilus. NCBI lineage: Eukaryota > Metazoa > Arthropoda > Insecta > Coleoptera > Coccinellidae > Novius > Novius pumilus. Next base: position 803,139 of record JAIFOV010000007.1, read on the forward strand.
TTCAATATACAGAAGATTAAATTCGTAAATCTTTTCCCGCTACGGAAATCGTTTCGTTTGTCGTCACGTTCTTCGAAGACCTGAAAGAAATCGAACAGCGCGACATTCGAGTTCCTCCTTAATTGAACATCGAATAGAAAAGGAAACATTTACCACCTCGAAAATTACAAATTAATGTTTTATGTAAGTCCGGGCAAGTAACCGAGGTTTTTCCTTTGAAGGAACAGATGAATTTCGCTGAACTTCGGTCGGTCCGACGCGTTTCTTTTCCAGCACTCGCCCATCAGATCGTAGATTTCCCTCGGACAAGCGGGCGGTCGCGGTAGGTACCGCTGACAACCGTCATTTTGGTACCAGCGGTTGCAATTTTCCACCACCTGCTCACTGGTTAGCTCGGCGAAAGGTTGCTGATTGCACATCATTAGGATCTCCCAGAGTGTGACTGCAAACGCCCACACGTCGCTTTTTGTCGTTTGTTTGCCCTTAAAATGTAAAATTTATAAATTAGTAATGGCTGAGGGCGATATGTAAATCCATGTTCAATTAATCAAGTGAAGATTTGTGTAAATATCAAATCTTCACTTGATTAATTAAAATTATAGTCAGTAAATTAAATCAGGATACTGAAGTTGGAATGCATTCCTGGCTAAAGGGTTCATCCAACGGAAAAAAGTTAAATGAAAAAGTTGTACACAATATCGTTTTTAACATTTTTCCGAGAAAAATGTGCAAAATCGGTTTTTTTATTTTAATTTTTTGTCCATCAAAAATATTACTCCCTAATATTGAAAGATATCTCTTAGCAAAGTTTGATCTCTTGAAAGTTCTTTTCAATGGAGTTTAAAACAAAAAAATCGGTTTTCCATATTTTCTCGGAAAACTTCAAGGTAAGTGTAAAAATGGTGAGGCCAAAAGATGTAGATTTTTTATGTTGTACAATTTTCTCGTTTCAATTTTTCTGAACAGATTCCAAAAAATTGCAAAAAACACCTAAAAAATCACTCAATCTTCTCAACAATAACATGCTCAACAGTCAGATTGCAGTATAACGAATCATTTCGTTGTTCGACACCTATTTCGACTGCAGTAAGAATTTGAATTTCATTCGTAAAGTTTTGAGGAATTTTGGTCAAAAATAAAGCCAGAATATCCAGAGCTGGCAACGGGAGTTCTAACTTTAACAGTGCCGTTCGTCATTTCATATTTATATGAACTGACTGTAATGGTAGACATTAAAATTAAAAAGAAATTGACTTCAGTTGACAAGAATTTGATTGTCAACATACAAAAATTGTACCAACACAACAAACGACCTCATCTTCCTGACTAAAATTTTGTGTTTATATTCTAGTGTAGGACAGGTTTGTAGAATTAGTACTCACAAGCAGTAGACTTTCCCATGACATCCAACGAATGGGTAGCTTGGCTTTGGTATCACTGGTATAGTAGTCGTTTTTGTATCTGTCGCAGTACATCGCATGATCCGAAATTTTTATCGTGAAAGATTTATCGATGACGCAATTCCTGCGGAAGCAAATAATACATTTCAATTTGGAGCAGATGGCGGTTGAACCGTAGAATACAACATTATCAACACTTTTCAGGTTTGTGATCTGTATAATAGTTTATTTTCAGGCAATCACGTACGAAACTGGTATATATCGTCACGCTAACCTATTGTGGAAAAGTGGGAATTGTTTGCAACTGTGCGGGAATATCTTTGTCGTACGGATAAAAGTTTGATCCGTGCGGTAAAGTAATGGCATCGAAATAGAATGTACGTTAAGTAGATAGAAACAGATAAGAATTACAGTTTTGTATATGAATGACATGAATGATCTGCCAGAACTTAAGAGAACATATCTTTAGTATTAACAAAACACTGGATGTGTCCATTACTATTACCATTACCAAACTCCTAACGTCTTTATGTTATTCCAACGAATTTTGTGAAATTAAGCGGAATTCTTTTTAAAATCTGAGATATACATTTTAAAAAAGGTAATTCTCAGAGAGGCAGCTTTTGAATTTCAAATAAATTAATTAGCGCACAAAGTCGATTTTGCGCCTCTTAATGTTTTGTTGGCATATTTTGGTACGGAATTTTTAAGGTATTTCGAAAATATTCGATAATAAAGTTTTTTAATTCGCAACAATAATGTTAGTGAAATAAAATATTATCAAACATAAACAAAAAAAGTTGTTAATTACTTTCGTCAGCACGCCGCCTAGAGGGTGGAATGACGTGAAATGTTTATTTCGTGTTTGTGGTTGCCTAATCGTGGCTCCGCTCCGCTTCGCCTCGCATTAAATCTTGACTTCCCGCACTCGTTATGTTATTTACTATTTTAAAAAATCCGTCGTATTCAAATAAATTAAATAATAATGAATAACCACCGCTTTTTGCTAATATAAAGCGAAAATTACCAAGTTTGGGAAAGGGTGTGGTGTGGAATGGCTTGTCCTTGTGTGCAACGTACAACAAAGATCCGGGAATTCTCAAGTGGACAGAACGGAACAAACTTCAATAAAAGACAACGTAAGGTAAGTAAACGATCCTATTTCAATTGAAACACGAAGCCATCACTCCAATTTCAAGCGTCGCCAGACCAGCCACAGCGGTTGGAGCAACATTCCTTCTATTCGATTTATTTGTACTCGACAAACCTAGAGAAAATGAAAACTGTCCGCTACTTTGATACAATATTAGGAAAACGGTATCGGAAATCGATGTAAAAAATTATTTTACCTGGCTGACAGATCTCGATGAACCAAATCCAACGACTCCAGGTACTTCATTCCGGATGATATCTGTGTGGCAATGTAGATCAGGCAGCCATAACTGTAACAAATATTCGGAAATTAATCGACCCATTCCGTTCTCTGGATGCAACTTACAGGAACGGCGGTGTTCAGAAATGAGTATTTGTGTAAAAAAGCCAGACGCCCTAATGGGCTAACATCTGATAGATATTAAACTGGAAACTTCTTTATGACGCGCGCTCGAAAAAGCAGTTCTCCCGCCTTTGAAACGTAACATGAAAGCCGGAAGTTGATTTCCCATTTATTCAAAAGGCCGATAACCAAAGCAACGCGACCGTTTTCCTTTTTTTTTTGTATATGACGTGCCTCGTCGTTCACCACCATGCCTCTCCATTCCCGCACGTTTTATCGAGGAAATATTTTTCCACACGAGATTAAATAGGAATTGCCTTTCAGAAGTTTGAGACTTGACTTATGAAATGTCACCGGGGAGCGTTTCGCCGCAGGCCGCCCCATGATTAAACTTTATTCCTTCATGAAGAGTTCGATTCCTTTCAAAAGTCCCGCGCGCGTGAAACAAAGTCGAAATTGCGGTGAATCGATCGTGGAGGCGGCGGCGGCCCGATATTCTGTGCCTCTTGGGTAAACGGACAACCACTCGGATTCTGTGTCGAGCGTACCGCGAAATTTATTTCGGTTTGAATAAATATCATAAATTAGAGAAGAAGGCCCTTAGCCGCCGCCAGTCCGTCGTATTATTAAACATAACTGAGCGGAAATTAACCGACGTGATCCTATAAACTTGTCCGACCTTATCTTCCTGCCATTGCATAATTTATGGCCATTATTTCATTAATAATTTAACCAGACAGCTCTATTTGACTTGCACCGTTTATGGTTGAGCGGAGTTACCATTATATGAACAAAGTTGCGAATTATTAATAAATTTTCAGAGCATTTCCGTGTCAGCATCAAAGGGATGATTTTTACATTGCCGACGGTACATGAAAATCATGAATATTAAATATCCGCGTTTCACAGTCCCCTGATTCTTATAATCGCAAATTCCATAAAGGCCAAATATCAAGGAACAAATTACGAATGAACACCACATAGCTATGTGGAAACCTCTCAATAATCTCATATTCGAACTCATCCCAGCATGAGTAGCTCAAACTACATAATTTCAGAGTAGTCCGAGTTATTTTTCAGCAATTTTATTGTTTCTGAACAAACCGTTTCATGGGCGATTCGTCTAAGTGACAAGAATATTTAATATGGTGTACAAATAAATTCGTGTGGTTTTAATACACATGTGGCTACCAGTTCGTTTTTACATTCTCTTATTTGTCAACAATATTATTTTCAAGCCTTACCTTCTTCAGTGCCTTTCATTAAGCTGAAGTATAAACAACATAGTCATATTTTGTAACGAGTAAAGTGTTTTTGCGGGGAGTGTTGCTCTATTACTTCGATATGAAGAAGTGACTATGCTCTAGTTGTATGAAAGTGTCAGAAGTGGGTTGCGCGGTTTGAAAGTGGAGATTTTAAGTTAGAAGACGAAGAACGTGCTGCAACGCCGAAAAAGTTTGAAGACGTAGAACTGGAAGCATTACTCGACCAAAACGCATCGCAAACGCAGGACAAACTAGCAACAAGTTGAAGTGACTCATCGAGTCCTATCGCTTCAAATTAATTGGAATGATCCGAAAAAACCAAGAGACGTCGAACGCACATGCGAAAGAAGAAGAAAGGGTTTCCTGCATCGTATTGTGACTGGCGATGAAAAGTTGATTCATTATGATAACCTAAAATGTCGAGCAACTTATGGATAACCCAGCCATGCCTCATTATCGAGAACCAAGCCGAATATTCATGGAGCCAAGATCATTTTTGGATGTGGTGTACTATGAGCTATTGCAACCGAACGATCATTGATGCGTTTGAGCCATGCATTGTGCGAAAAACGGTCGCAATGCGAGCAAAGACATGGCAAGGTGATTTTGCAACATGACAATGCTCGGCCACATGCTGCGGCGCCGGTTTAAGCATATGTACTTAGAAACGCTGAGCCGAGCCCAGATATTGCTGCTTCGGATTACCATCCAGCACTTCTCCCATTATGAAGAAGTCAAAAAATGGATCGATACGTGGATAGCGACCAAACCATCCAAATTTTTTGGAGACGGAATCCGTCGAAAAATGAAGTGGCTAACGATTGCCAATACTTTGAAGACTGAATTTGTTATTATTTTTTTTAGAATAGAGCTTCAATTTTCGGAAAAAAACGTACGAATTTATTTGTTATATGAACATTATAAGACTTTTTGTTCGGGTGTAATGGCCGTCGTTTGTTTCGCTTGCACGAGTGGCAAGCTTCTTCAGAGGCTTCGTGTTCGATGCACTCTTAAGATTGTCGTAGTATCACCATCACTGATGCACTAATCGCATTGTCGAGCACCATAACCGATGCATAACCGACACTGTCACAGCTACACCAGAACTGATGCCTATTAACAGTGTCTTACTCGGGGTCGCAGGTTGTATTTATTCTGATACCTTCTCACACCTTCTCCGAAGGTGGTTCGTTCGTGAGCTCTGACGTGGCTATTGGTGGTTCGTCATGTGTAACGCCTTTCGTGGGAAGTATGCTAGATGTTTTGAGCACTGTATTCCAGATTTGATTGAACCTCAAAGTCTCCTCTTTGCTCTTGAAGTTTTCCCGATGCTTATGTATTTCGATCGCCTCCCACACCATCCTCCTGAAAAAACTCCTCGTTCGTGCATTGAGCTCCGGGCTAACTTACTCACTCAAAGCATGCTCTATCACTGCAGATTTATCTGTCTGTCCCAGACGGAAGTTTTCCTTAATTCTGGTTTTTATCGATCTTTTGGTAGTTCCTATATATACTATCCCACACAAAGACGGTATGCGGTAAATTCCGGCCGATGTCTATCATGGTCATGTTGGTCTTTGAGTGGTCTGAGTGCCTGTTCTATCTTGGGAGTAGGTTTGTAAATCGTATTTATATTGTGTTTTCGCAGTAGTAGTCCGATTCTGCCTGTTATTCTTGGAATGAAGGGAAGTATGCTTTGGTCGTAGTTCCAAACTTCGGTAGTACTTTTTCGCTCTTAGTTGTCCTTATTGCTCTTTCTATGGCATTTCTGCTGTATCCGGTCAATTAGAAAACTGTCTTCAGATGATCCAGTTTTTGTCGAATTCTTCAGGTTCACAATTCTCCGGGCTCGTTCTGTGAGTGTTTTGATTATTCCCTGTTTTTGGCTCGAATGATGATTTGTCAGCGCGTGTAGGTATCTGTCTGTGTGTATGTAGGCTTCCTATATACTGTGTGACCAAGTTTTTTTTCTTTCTTTTAACCAGCATATCTAGGAAGGGTAATTGGTCTGCTTGATCTCTCCCGGATATTAGGTTCTTTGGTGTTGAGATGTTCCAAGAACTCCCTCAATTTCTCCTTTTCGTGGCTCCATACTAGAAAAGTGTCATCCACGTATCGGTACCAAATAGTTGGCTTGTTGGGGGAAGATTCGATGGGTTCCCGCTCAAAATGCTTCATGAAAAAGTTGGCTATTACCGGGCTCAGTGGACTCCCCATCGCCAAAACAACAGAAAAATATACATGTCCAATAAACCAGATAGACTTTTTGTGGAGAAACAGCTCAAACCAACACTGGATAGAGCCAACGGAAGAACTTGCACCCGGCTGTAACAAAAAGTGGGGAATGGTACAAACCACAAAACATCCTGCCTGTCCGTTATGTCCCGAGCATTGTTCTTTAAAAGATCTGTTGACAGGAACGCCGAATGCAATAGAGAGAGCTCGTTTTTGGGAAAAAAAAGATTTTGGTTTAATTTTGGTTTACCTTCAAATGCTTCGGATACGAATAAAAACCAAAGACCTTTGAAAAAGTACTATACGAAGTCATACATTGCAAGTCCTGGTATAAACATTGCAAGAGCTTATTGAGCTGGTTAGCCTGTATTACCGAAATGAAAATTGTGTCTGAGTGGCGAAACCATCGGGAACGTAGAGTGCGCCATAAGCACATATCGGAATTGATTTCCAAATTTGTAGAGGCGGATTCAGTCCTGGATGAAAGAAGAGGACCCATTGGAATTATGAATGATGAAGGAGCAGGTGTGGCGGTATTATGTCATATCCAACTTATGGCAAACACGCAACCTGTCCGACAACTTGCTACAGTTTCCGGTTTCAGTTTCTAACGTTTTCAGAATTTGACATGAATACAAGTTCCATCCGTACAAACTTCAAGTGATTCATGAATTAATTGATGATGATTTCGATCGAAGGCAAGAGTTTTGCGAAAGTATGGCCGACCGTATCACCAATAACCCAAATTTCTTGTACAACGTTTGCACTTTTTCACTTCATGGAGAGGTTAACCGATATAACTGTAGAATTTGCAGCTATACAAATCTTCATGTATAGCAAGTAGCTCACACTCAACATCCGGAAAAGCTAAATGTTTAGATAGGAATTTTAGGAGACCTCTATTTGTTCCGGGTACTCTAAATGGCGCAAGTTATCTCGAAATACAGCAAAATTCGATGGGTCCGTTGATAACCGAAAAATTAGAGAACGGTTTTCGACTAATTGAAGAACACTTGCATTTCCAATAAGACTGGGCTCCTCACTACGCCGCACCTGTTCGCCAGTACCTACCATGGTAAATGGATTGGAAGAAGAGGTCCTATGGAGTGGCCTGCCCGATCTCCTGACTTGAACCCTCTGAATTTTTTCTTGTGGGGACATCTTAAGTCAAAGATTTTTGTGACTCAGTCTGAAACTTTGGACGAACTACGCCAACTCATTGTGAATGAGTCTCGTCAAATAACTCCAATTATGCTGGACCATGTTAGAGAAGGTTTTTAGTCAAGATTGTATTATTGTATAGAAGTCAATGGAGGACACTTTGAACATTTGATTTCAAAATGCAAAATGTTTTATTATTATGTTTTCCATACACCATTGTAAAGAGGCTTCCGAGACATTTCAAATGAAGTATCACCGAACCCCTCTTCCCTATTGAGTTTTGCGGGGTTGAAGCGCCCCTTCTTAGGGGGTTGCTCGTTCAAGCCTCAAAATACGTCAAAATATGTCCTTCAAAGAAAATCGTCCGATATATTTTGGTAAATTTTTCCAATCAATATAGGATAAGAAATATACTGGGTGAACCGTCTGAGATGGAAAAACGAGGTCGCGAACTTTGTTAGTTGGAACAGAAATCTGAAGCAAAATTAAAACAAAGGCTTAAAAACGAATAGCATTAGCAGTTTCCAACGTCACCAAAAATCGATGTGCAAATCGTGATACGTGTACCTTAGGTGAAGATGATCTAAAAAAACCGAAAGGAGGAAGAATGAAATTGGCAATTTGGAAGAAAACATTCGCGTCTTACTTATTGAGAACGGAAATGTAGTGGCAGTAGTAAATATGTATTAGTGAGTTTCGTGAAAACAGGGCCCTAGCTAATTGGCGGCTTTAGGTTTAATCTCGTCCCAGCATAAAATCCGCGCGCCTCTATACTCGTAATTCCATATATTCCTTTGGCGCGCATCTAATTCCACGAGGGGTAGAGAAGCGTATGGATTTTAATGCTCGCCTCGAATTTATCGCCTCCAGTTTGGAATTATTATGTGTTTTCGGTGTTTATAAATCTAATGTAGGACGCGCTTCGTCCCGAACCCGATGACGCTCGCCGCGTCGTCTTTATAATAATTTGCGCGTGGTTTCAATTCTCGAACGCGAAGAAATCGGCGAAGCAGGCGGAGGGGACGGGGTGATAATATAAAAATATTTCCGGACGATTCCGGGTATACACGGAACGCAGCAGGTAATAACGATAAATTCCTCCGGTGCTGGCGGCGGCGGTGGCGGAGGAGGACGAGGAGGACGCGCTCACGCAAACGCGACCTCAGAAACGAGTGTTCGGCGATCAGAACGGGGAGCGGGCTGTCGTCATTCATCTTTTGAAAAATTAATAACAATCTCGAGTAAGACGTCCCGCGGGGAAAGGCGGGAGGCGTCGTCGGCGGACGGGCGGCGGCGAAGATGCGAGAAAGAGAAATTCCGCCCGAGCGGAGCATGTTTAATGAATGTTGTTAGTTTTTCAAATTAAAAAACGTAATAAGGGATTCACGTGAAACGGGCGGCGACGCAAAAAAAAGTCCCCGCAACGAGACGGAAAGTTTCACCTTTTGAAAATTCCGATGCGAATAAATTGAATTTCGCTCTCGATGATTCGGGGGAACTTTGTGCTAGCATAAAAGAAGATAAAAAGCAAACACGACGAGGGGTCTTCAGGAATGAATAATATCAAGAGTACTTCATTTGAATTAATTTCCTGTCGGCATCATATCTCGCGGAATTCAAGAAAAATTACGACGCCTATTTATCACCTATCGCAACGACCCCGGCTCTTTGAACGCCATTCTTCATAACGAACGCGGTTTCGGCTATAGTCACGATTTCATTTTGTGATTCACTAATAATATTTCCTTAAAAACCATTGACTTAGCATAATCACAGAATCCTTTCAAAGCAGATAAATCAGTTAGGTGAAAACGTTGTGATTGCTACGTTGATCATAAATAATTAGTTTTGATACGATTACAAAACGAATTTCAAAAAAACTTCAATATTAAAAAAAGAAGGGAATTTTGCCATTACACCACACCACATGATCATAGAAGAAATTATTTCAAGCATTGAGGCAGCCACCAGACATCTACCAGCTGATGATGCGAAAATAATTCTGATGGAAGCAGCTACCATTTGAGCCACATCTCCAGAAGAAAGAGAGACGCGCTGAAGAATCCAAACAACCTATCCCACCTGCGGACAAAAGAAACTCCACAGTAGTCTTGAAGACCGCAGATTACAACTTTAAGCTTAAGAAACTGCTCGATCAATCGATATACCGATCAAGGCATCTTCACTCTCAGAGGAAATCAAGAAAAACATCGTAAGGACGGAAGCAGCTGCACCGAGGATGTATGGCTTACCTAAGATCCACGAGCCGAATGTTTCCCCGAGACCAATAGTGAGCGCTCCAGGATCTCCATTATAGCCCGACCAAACATCTGACTTCGGTGTTGAAACGACTCATTAAGACGACGTAAAGCTACATTAGAGACTCAACGCGCTTCATCGAGAAAATTTAGCACCCCACCATCCACGAACAGGAAATCATGGTGAGCTTCGACGTGGAGTGTCAACAAGATTTGCCGAAGATGTCTTCACTTTTGTCCCACTGGCAGCTATTTTCTATGTAATTACAGGCAGACCGAAGGTGAAGCAATAGGGAGCTCAATCAGCCCAGTTATAAAGAACTTTGAGAAAACAGTCCCCAATTGCGCTTCATTTAAATTCGCCGTATGGTTTTGATATGTCGATGATACTTTCGCCATATGATAGCAAGTGAGGGAAAAACCGAGTCACGTTTTAGACCACTTAAACAATCAGCACCCAAACATAAAAGTCACAATGGACGCTGAAGAAGATCAACAGCTCTCATTCCTGGACGTTCAAGTGAAAAGAGAAGGAACTGCACTTTCGGTGTACAGGAAACCAACCGACACTGACAGATACCTATATGCTCAGTCGCATGGAATGATGAAAATCCCCTCCCAGCGAGCATGCAGAATATGTCGACCTACCTACAGCAAGAACTGAACTATTTGAGAACAGCTTTCTAATCAAATGGTTACCCAGAGCGAGATGAGTGAGAAAGAGCGCGGGAACGTCATCGTTGATCAGAGGAGCTCCTAGGTATAAATACAACCTCAGACCGGGACCTCGTTAGCCCATCGATAATATGAGATGAAGACACTTCTGAATATGCTAGCCACACGTCCTAGCGAAAGAATAGGAAAAATTCGCGGTGGTTCAGTGAACGGTAGTGTTTCAGTGAACAGTAGTGTGTCAGTGAACAGTTAGCAATCTAACAGTCTTATGCTCAATGGCAACCAATTGGTTTGATATGAACCCTCATTCAAAACCTACGTCGTTTCGTCAGCATACAGTAATGTCTTGTATTTACTCAAACAAATGGGAAGATCATTTATAAAAATTAGAAACAATACAGGCCCCAAGACAGAACCTTGGGGTACACCTAATGAAATTTACCATAAAATATACTCCGATAGCTATTGTAGAGGTAGGAATCTAAAATGCCACAACTCTCCCCGGAGCAACCATATGCACTAAGCTTATCGAGCAGTATCAGGCGCGACATGCAATCGAAGGCCCTCGACAAGTCCATAAATAGTGAGCACGACCAATTACCTTCCTCAAAACATCTCAAAGTATAATCTATGAAACCGAGTATTGCACCCACTAAACAACTCGTTTGTTTCAAAATATTTAACCAACTGGAATAAAGGAATAAATAAATAAAGGAAGAAATAACAACTGAATGCGAGCAACCTTTCAAAAACCTTGGACAAGACAGGCACCAACGATATTGGTCTGTAATTCTCAACCTGTTCTACATTTCCATTCTTGTACAACGGGATCACTTTTGCAATTTTAAGGCAATCAGGATGAATATTGTTTACAATAGAAAAGTTAAAAAGTTTGGTCAGTGGATTCCCATCCGTGCTTGTGCTAGACTTCAGTGCCATTATCACATCCCTTACATCACCAAAAGAAGAGGGTGTGGCTTCCTTGATTCGAGACCTTTATTCGTGGCGTCTGCTGTCCAAAGAGTTGTCGCCGTCATATGTCCATGAAATGAATTCGTCAATTTGATCATCTACTTCCCTAGCGCGGCACGTATTGCTTTACAGTAACGCTTTTCGATTTCATATGCGAGTAGGTTCATAGTTGATATCGCTATTTTTTTGCGATGTTCCGTGTCGATCATCGTTGTAGTTATGAACAAGTCACCGAATTATTTTTCACTCCGCAAACGCAGGTCGAAAATATGGCGCTATTGAATTAATGAAACGTATCGATGTGAAACGACATCTGACTGGCCACTGTTATTGTTGGGTAATGCGCAACACACGACCGACCGGATGATCCAGGAACGGATATCCGGAAAATGCCTGGCTTGTTAATAAAATCCTCTACAATTCAATAATTGATATGGAAGTAAATTATGAAGGAAGAAATCCTGCACTTATGCGCCCCGATCACTATATGCGCCCCGTTCTATATACGATCACCTCTTAAGTCACCGTAGGCGTATCAAATTTCTCTTTAAGATCACGAAAATCGTTAGGAAAATTGAGAGAATATACGTTTGTAATGCGGTCGATTTTCGGTGTGAAAAAAAGTAATTTTTGTGCTACGGTCGGAGCGTAACGATAAGATGAGGTTTTGAAGTGTGCTGATGATTTGCATATTTTTTTCAATAAAGTATTTATATTTTAGAATGTGAAGTAATTTTTTTTTTGGTTTATTTTTCATGCTTTTCCTTTACGCGACTCGACGACGGTGGTCGTTTGAATCGCCGATGAAGCGCATGAATTACAGAAAACAAAACCTCGCGTAAAGAGAGTGGAATTTTTTAACGAACAACAACTTTGAATGAACTTTTAATCCCTTCACAGAGCAGATTATGAAATAAACAGAAAATGTGATAATATTCGTAACTAATACATATCATCACGCTTAACTATTGTGGAAAGTTGGCAATTTCCATGCAAGTGTGCAAGAATGTCTTTCCCGCACGGATGAAACCGGTTCGTTCCTTGCTTATATTGATTATTATTTTCGGGAATGATATAAGGTTTCTTCCAAGCAGCCGTGATCGTCTCGTGACCGTTCTTTGTTTTTTGGCCACATACCTCCTTGCGCAGGTGTGTGACGGATCCGTCACGATAATTTCGTTACTTGGAATAGACCTATAGCAACTTTGAAGAGAATAATTGATTTGGACCACATCGTTCATGAAATAGCCTTCTTGCTTTAATCTAAGTTATTTGAATCGTTTTCCCGAAAGAAGAAAACAGATTGAAACAAAACCTGATTCAATGTGGAACTTTCAATGGTTCATTCCAATACCATGTCGAATTTTTCATTATTATCAAAATGCACAAACATTTTTCAAAACGAATTTTTACAATTTTGGATTTCAGAATCAGATGCACTAAGAACAGAAACAAGTCGGAGGCTTCGGCCCTTCCTGCGTCTATGCGCCCCGATCACTCTTTACGCCCCGATCACTATATACGATCACCTCTAAAGTCACTGTAGGCGTATCAAATTTTTCTTTAATATCACGAAAAACGTTAGGAAAATTGAGACAATATACGGTTGTAATGTGGTCGATTTTCCAAGTGAATATCACAGTGTGAAAGAAAGTAATTTTTGTGATTTACGGTCGGAGCGTAACGATAATTTTGAAGTGTGCTGATGATGATTTGCATTTTTTTTGTTCAATCAAGTATTTATATCTTAGAATGTGAAGTAATTTTCTTTCGTTTATTTTTCATGCTATATTTTCTTATTCTATTCCATTAAAAAGTAATCCTTTCTTTCTTATAATTTCAGTTTATTTCTATAGTTAATCAATTTATTTTTGAAATCCTTTTTTGTAATTTTGGCCGTGCACAAACCACAGCGATGATATATGGTTGAAGAGTATGGTGTGGATGATATATTATGTTTCTGAAAATGCGTTTCGAAATTAAAAGACAAAAGTATTTGTATTGAAAGTAATTTCGTTTTAATTTATTTTTATGCTACGAGAAATATTTATTAAGGAGTTAGTCTTGTTTCATTAATATTATAAACCCATTAAGAAGAAATATTATTTTTTTTTATAAAGGGAATCAAAGATTTGTTAATTTTCCATTTTTGGAATCGTTTTTTTTTTGGGCCATTTTGGCTGTGCTCCAACCTCAGCGATGATGTACGGTTGCAAAGTGTGGATGACATCGTTTGTTTTTGTCATATACATTGCTTTTCGATTTTCTTAATGTGAAATTATCAAATCTGCAAACGACAAAGATACCCAGTAAAGAAATAACGCTTATTCAAGGGGATTTTAATGTAAAGATCGGACAAACCCAAGAAGACTCACATATCAAACACCTCATCGGAAGTTACGGACTGGGTGTAAGAAACGAATCTGGTCAAAAACTGGTGGATTTCTGCTTGGAAAATAACATGACTATCACTAACAGCCTATTCCCTCAACATCCGAGACGTCGATACACGTGGACATCCCCAAACGGTCAATATAAAAATCAAATAGATTATATATTAGTGCATGCTAGATGGAGATCAAGCATAAATAATGTAAAAACCTTACCAGGACATGAGTGCGGAAGTGACCACAAACTCCTTTTAGCAAAAATAAAAACACATATATCTGCTCCCAGAATAAAAAAGAAAACTCCATCGTTAAAACTCGAGAACATGCACCATTTTTAGCGGGAATTAGAAGTGAATCTAGACTCACTCTCAAGCAGGAACACAAATCTGACCAACGCGGACGAAATGTGGCAAAGTTTTAAAACAACTTTGACTAACTCTAAAGAACGGGTATTACAGCAATTCAACGCACAAACAAATGTAAAAAATAAACAATGGATGACCGACGAAACTTGGAACACAATACAAAGAAGGAAGACTATTAGAAAAACAGGTATAAATACTGAAGAAGAGCGAACTGAGTATAAAGAATTAAACAGAGAAATACAACGTCTGACAAGAAGAGACAAGAATCAACATTTACAGAATATTTGTCTCGACATAGAAAAATTCTCCAAAAATAAGGAATCATGTGAACTTTTTAAATGTATAAAAGAGATCACAGAGAATTCAGACCCAAAACGTGGGCGATAGAGAATGAGAATGGAATAGTGGTAACTGAAATAGGAAAAGTTATCCAAGTATGGCGACAACACTGTATAAATCTATACAAAGAAGCAAAACCTGAACAACAGACTGAAACTTCGATTTCAATCAGGGATATACAACAGGAGCCCGACATCTTAAGAAGTGAAGTGGAACATGCGATCCGGCATCTAAAAAACAATAGGAGTCCAGGAGAAGATGACATAAATGCAGAAATGCTCAAGCACCTCCCCGCGAAAGGTATTGATTTACTGGTGCACCTCCACTCTCATACCGCTGCATAAAAAAGTATCCAGTAAAAATGCAATAATTATAGAACTATTTAGAATGGCAAATACCACAAGAACAGGCTGGTTTTGTGAGGGGAAAGGGTACGAGAGACCAGATCATGAATGTGCGGCAAATCATTGAAAAAACAAGAGAATATGGCAAAATTGCATACTTTTGTTTCCTGGACTACAGTAAGGCTTTTGATTGTGTAAACTGGATGCGACTATGGGATGTCCTGTCGCAGATGGGGACTCCACGACATCTGGTTTACCTACTAAGGGAATTATATAACAAAAACAGAACACTAATAAAAGTGGATGGAAGATCCTCTGAACCGTTCAACGTGGAACGTGGTGTACGACAGGGATGTATTCTGTCACCCTTGTTGTTTAACGTATATGGAGAATACATCATAAGGAAAGCCTTGGACGGCTGGGAAGGAGGAGTTATCCTAGGTGGCAGAAGGATAGATAATCTCCGCTACGCTGATGACACGACACTCATCGCCAAGGACGAGCAGGAAATGTCGAGTCTTATTGAGCGAGTAGAGAGAGTGAGTTCGGAGTTTGGTCTACAACTGAACCGGCAGAAAACGAAACTTATGCTAATAAATCGCACGCAAAGTATGGAAGAAATGCCTAGTATCCAAGACATGGAGAGCGTAGAGGAAATATTCTATCTGGGTGCCCACATCAGGAGAAATGGCGGGTCAAGTCAAGAAGTCAGAAGAAGGATAGCCCTCGCCAAAGCGGCTATGGCCAAACTCAACAAAATTTGGAAAGATCGGCATATAACGATCACAACAAAATGCCAATTAGTAAACACCCTCGTTTTTCCAATTGCGCTATATGCAGCAGAGTCATGGACCTTAAAAGCTACAGACATCGCCAAGTTGGATGCGTTTGAGATGTGGGTCTGGAGAAGACTACTGAGGATTCCCTGGACAGCCCCTAGAACCAACGCATCCATACTTGAAGAACTTAACATTCAAGTCAGATTGTCAACTAAAATCAAACAAGTGATTCTAAAGTATTTTGGGCATGTCAGTAGGAGGAAGTATGATAAGCTCGAAAAATTCATTGTCCAAGGAAAAGTAGAGGGAACACGGCCTACAGGACGTTCTCCAAAACGATGGCTGGACCAGATGAAGCAGTTTACAGGAAAATCCTTCCAAGAAAATATTAGAAGTACGGCAGATAGAGAGGAATGGAGGAGAACTGCTGGAAACACAACATGAGACAAACATAAGATCACGACGCTTCAAACATGAAGCTAACGACTAAAGAGAGAGAGAGAGAGAAACGACAAAGGACTCAAAAAAAGAATCAAACTAAATCATTGCTGAGGCTATGTAACTGTCAATAAAACTGCTACATGAACGGAAAGTGTTTGTTTTTCTCAATGCATCGAAACTACCATCATCACCACATTAACACCAATACAATAATAATAAAAATAATGATAATAACGTAACATTCAGTTTTCCATTAAGGAAATTGAAAGTACTATTTTCAGAAGGATTGAAAAAAAAGCGGCGTCGGGCTTCGAACTCGAGATGATTTGACACGCAACCAACAGACGTATCGCCGCGGCTACTGCGACTCATACGTCGAGTTGCTCAATTTAACCATACTGAAACAAATGATTGCGAATCGAACCCGAAATAACGATCCATTCGAACACGATCAACAGGCGAATCTGCGAAATTTATTGTTCTTATTCCGTTCGTTCGATAGGCACGTCCATATTCGTCGTCAGAGTCCGGAATCCGAATCGAATTTTCCGGCTGTCAACGTCGACCGAACGAATCATTCGGAAACGTCCGGAAATGGTCGTGCACACAAGGGAAAATTTAAAAAAAAATCGTCGATTTTCGTGGATTTTTTCGAAAACTACGGCCGTGTGTTCTTCGGACGATTTGTAACTAATTTTTTTTCGAATATTTTCGTGTAAGTTGTCATTCGATGGTCGACTTTTTAACGGGTATATTACGAAATCGAAAGTTCTTCAAAGAGGACGTTTCGCTTTCGGAATTTTTTGCGGAAAATCGGTAGATTCTACGTTCGCGACGTGTCGAGAGAAAAAAAGCAGCATTAATCGCATAGTCGAAACGGACATTCCGAATTTCTTAGGAGCGAGCGTTACCCGACCAAAATCGATTCGCGGCACCCTATTTTTTTTCTTTTTGAATAACGACAGTTTCGCGACCTTCTAGCAAAAGATTGCTTGCATCATTGCTCTATCACCGCTCCGAGATATAGGCAAAAAGCAAAAAATTTCGCGTTGACGAATTTTTTACTTCAAGAAAGGCGGGAGCTACAGAATCGAACGGCAGGCAAAAACAAAGAACTATTCTTGCCCTTTCCGAAAACGTATTTCGCGTGTTCCGATCGGGTTTTTGAAAATTTTGCGACATGAGCGATATTCGGTTTTTTGCAAAAACATCGAATTAAGTTCGGGATCCTAGGGCATGAAAAAATACCCACGACAAAATACCGTTTTTCGCGGACCGTCCGAGCCCCCTTTCGACCCCCGAGCTTCCCGAAAAACGTCACAAAAAATTCGCGACAAAAAAACGCGCCCTCACCGATAACTCGAGATCTAGCGATCCCCACCTTCCTCTCCGAAATTCGGCCCGTTATCGCCCCGGCGTCCTTTCGTGTAATATAGCAATTTTACAACCCTATATGATAATGATAATTTCAATAAGCGCCATAATACTTAATGCCAAATTAGAGTAAAAAGTAGAGAATGAGATTTATTATCTATTGACGAATTTAGAGTGCAAGTAGCGACTTGGTTGAAATTTTATATATTTGGGCGAACTACGCTTTTTCCATTCCAACAACTTCCTTAACTAATGCAGTTGAATAATTTCGCGCCACCCTTCATTTGTTTCCGCAACATGAAAGACAGAAGTCGCAGGTCGTAATTACCTTTTTCCGCCCTCTCCCTAACCGTTGCGTTGTCTTTAGTTTCAAATATGGCGAGAGCAGCACGCAGCAACGAAATGATCGTCATTTGCCGTTGAACAGGAAAATTGATGGGCAAATCCCCTCGAAACAAAAGGAATGTCTGTATTACGACGGGGTTTAACGGATAGTGTGTACGAAATGCTGAATAATGAAGGAAACCTACATTTTTCATCACTATCGCGGAAACTGTACGAGCTACCCCATTCATCGGAGCTCGCCCTTTACAGGTAAAGAAAGAGACAAATTTGAAAGCGGTCTAATGAGTCCACCCTTCGAATCGGACCGACCATGGTTTCTGAAACCGCAAAAACCACCCCGATATACATACCGCAATCAATACCTCATTCTCGATTCCATTAGCGTCCCTTAATGGATTAATGCATACAAAATTTCGTCTCGTGCGCTTTCCATCTACCCTCCGCACTCCACCCCCGATCCGTTCGATGTTCGCGAATTTGCATCAATCGGACTGATTGACCAATCGGGATAATTGGCTCTTCACGCGCCGCTTCCTAGACCGTGCGAATTGTCGTCCGGCGGGAAGAGCGGGACAACGAACCGCGGAATCGCCCTGTACAATGGGTCCGTGAGATTAAAGTCAACATCGAAATCCGGTAGGCGGCCGGTGCGACAATCTCCGTCTAATACGCTTCAATAAGCGAGTTGACAGAACCGGCGGCGGGATAAACAATAAGTACCCTAAATCGCGTCTATTACAACCCCGTGACGATCCGCACCTTGGGGACGGGAGTCGGGACAACGCCAAACAATGGAAGGAATATTAAGCTGCCGACACGCTGACGGAGGCAAAAAGCTCGACGGGGGTTGGGGGGTGAGGGATCGAAAAGGGGAAGCACCTGTATGAACTCTCATCGCCCTCTCACTCAGTATACTGTGCGATATATATGAAACCGCACAATACGAAACGTGGTAGGTGGTATAATAGAAGAGCAACCTGATTATGACTACGACAGCTTTGTTGAAGGAAGGTCTGAGAAGTCGACGTCGATGCAATTGGTGATTGTTTCTTAGAGGAAAAGCTGGAGAGGATTTTCGTTCAAGTAAATAATATTCGTTGGTTGAAGAACCTGTAATTAGTCGAGTGGTGGTTTGATGGTTTAGGCGTTGGAATCAGCATTATGACGCGAAATTATCTCTGGCATTAATCAGACGGCATCGTCCAATTCCAGATATAACATTCCACGATTAATTTTAGTGATTTACGTAGGTATCTTTTAATTCTTCTTTATTACCCCACTTTCGAAATTATTGCTCTACTGACAGATTAATTGCATTTCAGCTGGAGAATATGAATTTTTTTATCACTTTCCGACGTGATTGAGATTGGGATATCGAGTGTTTGATAAAATTCCAAACGTGCGTATTTATGCTCTCTAAACTAAGAAGCACTTTTCGATTTTCGTATTCACTGAGACACAGACGAACAGTACCTCGAGATAATGTGCGAAAAAAAGAATTGTATTGAAATTGAATAAATTTTAGTTGATAATTGGCGGAGGCGCCGGGTGAATTCGTCACTTCAGTCCACCGCTTCGGTCTTTGAACAAACATATCATAATCTTAGTCTCATGAACAATTGCTTCTTTCACTTCTTTTTTTCGACAAAACCGATGACATACGTGCAAATAGTCGATTTGGTGCATTATCTTCGCAAACTGCGTTTCCTCTCCAGAATCCCTGTGCCAACTAGGTTTTAGTTGACAATTGGTGAAGGCGCCGCAAATTTTTTTTCAAATCTGAATAACATGAAAAGTATTCTGGATAGCGACACGAAACTTTTTGTATCACAAAGGAAATATTAAACTGTATATTTTTGAGGGAATATTCAAAACATGGTATGCACTAATTTTTAAATAAAAATTTTTTCACGATTTTCCCGAATATTTTATGCATAGCATAGCCCCCGCTCCAGAATTTTCACTAAACGATTCTTATTTTCCTTAACAATGATAGTCATAAATCACCCTTCTGGAGCAACGAATTAAATGTCAAAAATTTGTCAACATTTTCTAATACAACACAACTTTTGAAACTACCATCGCTTTCGGTTTTTCACCAATCAACTACTGTAAAATAGGGACACAACCGCCCAGATTACTCTTTCTGCTAAAAATGAATCTTTTTGTAGAAGAAAATATTGTAACTTCACTAAAAGAGTGCTGATACAGATGCCACAATTCTTCGTTCTGGAGCGAAAACGAATCAAAACACAAAAATGCCATAGATTTTTCAACACTTTCTAATAGAACTCGACTTCTATTAAAAACCACCATTGCTTTCGGTTTCAAACCGTACATAAAATAGGGCTTCAATCGCCTCGATTACTATGCCTGTCAAAAATGAACCGTTTCTGAGAAAAGAGAATTTAAAACCTTCTGAAAACACCGTTTATTTGATAAGTGATAAGTCGGCTGCTAACAATTCTATTGTTCCCTTCTTTCAAGTAATATTTAATCGTAATTTCATGAACAATTGATTCTGTCATAGTTTCTAGCAACATCCTACCGTTTTCGAGAAACTCGATGAGATACTTGAAAATAGTGGATTCGGAGGGAGAAAAAGTGCATTCCGTCATCTCACATCGCCACATCCTGATCTCCAACGACCGAAAAGCGGAAAGCATTTGAAGACTAAAAAGAATTGTTGAAAATGTAATTGAGTATCATTTTTGTCTGGAATAATTTGATGTAATGATGAATGTCACGCTTCAATCACTTGAAATAAAAGTCGTTTTGCCAAAACTCGCTTCTCTCGAGATTCAGGTCGGCTTTCGGCCCACTGGTGGAAGGGGCATCGGTCGTCTTTTTTATCTCTTTTTGGAGCGACTCGGTCATTATATAAGTATCGAATTTCGTTCGAAATCCGGAATACGCCTTTTATCCTTAAGTTAAATGCACCGAATCGATTATTTTTACGTATCTCACCGATTTTCTCGAAAATGGTCCGTAGCTAGAAACTATTTTTGACAGGAATAGTAATCAAGGCGATTGTAGCCCTATTTGATGCATGGTTAAAACCGAAAGCAATGGTGGTTTTAGAAGTTGGTTATATTAGAAAATGTTAAAAAAATCTTTGGCGCTTTGTGTTTTGATTCGTTTTCGCTCCAGAACGGAAAATTATGGCCTCACCATCTGTAATCTTTTAGTTAATTTTCAAAATTTTTGCTCAGAAACGATGCATTTTTAGCAGAAATAGAAATGGGGGTGATTGCGGTCCCATTTTATAGTAATAGAATGGTGAAAAACCGAAAGCGATGATGGTTTCAAATGTTGTGTTGTATTAGAAAATGTTAAGAAATCTTTGACATTTTCGTGTTTTGATTCGTTTTTGCTCCAAAAAGGGGATTTGTGACAATCATAAAATGAATGAAAACCTTTTAGTTTGGTGCTATGTACGCTATATATAAAATATTAGGGGAAATCGTGAAAAAATTTGAATTTTTTTCTGAAAATCAATGCATACCATGTTTTGGATATTCTCAGAAAAAAATATACTGTTTAGTAACTCTTTGGGATAAAAAGTATCTGGAATTGTTTTCATGTTATTCAGATTTACAAAAAAAAATTTTGAAAATTTAGTTACGGCGCCTTCACCAATTGTCAATTAATACTAAGTTGGCACAGGGATACCTCTCCAAGGTAGCACAATACGCGAAAATAATGCTTTTCAATTACACTTTGCGTTTAATTGAAAAGCATTATCTTCGCAAGTTGCACGTCAATTCGTGCATTCATTGACTTACCTCGAATAGAGAGGCAGTCCAATAACAAAATGAAGGTTCACAAAAGTTTTTCCTGATTCCTGATTCCATTGGTTTGAAACATCATATTACTTAAAATAAATCGAAAGATCGACTAAAAAATCGGTCACACAAGAACATCTTCATTTTGGTCTTATTGGGCTTGTTTGAAAGAGGTGACATTAATTTTCCTCCTTTTTCTGAAATTATTACCCCGAAAAGACGAATAATCCTGGCAGAAATTAAGTAGTACGAAAAATATTTCTCAAGAAAATTCGACGGATATCTCGTGACAGTGTTGCCGATGCATTGATTCGCATATAGAAGAAAATTGATTTGGGACATTTGAATATTATTATGACGATTTCAATTTTTTTTCATTTCATTTTGAATATCATCCTTCAAATTCGGAAAATAGTATATAAATGCTGTAAATTAGCTTCGTGTCAATGTCATATTTTTCATGAAAGTATTGATTTATGGGTTGAATTGTGGTAGTTGTTTATTTTTCGTTATTTCTTTACTTTTACTATTATCTCACTTCAATGCTCATTAGTATTTCAAGTATAGTTTTAATAAACATTGGTTAAATTTTATAAGATATTGAATTATTTTTATGAAATAATTTGGAAATGCGTGAAATGAGAGAGTGAAAATGCGGTTTCCAATTCTGTCTGCTTCCAATTACATTTTCTATATCAAATTGAATAGGTTACGCTATTCACATTATTTGAAAGGGCGATCATTGAGTAGGACGAAGATGAGTAAATGGAGATGAGACATGGACCGTTTAGAAATCTCGAATAGGCGGATGATAATGAATATTCATAAACAGGAAGACGGAGGATGCGCAAGTGAGCATTCCCGTTCGAATAAATCTACTGAAAAATAACATTTGAATGTTTAATACTGCTTTCATCATCCATATCCCATCAGAGAAACGTTAAAGCACTCTTTTTGAGTCATACAAACGTCCCGAATGAAAGAGAAGTCTATTTTTCATGTTAATCTTAAATATTATTTGACTATCAATATACATTAAACTGATCGAAAACAAATAGACTGAATTATGGGTGGAAATAAGACCGTTGAAAAAAACAACAGCGGGGGGTTATCGAAAACATGATTCAGTTAAAAAAGTTTTAGTTGTTGGTGAATCCCAATTTTTCCAAAATGTTAATCAGTTTCAGGACAATTTATGAGAATTGGATATAGAAAATAAATCGGTAGTAATAATAAAAACTCGGACGATTCTAGTGATACTTTTATTTATTCGGCCTTTTTTCAAAATTTTCTTTCGGAAATTTTTTCACGCATTTTTTTCTCTTCTTCCTTGCCATTTATTCATTGCTTTCGCCAATGTAAACTTGAAATATTTTTCGAAAGGCAAGTTAGTCCGAAAGGGTCAGGCGTTTAACGTTAGATAAGAATCAAATTATAACACATATTGTAATATTGACAATATATAGAAGTTACTTTAAAAATTCTTCTAAATAAACCATGGCTAGTATAAAAGCAAGTATGTAGGAAAAAACATAGTTTTATAGCAGATTGAAAAATTGAGACGGTTGTTGGTACAAATAGACGTTTGAATAAGCAATAATTTAGAAGTCAGTGAGCAAATTTCCTCGCGAATGAATTTACTGTGTGGAAAGAAAGAAGGACTTGAATGAAGGATTATACCTAAATATTTATGTTCACTCTCTAATTACAAATGTAATCAAAGCCTAGGAGCTTAATTTTTGTCTCAATTCCATATATCTGTTTGATAGAAATCTCTATTTTGTTATCAGTATCCAGTAACTTATTAAGATTACTTTCCAAAGATCTATGACTATTTACAAAATCCAGAATTATGAGATCATCTGCATAAGCAATGTAGATTGAATTCTCTAAATTCATTTCAGATTAAATTTCATAGGAAACTAAATTGCATGGACCCAGGATTGATCCCTGGGGAAAACCCTTCGAATGAAATGCGAAGAACTCTGATTGGAAGTAATTTTTCTATCACACAAATAATTTTGTTCTGAAATAAATGAAGAAAAAGGAACATCAATTGATTTAGCTCTTTTCAAAATACTGCACCACTAAAAATTGTCAGAGACCCTCGATATCTAAGAATAAAGCACCAACGTATTCGCACATATTTCGTAACAGCGTATTAAGTTAATGACTCTTTTAGAAACCATATTGATTTGAAGATGAGAAACTTGAATTTCATTGAATAATATTCAAGCTATGATACATAAATTTGTTTTCAATCAATTAATGAATTTTTACTGAAAAGTGAGAGTAGAATTTTAGTTTCTTCTACTAGTTTTTGAGGAGATTTTTCAATGAAAATTAAAGAGAAGCAGATTTGATTTTCAGTTTGTAGAGAAGATATCCAAGAAAAGAGAAAAATGATAAACTGTTAATGAATAAAAAGAATTTTATTCACAAATTTGGAAACAGATGATACTATAGTGACAAAATTCTGCACTTTTTGAGTGATCGATCAACATATAGTAATTTAAAGAAGCAGACAGGCCGCAGTCCCTCACCCAAATTCTGCATATGTAGTGTTTGAAGTGTATCTAGTGATCAAGGCGTTTATAGTGATCGGCCAGTCCCAAATGCAGCCATCGAAGGTCGCTAGTTAAACAAGTTGTGGAAGAATTATGGAAGTAACCAAAAATATCCGGACAGGAAGCTTTAAATCGAATGTGAGTAACTGTGTTGAATGATTTTTAAATGTGCACCTGATGGTGACTTTAAAATTGACCTTGAGACAGAGTTTCAAGGCCATTTTAAAGTTAAGTCAAGTTTTTTCAATAAAATACCCTATTTTAAACCCAAAATTCGGAATGATCATAAAATATGGAGTTTAAAAATGATTTGTTCAAATTTTTTCGGGACGCAACTGTGGGCTGGGAAGACTTTTTCTTCAGCATAACCGTTTATTTTTCAAGAGTAGAAGGCTCAAATCGAAGAGGGGTCCTTCAAAATGACCTTGAAGCAAAATTTCAAGGCCATTTCAATGTCAAGTTGATTATTTTGGTAGCATTCCTTGTTTCAAACCAAAAATGTTTGGAAAAATCATAGAATTTTGAATTTGATAATAATGTACTCAAATTTTTTCGAAACCTACCCTTGGCTTGAGGGGACTTGGTACTTTTTTATATATTCTATGTCGTTAGAGTGTGAATTATGAAGGTACAAAATTATTGTGAATTTTTTTTTGTTATTTCAAATTCAAAGTTATATCCTCTATCCGAATTTTTGTTTTAAAATTAGGAGTTATATTAAAACAGCCAACGTAACCTTGAAATAACCTTGAAACGCTACCTCAATGACATTTTAAGCTTTTGAAAGTCATTCAACTTTGGTCCTTAAAAAGTTTTCGCCTTCTATTATTCAACTATGGTGATGGCAGTCTTCCAAAGCCCAAGTGGATTTCAAAAAAATTTGGACAAAATTATTTTTGAACTAAAAATTTTACGTCCTTTCCGAAAATTTGATTTCAAATAGAGCATTCTATTTACAAAATTATACTTGACCTTCAATAGTTCTTGAAACTACACTTCAAGGTCAATTTAAAAGTCATCAACTGGTACATTTGAGAATCATTAAACTTTGGTTCTCACAAATTTTCCAATTCAACGCTTTATTTTCGAGTTTTTTTGGTGGATGCCGTAAATTTTCGACATCCTGTTTACGTTCGATTGCTAAGCTCTCACAATTTCATGTGAATCAAGTAATGAAACATCACCTCAGATGAATTGTTTTTTTCATTCACGGATCCAATGGAATTATTCTCGTTCAATGACAAGAGATATGGTTTCAATAATTAAAAAATCATAAATGTAATTCAGTGGAATATATTTCATATTCCAAGTTCGCAAATATCTTTCATTGGTCACCCACGATTCAAGACCCGAATATAGTAACTTCGTATCTATTTGCATGAATTCGAGTTCTTCGGAACATTCATTAGGGAATAATAATTTCATGCCCCGATTCGATTACATAATGATCTCCAAATGAAACTGGGGGCGGCATTATTCCTGCCATTATATGCAATTGACTAAAATTGAATTTGAGTCACAATTTAACAGTCGACAAGACGCAATATATTCAAATGGATTTTCTACAAAACGTACCTCACGCTGCTGGCACCGATGGGGCCATCATCCACATTTTTCTTGGCAAGAAATTGCGGCAGTTCACCGGGCTCCGAGTGCTCTATCAGGGCACACATCGGTTCGTCTTGACTGCAAAACCCAACGATGCGGGCCAAATTTGGATCCCTCAAACCAGCGAGCCAGCTTGTCTCACGAAAAAATTCGTGCCTGCAAAAAAAGTTGTGTGAACAATGTTACTGAGGAACGTTTTTTGCTATTCGTCAAAAAATACGCCCCGATACTGTTGACAAATTGGTTTTACAATTTTCATCAATTCCAACAGAGGATTGTATCACAATTCATTTCTGCACGAGGGAAAGTTTCGCGAATCGCACTTAATGGTCAAATTGTGTCTACTTTATAATCCCCCAAAACTTTCGAGCATCAAATTTTGGAACAGTGAGTATTATGCAATGTGACAAGTTCTGGTTCTGAAGTTCATCTAACCATTGTCATTGTGGGGAATGTGAAACATATTTCGCGAAAACGCCGTCCTGACAAAGACGACGCCTCAACTTCGAAAAGGGGTAAGTTCACAATGAGCCCTAGCCAGAATTTTGGTTGGTATTCAGTCTGCGAGGTCTTGTTCAACAGCGGCGAATTAGGGAAAATAAATTTAGCGAATGAAAGCGATGCCGCGAGGTTCCTCTGCCCCCGTGTGTTTGCATTCAACCTTCGTCAAATATTTTTCCGGCGTTCATCGCCACGTGGCCCGGCCGCATCCAAGCTGTTCCCGTCCGCCCTCCCCGAGTAGTCGGTGGTTGACTCCGTTCGCTCGCGGCGGTCTCTGAATAATAGATGCACGTTGACGTGCCACCGCCGTGACGGGGTGGCGGAGCCGGGCCACTCGACGACCGCCACGACGACGAGAAAGGGGCCCCCGAGTGGAGTTTTAATCAACTTAATTAAGAGGGAACCACCGCCGACGTTTCTCTCTCATTGTTTGTTATTCCCGGACATACATTCATGCGAAATTCGAAAAAAAAAACACCTTTCAGTTTAAAAAGGGGTTTCGATAAACAAATACGGTGAAGGCATTAAAAAATTATGAAATCGCGGTAGAGGAATGAAAAATAACATGAAATGATTTGACGATGGTAAAATTGCATTGATTTTGTTTGAGTTACTTGACACGGAAATGGGAACATATTTGCAAATCTTCAAATATAAAACAGAGTCGTTTTTGCTAAAACAACGCTCGATTTTTCCAAATTGGCATAACTATTGAATAAATTGTTTCAATTGACGCAAATTGTCATCCATTTATGACGAGTCATAATTCAGTCCGTTTCAATGAAACAGTTTTCCAAATACATTCTCGCAATATAAATTATTAATCGAAAATTTATTAATTATTCGTTTTATTATGTTTCGCGACATTTCAACTCTGCCATTACCTTTGGTTACTGTCCCAATTTTTTAATTGAGCATTAACTTTGTAGCTCACCATGATTTCATTGTTATATTTGTGGAAAGGTTACGACTTGTCAAACGCTAAATTAGGATTCAATGTCGACAACCAAGCGCGAGATTCTAACGAACTGCTGACTTTCGATTCCGGCACATTCTAACGACCTTCGGTTCATCAGTAATTCCGGTCACACGTTACGGGGCGATTGCGGCTATTGCAGCCCCTATTTGACGCTTGTAAGAAGAGAGTGCGGAAAGGGTGATAGTGTGACACAGGAGGTTGAAAGTTTTTTTAATACCTACAACCGAAACACTTTGACCCAAACTTGGCAGTCGGGAAATTCTTTCCGCTGTTATTAAAGTTTTCCATACCGACTATTTTCGGAATTCGTATGTCAGTAGCGTAACCAATATATCACCAGTAGGTGAGATCCAAATGTATATGATTCGCTTTTAATAAATTTAAAGTGTACTGTAAAGATTGGTAGATTCTATTACTTCGTTCGTCGATGAATTCAAATATAATTTTCACGTCTATTAAATTAGCATGTCTTCAATTTGCCGCTCTCGAATCAAAAACTTGGGAATTATTTTAGAATTTTGATTCATAATAATACTTGTAAATCCATCATAAACTGCATCTTTTGATGTGATAAAGTCATATCTATGAGACCAGCCTCACGCAAGAAAAAACCTGATTACCGTAACGTTCCCTAAGGTGGGCATTTAACTGAGCACCAATACGCATGAGGTGAGAAGCGAATTTCGTCCTGCGCATGCGGGTTGGAAGTCATGTGTACAAGAAACCCCGAGCGAGAGTCCGGGACAAGCGATGAGGGACGATCGTCCTTAAAGCCGCCTCTTGCTATTGAGGCGCATCTGGCACCTACCTCTCTTCCACTTCATCGCCGACGCCGGCTACTGATGCGTTTGAATTTGAGAAACGTCGCCACCGAAAAACTACGCTCTTCTAGTGACAAATGAAAAATACTCGATATTGTTTATTGTCGAGTTATTCGATGCGATTTTACAATGAATAAACCATTTTTAATGGACTCTTATTTTTATTCTATTAGAACATTTTGACGTTTGTAGATGAAAACTAATATTTAATTATTTGAATTCAGTTATTTGATCATAGGGGTGTTGAAAAAGTTGAATAATTGAAAAATTACTATTTCTTTATCAACGTTTCGGGCTGGACCCTTTTTCAAGATTTTACAAATTTGACGGATGTATAAATGACAAGAAAATTATTGGATAACAATGCTTAGAAACGGTAAAAAGAAAAAAGAAGAAAAATAGACAGAGACTTGATTTGAGTCATGTGTTATCAAGTAAAAATGAATATATTTTGTGTAAATTTTCAATATCTGTCCTATCGTTTATTGAATATTTATTTTTTCTAATATGAATCATTTCCAGAAATTCTCTTGATTTTTTGTTCTTTTCGTAATCTAGGATTTTAACTTCATCGAAATTGAGTGTGTGTTTTAATGTTTGTGTATGTTTATATAAAGTTGTTGGTAACTTTGTGTATTTGTGTCCGTTTAATCTGTCTTTTAGTTTTTGTTTGTCCAATATATACATCTTCGCAGTCTTTACATGGAATTTCGTATATGATGTTTGATTTGTCTTGAATTGGTGTTAGTGATTTTAATTTTGTGAAAAAGTTTTCTATTTGTATATTTGGTTTGTGAGCAATTTTGATATTCTTATATGGTTTGAAAATATTTTCAATTTTTTCTGAAAGATTTTTGATGTATGGAAGAGGTATATATGATGTAGGATCTTTTGTGTATGTTTTTTTGTGTTATATAATACACTAGCGGAAAAAATTAAGGGATCAAAAAAAAATTCCAAATTTTTCGAGGTTTTTCAAGTGCCCGTATATCTGTTAAAAATGGTCGTAAAGGAGTTTTGAAAAAAGTATTTTGCAGCTTTAAGTCTCTAGTTTTGAGATCTATTGTTAAAACTTTTTTTCAAGTAACGTGTTTCGCTCAATCCTAACGGATACTTGAAAAAATTTTTTTTTTAAATTTTGCTTCTTCATCTTTTTGGTATAGGAACTTGGAAAAATTTTTTTCAACTTGACCACTATATGTATCAGATAACTTGTTTATTCAGCTTCAATTTCTTTTCTCGAAAAGTTCGATATGATCACTTCTTGCTGAGATATAGGACTTTGAATGGAAAAAGATCTTTTTGTGTTTAACCATCAAAATCTCATCAACTGTCAATTGCACAAGAAAATGAAGGAGATTTTCTAAAATCTTGGATAAATTTCCCACAAAAATCAGCTAGGGCTCTTAGCAAAAAAATTTTTTTTTGATCCTTCACAGTGATTTGAAAAATCAAGAAAAAAACGGCTTTTAGTGCCTTCTGGAATAATCAGGCCCTTTGTCGGAAATACCGAGAAAATCACTGATGTTAAGTGTGCCTTTTACCGTTCAATATGTCCACAAAAACCCCACCAAGTTTCAATTAAATCTATAGAGCCGTTTTTTTGTTTCATACGTCCGAATGATTGAAAACAATTAAGGGATCACATGATTATGACTTTAAATGATCAGAATCTTTAAAAAATTCCGACAAAAAAATGTTTTTCCAGTTTTTTATGCATTTTTAACAATGCTTTTGATTAAATTCACCAAAAAAAAAAAATTAGAAAAAATTTTTTTTTTGCAAACTTTTGGAGTTTTTTGTAATGATTTCAAAAAATTTCAAACATAAACTACCGCCGGCATCAGCATTATCCAAAGCGTACCATGTGGAGGTGGCGCGGTTGGAAAAGATGGAAAAGAAAATTGCAAAAAAAAGTTTCAGTTCTCTCAATATCGGGTATTGCCACCAGTGTTCTCAATAACGGCCGCCAAGCGTTCAGCCATATTAATGCAGCGGGCAATTTGAGGTTGCGGAATGGTGTTCCAAATTTGCAATTTTCTTTTCCATCACACACACACACACAGACACACTTGTGTGTGCGTGAGCGTAAATCCAACCGCGCAACCTCCACGTGGTACGCTTTGGATAATGCTGATGCCGGCGGTAGTTTATGTTTGAAATTTTTTGAAATCATTACAAAAAACTCCAAAAGTTTGCAAAAAAAAATTTTTTTCTAATTTTTTTTTTGGTGAATTTAATCGAAAGCATTGTTAAAAATGCATAAAAAACTGGAAAAACATTTTTTTGTCGGAATTTTTTAAAGATAATGATCATTTAAAGTCATAATCATGTGATCCCTAATTGTTTTCAATCATTCGGACGTATGAAACAAAAAAACGGCTCTATAGATTTAATTGAAACTTAGTGGGGTTTTTGTGGACATATTGAACAGTAAAAGGCACACTTAACATTAGTGATTTTCTCGGTATTTCCGACAAAGGGCCTGATTATTCCAGAAGGCACTAAAAGCCATTTTTTTCTTGATTTTTCAAATCACTGTGAAGGATCAAAAAAAAATTTTTTTGCTAAGAGCCCTAGCTGATTTTTGTGGGAATTTTATTCAAGATTTTAGAAATCTCCTTCATTTTCTTGTGCAATTGACGGTTGATGAGATTTTGATGGTTAAACACAAAAAGATCTTTTTCCATTCAAAGTCCTATATCTCAGCAAGAAGTGATCATATCGAACTTTTCGAGAAAAGAAATTGAAGCTGAATAAACAAGTTATCTGATACATATAGTGGTTAAGTTGAAAAAATTTTTTCCAAGTTCCTATACCAAAAAGATGAAGAAGCAAAATTTAAAAAAAAAATTTTTTCAGGTATCCGTAAGGATTGAGCGAAACACGTTACTTGAAAAAAAAATTTAACAATAGATCTTAAAACTAGAGACTTGAAGCTGCAAAATACTTTTTTCAAAACTCCTTTACGACCATTTTTAACAGATATACAGACACTTGAAAAACCTCGAAAAATTTGGAATTTCTTTTTGATCCCTTAATTTTTTCCGCTAGTGTATGTGGATTCGTTGTCTGAGAATTTTATTGATTAATTTTATTGGGTAACCATTTTCTTGAAGAAGTGATGTAACAGAGAGTAAAGTGATAGGCCTGAGAGACGGTGAAGTAAGTTTCATTGATCTGCCTATGTAGTTTATAATTAGAGAAATTTTTTGTTTGATGTAGTGTGTTGTGTCGAAATGGAGGATTCTGTTTGTATTGCTGTCTTGTCTGAACCATTTTGTTATTAATTTGTTATTTTGCCTAATGATCGTCATGTCTAGAAAGTTTAAACTTTTTTCTGATTCAATTTCAAGAGTGAATTTAATTTTTTCATGGAAATTATTTAGAGAATTTAAAGATGTTTGTATTTTCTGTTCTGATGTAATGATAAGACAGTCATCGACATATCTTTTGAAAATGGTGATATCATTGACATAATCTTCAAGTATTTGCTCTTCTAAGAACTCCATAACTAGTTGAGCGACTGTGCTGGAAATAGGAGAGCCCATTGCTACTCCATAGATTTGTTGATAAAATTTGTTTTCGAATTGGAAGTAACAAGAACCAAGAGTCAATTGGACGCTGTCAATGAAATCTTTTTTCGGAATAAGAGTGTGGGATGAAATGGCCTGCCAGTTTTTGTCAATAATAGTGGGTATGAGATATGTTGGAGTATTTGTGTATAATGATTTGACATCTAATGGAAAAAGTTTATGGTTTGAAGGAATGTATATTTTGTCGAGTATGTATTGTTGTCACGTAAAATTATCGTCCCTAAACCGACTTTATAGACAACCAATTAACGAATATCGTTGACAGTCAACAGTGAGGTGTACGCTCGAGTTCACTCAAACGAAATAACGCATTCGAAATCAATATATATACAATCGTTCGAAGCAATTGGACGAAGTCTAGAGATATCGCATGCGATAATTTGTCGAGTAAACTGTATGCCAGGAGCTTGGTGCTATCGAACTCAAAGCATGGTCGGCTATTGCTGACTTCTCTGTCACTTATAGACGGCAACTCATCTTGTTTGTCTTTAGGCCAGTGCCCATCGAATTTCTCGTGGTTCCAAGGTATACCTTTAAACAAGAACACGGTATCTGATAGATTCCGATTGCTTTCATTGGGTCTCTTGTATTCTTAACTGGTCTCAATACAGGATCAATCCTCATTGCTGGTCTGTACATTGTCCGGATATTTAATTCCCAAAATATCCTCTTCTTATCTGTTCGTGTAAATGAAAGGTAGGCTCCAAGTCAAGTTCATTGCTGTCTATATACTCCCCTTGATGTAGCCCTTCCGGTGGAACACCGATTTCAGATAGTCCAGCTCCTTTTCTAGCTCCAACGGTTGATATATCCAGTGACCCCTTTTGTTCAGGATGATTGTTGGAGGAAGAATGTAATTGTCAGTATGAGGCGACTTCCTGAAGACTGCGTGGCCGAGATTTGTAGTGAACCTGACAAAGGATGCTTACGGAGGAGGAAGGGCAGAGATTCCCCATCACTCCACATTAACTGCCAATAGAAGAGATAATGGTGAATACGGAAGAAGCCATAAGGCATCTACGTAACATAGAAGCGGAGGAAATCATTATTGAAACCTTCAATATTTTTCGCAACGCAAAACCACAGGTCAGCAACTTAATAGTGGTAGAAAAGAGGGTATCAATACCTTGAAAGTTGATTTGAACATCATTGCCGGCAAAGGAAACGCTGCTGGAGTGATGAAGACGAAGGATTATTGGTCAATGATACAGGACCTATTCAAGCCATCAATCTGTCGATAGCTGGAGACAGATCTTACACAATCAATTGATCAAGGCATCACTTATACAAAAGGTAAAGAAGAGGAGGAGCGCTTACATCGAGGTTAACTGGATTACCAAAGATTCAGAAGATGAACGTTTCCTGAAGATCAATTTTTATAGATATGTAAATGTGGAAGAAGAAAGTACTTCTAGAATAGCTAGAATCAAAATGGAAAAGATACAAGAGGAAATTATTAAAGCAAAGTATAAGAATGAATTATAAGTTAAATTGAGGTAACAAACAGATATATGGAATGTAAAAATAAGGAATATGATGTTAGATAAGTCTTGAGAACGAGGGAGGAATTTAATATGTGCAAATAGTGTTTGGGGAACAACTATGGTGGAAAAAAAGAAGAAGAATGCGCAGTAGACAGAAAAGGTGAAACAAAGAGTGTTAGATAACGAAGAAGCGTATCAAAGAATAATGTCTGCAAGAGATGAGACTAAATGAATGAAAATGTATGAGAGCTACAACGAAAGGAGAAGAGTTACGTAAGTAGCCTTGAGTAAAAGTGAAGGAGAAGATAATGCAGAGTGATTAAGAGGTTTATAGAAAATTTTTTAGAACGTGGATTAAAAATGAGAAACAATGTACAACAGGAACGAGAGTTGTTCGATGGAGTGTCTCATCAAAATACATGTGAAATAGATGAAGTGATAAACGTTGAAGGAGAATTAAAAATGGGAAAGCAGCTGAGGAGCAGTTGAGGACAAAGAAGGTTGAAAGACGCGGGTCCTGAGTTGTGGCTGTGTAAGTTATTTAATATGTGTGAGCACCAAATGATCGGAAAATTTCTGTGGTTGTTTCTCCGCATAAAGAAGAATACGACAAGTGTGGTTTCAAAAACTACGGAGGAATAAATCTTTTGAGTGTGCCAGGGATAGATTTTGACAGACTTCTGATTGATAGGATGCATGAGAAAAAAAGAAGAGACAATTTTGAATTTATAATGCAGTTTCATACCTGAGAAGGGTTGTTTGGATCAGATCTTCGGAATGCAACAGATAATTACGAAACATCATCTGTGTCTTTCTTGAATTGATGAGAACACAAGATTCGGTAGACAGAGAGGAATTATGAAAGATGCTGGGTAAGTAGGGCGTTGAAAGATGGTTGATAAAGATAGTTTTTGAAATCAAGCAGCGAGTGAGACAAGATTGTTTAATGTCTCCTTGGCTTTTTAGTATCTTTATAGTTGAATATATTAGGAGTACATGTTCCGACATTACTGAAATTAGTATGGTTGAGAAAAATTAGACTATTCTGATATATGGCGATGATACAATTTCGATGGCAACGAGCGCAGCTGAGTTCCAATGAGCGTTGACAAGGATGAATGAATCTTGTATCTAGATATTATACGTTAAACAAAAGTAATGGTGTTTGATAGAGACGAAACGGATGATGAGCATCAGTCAATGATTTAGAAGCTATAGATGGATGATTTGGGAGGGATGAGTGAATGCAGGAAGGGGTGCCATTGGTCAAATACGATAAATAAGAACGAAAGTTTAAGTGTGAATGCCAGAATAGCTATTTTTTGTTAGTAGAAACATATATTCATATGGAACTGAAACTTAGATATCTCAGAAACAATATATGAACAAACAGTGTGCGCTGGGAATGAGATTGAGAGAAAAGCGGGGATGAAAAAACCTGAGAGATAAAAAACGGAATGATGAAGTATGAAAAGTGTAAAAATAGCATTACAAATAGTGAAGGAAAGGAGTGAGCTTATATGGTATGAACGCAAATCTGATGACAAAGAAGTTTCACAATTCAGTGAATATCGTGCAAGAGCAAGACTTAGAAAAAGTTGGATGAACGTCGATGACCAAATCGCATGCCATTCCAGTTACTTGGTGGTTTTCGGATAAAGTCTGGCACCTGAAACTATGTCAGATTGAAGAACTAGAATCGCTATAGAAAATCGATATCGATATCTTCGATAATTTCGATAAATATATCTGACAAATAAAATGTAGAAGCTCAAGAAATTTTTTTTGATCTCGATCACAATCAGATTCATTTTGAACAACCTTGGCGTGAACATTTTCCAAAAAAATCCTTTTCAGGGTTTTTTTTGCTTTTGATACACTGTGCGTCGAGTATTGGATCAAATTTCAAAGTTTGTCGTTTTTTGTCTGAGCCACTTCATAAAGACGCAGTGCTCTAATGGATTTCGCTCATATTTGAAGTATTCCTCGGTCCCAGTCTGAAGGTGAGTGGAATAAGCGAAAACAGAAGACTTCCCCCTCAGAAATAAAAAAGTCTTCGGGCGCAACTGACAGTCTTTTTGCCGGTCGCGTGGCCCGCGGATGTTTGAAATCAAGAACCGGGCAATCGTCGATAAAGCGCACTCGACAAAAAGGGATCGACGTTCTATATCTGAAATGCAAATTAATACCTGGGATCGCGGACGTTAACGAGAAGCCGGCATTTCACCGATCTCCATAATGGGTGGACGGGAAAAGTGCTCACATATCGAATTCGTAATTCGATGAGGGATGAGCTTGTTAATGCGAAGGTTTCGTGTTCCGTTCCCGATCGGACGGCTCGGCGCGGCACAGCGCGGCACGGCATAGCATGCGACTCGTCTCCCCCAAGGGAGGCGGCCCGCTCATTAGCACTACTGGAAGCGGATTCGAGTGCATCTTCACGTCCTGGGGGAGCGTCGCCAACAATGCCCGGGAAATCGACGGCTTAAAAATGATTTTCGCGGATTCAACGCGGAGGACACTTTGGGCATCGCGATGAAGCTCCCCCGTCTCCCTCTTCCCGTTCTACCGTTAGCACTCGTTCGAACGGCGCGGCGGCTGAAAGGGCGACAGTCGACTCGGAAAGGGTAAAATAAAGCGCGAACCTTTGAAATGGGAAATCTCTTTGAACGGCACGATATTGTCGAGGGGGCGAAATGAAAGGAGCTATAAAAGTGATCCGCCAGTCGTGTCTTCTAAGTGGGTGTTTTATTCATCATCTTTTTCTCCCGCTTATTAGGCATCGAACATGTCACCATTCGTTCGGATACAAGCGATGAAAATTCAATCCCTGTATTCTGAAGTTGATTCAATTTTCAGTGACAAATATGCAAAAGGAATATCAGCTTACCA
The DNA here is from genome assembly GCA_020654155.1 of Novius pumilus. Lineage (NCBI taxonomy): Eukaryota > Metazoa > Arthropoda > Insecta > Coleoptera > Coccinellidae > Novius > Novius pumilus. The sequence continues at coordinate 839,210 of JAIFOV010000007.1, forward strand.
TTTATATTTATTGATGGTTTTATTGTTTTCGCATTTATGATAATGATGATCATTCCTGACGTCTAGCAAAAAATCAAAAAATTTGGAAAAATATTTCATACTATCCGACATCGGATGTCAAAAATAACATATCAGCATTTTCAGATGCCATGGGTTTTAAAGCGTCATTATTATTCGGATCGATACGCTTGTGCTTAATACATACAATATCACAATATCTCATGTGTATCCAAATGTTATTCAAGCATTTTTTGACCATACATATCGATTTTATTTAGTTTTACACCTACTGAATGTATTTGACATTTAAGAAAAACAAAAATATTAAATAAAAGACTAATTACTAATCAAATTTTATTCGTTTATTTTTATGAGGGACTCATCTCTCTTCAAAAAACCGCAGTAAATCATCCATTGTGGCTCAAACCCATTTTCCTCGATAGGAAATTTCCATTGTTCTAATATCTTCTGCGAGAACCTTTCAATGGCCGTCCCCAAATTTTCAGAAAGAAATGACAGATATAAATGGAGCAAATGAATTTTCGTGTACCAAGCGATTTGTTAGCACCCAAACGCTCATTAACTAACTATTTGCATCCATGTTGCTGCCAAACATCATTTTAGTACACTAGCAAATGAGCTTCATGTTCTGAGTTCCTGTCTGCTATTTTGAACCGTTAAGGGCGAGATGCATAAAAATCTAATGACTTTGCTAGACGTTAAGCATGTTATAGAGCATCGAGTTTAACAGCGCTGTCAAATTTTAATAGTGGTGTCAAATTTTGACAACGTGGTTGTTTCAACTCGTTGTAACCGTTTCATAGAAACATATCCAAGTTAAAAACGTGGTCAAATCAATTTGACCTCGTTGTTACTTAGTTAGTGTTCAGGGGCAAATTAATTTGATTTGATGGATACATCTGGCGAACTTTGTGCAGTGTCACACAAGAATCGGTTCCCGCCGAATGCTGGGCCATCAAAGAAACATCTCGTTTCACCTTGGGAGAATTTATTCACCTTGTCCATCGAAATAAGAAACGTCCGGCAGCTGTCAGGAATTCTAGGCGTACATGAAGCATCGTTATACGCTGCTCATGTATCGAAAACTGCAATCCAAACATCTTTACTTGTAAATGTTTGCAACTTTGCACTTTCTTTCAAAATGGGGTTTTTGGGGGAGCAACTCAAAAATTACAAATGCAAAGACACTTCAAGTGGCATATCATTTTAGAGATGGTCTTGACAAAAGAAGAACAATGAAAACTATTGATCTCTATCTCAACCCAGTACAAAATGACGGCTCTTAAAACAACAAAATTATTGAAGCAAAACATGAATGTCTTCACTGTGGGAAATAAGAAAATTCCAAAACACATACTTTTTGATCTGGAACCAGTATTGACTATCTACTAGCACAGCCTCCTTATCTTATCAGATCGTAAAGGGAATAATTTACTTCTTTTTCTTCTGTTTTTGTTGTTATGGAGTTTTTAAAAGTACAAGAACATATTACAATATTAATGAGGTGAGCGGATGGGGAGCGGACTAGGTTTTATGATGAAGTTAAACATTTCTCTGATAAAACTTATTCCAATAGGAGTCCCATATTGAGATCAGGATTCCAAAAACTGACCAAGATTTGGATGACCGAAATTGGATACAAATGAAAAATTGTCTCTTAAAGTGTTGCAATCTGTTGGAGAAGATCTCATGGTTTCTCAAATTGCAGATATGTCCCAAAGATCTGTTGGTAGAATTTTACATGGCAACAATTTGAAACCACACAAAATTCATTTTGTCCAAGAGCTAAATGAGGAAGAATGACTCCGATCGTCGTTTAGACTTTAGGTGAGGATCATTGATGGTAATAAAATCAGATTACAAAATATCGTTTTCTCTGACCAAGCAATTTTATTGTGAAATGGCAATGTTAACTAGCATATTTGTCGTTACTGGTCTATTGTTAATTCTCATTGGGCGAGGGAACATCATACCTAATACCTTTCAAGTAAAGAAGGTAAGATCGTGTAACCCACTGACCTAGGTGTAGTCCAAGAGTTTTCAGATCGCACAAGTGCCTCTGGCATGATCTAACGACTATATATTAAATATATAACCGGGACCAACGGCTTCACGTGCCCTCCGAAGCACGATTGCATTCTCAAATTAAGTTGGAATTTACCGGGATTCAAACACTGTTTTTTCTGGGTAGTAGGTCAGTACTACACCTGTTGAGATAGACAGAAGATGTAGTATTGAGTGGCTTTTGACATGGCTCTTAACTTCTTTGTTTGGGGTCACTTAAAAAACAGTGTGTGCAAAACAAAAGCAGACTACAAATGAGCCAAGAGACCAAGAGAGTTGTGTCGAAATTCCAGAAAGTCTCACGAGAGACTTGGAACGCGCAGTTCCATGTTTTTACAACAGGCTTGGACATTGCCAAACTGTCTTTGAGCAAAAATTTGAACACCTGTTCTAATAACATGGTAAGAAAGTTTTATTTTGTTTTGACAATTTGTTAATGTAACACTCATTAATATGGAAAAGACACTTTTCTTCACAGTTGATTGAAAATCCTTGATGTTTCCAGACCCTCCATGTCGGCTTGGTTGAGATAGAGAGCTGTGGTTTTCGCTGTTTTAAGATTTCCAAAATGATGCATCACTTGGGTTGCTCCAGGAAAATCAATCTTGGACAAAAAGGGAAGTTGCAAAAATTTCCAGAAAGTGTGTTTCTGCAACCCCGAAAACCCAGTGTCATGTTTCTGGTTTTTCTACAATGAACCGTTGCAAAGGTAACAAGGTGTATCCATACTTCTGCCTCACCTTGTAGTATCTTGATATAGTCGAAACAAATGCAACAAGTTAGTAATCCACGTTTTCTTTGGCAACCGCTTTACTTGTTGATGTTTTTTTAAAAAATATCTTTCGTTTAATTATTGGGAGTGCGATTATTATTTTTTATTCGAAGTCCAGGTGTCAATTGTCTCTTCAAACTTCCTACTAACGTTTTGTTTATATTCAAACAAAGGCAAAACCTAATGTGCACCACCACTTTTTTATGTTGAATCATGCTGTGTGAAACTTTGGAACTGCTAATACCCTAAAAAAATTTTGCGTTGTCAAATGTAAACGTTTTGTTAGTTAACCAGATTGTCAAATAGAGGCGTTGGGTTTTATGCAAACGGATGTAATTTGACCACGTTTTTTAAATTGAACTAGTTGTTACTTGACAACTGGTGGCTTGCTGGTACCAAAAAGGACCTGAAGAACAAATGGGAATACTGCAATTTTCTTCGGAGCTGCATAATGATGCATTGTATCAAATAACTTTCAAAACAAAATGTTGCAGCTTGACGGTGCAATCGGTACTACTCAATCTGCATTATCAAGGACAGTTCGTATTGTAGAATGCAGATTTGAATAGTATTTTGTGGAACCTTCTTCTTATCTTCAGACTGTCTGGCAAAACTAGCAATCTTCTAGTAGATGCACGCCATGCATAAGGCCTGCAAAAGACATGCCTTTTCTCTTCCCATTAATCCATTTCATCAATGACACGTTAGTACAACTAACACTTGAAGCTCACTGCTATTAAAAAACGGCATGTTAGGGTTTTAGAAGAAGTGATGAAAACCACAACCGTACGCTATAGCTGTAATACGATAACAAAGGTAACAACAGAATTGCAAAGCGGCTCAAAACATGGCATCAATTGCGAATTCAACATATAAGTATGTAACTACTTATTGTGATTCCGTGGATGGGGTGTTTTTAAATTGAAGATGCGATTGTTTTTGAAGACATTGTTGGTGACATAGCACCCTCAAGAAATGTAAAGTCGCGGTGAATTCTGTCAGGTAAAAAAACCATGGGTATTACAGTAGGATGGATATTCAATTGAGCACGAACTCGCATGAGGCAAGCCGCATCCGAGCACTGTGCGCGAGCGTGTGGGGTTGGGAGACGTTCTTTCTCTGTACGTATCGATGTTTACACTAGACCACACAGTTGGCTGCATGCGGGTTCGTGCTCGAATAAATACCCACCTTTACATCGCCGTCGGGCAAATTACTATACTCAAACTCGACGCATAGGAAAGAGGAATGAGACGATTTCTTCCAGTTTACGTGTCTGTTCAGGTATAGTTTGTTTATGATACACCAAGGTAGAAAACAGTGAGCGACCTCATGTTCCACTTATTTGTTCTGTTAACTCCATTAGTTATGTGACTCCATTCTTTACTTTAACGTGTTGTAATCTTTTCAACAAACTTTTAAGAAAATTAAAAAGGCATCTTTTTCTCAATACATGTTAAATATATTTGAATTTTGATTCAAATCTTTAAAGAAGTAAACTACAGTCGCGAGTCAGAGCTGACACACACAATTTTTATTTTCCCATCTCATTTTGTGTGCCGGTTGTCAAACCAATTCTGTACAGTCTGTGCATATTTCGTTGGATGTAACGAGCAGAAATTCAAGGAATTTCTGTTCATTCGACATAAAACATATGAAAATCGTAATGGTTAAACTCTAGTGTCTTACCTTTTCGCGTCTCCGCAACCCCTCCAAATTGTCTTGACGATGACTAGCTGTTTCTTGTGCGATGTCGAGGCACCGTTGAAATCCGGCAAGCCGTCGGCTTCGCAAAGATGTACCTTTGGAAGTACGAAAGAAAATGAATAATCGATGTTTTTCCCGCGTCGTTATTCGCATGAATAAACTATGGCCGTTTTCGTGCGGAATAAAAAAACGGTATTCGACATAACAGTTCCGGAATTATAAGCGGACGTGCACGGGCGCAAGAAACATATTTAGAGTAATTGGATGTAGCTCGAAACCCACCCCCGCAGTAGTATTCATAAAATTCCGCCAATAACATTTCAGATTCATGGAGCTACCCAAATGAATAAATTATATAGAGATATTCGCCCGTTTCGCCCGGGGAAATTGCACGTATGATACAAGTTTACATATATATATATATATTTCGGATTCAGTACTTAAGGGTGAGTGGCTTTTAAATGAATATTGCGAAGCCGGCGCCCGTAAAAATACGGACGGAGATCTAGTCGGATTTAATCCCTAGGACTACGGCGATAAATGGAAAACTTCGCGGAGATTTCGATTTTAAATCGCCCTAATTGAAAGCGTTGCGAAATGCGGAAAACTTCGCTGAGTCGGAAACTTACCATGCCGAAATCTCCCTCGCCCAGTTTTTCCAGCAGTCGGATCCGATGCCGCGGAAAATCCAAAAGGTGCGCCACTCCTTCCAACGGCGGACCCTCCGGCAATTTTATGGGGGTGAATCTCCCTGGGGTGAAGTGTTGTTCTTTCCTTTCACCCTAGACAGAATTCCGAGTGGTGAACGATCGGCCTTTCAACGAAACTATTAGAAATCGGGGACGAAATTGATACCTGATTGCGAGGGCATTCTACGTTTCGATCTTTTTCGATGGCGGTAGAGGCGAGAGAACGCGAACACCGTGCACAGAGGGGCGTCAGTTAAGACCGACTTTCAATTTGTTATGCAAATCTGTTTTGGGGCTTGAAACGGAATTTATCCGATTCAAAACTTCCGGTTTTAAAACATTTGATATTTTTATTAGTCTATATCGGCTTGTTAAATGCTCTTTTCCATCGTTATCGTTAAATCCAACCAAAAATACACAGAGTTTGTAGAATACTGTTTCTTCGGGTATATTGGCCGTCGTCCTTTGGAATCACTTCCTGACGTTTCGCCGGCGCGAGTGGCGAGCTTCTTCGGAGGTCTCGACATCGTCGATGCTCTCTGCAGACTCTGCATTAAAGATGTTGAGACCTCTGCAGAAGCTCGCCACTGGCGCCTGCGAAACGTCAGTTCAAACTTGAATAAAAACCTCCAGACATAATTTCGTTAGTAGGTATGGGCATTTCAATATTAGACCGATGTTTCAAAAGAGGTGCACCCGAAACGATGAGATGTAACATGAAGAATCTAGGTAAAGAAGTGAGGATGGATCATTCAGGGATAATAGTACTGGTGGAAAAAAAAATGAAAGAAAAAATTCTGCTGGACATCCATTCAATCTGCCGATTTTACAAATGCTGTCAAGATTTTTCTATTAGCTCTTATTTGTCAGCTACAGAATTATAAATATTAGTAGATAACGACTCTATCGATTCAATTAAGAATTTTTGTTTGATTAATTTTTCTGATACATCTTGAAAGATTATTATACAGACAAAAATCAATATTATTGCACAAAAAAAATAACAAGAGCTTAATGACTAATCAAGGTTATTCATCCATTTTTCAATATTAAATGCCATCTCTAATAGAACTGATGAATCAAAATGATGTTAATAGAAATCGCTTATTTTATCATAATCCAACCACTGTGATTATTGAAAACTACACACTATAGAATAATTTTCTAGTATATTGTTTTATTTTAAAATCGTTTTGTTGACAAATCTAGAAACACTCGAAAAGTATCATAGATATCCTTAAAGAAAACAAGAGGAAAATAAAAATTTCAAGAACAATTTGGGTATTCCTTGTTTTCAAGAAATCCATTGAATTGATTGTAAGTCCACAAGATATTCTTTGAAATTTAAAAGATGACCGTGACAATAAGAAATCTGCTAGAAAAGTAAGAGATTGTATTCATGAATTCCAAACGTAAATAGACGTATTATCTACTGACATAGATGAAAGCTTCCAAAAAATATAGAACAAGGCAAAAAATTGCGAATACTTCAGTCTTTTCAAAAAATAATGAAAAGAATGATTTCATATTTTCGCAAACTTAAATTTTAGGGAACTGAAAAATTAAAATCAATTTCGTCCCAACTAGAAATTGAACTGGTGCCTTCATCGGGCGCAAATCGGGCACGCAGTCCTTGTCGGGTACGCATTGGGCGTGGGGCGTGCCCTTGATGGGGTATGTTTGCGCCTGTTTAGCTTTTCTAGTAGGACTTCAATGCGGTTCTAAAGAGGCAGATCGCATTTAGTTATTCTGTACCGGTAGGGATAATCCATCCTACGATTTGTCAAATTAATGAAAATGATTAATAAGGAACGTGCAACAAGTTTTGCCAAATGTAAAATGGATGATTTAACTAACGAAAATGTGTATTTTGATTAAACTTTCAACAAATTACTAATGCGGCGATCGCCTTAATAGCCACAAGCAGGCCTGATGAGGCACAGTGGACCAACGCCGCATAAACACCTCTCGCCATGCTTCGCAAATGAGGCCTGCCTCGTCAGATTCTCATGCGGGCTTCATAAGGCTTGCCGCAGTACGGTATGCCACATTTGTGCCTTATCAGGCTATACAAGTTCGGGCAGGCCCCAGTAGGTTTTTAGTCGAGGAGGAATTTTCTTACTTTTCTGAAATTTTCAGAAAAACTATCAAACATCTGTGAAATGCCTCAACGTTTTCAAGTATGGTATGTAAATACCAACTTTCTTAGAAAATTAAAGAATGTAACAGAAATTCGCAATTTTCCTTAAAAAATGGAAAAGTTATATACTTTGGAATAATTTTCTGGACCATCTATGAGATTAAAGTAGAAAAAGTAAGTTGAATTTGAAGTCTGATTTAAGAAAAAAGGGATTTGATTTTCTAAAGATTTTATGGGTTTTCTGAAAAAAGCAAAAACAGTTGAAATTGAATCATGGGATTCATTACAGAATCACGCATCCCTTGAAAAAACTAAAAGAAATTTTCACAAAAATTGTTTTACGTAATTCAACATGCTTTTTGAGTTGGCAGCGTTTTCGGTGCTTTGCTTCTTTTTGGTTTCAGTTCGTTTTTATTGACGTTGCAGGTTTTTCATTCTGTTCCCTTCAATTGTATTTTTCAATTTATTTGAAAGCTTCGGAACTTTTTCTCTCAAACCACTACTTCTTTGACTTTAAAACATTTCAGAAATTCAACGAAAATAGGAAAGATTCACTTTGGAAAGATTGAGATTTGCAGCGTTCTCGGTATGTTCTTTAATTCTCTTCTTCTTCTTCCATTTTCAGTGTGATATGCTATATATTGCAGGACAATTCGATTTGCACTTCCTCTATTCGTTTGCATAGGTAAGTGAATAAGGTGGATTGAATTTGTTCTCAAAGGTGCTGAGTTGGTTCATATTCTATTGTCAAGTATCTTATCAATATCTCATAAGATCTGATTCTTGAAAATAATCATATCCACTCCATTTCTTGATGACGAACACATGATTTAGTCTTCAGCTTTTGTTAGTTTCAGCTCCAATGTGTTTCTGAGAGACCCGAATGCCGAAGTTGCATCCCTTCATCTCTCTCTTCCAAACTGCGCAACCTTTCCACATTGGTTCAGTCGTCTGATATTGCATGTTTCGTAGATATTGGTTGCCTTGATAGAAGTGCAACCTGGAGCTCTTCAAGGAGAACCGATTGGGGAGTTTACTCCAGAATTGTATGTTAAGCTACTTACCCAAATCCCATTGCTTCAATTGACACTCACATGGCATAACAAGGTGAAGATTAGAAGAAAAGGCAATGAATAAATCTGACAAAATGTCAAAATAAACCAGAATCATTCGAAAAGGTTCAGGCTCCACAATGTACGTTAATTTAATGGGACCCAACGCGAAGCCTTGAATAACTCCTTCTTTAGGTAACCGACTTAAGGAATAACTTGATCCTAATTCAATTGTCGTTTGATTCAACAATTTTCAAGATGGGTGATATTTCATTGAAATAATATTCATATTTCTCAAAGAATTTCTGAGGGCGGTGAGACAATTTCCTACGGAATAAAAAAATTGTAAGCATGTTGTGATCAAGAAGGAAACATTAAACGAGAAAATGTGTAGTACTAATTGTTTATAATTATAACCATTGAGCTTTAGTTTTTGTTCTGAATTTCGTTACAACTCAAATTTCAACCCAATCGAGTTTTGAGTAAGAGAACTTTTCGTGTTCAATGATATTGGTTAAAAGCAATTTATTATTCCACAATTTTTTTTCTCTAAAATTTCCATTCGTACACCCTATATATGCCAAATTTTCAATTTGGGTCACCGTCCAGAAAATGAGGAAAGTTTTTTTCCGGGCCAGAATCAACAATATTGAATTTTAAAGTTTCAGCTAAAAGGTACGCCAAGATCAGAGAAAAACTCGAGTTGGCTCTATTTCTAATAAGATCGTTGGAAAGTTTAATGGATTCGTTTACGTTGAGAGTTCGAGTAAGAATTATACGGAAGGCTTCTATGTGCATATTAATCGATATCCAAAGAGTTTTTCTTCGCAACTAATCTTTTATTATATACGTCACTCTAGTATTCATAACTTCAGTCGTTATTCATTTTTAAATTCCACCCAATGTATAGATCCCATTGGAAAAGTTCATAAAATTTCATAAACCTGGAAGAAACTGTATTTCGGTTAAACGTAACATACTGCAAGATTTTAATATCCAACAACCCCTGGGTCAACCAGGTTTGATTGAGTTTTGTACAAACTTCCATTTTCCATGAATACGTGGTGATATTCAGATTTTCATTGAAATCACAACTTTCCGAAGGAATTTTCCGAAGTTATTTGAATTTACAGTGACTGGATAGAAAATTTTCCGATACTAATAAATGACTCGATGAAAGTTTTATGGAGTTATTCGAATTTAGCAACTTCGATGGAATTTCCTCGAATTAATCTGAATTGGGCAGGAAACGTTTGGAAACTTATCGAAGATCCTGGAATTTCACGTTATTCAGTGAGAATTTCTCGAATTTAATTGGTTTGTTGATGATTTTATGCGAACTTTCCAATCTTTATTCCAATAGATTAATTTTGTTGCAATATTGCGTGAAGATCTGGACTCTTTTTGATTTAAAGCGAAAGTTGTGTTCGAATTATAAAAATAATCACTTTTTTCTTCGAAAATCACACACACAAGTACCTATAACCATAACCGTTCGACAAAATGAAGTACCTGATATTGGATCAACTTGTAAAACTTCATCTCGCTAGTACTCTCATAAGCAAATTAAATCTCATAAAATAATTCGAGTGGAATCATATTCCAGTTATGAAACATGAGGAATGTTTCGAGATCATCGATAAAAAGCATGCGAATCTACAATAAAATTTAGTGAATTGTCGAGAAGTTATGTAAAAATCCTTCGAAATTCCATCCCAATTTCCAGATAAACCATTTTGACCGCACGGGGAAACGGCAACACCAGTTGGAAAATGAAATCCTGGCACGCTTCATTGTCGAATTTCCCGAACAAGCGATTACCGAATGACGCGTTTGAGTTGATATTAGTGCCGACGAATAAATTTCCATTCGTGGAAAATATGTTGATGGAGAGAGGAGGAAGTGGAATATGTGAAGCTGCGGAGCGCGTTTATGCATTCCATTCGTCGGAATATATATTGAAAAATCTTAGCGAGTGAATCCGAGGAAAATATTCCGGAAACGATTGCATTTCGGGTGCACCCTCCGCGAGAATGAAAAAAAAAATGTTAGTTCACCTCTCCGAATATCGCGAAATCCACCCCTGCTAAAGGGGGGTGTAAGAAAAATGAGAAAAGTGATTCATGGATTCGCATTGACGCTAAACAATGCCGCGTTTGCCCGCACCCTGCCTTTCAAGTATATGAATTTCGCGTAAGAGATTACGTAATCTAGTATTTATGAAATGGGTCCCTTAAACACACGGAGGGCGGCGAATTTTTGCGCGTAAATTCGACATCCGTCGCTGCGGACGGGACATATTTTATTACCTTGACGATATCCGTGGCCGCGTAATAATTTTCCGATGTCGTTTTCGGGTTCTGGTAACTTTGCACGTCGTACGATGGCGGCCGGGACAGTGGCGGCGGTGGCGGTGCTAGGTTGTAGAACGATGGCGACGAAAACTTTTGATCGCCCTTCATTGTGGAAAAATCTGTAAAAAATGATTTTGTTTCAGAATGTTTCCTCCTGTTGTTTTTCCAGATTTTTTCCTGCGCATGTACAGCATGTCCCTAATTGGATGTGTTTGAACGGTAACTATGTGGAAAATTATTGGGAATGTAGAAAAACGACGTGAGGAGTTACGAGTTCAATTTCGGGGAAAACTCCATTGGTGAAGAAGGATTTGAGCTTTCGTCTTTTGTTTATGAGATATTTCGAAATTCTTGATTTTGGCCGATTTCGACTTTTGCTGATATCTCGGTTATTATTGATTTGAATGAATATTCCACAGGCACATTTTTGAGTACACTCACAATAACTTATTTTTTTCGGTTTGGTTCTTGAGTTGTACTTTTTAAATACGATTAGAAAGTTTTTTATGCTCATTCGAAAGAACCAATTTTTTTCCTGTTCAAAAATGTATTGCATGATATGGTTTTTCTCATTTGTACTTTTTTCCTAAAAAACTTTGATATTTTAAAATTTTTCTTTAATCTCGAGCTTAAGCGGTATGTCAAAAAATTATTCTCAATAGCACTCTCAGAATAAGTCATTATTATATACGGTTGTATAATTATCTACGGCTCTATAACCGCTATATTACGGTAACGTTAGACCGATGCTGCGGGAAAAATAACGGGCCGAAAAATAAGGCTAACGAGTTACCGGAACATATCGTATTATTAACGAAGAGCTTAACTTGATTCGATTCGCGTTTATAACATGCAAAGTGAAAAATATCCCTCCAGAAATATTAAACTCGTAGGAATTATTGCGGACAAATCTGAAAGGAAGGTACGAAATAACATAAACAAATAAAGTTATCTATTATTTTCTCTACAACGCCATATAGAAGCAGTAGATTGAATTATTCAGTTCTGTTTGGGTCGAAACGTTCATTGTGTGTTCTGAAAGTAATTATCGTATAATGTCATTTTTGTGGTCGCCTGAAAAATGTCGTTCATTACTCGTGGAAAGTCAGATTTCATTGCTCGTGTCTAGCCTCACTCGGCTCCGCTTCGCTTCGCCTCGTTCGTCAAACTGACACTCGCATGAAATCATCGACTTTCCGCACTCGTTATGAAATATACTATTATATCATTCCCGAAATTAATACTCAACATAAACACGGAACGAACCGGTTTTATCCGTGCTGGAAAGACATTCTCGCACAGTCGCATGCAAATTGCCAACTTTCCACAATAGTTAAGCGTGACGATATGTATTAGTTACGAACATTTCCTGTTCATTTCATAATCTGCCCAGTGAAGGGATTAAAAGTTCATCCAAAGTTGTTTTTCGTTCAAAAAATTCCACTCGCTTTACGCGAGAGTTTGTTTTCTGGAATTCATGCGCTTCATCGGCGATTCAAACGACCCGCCGTCGTCGAGTCGCGTAAAGGAAATTTTTATGCACACACGGATTCAGAAGGGGTTGTTTACCCCGTGGGCTTTCATGCGTCGCTTTGATGAATGCGAACACTCCAGCTCGCGCGAATGCACGGATAGTTTGTTCGGCGAAGAAACGACGTTTCATTGGGTAATTGGAGATGGTGGTAATTAACGATGCTGGAGGAATGAATTCCTCGTTCTCCTCTTGTCTTCCGGGGAAGTTATAAGATTTTCGTCAATGCCCTTTTGAATGGAGTTTTAGATGAGATTGTGGTGCTTTCTCTCGTTATGATTTCCTGAATGTGAAAACTGATGCTTCTGACATCATAACTCGAGATTCTCTCACCAACTTCTCGGTACTTTTGAGGACCGACTTAATTTGGAACGTCGAAAAAAGTAACTGTTTGTGACACTAAAATAGTCATTTGCGTCGTAATAATTGGAACATTCGTATTCATCGTTATCTGTTTACTCGATTTTTCAGTTAGTTCGGCGAAGCGGGAACTGAGTCAACAATCTCCTGGGAACGGAAGAATAAACTTAGTTCTCGGGGATGCGTATTGAATTCTTCTCGCTACCGCAACTAGAATATTCATTGTTTCTCGACTTATTTCAAATTGAAATCCGCCGCTGTTATGTTTCATACATAAAAAATGAATAGACTCAGCAACATGTTCAACGTCTTTCTAGGAACTACACTGTATAAAATTGTTGGAAAACACTTCGAGATATTTCTGGAATAATAATAAAGCAATGACTTTGGAATATCTGAAACGGCGCTTGAATTTTTGATTTATATGTGATTCTATGAAACTATCTGGTTTCCTCGTCAAATTATGAGCGTTGTCACCAACCACCCAACCACTCATTGAACCATTGATATACATTTTCATTTTGAGAAAGACAATAGCCCATTTGTGCACCGGAAGTTGAAGATCAAAATTATGCACTAAAACATCTCCCAACCTTTTTAGCTTTTCTTTTCATTACAATACTATGGTCCCAGGGTCCATAGGAATGTCAAATTTTTTTTTATCGAATTTGTGTCTCTAAGTGGAAATGAAGATAATTTCGGAACTCATTTAAAGTTCAATCACCGTTCAAAGTCGAAAAAATTCTTAAGTCCGACAATTCAGTTTAGAATTACAATGGTACAAGCGTGCGCAAGCAACTTTGGTTGACGACTATTTGTCTTCTTTGCGTCAGGGCTTGTCTTCCGTACCGATCGTTATTCGCGCACTATAAGGCTTGATCCAAATCAGTCAGGCGCTTGTGCTTTATGATTTTCGGTGTCCTAAAATCGTACTGCGCAAGCGTCTGATTGATTCAGAACTGCTTTGGTAGTGGTAAGTAGTTACGAACTTACCGGCATATTCTGCGCTTTTGGTCATATCCTTTTTTACAAGCCGGCCGTAATCTTGACCAGCTCCAGTCGCATTGGGCAGTAACTTGTAAGGTTCGTGATAAACGGAAGAGTTTTCGCTGTCCGATTCCTCCGCACCATTGTACAAATTGCACTTTTTCACTTTTTTACAATCGACCGAGTCGGCGCTCTTGCACTTGACAGAGATCCTCGGCCTGGGGATGCCGTTACCTATAATCGGTGTGGACATGTGTTGCATATCCTTCAGATTTATTGTGACGCTGGGTTTCGTGCTGCTAGACACTAGGGCAGTGTGCTTATGGAGTAAAGCCACCTTTTTGCGACCGCGTCTGATCATCAAAAAGACCGTGCAAGCCAATAGTAATACGATCATAGTGAGGACGCCAGTTACAAGACCGATATATGCTTGGAGACTGCTGGTTGGACTTGTAGCTGGCGTTTTTTCTTTACGTGCGTAGGGTGAATTATCTTTCGTGGTTGCGTTGGACGACGTTGTTGACGCTGACTTTGCCGGTGGGACGTAGAAGCCACCGAGAAGGTCCTCTGTCAAATTGTTGGAGACAGGAGCTGAAAAGTGAGAAGTGATATATAAGATTTTCCTCATAACAGAAATAAAAATGTAGAATCCCTCTTCTATCTGATTTCATGCAAATGCTGCTCAGTGGCATTGGTAGCTTATCGGGTTTAGTGCAAACCTCGCACCCAGAAAACTCGGGTTCGAATCCCGCTAAATTCCAACTTCATTTGAGAATACCAACGTGCTTCGGAAGGTTCGTTAAACCATTGATCCGGACTATGTATTCAATTTATATAACGTTTGGAAAAAAATTGATAGAAGGTGAATTCATGATTTTATGTGATAATATTATCGGAAAACTCTGTTGAAAAATTGCATATTTTATAAATTAAACTGAATTCTTATTTCTGAATTATCATCAGGCTGTATAACACAACACAAAATTTACATATATTTTATATTTTTCATTGAATATCTACTTACAAATTGTTGTGTTCTTATAAGATTGTTTATATGATATTATTCATAATAATTTTTTAGTCGAAATTGAAAACTATCGATTTTTACAGTACTAGCGTATGCGGCTTTGTTTGAATACTGAAAAATTTTTTTTTCAAATTATGCAATTACATGAGAAATTGGACCAATCTCAATTAAGAATTTGCTTCAGTAACAGCGTGTAGATAAGTGAATTTATTCTCTGGAGACATCATATAATTACATTGGTCTTTCAGTGGGTCAAACGAACTAAATGAACAAAGAAATAACTAATTAACTATAGATGTAAATATAAATATTATTCAATAACTGTCGCAGAAGACAATATTTGTTTTTATCAACAAACGTGAATAAAAAAATAACAGTTCATTATAATTGCTTCATTCGTTGTATAATCTCATCGAATATCACTCGAGCAATCGAATATAACGACAATTTTTCACTGGCCACTCTTATCGTGACCCAGAAAAATATTCAATTTTAGTCGATGCTCTTGTGACATCACCGGTGATTATATCGCCAATCAACTTCTTAGAATGTCAGATCTAAGTACCTTTCTTCCCCACAATTTTTATTGTAAGTAATAAAACGTTGATAAAAATAATTAGCAAATCATTTAATCCGGTTGTTTACTGTCGGATGCATCAGTAGCCGGCGACAGACTAGAAGAGAGATAGATGCGTGACAAAAACTAGACGGTTTTAGGATGATAGTGCCGTATCGCTTGTTCCGCACTCTCGCTCGTGTATACTCATTCAGTTGAGCCCACCTCGCATACCGTAAGACGCAGATCGCGCACGAAACGCGCTTTATTGATTCGCCTTATGCGTATTGGTGCAAAATTGAATACCCACCTTAGGCAACGTTACAGTATGAGGTATGTTTTTTCGTGCATGCAACACACAAGTCTGTGAGATGAATCATAAGGGCAAAAAATCCGATTATTCAAAAAGATTTGACGAATGCCAAGTAAAAATATATTTTGTTCTCGATTGCAACTGCGATTTGTATCATCGTTCTCTAAAGTTGATGTTTTCAATGCTAATTTGTTTTCAACGAAAATGTCATCTGGGCTTGCACTAACACTTCGGTATATTTAATATATTATAAATAAGTGGTGAACAGTTAAAAAAAGGAAATAAACCGTGGATAGAAGATATTTGATGGGAAATAAATCATATATAGTCGCGTTTTGCTCAATAACAAAATCAATAATACTGAAATTTTCACTTAAAAGACTCTTGGTAAATGTTCTACGAGATAAATGACTCTACCAGAAGACATAAAGCAACAATCGATGCGTATCTGTCATTTGAAAAATTCGGAACTCTTCATTTTAAATCCAAAATTCGGAAGGAGCATAAAATTCCGAGTTCAAAAGAACAACCAGTAAATTTGATTCAACTACATTTCACACGTGATATTAGATGACAAATTGAATGGATATGGTTTTAGGGGAAAGCACTTGCTTGGATTCATAATTTCTTGGAAGGCAGATAACAATATACATCAATTAATGGACAATTATTAAAACAGAGGTTTGGTCCAAATTATTTGAAATCAATAAAGGGGTCCCTCAAGGCACTATTACTGGCCCTTGTCTTGGGGGATGCAGTTTTATTTAACAGTGTATGGTTTGTATTTTCGTACCTGGTTTATATTAACTATAAGAATCTTCGAGTTTTTTGGTGATCCAGGTTTATTTTAAACAATTTACAATATTAAGGACGTTTCGATAGAGATTCTATCTTTGTCAACTATATAAAATAAAATAATTCACATATGAAAATGGAAAACGAATTTGATATTGAAAATATCTTACCAGAGAGTTCAATGACGTTTAATATCAATTAATTATTAATATAGAAAAGAGTATATTCTACTTAGTCCCTTTCTACTCTGTCAGTTTTATCATTTACAACATCTTTTTCGTTTTCTTTTATATGTATCATTTCAAGAATTTCATTAGATTTAACGTTTTTTTTTTGTTGCTAATATACCGACGTTGTTGTAATCAAATTCATGGTTGTTTGATTTTTTATGCTTGTTTAGTGCGGTATTGGCTATACTTTGTTACAGCTCATACAAGGAATTTTGTATACCTCATGTGATCGTTTTTCTTTAGGAATTTTGCTTTTGAGTTTTGTATAAATTTGTTTTATCTAATTTGGGGGATGGTATGCAATTCGAATATTGTATGATTTCATTATTTTTGAAATTTTTTCTGTTAGTACGGAAATATAAGGAATTGAAATATATTTCTTTTGTGTACCAGGAACATTAGTTGACTTTTGATTGTAAAATTTCTGAGTTCGTTCTTTGATAATTTTCTTTGTAATATCATCAGGGTAATCGTTTTGGGTAAATATTATTTGCAATTTACTAAGAATTTCTGTACGGAATTTGGAGATGTAAGCGCTATTGTTTTGTCTACTAAATTTTTTGCTATGCTTATTTTTTGTGACTGATGATGTGAAGAATGAAAATTTGTAAGTCTGTTGATGTATTTTTTCTGAATCATTTTTTCTCAAGTTTGTTATTTTGTCGAATTATTGTCATGTTCATGAAATTAATTTGGTTATCTTTTTCTTCTTCTTAAGTGAATTGTATTTTGGAATCATAATTATTAAAACTATTTATAATTTTATTTATTTCGTTTGGGTCAGCTATTAACAAACAGTCGTCAACGGATTTCTTGTATGGTATTATTATGAAATTACTTTCACTTAAAAGTTTTTCTTCGAGATGTTCCATAACGATTCGAGCTATCGGACTACCCATTGTAACTCCGTCGATTTGTTGTTAAAATTGGTCTTGATATTGAAAGTAATTAGTGTTAAGTAAATAAAGTAAGGAATCGATGAAGTCTTTTTTCGATATCATTGTGAAATTTTGAAGTTGCATCCATTTTTATTTTATAATATCAGCTACGACCTTGTTTGGAATATTTGTATAAAGCAAAATTACGTCTAGGGAAAATAATTTATTAGTTTCTGCGATCAAAATTTCGTTTAATTCTTTTTTTAGTTGTTGAGAATTTTTTATATAAAACATGTTTTTGTTTGTTATATTGGAGACAATTTTTCCAAGGTGTTTCGAAATATTGTAAAGAGGAGATTGGTTGTAAAAAACTATAGGACAAAAAGGCATGTTTTCTTTATGAATTTTGGGAAGGCCGTATATTCTTGGAGGTATGCTGTTATGTATAATTAATTGTTTGTAGGTTGTATGTTCTTGTACCGTTATTTACATTCGTGTGGAGACTGCATATCCAAGATATCTTATAGCAAAAATTTGTAAAGAAAAAATACATGAACTCTACAAGTGCAAAAATATCACAAGGGATCACAACAGGGTTGGACAACAAATATATCACTCTGCCATATATAAGAAGTTTCTCAGAAACCATGAAAAATCACCGGAAAAAATTCAATATTACAATCGCTCATCAAAATGACAACAACTTAAACCATTTATTTACCCAACTAAAAACGAAATCTCCAAAAAAAAAAATTGTCAAATGTAGTTTAGAAAATCGATTGCAGAGATTGTCCTGGTACATATATTGGACAAACCTCTCAATATATAACCGAAAGGATAAAGGGCCACAAATACCAAAAGAAAATTTAGCAGCTTAAAAAAAACATCAACAGAATTCGAATCATGAATTTGATTTCGAGAATTTCCAAATACTAGAGAAAGAGAATAATTACAACTATCCTAGAGATGATACATATTCAAAAAAATAAGGACAGTATAAACGATAGAACAGATATCAGTAATTTAGCCCAAGCGTATAAAAATATAATTTAGAAATAACATCACTGACATCTAATAGGTTACGAATAAAATAAAATAAATCAATGGTAATATAATTGCAGACGTGTTGGAAAAACACAGAGCATTTTACGATAACGTTCAATTTAAACACCTGTTTGTTTGTCAGTCGTTCAATCATTTCAGAACAAATAATATGTAGAAGTCCAAATATTCTTCTAATTTTGTTAATTTCTTATCATAGGTGAGCAATAGATTAGAAAATTGTTTCCTTGTAAAAGTTATGTAAATTTTGTATATTTCAGACATATGAAGAAGGCAAATGCCGAAACACGTGTAATGTTTTACCAATAAAGACCGACTATTTCGAAATTGAATATTGTAAAGAGGAGATTGGTTATAAGAAAATATAGGATGAAAAGGCATGTTTTCTGGGAAGGCCGTATATTCTTGGAGGTATGCTGTTATGTATAATTAATTGTTTGTATAAATTTTCAGAAATGAAATTTTTGGATTTCCATTTTTCGATCAAATTGTTAATTTCTTTTTCAATAGTGGCTGTTAGATCCTGTTTAATTTTTTTGTAAGTGTTAGTGTCTCCTGGATCACCAAAAAACTCGAAGATTCTTATAGTCTTATTGAACGTTATATGCAGATGATTCTTCGCCTATTCAGACCGGTGGCACGCTGGATCTTGTTGCTTAGAGATGTAATGTGGGATGAAGTAAATTGATCGAATGGTTTGGTATGAATTTTTTCTTTTAGAAAGCTTTTAAAATGAAATAAAACTTATGCTTGGACTGTGAACTTGCTTGAAAAGAATTGTGTTTGGTTGCCACAAGTTGTATAATTCCTTTCTTCGTTTCATTTCAGCATATGGTGCTTACAAAAGTGGCTCTATCACGCAGAAAAATCAAGCTTTGGTAAAGGGGTTATCCACATTCATATCCATATTATCGCATATTCTAAAATGAGCATGAAATGTAATCGCATGGGATCCTCTTCTAACAACATCACAAATATCACAACCCCGTTCAGCATACCCAATTTGTAGTGAACTGGCGTTACACATTAAATTATGGCTCCAAATGAATCACAAGGTAACTTGTGAGATAAAACGAATTTCTAAGGAAAACTAATAAGGGACTACAAACTTATAATAAACGGAACCTCAACATTATCCCGTATATGAAGTGGTAGTTTTGGCTTTCCCAACGTTTTCGGTTAACGGTCGAGTTTTGACCCTTAAGCGGTAATGGGGTAACCCGAAACTGAGTCGGAAACGGCATCGCGAGAAACCGATATGTTCGCAAGTTCTGTTTTATATGTAAATCGGCGGTATAACCGTGGGCTGGTGCTGTTGCTGTCTCCGCACCATATACACTCGAAACGTTGCACAAACAATTCCGAGCCTAATGAGCCATCGAAAATTACATCCGGAGCTAGAGGAGCGGAGCTCTTATGGGGTATTAGCGGGAAACGCCGAATCACTTCGACACGCCCGTCGCCGCCGCCCTTTTAAATGCGACACGTTTTACGGCCTGAGAACCGGCGCCTCCGCCACTGACGCTTAGCGCGCCATCGCCGTTCAAAGGGTTCGATTTAATCGCGAACAACAAACAGAAATGAAAAGATAATACGAGTGTGTGCGAGTCGATTAGTTCGGTTTTGAACAGGCAAAGCTCGTTGCGAAATTAATTTCGGGCGAATGCTAATTAGAAACCGTCGACATTCGTCGCACCTGAATGAAATAACTCTCTCTCTCTCTCTTCAATCTTTGAAGTTCACTTCTGGTCTTTTAGTGAAGTTCGGCAATCGATAAATTCAATTACGAGTATTTCCGCGAACAAGGAAAGAACGCGACGAAAACAGTAAACAATTAAAACGTCGCCGTCTCGTCGTGATTGATATTTCATTATCGCGATAGAACCGAACGCGAACACAACGGCATAATTAATAACATAATTCGATTGCTTGTAATTCAATCGACAGTAATGAATAGGTCGAAGTGGTTGCTAACATCTGTCACGGACAGTAGTGAACGATTCCCTTTCGCGATAGAACTAGCGACCACCGCGCGCTATTCGAATTCGAGGCGGTAACTCGGCCGTTATTGCTCGACGACGACGCCGAGAACTTAAAAATCTAATCTCGCCCACTGTTCGTTCCGATAATCCACTAAAGACTAAACTTTCATTACCCGAGCTGTGGTGCATTCGTTCCCGATGGGAATTCCGTACTACTTGACGCGAATTGCAATTGAAGATCTAATGAAATTTCCTTTCTTCAACGTTGATTCAGCTAAGGGGAGTTTCGCCGGGAAAGTCGCTATATATACGTTTAAGGGAAATAGCAACGTTCCGAACGAAGACCGACGATTTACACGGACAAACAACAAATCACATCGTGACCGATTTACAAAAGCGAATGTTGCCCAACGATTTTACGACTGGAAGTCGCTCGAAAAAAGAGTCCCAATAGGGAACGAAATCCACACTCGGTGGCATTAGCTAAGCAATTCTGGATTGAAAAGTATTTCTTTGTAATACTGAAGAATTGAGAGTAATGTGACATTGTGTAGAGGGTGGAGCATTTTTCCTTCTAAACGACACGAAACCAAACAGTTTCTTAGAATTCAACGCCGATACCTAAATCACATTTACCACATTTTACGACTGATTTATATACAGCCTGGTCTAATTTCGATGTGTTTATGCGGTAAGCGTGTGAAATATCATACCTAGAGAAAAACGATTCTAGGGCTCTGGAGCTCGGGTTTCCTCCTATTGGTGAATACTGATTACACCTATTATTCCTTGTTTCTGAATTAGCGCCGGATTATTGGAAAATATTGAAAAATATTTTGATATAGATCACACTAAATGTGTATATGCTCAATAATATACTTCAATGAGTATAAGCTCGGTACTTCATCAAAACTTGCACCGATGCTCTCGAATTTTTCTGAGAAACCGTCAGAATCCGTTGAACTCGTATTGAATTGGAGATATACGCTTGCAATTGGAAAGAGATAGAAAGAGAGAAACCTGGTTCTGCTTATATCAGAACAGTATACCAGGTAGGTGTCCCAAAAGTATGAACACATCGGAAAATCTCAGTAATTATGAGCGCTGGAAAAAAACTTTCGGTAGAAAAGTTTCAGAAAATAAAATGGCGCATCTGATGATTTGACCTTGGATTTGACTTCCAAGGTCATTCGAAGGTCATATCGATTCTTCTAAATTGTAACTCCCCCTTTTTTAACGGAAGTGGTAAGGAAATAAAATTCCCTTTCCAACGACCTAAATATCATTGCGGTCAAATGTGGAACGGAGGTAATATTAACGTCAGATCTTCAAATTAGGAAATATTGGTTTTCTCGAATCCACTAACGCATCTTATGGTGACCTCTCTTTAAACCCCAAGATCAAATTTGAGGCCACCATCAGATGCGTGTGAAACTTTTTCTTAGATGGTAGACTCGAGAAGCCCAATATTTCCTAATTTAAAGATTTGACCTCAAAATGACTTCCGGGACACATTTGACCACAATGATATTTAGGTCAATGGAAAGGGAATTTTACCTCCTTACCACTTCCGTGATAAAAAGGGGGTTCCAATTTAAAAGAATCGATATGACCTTCGAATGAACTTGAAAGTCAAATTCAAGGTCATCAGATGCGCTGTTTCATTTTCTGAAAATTTTTTTTGGAGGTTTCTTTTCAGCGCCCATAATTACCGAGATTTTTCGGTGTCTCCAAATTGTGGGACATCCAGTATATAAGCTTGCAAATAGTTAGCGTAATATGTCAGTTTCGTAATAAAGGTTGCAACTATTTATAATTTCAATCATGATTGATATTGTGATTGAAACAATTGGCAAATTGGAATTAACACAAATTAAGCCCTTTCGTTTGTTGAAATTGGACTTAAGCTCATCTGACTGATATTCATATCATATGTAAAATTCGAAAACGTGTCGCACATCATCTGTGCAAAAGATACAGCATATAGGGTTCATTTCAGTATCAAATTGATTCGAACAAAAAATGCTAATTACATAAATTTTTTCGTCGAGCAAAACGGACTCTTTCGCATCAGAAATGCTATTTTCAGAAGAATTCTAAATTTTTTTTAGAATCAGTTTATTGCAGACGGGAATAGTAATCAAAACGATTGTATCCCTATTTGATAGGAATTGTATGTTAAAAACCGGGATAGATGATGATTTTATAGATTCAGTTATATTAGACAATTTCTAAAAATGTTTGACATTTTTGGAACCCATGTCAATTTAAAAACCGACTTTCATTTCAAATAACTGAAACATATATCGACCAGAAATATATACTCTGTTCGACTTCCAAATATTCTTTTTTGTCTTCAAATGCTGGGAAGTTTCGTCTGGTCAAACGACCTCAGTCATTGGCAAATTGGAATTGATATAAATTAACCAGTTCTGTTTGTTGAAATTGGACTTAAACTCATCTGACTGATATTCGTATCATATGTAAAATTGGGAAACGTATCGCACGTCCCTTGGAAAACATATGTGCGAAAGATACAGCATGCAGGGTTCATTTCAGTATCAAATTGATTCGTACAATTAATGCTAATAAAATCAATCTTTCTGTCGAGCAATGCGAATGATTTCGCATCAGAAATGCTGTTTTCAGAAGGTTTCTAAATTTTTTTTTCAGAAGCATTTTATTGCAGACGGGAATAGTAATCAAAATGATTGTATCCCTAATTAATAGGAATTGAATGTTAAAAACTGGGGGAGATTCAGTTATATTAGACAATTTTTAAAAATGTTTGACATTTTTGCAACCTATGTCAATTCAAAAAATGACTTTTATTTCAAATAACTGAAACATATTTCGACCAGAAATACATACTTTGTTCGACTTCCAAAAATTATTTTTTGTCTTCAAAAGCCGTAAAGTTGTGCTTGGTCAAATGACCTCAGTCATCTGCCAAGATTTTGACTGCTTTTGACTAAAAATCGTCATAACGATGTTCTCGATGAGCTTTTATTATTTAATATAATTGCAACATTCAAAAATCTGTACGAACCGATTGAAATTTAAACAATGTTATTTTTTATACCAAACAATCTCGGGTGCTTGGTCTATTAGCAAACACTAATAACCCAACTTTTGTCATCGCCAGAGAAAAACTTCGTTCTTGAATAATTCTGGCTCAAACCATAATGTAGAGACCCTAAAATATAAATAACTAAACTTTAAACATATCGTGAAGAAATATCAGATTTGCATATAACATGAATGCGACGCTTCGTCACTCGTATGCATAACAATATTTATTTGAAACGACTGAACTTATTACAACACTAATTTGAAACAAGAAGCGAGTTGCAACCTTTGCTGGCGCCTCCGCCAAACTGTATCTAGATGTATTTTGTATCCTGTTTATACTTCAGTGGTTGAATTGTAAAAATGAGATCCATACGAAATGATATAAACCCATGAATTCGTCCTTCAATATAAAATGATCCGTTTATATACTCACGAATATGATCCATCAACATGTTTTATTCATGAGAGAAATTTTGTTTGTTGTCATAAGTAATTTCAGAAATTCTTTTCATTGAATAACAACGACTATGCCTCCTTAGAGAACGCGCCACGGTTCCGTAATTGAGTTGTCTGTGAGTATTCTCCCTACCCAGGAAACAATCAATTATATATCATTTCGGTTGAGAGCTCCGTCATACGAAATTTATACTCTTTCGACTTTTGTAATGAACTCGCAATTACGTAACATATAGAACAGAATTTAGTGGAGTAGCAATACGCAAATTAACCAGGGGAGCGCGAAATGAAACTAATTATACTTTTGTTTATCCATTTTATCGTCGTTGTTGAAACCACGAACGACGTTGTGTCATACTATACACCAATATAGACTACAATCGGCCAAATTAGAACATGGTCGATAAGCCCATTGGAACAAATGAACTGTGGGTTCATTGGATTGCGTAAATTGCCTTCAATATATTTTTTGAGCTTCAGTCGAGCGAGTAGCTCAAAATCAAAGCAAACCCCTACGCCAACTACGATATACGAAAATCTAGCTGACAGTATCATAAATGCTTCTGAATATTTTCTCTGCTCATCAATAGTCAGCTAAAAATCAAATTTTTTTGCCGAACGTACCCAGAGACTACCCCAAACGTAGGTATGAAGCAATGCGGTTAGTTTCAATAAAACGCTACGATTCTGGATTTTCCTATAATTCAAGCTGTAGACTTGCTCAATTACCGAATTTTCCGAGCTTCTAACGAATAACGAGAAAAAATCTATGGGAACCGCCGGCTGGTTTCCGCTCGTTCATTATCATCCCAATGAATAGGCTGAAAATTCGTTTGGCCGATACGAAATTCATTCTGTGTGTGTGTATGTGCGTGTTTTCTGAAAGGTCCGACGCGAGATCGCTCATCAATTATCGCGTTGTCCGACATGGCCGCTATTGCGGACAAGACAATGCGGAATGGAGAACGGAATGGCGCTTTGTAGAGGGACTCGAGTGTTCGCCGCCGCCCGGAGTGGTCACTGTTACAAGCTTTATTAACCAGATATCCGGGTTCGAAAAGGGTTGCTATCAGAAATCAATACGCGCCACACGCGGACAGCACCGTTGAAAATTTGATCGCAACAATGGATAAACTACCCCTGGGGACGGAGTACTCTTTTTCCTCTTTTTTTCATCAAAAGAATTTACCGAATCTGTCTATAGCACACGTACGAACTAGCGAATTGCATTTCGGGCGGGCGACGACGCGACGTTCAAAAAAACTGCATCACAACGCTTCATACCGAACTTTCGACATGAAGCCGAATGAGAGCTTTCAAAGTTGCGGGAAACTTCACATTTTAGGTTCGTATTGAAAATACAGCGCCCGAAAACTTCAAACAATCATGAAGCACGATAGAGAAAATAAACATTCAAAATCCCAACAATCTGCTAAACAATATTAATTTTTAAATATTGTTCGCTGAAAAACTCAGGCATTATGTGTCGAAATAAAATAGTACTGTCTGATATTTTCATCATCGTACTACATACTAATATTTTAGTATTTCATAGGTTTGCTTCAACTGGTTTTGTGAGTCGTCAATGTACTGTCAGTATTCTGCGCTGTTCATAAAACGTAATTCATTTTATGAACAGCGCAGAATCCCGACGGTACATTGACGATTCACAACGCGAGTTGGAACAAACCTCATACCGGGTGTCCCAAAAGTATGGACACACCAAAAAATCTCGGTTATTATATGCGCTGGAAAAAACTTTCAATAGAAAAGTTTCAGAAAATGAAACGGCGCATCTAATGATGACCTTAAATTTGACCTTTGATCCAAATTTAAATGTCATTCGAAGGTCATATCGATTCTTTTAAATTGGAACCCCCCTTTTTTATTACGGAAGTGGTAAAGAGATAAAATTTCCTTTCTAACGACATAAATATCATTGTGGTCAAGTGTGGTCCGAAGGTCATTTTAAGGTCATATTCTTAAATAAGAAAAAGTTTCAGACGCATCTGACGGTGACCTCAAATTTGACCTTGTGGTTTAAAGATAAAGAGGGGTTTGAAGATGAGGTAACTTTTTTAACAGAAATCTCCTATTTTATCACTTAAATATACCACAGGAATAGAAAATTGAAAAGAAAATTTATGCCAAAGCTGTGCAGATACGGTTTCTTCCACGGAATTGAAAGTGACAGCACTTTTATTTTGATATTTCTGACCTCTGATACTCTCACGGCAACCCCGAAAACATTTGTGTGTAATATTTTGACTGAATTCGGCAACACCGAAAACCTTGAATTTGACCGTGGATTTGACTTTCAAGGTCATTCGAAGGTCATATCGATTCTTTTGAATTTTTTCTGGAACAGATAACGGAAGATTAACCAAGGCGATAATTATCTTATCAATACATGAATATTCTCAACAGATGAACTCTTTGTCCCGTGATCAATTTTTTCTTAACAATTAAGAATTTGGCCGAAAATCAAGTTGGCGGTAAAAATCGCATCAGAATGAACTCTGCCAAAATTTTGGTGTTTTCGGGGTTGACGAGCGCGAATTCGAGGATAAATATGTGAAAATCAAAATAACAGATCACAGATGGCGAAAAGAATAGCAATTGCATGGATTCAGTCAAAATTTTACACGCAGATGTTTTCGGGGTTACCGAGAGAGTATCAGAGGTCAGAAATATCAAAAAAGTACTGTCACTTTCAATTCCGCGGAAGAAATCGTATCTGCACAGCTTTGGCATAAATTATCTATTCAGTTTTCTATTCCTGTGGTTGGATCCCTTGTTTTATATTTATGTGATAAAATCTTCAAACCCCTCTTTATCTTTAAACCCCAAGGTCAAATTTGAGGTCACCATCAGATGCGTCTGGAACTTTTTTTCAGTTAAGAATCTGACCTTGAAATGACCTTTGGCCACATTTGACCACAATGATATTTATGTCGTTGGAAAGGAAATTTTATCTCCTTACCACTTCCGTGATAAAAAAGGGGGGTTCCAATTTAAAAGAATCGATATGAGCTTCTAATGACCTTGAAAGTCACATCCAAGATCAAATTTAAGGTCATCATCAGATGCGCCGTTTCATTTTCTGAAACTTTACTCTTGAAAGTTTTTTTTCCAGCGACTATAATAACCGACATTTTCCGGTGTGTCCATACTTTTGGGACACCCGGTATATGCGACTTTTCAAGTATGTGAATTTTGCTTAATCGTTGTTTGAATTGCCATTCAGTAGTTAACTCGTATTTAAACCAAATAAGGCAAGGGTAACGAATCGGCACCAAGTTGATCTGTGCATCTTTCGGAATAATTCAAATTCGCCCTCACCCTTCCGACGAAGGATAAAACGCAAACTTACCTGACTCGAAGGAAACCTCGCTGATCAGCATCCATTTGTTGGCGAACGTGAGCCGTAGCTTGATGAATTTCGCCGGTCTGCCGTGCAACTTGATGGTAATGTTTTTGGCCGATTCGCGCGTTAAATCCGCGGGGATGATGGCGTGCACGGAACTCGCCTGGTATCTTTCGCCGTCGATGCTGAAGAGCACCTCGGCCTGGCTGAATACCTAAAAACAGGTCGATTCGTATCAAAAATTGATAGGAAACGGGGGTCCGACCGTCGCCCCTTTCGTTCGCCGCCCCATTTAATCCCCCAAGAGCACGAGCTATTTCCCGCTCGCTCACTTGGGCGGCGAGATGTTTTTTCGTAAACGACCATGGCGACGACAGGCCCCAAAAGTTGCCCGAGCCGAATTAGAAACTTTCGAACGAAATAACTACGAGTCCAATCAAATATTTAATCAAACCCCCGGCGACGAAATAAATACGTTCCGTCATGTTCTTTTTATGTTCCAATTACTTTCGGATTAATCACCGTCTTTAACGACGCTCCGCCGGATAAGCAGTGGCGTAGTTTCGAAAAAACACTCACCTGCACGCCTCTGGTGAACATGTTGTTGCAATGCAGATGAACGGCGTGGAATTCGCGAATCTCGCCGAATTCAAACGTCAAATCTGCCGGCTCCCCTTGTGCGGTCACGTTGCTCCATCCCACCCATCGAGTACCTTGAATAATAATTCCGATGATTTTTTTATCGACGAAGAATGAGCAACAAAAATGTGGCCGAGTTATGAAACGTGCCGAGGAATATTGGAGCCGTATTTGCTTGGCGACACCGAGATAGAACACGTTTTCTGTTTTATCTGCAAATTGTATACTTTCGAATGGGATCAGCGGTTCTCAAATTGGGTGCTCTGGAAACTCGGACGAAATTTTATGGTTTATGAGTATTGTAACAGTCAGTGTATGAGGATGTCCCATTAATCCATAAAGCAGAGGTCACTATGAATGTTTGATAGCTGAAGAGTGATAAAATAAGTTCTTTATGTATCATCGTTAAGATATCAGAACTGTTTGATGTATATGTCCATAAATAATTGTAGCTATGCTATATGCTATGATGATTGAAGTAAGAAAGCTCTTCGAAGAATACGAACGCAAACACCAACTGCTTCTTTCTTGGTATAAGCTCATCAAAATTTCAAGCACTTGCGTTGTATGATTTCCATGAAATAAAAGTGTTCAAGGTTGGACTGATCGCTTTACTAGCAAAAGGAACATTGAAAGTGTTTTAACATTCTTGGCGGCCACCTCCCCACTACCCAATAGTATATGTAAAAATTGAAGAAGAAATTAAAACAGAGTGCTGTGAATTCCTCTAATGAAATAAATATGATCACTGTCCTCAGTGTTCGCAATTTACTCATTATGCCCCTTCAATATCAATCAAAATTGAAATTATTCTTCATATAGGCTATTACTCCACTACCGCTATGGCCTTTTCTGTTTTCGTTCTTGCGACACCAAACCCCTCCAGATTAATTTTACCATTCACAATATTCCCACTCAGATATAAATTTCGGCAGTAGAGGTCTGACATTAATATCAACAAACAACTTTGAAAAGTGAACTATAATCAGATTCATTCATTCAATTCATCAGTTTCTTATTCGTGAAATTATTCACCTCAAAAATGTCAGCCTTTCTGGCAAAAAATCTTTTTATACAAACTAAAAATATTTATATCCAATCTGCTTGAGCTCCTTAGACAAGAGTATTAAATTTGTCATGTCCCAAGAATTGTGTGAAATAAGAGAAACATTGAATTTTCTATCTGAAGTATATGATCGAACTCGAGATAACGATATACTACAAATTCGACGCCATTATAAATCAGCTTATCTTCAACAGCTTCAATCCGAAAAGCGAAAATGGAATTTGCAGAGAATAAGTGACTCTGATAACAAAACGAAAATTATGTGGAACATAATAAACAGAGAAACTGGGAAAATACGAGCAGCAAATTCCAGGGAAAGACCTCCTCTAGAGATTTTTCAGGAATATTTTTCAGAAATTGTCCCCAAAAGTAGAGAAACTATTCCCACCACTAACATCTCGGCCTAAGATTATTTGAGAAACATGCGAGTCAATGGATCCACTTTCTTTATGAATCCAGTGTCTGAATTTGATATTATTAGGTACATTGAAAATTTCAAGAACAAACCAACATCTGATGTTTCTGGAATAAGCTGTGAACTCTTGAAAATTATTGCAGATCATATCTCTAAACCACTTGATGATATCATAAACAGCTGTATTTCGAGTGGGGGTTTTCCTGAGTTGATGAAAGTGTCTGAACTTTGTCCAATATTTAAAAAAGGCGATCCTACACTACCAGATAACTATGTATAGGCCAATATCCATTCTACCCACATTTTCAAAGATCTTTGAGGCTATCATGAAAGATCAATTATGAGTTTCTTTGAGAAGAACGTGTACTTCTCCAAATCGAAATTTGGGTTCAGAGCATCAAAAAACAGGACACTCGCTACAAAAAGCATTGTCGACTTTGTTACAAAGGCTTTTGAAGACCTCAAGCATTGCATGGTGGAATTTTGTGACCTAACGAAAGCATTCGACTGCATGCCACATGATACTTTCTCGGATAAGCTTCAGTTTTACGGAATTCGTGGTCCACCTTTGAGATTATTTACATCCTACCTATCTAACCGCTTACAAATCATTGATGGACAGGATAATGACAAAGCTTGCAGCACTCACTTTGAAGTTCCACAAGGCTCTCTTATTGGCCCGCTCTTCTTCCTTATATATATTAATGATCTAGACCAGAGTATAGATTGTCACTCAACTTTATATGCTGATGATACCACCCTTATGCTGGAGCGAATGTGTACAGACACTCATACTCAAGCTTCAAGATGGTTCGCTGCAAATGGATTAAAGCTGAACGACACTAAAACTGTTCAGATGTATTTCTCTTCCTCAAGACGTTTTGCAATAGACAGTCAATCCGTCAAATTTCTTGGATTGATACTTGATACCAGATTGACTTGGAGAGGACACTGCGAAGAACTGCACATCGGAATGTTCGCTATAAGACGAATCAGAGTAATGATTGGTAAAGAAGCTGCTCTTCACGCATATCATGCGCTTTTCCACTCCAGATTGTCTTACGGCATTGAGTTATGGGGAGGCTACTCACACGTTCATCAAATTTTGAGAACCCAAAAGAAGGCTGTACGTGCTATAGAAGACACGTATGTTTTTTCTCATTGCGAACTGATCTTCAGGCGGCTCAGAATACTCACGGTGATCGCTGTATTCATTTTGAGATCGATAATGTGGGCAAAGAAAAACTCCTGCACGTATGAAGTCCGACATGATGCTCATCTATATAATAGAAGATCCTGTCATAATATAACAATATCCAGGAGTCGGCTGAATACATCTTGTCAATTGGATATTGGTGCTTATTTATATAACCGCTTGCCACAGGAATGGAAAGAAGCCAACCTAAAACAACCGCGATGGCTGATTGAAGATTACCTCATAGAAAATCCACTGTAAAATCTTGATGATTTTCTGAGACTTTAAATTTGTAATTATATTACATTTAACGACTTGCCGTAACTCCCAATGGAGGATTAAGTGAATAAATTCTATTCTATTCTATTCTATCTCTGCAAAGATGCTGAATTTCTTTCATACAAATCTTAATCAATGGAGATGTTTCAGTGTGGTCCTCAGGTGTTAACTCTTAAGATCGATATGCTAAGTTGTTTCTTAGGTATTTGTCAATTGACTGATTCTGATATCTTCAATACTAAGGTTGACATTATTGCTGCCAAGTATTTGCATGATTCCATCCTTACACTGGATTTTCTTTAGTAGTAGTAGTATGTGGATCAAAGAGGGACCTGGCACTCTATAAATAATTAAATAAAAGTTGAAGAAATGAGTTGGTGCGGCATGAGAGAAAGTAAAAGAAAATGAAAGCCAAATGATAAATTCATGATTATTTTGTTATCTTGTTAGCGAGATTGTACCAATCTCTTTCAGTTAAAAAGAAAACTTATTCCATCTGAATTTCGAATGAAATTTAAAATCGTCTTCATCTCCAAAAACCGCGACGATGATACCGGCAGAAGCTGTCTTTTCACAGAATGCTCCCTCCTCTCTTGGTATTCCATTTCGACGTGGAGCGGACATTATCGAATTTTTTTCGTACGAAATTCCCTTTTGAGAACCGCCGTTCCGTAAAATCGGATCCATGAATTTGAAGGGATCCTTAAACAGGTGCTTGAGTCGCATAAAATATTCGAGAGTTAATTGTATCTTCGCTTCAAATTTAAATTTCCACTGAGTCTTTAGGTGGCACGTCGCCCGATTTTAATGAGAGAATTGTATTCCGCCCGCCCTCCGAAAAACAATCGACGACTCACCGGAATGTTCGCCCTGAAGCTGTTTTTGGTAGTCGTCGTCGCCGTAAAGGCCATCGATCAGCTGTCCCAAACCACCCTTCGCCTGGCCGCCTTCCGAAACTCCATCGTAACTGATATCGCTCAGGTTCACGTCGCCATCCAAAAATTCTCCTTTGGGCGCCTGGTATGCGACGATATTTTCTGTAACATAACGACCAACCTAAGTATTCGTTCGAGTGCGCTAATGAATCCGACTTACGTTCCCACGTACAGCCGTATAATTCCACTCTCATGCACACCGTTCGGGGGTGCTCGCTGTAAGGGATGAAGCGCACTTTGGTGGCGACGAAGGGGAGTTCCAATCGCTGCCTAACAACCAAGTAGGTGTTACTGTTTCCAGTCAATACCTAGACAAAAGCATAGTAGAATCATTATGTGAACCTTAACTGCTCATCAATAAAAAGGTGAAAAGCTGTACGTGTCAAATTAAAATTTTTTCTTACAATTTCCGAGACCTCAATTCTAGAACTGGACGAAACCAAAATTCTAAATTTAATCTAGAAGCAAAATCTAAGTTGAGTCTTTTCATTTCAAGGCACAGAGTTTTGGATTTTCAGATCAAACGTTTAAAATTTTAATTCAATTTTGTGTTAGATATGTAAAAACCAAAATTTGATCGAAAATTGAAAGTAAAAGCATGGAAATCAAACTTAAAACATTAAATTTGAACTTGAAATTCGATAATAGCTTAGAAATCGAAAACTGAAAAGTTAAAACTCAAATTCAAATGTATAATATAACATTGAAACTGAAAATTTAACATTTGGATCTAAGAAACGAAAAAACTTCGAACTTGAAACAAAGATGGAGGAAAGTAATTTTGCCACCTGAAATAATTGAATTTCGAACTCAAAAACTTGAATTTTGAATCTGAAAACAAAACGGGCCTATCTGAAGTCTGAAACTAAAAGAAAAGAAAGACACTGAAACGAAAAACCAAAAAATTGAACCTGTAAACATGAAGTTCGAATTTCCTTCAATTGTATCGGCTTTAGTTCGCATTTTAGGTTTTAAGTCATAAAATTTAGGATATTTTGATTCGAATTTTGAATTTCATGTTCAATTTCAAAGTTCGAAATTTGCGTTTTTCCTTCGGTTTGTAGGTTCAAACTTCAGGCTTTTATGTTCACGATGTTAAAACTTAAATCTAGAAACCGAAAAAACTCGAAATCAAAATTGAAGATCTAAGAATCGAACTTAAATACCGCAACCTAGAATTTAACATAAATCCCAAGCATAAAATTCAAAAAAATTTAAATTGAAACGTTGAAAACTAAGAATTGAAAAACCTTAATTCATCAGTAGGAACCAAAGTTGCATACCTTAATTAAAGCTCTAACCTGACAAAGTAAAAATCGAAGCTAAAAGTATTCAATTCGAAGACCACATTCAATATAGAAAAAATAATAGAATTTCAAACGCAAAAACATAAAACAAGAAAAAATTCGAATCAAAAAGAATAAAGTCGGTAAAGTTCGAAACATAGGAAACCTAAATTTTAGTTGAAGCTCGAACCTAAAAACTGAAAATGGAACCTAAAATTTCGGAGCTCAATGTTTCAGTTGGTTCATAGGCTCACAATTGTGGGTTTTGAGGTTTGACGTTTGGAATTTAGATGCGCTTCATGGGTTCTTTATTTCGGCTTTCAAATATCGAACCTAAGAAACGCGAAGTTCATAAAATTCTAAAATTTTGGGTTCAAAATGGGTTTGAAATTTCGAAACGTGAAAAATGAAATTTTGAACCTGAAACCACAATGAATTCATACAAAAAAAAACATAAAGAACAGGAAAAGAACCAAATTGCGCACCTGAAATGAAGAAAATTGAAATTAGATTCAAAAAACCTGGGAAATATTAGTTTCCAAAATTGTGAACTTAAATTTCGAACGTGGAAATAAGAAGAGTCTCAAGAATTTGAAACTGAAATTCGAAACAAGATTGGTAGAATCTAAAATTTCAATCTCGAAAATCTAAAATTTGAAACGAGAAATTGAAAGAACTTCAAAATTGAACCTGAAAGCATGAAATTTGAATTTACAAAAAAGTCGAAAAGTTTGGCAATGCCAAATTTCTTGCCTAAAAATCTTAAATTTTAAAATATGACATTTCTGTAAGATTAGGAGATGGAATTTGTGCTTTGTGCGGTTTTTACAAATTGAATGTGTGTAGGTTGAAGTATTGATTAACATAGGATGAAAAAATCTAACCCACACTAACTCAACATAACCTAAAACTATGAAAAATCAAATTCAAAACTTTCGAACGCAAGGAATAGAAAAAGAATCCAACTTTCGTACCTTAAAACCGAAAAATTCAAATAGTGAAAGGAAAAACCAAAAAATATAAACTTCAAAATTTCAAACTGAAATTTGGAACGTAGAAATATAGAGAAACTCAAAATGTCAAAGCTGAAAACTGGAATAAAATTAGTGAATTTTACGGAAATTTCCATCTTAAAAATCTAAAATTCAAAGCAAAGAAATGAAAAAAATCTAAAACGCCTTTAACAAATGCGTTGGATGTATTGATCAACATATTGGTGTATGAATATAACCTAACCTAACTTAATTTAGAGCCATGAAGATCGAAATTAAATTTGAACTCCTCCGAACTTACGAAACTAGAAATGCAAAATTTCTTGCCCAAAATTCTTATACTTCAAAATATGACATTTTTGTAAGAATAAGAGATTAAATTTGTGTTTTGTTTTGCTTTTACATATGCATGTAGGTTGAAGTATTGATCAACATATGGGTGTATGGATCAAACCTAGCCTAACCTAACTTAACCTAAAACCATGAAGATCGAACTTGAAATTGAATCTAAAAACTTAAACTTCGAACGTAAAGAATAATATTGATTTATCCACAAAAATTAATTTTATTTTCGCTGCTTTATTTCCTTTCCAAATTGCTATTTTATACATGCTGTTTTGAACGGCTAATGAATAAAATTTATAGCAACTGTAACAATTGTAGAAGTAGTGATCAGCATGACCAACGCCGACTACCCTGAGGTAGTTAAAACATGTTCAAATGATAAAGACATTTCCCCATTCCCAGTATGATGAGTGAATCATTCGTCCCTTACTTTTTATGTCAGTTCAAAACAAAACAATCCTACTTTTCTTTTAGTTTATCCTCATGCCCTCTCTGAATCTTTTAATCTGCAAACATAATAAAATATTAAGGGTGTTTCAGTAAATTCTCTCGCGAAAATCTTGTTGGACTTTGTGGTGAGAATCAACAAAAAACAATGAAACAAACTGCCCGATATTTCTTCAGCAAGGGATGCGAGGGGTGGATTAAATATCACGGTTACATTAGACTCATTATGAATGCCCCTATATTGCGTGCGGTCGCGTCCATCATCGTTAAGGGGCAGATTTCGGTCATTAGTAAGGATTAAGATGAAAAATCGACGTGATGTTTAGCCGACGTTGTAACTCACTTTTTCTCCTCTCGAATCCTTATAGACCACCCAATGACCGAGCGCAGGTCTCCAATACTCGACCAGGAAGGCTTCTGCGAACTCCTGCCCCTGACCGTTGCCGAATCTACCTTGCGTCTCCGTCCAGGTGATCAGATGGTTCTTCTGCAGATCTATTTCCAGGTACTCCTTGATGTCGCTACTGATCTGCGCTTTCGGACACCACGCTCCCCCATTTTTCTCCTGTCGTATCCTGAAAAATGGTTCAATCTCTAAGTGGGATGTGCGAGACAACTTTTTGGGGTTACATATTTCAAAAACATTGGTACACCGAAAGCAATTACCAGCTATTGTCTCCTCTGGGAGTCCGATGATATATCGCGGTAATTATCCAGAAAGCAATATTTAATGAATCGTAACATGACGGCGTATTCTGCAGCGGCGGCGGCGGCGGGATTGATTGAATAACGTTCCCGAATGCAGAGAACGCGACCCCCTCACCCCTTCATTATAATATTGCCTGAACAGATGCTGTATGGGCACTCGCGTGATTCCTATATTTGATTGTACAACCAGACGCGACCTGGTTGTGGCTTCTGTAGATTTTAACTGATAGGAATCCTCGGGCTACATATTAGTGATCGCTATCTCTTCATCACCAGGAACGAAGCCGCACCTGTACGCTAATAGGTAACCACGCCCACTCGATGTGATTCGTTGTTTCGCGATAGTTCACGTACTGAATCCAGGCAGTAATTCATTTTACAATCGATTTAACTAGCCGGCGAACCAGCAATAACTAAAACAATTAGCTATATCTGTGTATGCGATGTCGAAACAAATAGAACTAATAGCCTAATTAATGTCTGCCAACCCCATCATATGGAATGGTTCGAATAGTTGTAATTGAAGGGAGGAAACGCAAGCACTAACAAACGTGACTAGGTGTTTATCAACGGATCAAACACGAAAGCCCTACAAAATGGATCGGTTTTAATTGAATCAACCAAAACAATAAAGGTTTTACTTGGACGATTATAGGTTTTGAAATGATTGTTTCATATTGAAAAGGGCTGAAGTTCTTAACACATACTCCATTTGGGATTTATATTAATGTGCAGGGTCAAAAAATGCTAACTACATTATCCATTTGGTCTTACGCGAGAACTGAGTTGCACCCTATATGCTTTACATAGGTTGTAGTACTCTTCCCATGTTAAGATACTCATTTTAGCGGTAAATTTACAGACTTTTATCACGTGTATAACCTTCAAAAAAAGCATTGAAAATTAGTTTGAATCGATTACTACTATCGGTACTATCGGTACTTTAAATTTGGAAAGTGCGTTGTTCTCGATACGAATTGTGTATTTCTAATTCATGGTACGAGTTTTTTGACAGAAAGTTCCAATGTGTTGTTAGTGTGAATCGAAAGAATCATCCGTCGGCGACAAAGATGGTACTACTCTACTTTCAAACAAATCACGCGTCACAGTTAGAAATTGACTCTAGCTGGATCCTTGCTGCAACGGACGTAACGACGTAACCCGATTCTTGAGCAGTCAGTAATAAAATTATAAAAATAAAAATTAATAAACACGCTCAAGTATATTGGCAAATTTCTACTATACGTGGAACATTGAACTCAGTTGGACTGTTTCAATTATGAAACGGACATATAAAGATAAAATGTTTTCAGAATTCACAATTCATTATAGAAGGGCTGTAAATCGCCATTTTGGAGCAAAAACAAATAAAAACACAGAAATACAAAAGATTCTTAAAAATTTTCTCATATAATTGCACTTCTTAAAATACCATCGCTTTCGGGTTTTGACCATTCAATTTCCGTCCAATAGGGCTACAATCGCCTCGATTACTATTTCTGTCTGAAATGAACCATTTCCGGGAAGTGCCCGTATGCCCCCGCCCTCTGGTTGCGCCTATGAGGGCTATAAGCGTTTCGATTACTATTTTTATCTTCCAACACCTTGCTAAATTAGTTATTGAAATTTATTTACTTTTAATGAGCAAATCGTCGATTCAAGATGATCGTGGTATACATGATGTCTGGGAAAATGTGGGAGATCTCTCGGATTCAGATAGAACATTTCAAAATAAGATGA
The DNA here is from genome assembly GCA_020654155.1 of Novius pumilus. Classification (NCBI taxonomy): domain Eukaryota; kingdom Metazoa; phylum Arthropoda; class Insecta; order Coleoptera; family Coccinellidae; genus Novius; species Novius pumilus. The sequence goes on from JAIFOV010000007.1 coordinate 876,672, forward strand.
CAAGCTTCCATACAATTTTTTCCTAATGGCCCTCCCTATGGAGGTACAGCCTCCTAAAGGACACCACTGGTAATCAATTCTTCTTTTAACTTTTGAACTGTTTTTTCTTAAATATAGTAATTTTGTCAGATTGAATAATCTAAACTGAAACGTTTATGTTCCTTGAATGGCTTTCGTATCACATTTTGCTGCAGACAAAAAACTTAGAAATCAGGATTTCTCTTTAATAAAAATAAAACATCGACTGCTTTCATTTTTTTTCTCGAAAACGGTTGATTTTGTCGACAATGAACAAGGGTACTTTTTCTTTAGCTTAATGTTCAAAGTATTCAAATTAATTTTCTTTCACTCCTTATCATACAGGGTGTTAGAATTGTAAGCAAAAAAATGTACAACCTAGTCCGCGCCTGATGAACTAAACAAGCTAATTATGTTTTAAGAGCAGTATTTTGAGAGGTCCTTACTACTGTTTATCGTATTAAATTTTCATTAAATCATATTGAGTAGTTCAAAAGTTATTCAAGAAAAATATATTACCAGTGGCGTCCTTTAGGAAGCCGTACCTCCGTAGGGAAGGCCGCTAGGAAAAAAATTTATGGAAACTTGTCATCTTATTTTTTAATGTTCTATCTGAATCCAAGAGATCTCCCACATTTTCCCAAACGCCCTATATACAACTACTTAATTTATTATCGCTAAAAATTTGTGTGATCACGCTCTATTAAAATGAGTCCGCTATTGACGGGCAATTCAGAAATCGTTATATGAGATAAAAAGACTAGGAGCACTGAAAGAGAGAAGCTACGAGCCTCAACTTACGTAGTCACCTCGGATAAAATGCGAAAGGAAATGAACACTCGTTCACTAGACAGCGCAGAAAGAAATGGGGAACTTATTATGAGAAGCATCTAAGTATTTTGAGCCTCCAAGTGATTTAAATCTTAGTATCAAATTAGTTCGTGACACAATTTTCTTTTTACCTGCAGTGGCAATAATGGTGTTATATTCAATAGGCGACAAACGAATTTTCAATCTTACTTTCTCACTTCTACCACGATTTACCAAGGGTAATGGAACTACAAATCTACACAAAGAATGGTAAAAGAATACAGTGTTTGGGAATCAGTGGTAACCTAGGATAACATAAAAAAATTGAAACAACACGTTTTCAATTATTTCAAGTACAGGCGATTTCGAGATGCACGACTTCATTCGGCGGTATAAAAATAAACATATCAAAATGTAAGAATATAAAATATAAAAAATATAAAAATAGACATTATCGTCAATTTTAATTCAATCTACCGTGGGCAGAGGGATCGAAAAAAAAATTAAGCATTTATTTTAATGAATATTCATGAGGATTAACCGTCTGATATGACCTCTCCAGTAACTGGACGCGTTTAGTGGATTGATCCCAATTATTAAGGGGAAAATATTCTAACCCCTTCAGAGTATGTTCTCAACAGAATCAGGCGGGCACCGTAATTTTTCATCATTATTTACAAGAAACGTTTTGTGCACAATCGAAAAATTTCCATCGGAACCTGCCTCTGAACGAATAATAAATCCGGAACGTTTTCATTGATACGCTGTGCTACTGATCAATGTAATTAATTCTAACAACCCCAATTTAAATATCAATGTAAACTAGCATTCCAATTAAATCATTTCAGTATATCGCTTATCGAATCCATTCGTTTATAATTTATTCCTTCGGGAATTTCAATTCATATCTAGTCCCGGGAGACGAAAGTGCACTACGGCAAAAAATTCTACTTTAATAAAATATGAATGAGAAATAAATTTTCGAACTACCAAATTCGACAACCCAAAACCTAAATCCTAATTAGTGACCCAACTTAAACGATAATCGAAAATAGCAAACGGTTTTCATCACAAACCGCCTCGTCATCCGTGTCACGTACCTGTGATACAAACTTTGAACCGTCAAACTATTTCGAAATGAAAGTTTTTCGACCGTCCGCAAATAATGACATGCAGGCAGTTAGAAGAAATTCAATCGTCGTCCGTCTGGTCGAAATTGAAAGCAATCTAACAATTAACGAGAGCGCAAACAATCAATTGCATGGTCGGAACGGCCACGCCGACGACAACGCTAGAAGTTCCTCGCGTAAATTTCCCTTTATCTACTTCCGACTGCGGGTAATCAGTTTTCCAAGGGAATTCCTTATGGGCGAACTCGTGTAAAAAGGGGATGCGGGACGCAAGTTTTGTCGATAAATCGTCGAGGCGCGGCGCGGGGGCGAAAACAATTCGTATTTCGGACGCATATTTCATTCTCGATTTAAGTTAAACAAACTGGACGCTGGAATATGCCGACCGTTTGTTGTTATTTGCAGGAATTAGAGTTAATTCCCGGATTCGTTCAGTGTGCTCGGGATATGGAAAAACAAATGTGGATCCGGATTAATGGACGCGCCGAAAGTTGAACAAACCGATGCGAGCCAATGAGAAAAAACCGCCTAATGGTATACAACACCTCAACATACAATCGTAATTTGCAAACCGTGTTCCTAGTGAACGAGAAAATACTATTTTTGGAACGATTCTTGTTCAGGTCTAATGGTCGGAGATATTCAGGAGAGTTTTGCTGACTTTGGAAATAGGATAGAAGAATCGAAAATGTTTTATCAATATATGTACTGCGCAATAGTGTTCAATTTGAACGGCACACTCGAGTGACTCGAGCGAACGAGTGGCTCCTTTAAATCGAGCGGCACTTTCTGAAAGAAAGACTCACTTGTATCGAGCCGCTCACTTGAAAACAGCGATTCATATGAAAAGAGCGGCTCATTCCGACCGAGCGGCACCTTCAGAATGAACTGTGCGACTCCCCAGAAATGAATGGTTCTTTCTAATTGTGAGTGGTTGAATATGCCTCTATATAATCATATAGTTTTTGATAAGTGAAATGATAAGCTGTAATGAGAAACTTTGGACAAATCTCTGAAATAGGCACATATACCGTTTCAATTTGGTGTATGAATTATTGTTGTATATAGAGAAATGACAATATGATTCGGTGAGCTTTAATTAATTTGGCGAATGATGTAGCAAAGTTTTTGAAATAATTAAAACACCTTAATCTTCAGAGGAGATTAAAAATAAATATATGTAATACGATATAGAGAAAATGGTGAAAACACAATCCACAAGAGAAAAATATAACGGGCGACGACAGGACAGATAAATTCATTTTTTCTCAGAGTACTTTTGGTTGATTTTTCGTATTCTAAATTATTAGAAAAAAGTAATCCAGTTGATGATAAAACGAACGAGTAAGATGTATAGCGCAAACGACGAAGCAATTGCAGTATCTTTCGCTCGATCGTTCATTTTGTATGACCTCAATCTATTGTCATCGTGGCAACAGTGTTGTCCGTTCGTTCGTAGCAACGAACTATGGAGTGCCATGGCACAGTGTGCCGTAGTTCATTAAAAGGTCGTTCGTTCAAAGTAACGACTTGGAACGAACGAACGACACCGAACGGCACGTTTACATTACCAAAACGAGAAGAGCCGGCACACTTTCAATGAACGAACGACCCACCACTATTACGCAATCGCCACTCATGTGGTTTGGAAGAAAATATTCCAAATTAGTTTTTGTAGAAAGTATGTTTTGTCGAGACTAAAGAGTTACGTCCATATGGGTAGCAATCATCTAAGAAACAACACAACTTTATCATCATTTACACAACTTTAGCATTGTATTGTTGTATATGCTTGCCCAGCGGACGAAGTGCGAGGGCGTAAAGCCGTATATTTTGCGATGGTTATGCGATCACGTGTGTGTGTATGTATTCGTTAATGATTTTCTGTTCACGCTGCAGGCTAAGCGGCAGCAAGAGAATTAACGAAATTCTCGGAAATGATGAACGTCAATGGACTACAGGTTTGATTTATTGTTCTATAGTAATTGGAAAAAGCATTCTCCAACGGTAAGGGAATTTTCGGGACTTTAATTGCACACCTGCGGATCCTAGATTCGGCACAAATGTACCTTGGAATTAATAAAGGGGAGCTGACTTATCAAAAATTTAGAGATACCATCAAAGAAGTGAAAAAAGTCAACCTCGTCTTCAATTTGAGTAAATTGAAAACTATTTTTGACAGCGACCCCAAAGTTTGTTATCCAAAAGAAAATTTTAACTGTCTTCTTTTTTGTAGGGACGGCCAAAAGTTGAGATGCACAGATTTGAAAAAAAAAGTTGTAATCTCAAAAATTCACAATTTCACCGAATATTTCGCCACGCACAGCATAAACTCTTGAACATTTTCAACATTGACAATGAACTATTCGTATATTCTTTCACTACGATCATCTTTGCCTATAATAGTGCTACAAATCCACGTTTTAAGGCAAAAATGCCAAACATTTTTAAACAATTTCTACTATAAATCAACTTCCAAAACCATCATCACTTTCGGTTCTTCACGATTCAATTGCAACTAAATAGGGCTACAGTCATCTTGGTTACTATTACTGCCTAAAATGAACCGTTTCTGAGAGAAAAATTTTTGAAATAGTCTGAAAACATCGTTTTTGGCGAATTTTACTTGGAAAAATTCGCTACTAGAAAGACTTTGACCTTGACAGAAAAAAAAAATTTCACCGCGAAAACACGTTTTGGGACACCCATTTTGAGAGATTATTTGAAGTGCATCAGTATATTAAGATTGAGGGAACCGGCTTTAATGTGACAAGATTTTGAATAAGTTGGTACTTCTCGGAAATTCGATTCGATTGAATTGGATTCGGTTCAATGCGAACGATATTCAAATTCTTTTACTAATTTTCCGTCGACCCATTGATTTGAAAACAATGATATTTAATATTTTCATTTAAATAATTCGTTGACTAGTGGAAAATTGTGTAATCACGAAGAAATTATATTGGACTCACATATTATATTGCTCTGCTAATACCAGAACGGGAGGTATACGCTTGCAAATGGTCAAAGTACTATATCAGATGCGTAATGAAGGTTTGAAACTATTACAAATTTCAATCACAATGCATATTGTGACTGAAAATTTGGCAAATTGGAATCATAAAAAATAAAGGAGTTCCATTTGTTGAAATCTTTCGGATAAGGGGCTGATATTCCCACTTAATATAAAATTACAGCACGTAACGAGCGTCATCTGAAAAACAGACGTTTTCATCCCAATATCAAATTATTTCGAAGAAAAATTGATGGTTTCATAATCCGGTTTGTCCGTCGAACAAAAGAAAGCGTGCTTTTTCATCAGAAATTCAATGTAGTGCATAAAATCGAAAGGAATAGAACAATCAGTGGTAGCGCGCCTGGACTCGACGAGTTTATAATCCAAAATGCTTTCAGCTTTTCGGTCGTTCGAGCTCGGACAAAGACGGTCACGTTTCGTTTGAAGTCGGAAATGAGTGCATAAAAATGCATAAGTTAAATGGACCGAAGCTATTATTCTTACGTATCTAATCGATTTCGTTGAAAACGGTAGGACATAGTTGAAAACAATGCAAGAACCAATTGTTCACGAAATTACGAAGCAACGTTTTTTGAAAAATCGAAAGCGGTAGAATTATTAGAAACTGAGTTATCACTTATCGAAAAAACGGTGCTTTCAGAGGGTTTCAAATATTTTTTTCTTAGAAACGGTTCATTTTAGACAGGAATAGTGAGCAAGATGACTGTAACCTCATTTGATAGCAATTTAATAGTGAAACACCCAAAGCGTTGGTGTTTTAGAAGTTGAGTTATATTAGAAAAGCTTTGAAAATCTTTGGCATTTTTGTGATTTGATTTAGTTTTTCTCTAAAAGGGTATTTTGTGGCATCTTCATCAAGAAATCCTAGCGAAATAAAACGAGAATCTTTTAGATTCCAACGCTTATAGCGTTAACTGATGAGGGGCCATGGTATGAGTGAAATATTCGGCGAAATCGTAAATTTTTGGAATTTTTTTCTGAAAATCCGTGAATGGCACGTTTTAAATATGTCTCCAAACAAAATGCAAATTAATAATTTTTTTGGGATGGAAAAGTTTCGTGTCGCTATCTAGAATCGTTTTCGAGTTATTCAGATTTAACAAAATATATTTGGGTCACCTTTTTAATAAAATCTCAAAATTTTGGCAGAGCCACCCTTCCTGTACTCATTCTACCTGAAGAATACATTTGTATGTATGTTTGAACCGAATCTCGAACTCTTAGCTCTGAAAAGAGGGTAGCACAAAATTCCAGAAAATCTTGCAGTTTTTCGAGTAATTATTTTTCTCATTGCGACCTAATAAAGAAACCGACCTGAAAACCATTGATCTCCATCTTCTCCAAAAATTTCGTCGTTGTACGCAGCGCTGTTTAGCCTGTAGCGCAAACAGAAAATTCTACCACACACACCTACACACACACATACTATCCGATCAGGTAGCGATGACAACGTATACGGCTTTATGGCCGCTAACTTCGTTCACTAGGCAAGCGTATACAACAAATACGATTGAATCTATTAGACGACAGACCACAAGACGTATGAAAGGAACCAGAAATGGGAAGAAAACTTAACGAAAATGCGAGAAGTAGAAAAACGGGAACATTTTCTGACCGTACAAGTTTTGCAAAGCATTACTTTGTACTTTCTTTCTCACATCTTAACTTCGCGAAGCTGTTCCTATGACTGCTAGATTTTATTGATTAAATTCTTTAATTTTTTTAATTACCGTAAATACCACCTACGTGTTACAGAGTTGAACGCTGGGTTCATTCAGTTAGTATTTAGTAAGAATCCACAAAAATCCTAATTTTATAAAATGCTCCATACTTGCGTTTTTATAACAGGCTTATTTGGATGGTATCGTTATACAGCAGCTCCCCTACTTTGTAACAGACCCTATTCTGCGATTCTTGATTCTTAATTCTTCGGGAGCAAAGCCGATTTGGTTCTTTTGCGACGATTCCTCCTTCTCAATGAATAAATGAGCATTTGTCCCGAAATTGATTTCGGTTTCCGCCCAAAGCAGCCGAAGGTTAAATGAAATACGGCCTTTGTTCACGTTTACTTGTGATACTTTCTATTCCACTCAGAAACGATAAATTTGTATATTCTTCTGAAATTCCCAGACACCGTGTTGCTTTGTATGGATAATAATTCACCGGTGTCCCCAGCGCCATTCTTATAACGTTGAAACGCGCCCTCTCACAACAAAATAAGAGCCGTGGTATATCAACAGGTCGAGTGGCATTTCGCGGCTTCTTTTCCATTATGGTGCCGAGGAAATGGAGCGGGAATCCCGTGAAGAGGGGTATGTGGAAGTAGGTGCAACAGACCGTCTGGTTCTTTTCTCCATTTCCATCCCAGCACGTCTCCAAAAGCGATGGTAAAACTCGCGCGATGTCGGTGGAAACGGAAACGAGACTTGTGGCGCGTGCTCGACTCTCGTATCGATCAACCCCGACGGCAACACCTGAACATACGGGGCGGAAATAATATCCGGACATTCATGTTTCGGCAATGTCGGAAAATCGAGTTACTAGGAGGGGGATTGAATTTTCCGCAACGAACTATCGCTGAAACAAAATAAAGTTCGTTTCAGTTCGGACGAAAGGAAAAAAAAACGTTAATGACTGGGGAAAATGCGTTTCTTCCCATCTATTATTCGAGGGAAGAGCGGAAAAAGTTTTGTCTTCATTTGTGCCGTTCTGAGCGAGATAACTCGCTTTTTCGGTGCCCTCATTAGGGCCCATTTTCCCCCCGAGCGGGCGCGCGATAAATCCCCAATAAAAGTATAGTTTTTCGCGTTTCATCGTCCGGGAAATCGGCATGCCGGCTCCTCACTTTCCCGATTAACGAGATCCGCGAGATCGAGTTCCCCAAAGTAAACTATTTTCCGGCGAGTTAAAGGAATCAAAAAAGTTACCCCGCTCCGCCCGAATCTCCAGTCGAACCACATACTTCAGAAGTTGGAGCGGAACGAGAACTTCCATTGAATCAATATTATGAGTAACTGTTCGCAACAAAGGGAGATAAAAGAAAACGTATAAAGGGAGACCCACGGGCGCGCCAAATATTTGTCAACGGCCCCGTTTCCGTCGACCGATACGGGAAAACGTTCCGAAATTAACTGCCAACTCGTAATACGATTTTCGAACGAATTAACCGACTTTTGCTCTTTCGGAAAATGTTTTCTTTCAATCAATCCACTATTACGTAGGTATAGGATGATCTGGTCGTAAATGGCAACGACTTTCCGCATCTGCGGAACGCATAACTCCTCAGAACGAGCCCATTTCCAGAGGAATCTTGCGTCGCCACCACTGGAAATACAAACCACCTATGCGAGGTGGTTTCTTTTAAGTAGGTAATAGTATCCGGTTTTGTGATATAATAATGAATGAAATTTTAAAGGTCTTGGTCGATTCTTGATATATTTATAATTTGTATTGGTATTCGACCCAGTTCAGGAAATAAAAGTCAGATAGGAATCCTCAATATTTCGTTTAATATATTATATGATGTAACGTTTTGTAATTTCAGTAACTCCCGAGGATGTTCATATATTAAACGAAATATTGAGGATTCCGATTTGACTTTTATTTTCTGAACTGGTTCGAATACCACTACAAATTATAAATAATAATGAATGATATATTCTAACCTCAAAATCGGACATTATGTACAAAACGTAAAATTAATATCAATTTTAATTCTTCCAGAAAAGACTATGTCAATTGGTTTGGGCTTCCGCAGCCGTCGTTTCATGTGGAATACTTTTCTTCAGTTGTAATGGCCGTCTGATTTTCCTAATCATATGCAAAATAACGAAACTTGTGGCACTTCATCTAGCGATTATTCTAGCGAATCGCATCAATTTTTTCGGAAATGGTAAGTCGTAGCTAAAAACATCGAGTGAAATAACTCTCTATGAAACTGAAACTCAATGTTCTTTAAAAAACCGAAAGCGGTGGAACTATTACTTGTTGAGTTAAAACTGATCAAAACTTGGTATGTTCAGGTTTCAAGGTTTGTTTTCTAAGGGACGCTCCATTGTAGACAGGACCAATAATCGAAACTATTGTAGCTTTATTTGATAGAGATCGAATAGTGAAAAACTAAAAGCGTTGGCGGTTTTAGAAATCATTATTATTAGACGAAATTTAAAAACCTTTTTCACAAAACGTCTCAACTTAAAAAATTACTTCTATTTCAAACAACTGAAACTTTCGTTAAAGGTCGACACATATAACCATTAGCTATAAATGTTTCCATACGCGTTATACTCTTGACACGCGATCCTGCAAAATATCTCTGGAAATGTTGTCCAGATTGAATTGATGGATGAACTCATGCGAGGATTCATCAGAACCAACATTTTAAAGAAATTTCATCAAAATTATTCGATTTTCGCTGAATTTATCGCGTGTCAAAGGGAGAAAATGAAATTGGAAAAAAAAACCATAATCTTTTTTTCCGACCTTTAAAAAAATTTCATCTTTTCTATATCATGATGTTATAGTATAACGAAGGTTTCACCAAAGTTTTCATCCAAATCATCCAAAATGGTTTTTGTATTCGAATTCTATGTCGAGTTCATCATAAGAAACGTTCCTTGTGAAAACAGAGAGAAAAATAACAAACGTGTACAAAGCTCAATAACAAATTTTGTGGGAATATAAGTTCATCGAAACGCACATTTTAATCGTGTCAAATCTGATTACTCATGAGAAAAAAGTCATTGATTTGGAAAAAAAAATTAACCTTTGCTGAGAAAAACTAAATATTAAGATGAAGCCTGAACTGAAGTTTCACACGGACTCCGCCGCTGAGATTGGACCCTACACGTGCTGAAAGGAGACACTCAACAGCTGAAAATAAACTCCAGGACACCCAAGATGCCCATCAATCCAGTCGTATAAAACGATTTTTTTGACCTATTCTTCTATTCTTCCTCACAGAGAGAGTTAGCGAAATGTTTGTTTTGGGCCCCGTTATCGAGTCAGATGTGTTTACTGGTCTTATCAATGACCAACGACCGATCCCTGAGGAAACCCACTAAAGACAAGATGGTGGGGGGTATATTAAGCTGAAGAATCTGACTGAGTAAAGCCGAGGTCCAAGCTGGTTATCAGGGTTGGTCAAAAGTGTGCTGTAAAAGTCTGAATAGATGACGTAACAAGGTTCACCGAAATTAGTAGATCGGGTCCAGTGCTTCACGTACCTCATTGAATTTGTAGACAGAGAGCTGGCAGGAAATCGTGCTGATATTATATTATCTGTAATTGTTTTACTGAATGAGAGGCCCCCTTTCTTCTTCTTGTTACAATGATAATAACATATTTGGAGTTTCTGCTGTTTGAAATAGGAATTTGGAAATAGGTTAAAATGTTGTTGCATCTCCGATAGCACATCGATCGCGTAATGGAACGTAGAGTCCTCTGAGCGATTATTCGGAAGCCACGAATTGGAGTTGAGTGTTCGATAGAGTTACATTCCATAAAACTTTCCATCATATTCGTATCACGTTGAAATCCATTCAGCAATGGTTCGAAGCATTCACGGAAAATTGAAAACGTACCTATGCTCTACTTCAACTTTCATTGGCATAAATTACATACGTATCGAAAATGTGTTTTCGATATCGAATCGTTTTCGACAAACGGGCGAAATACTTCGTTCTGTTCGAGCAATGAAATTAATTGATCGATGTCGAGCAGATGCCGCTACGGTAAGTCCGTGAGGGTTGGGGTGCGATTCGCGTCACGTTTTGTGATTGATGGACGACAAAAGAGGATTTTCGAATGTCCATATATCGATTCGGGGCGAATGGGATTCGAAGAAAGGCGTCGGCGGATATCTCGTTTCGTAAACGATAAGGAAAATGGTAAATTACAGGGACGAGTCCGTCCGGTTAATGGAAGATAACACGAAGCTGCCGGTCCGTTTGTACGTGGTTTCTAATTCAGATTTGTATCCCCATTAACCGCGGGGGCGGGTTAGGTTATCGCGAGACCGGAGCAGCTACACACGAAGTTGTTGCACGTCGGGGCGGCGAAGATTATCACCTTCTGTGTAGTGCGTGTTCTCCCCCTATCCTTCCGCTTCATTTATAAATTAACTAATAGCCGGGAACGAACGTATGTCGGTTAATTCGCGCCCGATAGATAAAACGGAAAAACGACAGTTCCGGACTTTTAGTCCCACTTTTTTACATCGTGTTTTATTCGACCGGTCGGGCCATAAATAAACATGCCCGCGTTCTGCAGGCTGGAATGTATCTCGAAAAGAGAATTGCCGGGGAAATTGCTATAATAATGGTCCACAACATACTCCGGCATGAATGCAGTAAAGTTTGCAGTTCTGCTCGCGACTACGTCGTACATAATCCGGGGTATGTCGAAATTATTCAGGAAGCGCGATAAATAACGAACTCTCTTCTGCATCGGGTCACGTCGCGACTTGCCGATATTGTCGCAGTCGTCGGGAGGTTAAGCCGACCTGATCTTTACCGTACCGCTACGCTCGCTGACATCGCACAAACTTTCCGAACGACCATCGTGCAACATCGTCGAACAAACGAAAAAACGATTCGTTATGAAGTTGAGTTTGCGGAAAAATATAGAAACTCATCCATCATCTTTATATGCCTCTGTCTGTTCGCTTCTAAGTGAATTTGGGGTTGCTACGCACTCGAATAAAGGCAAACGAGGTTAAACTTTTTGGACCCTTGTTCGACCGAATTAGACTGTCCGATTGTTGTACGTCATTTCACTTTCGGGATTTGACTGTGATTTGAGGTGATTCTGAGTGGGATCTTCATGCAGTCTGCTATTGGATGGCTGAAATTTTGATTTAATCTATATCCCAAATTCCAAAAGGATGTGTAAGCTTTATTTCTAGTAGGAAAGAAACACATAAACAAAATTAATTGCCTTGAAGTCCACTTTGACAGTTTATATCTGGGTCGAGAATATCTCGTGGGTTGGCATTGAGTTTGAATGCAACTTTGGATTTTCGAAATTGTGGATTCACCGTGAGTGACCAGCTCAACACATTCTTCAGTTATTATGGTCAGAATGTTTAATAAAGTCGTATTTTTCTAAAAAGCAAAGTGTACAAAATGGTGAAGGCGTCAGCTTTTCCTACTTGTGAAAGTAAAGGCCGATTCTCACTGCGGCAGGCACGAGCACGGCACGGTCTCGGCAAACAATTAAAATACGAATCATGTGTTAATAAATGTGTCGTTGGGTGGAAAAACGACTTAAGTCGACTTAAGTCGTTTTTCCGTAAATAGCTTATTTGTGATCAGTAAACCTTCATTTATTAGTACAGAACTTAAAACTTGAATAAAAAGTATTTTGAACCACTAAAATAAGATAATGAAGGAATAAAGCGCGTGAAAATCTGTCACACTCGGTGCTCCCACTGCCCGCCACTCGCTCAGCTGATTCGCCCCACGTGCAAGAACCGGTCTTTGTTCAGCGCGCAAACATTTGTTTGTTACTCGTTTTTCGTCAAAAGTAGTGAATAAAATGAATGAATCGACAACAGAGACTTCTAGGTCTAATGTTAGTGTTGCAAAAGGTATGAAAAAACTTGCAACACGTGAAAAGTGGCAAAAAACAGAAACAAAAGGAGGCGTGAGCACGGTAAAGGTTATGTCACTCAAAAAAACAAAACCGAAGTTCCTCCAAAAAAATTTGTTTTCATTACCAATTGTTGCCGTTACGATTGTCATAAGAAATTCAATTTAGAAGATCAAAAAGAAAAGTTTAAAACTTTCTACACATTAGCTGATAAAGTGGATCAAGATACCTTTTTGATCAGATGTGTTGAAAAAGTCAATATCAAAATGGCAAAAGAAGGACCCAAAAGAAAAAATAGAAGTAATTCGTGGATTTATAATTTATCTGTGAATGGAAAAAAAGAGAGAATATGCGAAAATTTTTTGCAAAAATTATTTCAAATATCTGAAGGTAGAATGAAAAAGGTTCTTGGATTTTGCAGTCAAGGTCTTTTGGCAGCAATAGAAAGACGTGGAAGTCATTCGAATAGACCTCACGCTATTCCAAAAGATACTTGGGACATGGTTGAAGATCATTGGGCCAGTACACCTCATAAAAAATCACATTATTCTCACAAAAGAACTGAAAGAAAATTTTTTGACAACCCGGATTAAAATACAGTTATTCTTCACGATCTTTCTGCAGAAGATTATGGAAAGAAAACCGGAAAAAAGTTCCTTTTAGGTACAATACATACCACAGATACTATCGTGAACATAGTGAATATTGCTTTCGATCACCAAAAACTGACGTACTTGACTTTTGCACTAAGTGTTTAGTGAAGCTCCGAATTAATCCTGATGACCCCTGTAAAGTTGCATACGAAGAACACTTAAAAAAAGTAGCGGAATACAAAGAGTTGAAGAAAAAGTATGTGCTAGAAAATCGAGAAAACAGGAGCCCAGATGAAAAAAAAATCTACGAAAACACTTTGGTGCTAGAATTTGATTATGCCCAAAACCTGGGACTTCCAAAGCTTAATATTAACTCACACTACTACAAAAGAATACTAAATTTGTACGTATTCAACATTCATTGTCATAATGACAATGACAGTAAAATGTTTAACTTTTTAGAGTGCGATGGAAAAAAAATTGCAAATTCGGTGTGCAGTTTCTTAAAAGATTTTATTAAAAGAAAAATAGCGACAAACTGTAACTACACACAACAATAGTTTTTTTTTTCTGATTCTGCCGGAGGTCAGAATAAAAATTTGACCGTAGTCAAATTTTGCACTTGGTTGGCGCAAAAACTTAACGTTGAAATTCTTCATGTCTACCCAGTCCGAGGTCATAGTTACTGTCAATGTGACCGAAATTTTGGCATTTATGGGACAATTTTAAAACGAAAAGAAAAAATTGAGACTCCTATGGAATACATTAACATCATGAAGACGGCAAGGCACAATCCTAAACCTTTCGAGGCAGAATTATGCCCCAATCTATTAATGGATTGGACAAAAGGCTTTGGTGTTATGTATGCAAAGGCCCCTAAGCTGAGAAAAAAGTTTTTGCTATTCGAAAATGTGCCCAGATTCGTTATAACAGTCTCAGCGAAGTCCGCGCATATCGTGGTTATACAGATGATCACCTCACCTTTAAAAATCTTCAAAAACCAAGAGTTGCTTCACAATTATCGCCTGTTGAAAAACCTGGAATTAATAAAGATAAAAAGAAAGATATGGGGTTTTTCATTCCATTTTTAAACGAAGAAGATCGAGAATGGTTAAAAGCTGTTACAATGATCGGCGAAAATGATCCTGAACCAAGTGACCTTATATAAAAAAAAAATACAACTCCCGACGATGATCCGTTGAAAGTGGATACCCTATTTAAAACATAAATCGCAATTTAATTGTTTGCCGAGACCGTACCGTACCCATGCCCGACGCATTGAGAATCGACCTTGAAGGTACGATTTTTTAAGATCAGTTTTTAATTTTGAGATAACAATTGAGTCTTTATTCTCATGCTGTACCTAGTGTTTCAAAGCCGGTTAATCATTAGACGTTTACGGAGATCCATTGAGTCCTTCAGCTTGAAATTTGGTTATAAGAGTTTACGCCTACACTCTCTCATTCGAAAATATTTTCACTTCAATCCGGTTCTACCGGATATTGATCCCCACTTCATTTTTTTAAACAGTATGTTGGTATTTTTTCGTCAATCCTTATTTTTCATCGAAAAATAAAGCCGCTTTATTCATACAAGTCAGAGCTGATTCTTAAGCGTTTTTATTTTCTGTTTCAGAGGATATCTTTGGTAATTCAGCATGGGAACACTGCTAGCACTAAAGGCACCTGCTCCGATGAAATTTTTTTTTCTATAGTTATCATGGTTCTATAGTTGTCGTGTTTATAATTTCCTTAAACTTTGTATAAAATAAATTCACTATAATAAATCGTTTTGAAGTTATTTCGACATTTGTGGTTTTTTTGGAACTTGCAGAGCTTCACTAAAACCTATTCATCTTCGGAACCCCTTGACATGAGGGTCTGCAAAAATCGCAGGGTATTAAAAACTCATCAAACTAATTATTGATAATACGAACGACAAAAAATAATCGAGCAAAATATGTGAACAAGGCTAATAAAATTAATTTTTTACTGATATTCTGTTCATTACTCGAATGTATCAACCTGAAATTAAAATCAATAAAATAACTCCTACACTAGACATTTTTATTTATGATGACAATTGCATGAACAAAACGTCAAAATTTCTTGAGAATTTTTTTAATTTTTCAGAATTTGCTCCGAGCTACTTTTGTAGAATCAGAATAATTGTTGTTGGATTTTCCGAAAATTTGTTCAATTATTCCCTGATTTTCACCAAGTATAAGTCAAAAATCACTTCAAAATTCCAGTTCATTTGACAATTTCTATCACACTGAGTTCATTTTGCATTTTTCTCGTTGCCATAGTAATTGAATGGAAGAGAATAATTTAAAGCAAGTTCTGTAGAAGCACTGAATGAAATTTTAATGTTTTTTTGAAATTACTATGAATTTGAGATAGGAAAAATATACATCGATTTTGTCCATTTTTGATGTAGTAATCAAAGGTATGCCGTGCTATTTGAAGAAATAAGATTTTAAAATTTTTTCTCACATATTTTGCTAGATTATTTTTTGTCGTTCGTATTATCAATAATTAGTTTGATGAGTTGCGATTTTTTCAACTCCTCATGTCAGGGAGTTTCAAAGATAAATAGTCTTTAGTGAAGCTCTCCAAGAGCCAAAAAAATCACAACACTCGAGATAACTTCAAAACGATTGAGAATCAGCTATGAGTTGTATGAATGAAGTAGCTTTATTTTTCGATGAAAAAATACTTAAATTTTATTTAAAAAAATGAAGTTGGGATAAATATCCGGTACAACCAGAAATGCCTTTTAAATGCAAATATTTTAGAATGAGAAAGAGTAGGAGGGAACTCTTATAAACCAAACTTCGAGCTGAAACATCTAATAGTTTTCGTTAAAAGTCTAATGATTAACCCGCACTAAAAAATTCGGTATAACATGAAAATGAAGGCTCAAAATTAAAAATTGATCTTAAAAAATCATACCTTTAAGGCCGATTCTCAATGCGTCGGGCATGGGCACGGCACGGTCTCGGCAAACAATTAATTTACGATTTATGTGTTAAATAGGGTATCCACTTTCAACCGATCGTCGTCGGGAGTTGTATATTTTTTTTTCCGCAGCTATTTGTCGATACATATGCTACACAGCTCATTTAAGATATTAAAACATATAGAAGAATATCTGGGAAAAAGGTACCTAACACTCGACGCTCGGTTGGAAGTGTAACTGAAAATCTTATTTATTAGAAAAAAACATAAACCAACTCTGGCACATAAATCGTATTTTAATTGTTTGCCAAGACTGTGCCGTGCCCGTGCCTTCCGCAGTGACAATCGGCCTTTACTTCCAGAAGTACGAACAACCGACGCCTTCACCATTTTGTACACTTTTCTTTTTGAGAAAATACGGCTTTTAAAAGCATAATAACTGAAGAATGTGTTAAGCTGGTCACTCATCGTGAACCGAAAACTCCAAAAATCCAAAGTTGCATTCAAATTCAGCGCCAACCCACGAGAAATATATTCTCGACCCTGGTATGAACTGTCAAACCGGACTGCAAGGCAATTAATTTTGTTTATGTGTTCCTTTCCCACTAGAAATAAAGCTGCCATTCCAGAAACCCCACCTATCGGGGGTGTGAAAATCAATGAAAACGTACACACGTTGAATGCTCAAGATTTTCGGTAGCTGATTGAATCCGTTAAAATTTATTTTGCGAGCATTTTAAGTGCGCAATTTAATAGCGTTACTATGTATGGCCAATTTTCAAGTTGAAATGATAGTCCTGATATTTAAATACGATACGAACTGCATTATGAGTCCACGAAACAATACATTCGAAACGAAATATAACAAATGGATCAGGTATGAAAATGATTTTCCGATAGACAAAAAGGTTATTGTCTTTTTCTTCAATTTCACGTTACCAGAGATATTCGATTTTAATTATCTACGAATTTATGAAAGTCGTCAAATCGAAATAAACATTGTTTTCGTATTTTCAAATGGATCTTATTTGATCCGTCTGCACAATTATTATTCAATACGAACCATTATATAAATATTATAAATACAAGTTATTCGCAACAAATTATTCGAGAAGGAATATCTTCAGCGAAAAGAAATATTTGTAACTTAAAAACAGTTAATGATAAATAATAATAAAGTAAAAATTCTAGAGATATACAAAAAATATTTTTTGTTTCAATAATTTCAATATTTGCAAACTCAAATAGGTCGTACTATAATTGACACTTCAATTTTCCTTCTATGACACTATTCGTGTTTTCCTGTTTGGTAGATTCAACTTCCCTTGCAGGTGAAAAAATATTTTGATACTTTGTGATTATCTTGAGATGAAAATCGTCTTTGAAAAAACTGAAATCTCTATTTCTTCATACAACTTTCTCCAATGACTGATAAGTGGATAGGTTAATTGAATTTAGAGAATACTGTGAAAAAATAATAACGCATACGAAAATAAAGAATTAATTAAACATATTGCATAATTTTAAAATTTTTGTCATTTTAACGAAATCATTCTGTTTTTAAAACTGCAACTCGGATTTGGAATTTACAGAAAGTCTCCTAGTCCAACTTCTTGAAATTAAATAATTATGTATTTCTACTCTTCGTTACCATTTTAATTACTTTCAAAATTTTCCTGTTTGCCTATTCGTAATTGATAAACATAAAACAATTGTTTTAGGGATGATTTTACGCAATAACATTATGAACAAACATTGATGAAAAATTGCATTTTTTTGTGAATGGAATTATATTATTATCATTCAATTATCATTATTCTGTATGACACAATTAGAAATTTACTTACATTTTATATTTTTCATCGAATATGTACTGATTAAGAAGAGTGAAGTATTTATAGGATCGTTCATAAAATTCATAATAATCATCATAATCACCATTAAAAATTTAGTCTCTCAAATATGCTGCTTTGTTTAATAATCAAAGAACAAATACCTGATATCATGCTACTTATGAGAAATTGGACCAATAGCAATGGAGAATTGTCTTCAGTAACCACATAAAGATAAAAGATTACATTATTTGACAACCTATAATTACTTTGGTGCCTCGGAGGGTCGAACGAACTAAATGAACACGGAAATAATAATAGATGTAAATATAAATATTATTGAATAATTAGCACAGAAGTCAATATTTGTTTTTTTTCGACAAACGTCAAAGTATTCATACAGAATAAATACAATCACGGCCTTAGGTGTGGACGCCCCAATCACTATATAGTTGTCGAATTTTCCTTCGATATCTTCAAAGTAGGTACAGAAATTAAGAATATGCGGTCGTAATATGTCGGATATTTCCGTCGCTCGAACTCAGAAGTCGGCCTTTGGTCTTTGACCTCTCTCTCACCTTTTAGATTGGCCCGATCAATACATACACTCTAAAACGATAGATCTCTTCATGCACAATAATATACCTCGATGAATATAATCCATTTCCTGAAAACCCGATTCAGTTGAAATCATATTGAATTGGAGATAGATGCTTGCAATCAAGAAGAGAGGAGAGCTCTGCTAATACCAGAATGGAAATTATACGCTTGCAAATGGCCGGTGTAATATATCAGATATGCAATGAATTACAAATTTTAATCATGATTCATATTGTGATTGCAAAAATTGGCAAAACGGAATTTTAATAAAAATTGAGAAATTTCGTTCCTATCATACAAAACGTGTCGCACGTCATCTGGAACACTGATCTGCCCAAGATATTGCATATAAGGTTTGTCTCAATATCGAAGTATATCGGACAAAAATTCGTTATTAATCCAATTTTCCGGTCGAGCAAGCGAAAAGTTCTGCTACCGCATCGGAAATGCAATTTAGTGAAAAAGATCGAAAGTAATGTAATAACCGGTTGTTGCGCATTGGGGTTCAACGACTTTAATATCCGTCGTAGTCATAGTGATAGTCCATCTGTTTTTCTCTGAAATGGTAAGTTTTAACCTGAGGAATTTGTTAACAAAATTGCTGTGCATTGTTTTGTAAAAAAAAACCGATATTACGCGTGATTATATAATAGCTTGAAATGCGAGAACTAATTACGATTTTTACCGCAATTTTATGATAGTACATAATACACTACGGTTGTGTATTAATCGGCGACGGAGTGGAACAGAGATAGATGCGTCTCAGTAGTCAAACACTATCATCTTATGGACGATCGTGCCTCTTTATCGCATGGCGGAACTTTACTGTATAAGTCATATGTTTCCGTGCATGTTGCCGGTATTTTCGATTGATAAGACGTTATCGAGTCAAAACGAGTCTTTCGTTTATAAATCGTACACACATTGTTTGACGAATTTTTGTGTTTTTCGAATATGGTGCACGATTTCTCAGGTCTTATAGTAGCATGATGAGTGGTGATAAGTCTTCAATGTCAGACATATTAGAACAGAATTTCACGAAAATCTTTGATATGGAATTCGAATCGTTATGTAGTTTTAGAAACATGAAAAGTTATGGTTCAATATCCTGATTTCTATACATTCAATTATTTTTGTATATGAGAATGTTATGAATGAGTTCGATCACTGTAACATATTGAATTCAAATCGAAAGGGACAATCAGGTCTAATAGAAGCAAACTGGCCTGTGTGGCATGAAATTGGATATAGCCCAGAAATAGTCAGACGGCTGTTCAAATTCGGTGCATTGCCACATCTCAGCTATTGTTAAGACACAATGGCGTCTGATCGTGAAATTGGATTTAACCCTGTTATAACGATTCGACATATTGCGACATAACCTCTTTTTGAGGAGCCAACAACGCCTGATGCCTGACACGAAGACTAGGGTGATCTATTTATATCTACAATTGTTGATAAAGTAACATGTTTAATTTTTGCTAGACGTTTACTACCTTCATCAATTTTTTAAAGAATTCTTGTGTCTAATAGCTTCAACGCAAATATATCGATTTTCGAACAGAAAAGAGAATAAAGTATCGATCGCCTTCAAGACAAACCATGAGACTCTTTAATGCTGATTGAACATAATATGCAATGCTAAAAAATTGAGATAGCGGATTTTGTGGAAACCGATCCTTTATCAAAATACAGAGTTATTTGCGATGCGGATCGACGACGGCATTTCGGTTCTGTAAAATTTCAAACTTATATTAAAAATCCGGAAGCAGGTGCAAATCCGAGTCCCGAGGAAAAGCCGTAATTAACTCTCCGGATGTCTCTTGATTTATCCTCCGTCATTTCGCCTTCACGAGAAACTCTCCTAGGAAATCGATAGTTTTCCGTTCGTTCCGGGACCGTTAATGAACGCGTATTCAGTTACCGTTAATTGGGGATCCGTCGGCGAAAATCACCTTTCCCCAATTATAACTGCCGAAAACGAGAGAACGGCCCCTCCCAAAAATCCAAAACTGCTCCTCCTTCGCTCCAAGATTCCGAATGAACGGCAAAATCTGTTCCGTTTGATATCGCTTAATTAGTTGGTAAATAAGACCGAAGTTATCTGAATCGGAGATCCAGCTTCGAAACCCTTTGAATGCGCTGCTGTACTCCATCGGTTCCTTCCGGATTAACGGGGTGTTCGCCACGTCGAGCCCCGCCAGCTTCGAATCATTGCTTCGATTCAATCGAAGAGACAACGAACCGGATTATTTCGTCCGCGAGACGCCTCTGGAGCCCATCTGCATCTCGAAAAGATTCCCATGGCAACGTCGAGCATCTCGAGATATTTAAGTGGCGAAGAACGCTCCTAGGAGCACCCTTTAAAGTGGTTAGTGCCATACACTTCGCCGGTTCGGAGATGTAAGGCCGAATTATGAGATCACGGCCCCATCAACACTGCATTCTGGGGAAATAATGAACTGGAAACCCGGAGGCTCTCATTTCACATGCGTGTTTTTTTCCGACCGAGAGAGTGCTGAAGGCGAACATACATCAACAGTTTCTAGAAGGGACGTTTTCCTTCCGATTCAACTACTCGAGCGACAAGATAACGTGCTACGACTTCGTCGTACAACGTTTACGATGATAACTCAGACTAACTTGAAGAGGAAAATGGATTTGGAAAGTATTCTCAAAACAAATCTTTTCTTCGCTGATAACTTTGGCCTCATTCCAATTATCCATAATTCAATTTGTAATTACAAAATCAGTTTAGGGATCGAAGGGGGAGAATCCGATATCAGAAAACAACCCACTCGGCATGCGGCACGAAGGATTCGACGACGACAGTGATGAGTCGAAAGAAAATTACTTTCTCGGTCCATTTCACCCTTCAGGGACCCTAAATTGCATCAAAGGATCGATGAAGCAAGACTATGTAACTGGCTTCACAACTATAATATATGCTCGAGTTTGTGAATATACTATGGTTGCTTGAAATTGGAGTAGAAATTGCAACGGCTCCCCACGACTGTCCTTTGGAATATGATGACATTGATAGAACAAAGACGATCATGTTTGAAAACCAAATTGCAGCTTCTAAATATATGTGAGGCATGGGAAAACAACTGCAGAATTACAAAGTGAAATAGGAAACGAAATAAATGAAGCAAAATCTTCAATTATTCCTAACCCGAAGTAGAACAATCAAAAAATTACGCATGATTTCAAGTAAAAAACGGTTGAGTCTACTGTCAAAGCAGATGAGGTTTCAACTAGTCGAAGCAATTTTCCTTTTCCCAATGGAATTTCTGATTTCCACTCCATCGAAATATAAGTTTCTGATGAACTTGAAGATTCATACTTGATCAAGAAAATATCAGATTTTGCCTTTGGCCAAATGTAGGTGGCATGTGGCTCTTTGAAACATCTCGGTCACTGTATAATCCATTTTTCTGCTTTTATTTCCTTGATGCGTCACTCACTACATAAGACCAGACCTCTATATGGACGTTTTTTGAATCGGAACATGATATATATGTTTGTGAAATATCGCTTATAAATTTTTTCTAAGATGTCATGGTAAAAAATGTCAATCTGTTCAGTATTTTTTTTCTTTCCTTTCTGTCATCCTGTCTCGAACCATAGCGGATGATAAACGGTTGCAAAGTTTTGATGCTTGTTGGTTCTCGTTGAAGCAATCATTGCTGTAAATTTGACTCAAGAATTCTTCATTTTGCATGTCAAAAAATGATTATAAATACAGTTTTCTTGTTTCGGCTATGCTTAAACCACAACGGATGAAAAGCAATTGTTTGGTATGGGTGTATATTTGCTGTGCTCGAAACATTAAGCGAAACAATAAATAAAGAACTTTTAAACTAGTGATCAGAAGACGAACATATCATTCGCAATATAGCTACGTGAAATGTAAGAGATGTGATGAAAAAGAGAATCAATTGGTCAAGGAGAATCCCAGATACCTAGATGTAGAAGGAAACTTGAAGAGATAACGGAAATTGATGTTGGTAAACTAGAATTGTGGAACCGTTGAAAAACTGTAGTATGGACTGTCAACTGATCTCTACGCGTGTATTGACTGTCAGCAAGAAAATTGGGTAGAATTAAAGTATTTGAGTATAGCATTCCAAAAAATGGAGATAAAGAATGTGATCAATTCTGGATCACATTCTGGAGCATGATAGATGTATGTAAATAGAATAGAGAAGGAGTGAACTAGCATGCAAAGTAGTAGTAATGAAAGTGGTAACAGTTAATAAGTCTGTGTTTGTATTGCACGCAAGGTTCAAACATGTTCACATAACGAAGGGGTCCAATACTAAGAATTATTGAATTGAAACTAAGGGAACAACAAAAAATGTAGTTGACAATCTGACATTAAATGAGGATTCAGTTAAAGATATAACATCTGCATCTAGTGCTTGTGGAACACCTTTAGTTGAAAAAAAAAAGAAGAAAGTGTGATGGAATGAAGATGCAAAAGAAGTACTGGAAGATAAGAAATAAACAAATGAGATTTATAGTAAAAAATGTAGGACAGGAATGAAAACTTGTAGTAAAAGAGGCGTGACCAGAAGTAAAGAAGAAAAAGGCAAAATGCTAATAGAATTGATGGAACCAGATGATTGGGAGACTGTTCTGTTGGAAAGAAAAAGCAATTAAGTCAGTATGTACGTTTGAGCACACTAAAATGATAGATCACTTCATCCACATTAATATACCTTCATAACTATAACCCATTCCATCAAAATGTGTTCTTATCTTCCTGTGATATCGTGAAAGTTAGATGAAACCATATTGAATTGAAGACATACGCTTGCAATTGAAAAGAGCGATAAAGAGAGTAATTTATCTCTGTTAATAGCAGTTTTACGCTGGCAAGTCAGCCACTGTAATATATCAGATGCATAATGAAGGTTGCGACTATCAAAAATTTTAATGGTGATTCATATTGTGATAAGAAAAATTGGCGAATAGGAATTTTAATAAAAATTAAGCAGTTCGATTTGTTGAAATTGTTCTCAAACTAATCGAGTAGAGACTGATATTCCTAACATTCAATTAAATTAAAATTAGGAAACATGAAGATAATGCATATAAGATTTAGGCGAGAATCGAATTATTTCTGACAAAAATTGGAAATTAATTTGATTTTTCGTCCAAGCAAATTAATCAAGTGCATAAGAAATGCAATTTAGTTGAAGAGATCGAAAGGAATAGAACCACTTGCGATAGCGCGTCGTGACTCGACGAAGTTAGTATCTGATACGCATAGAGTCATTATTCACATGTTGATTATTTTCTTCTCGGAAATGGTAAGTCGTAGCTAAAATTAGAGAGAAGCAAATGCATTTTTTGTTGAAAGAAGGCGGTGGAACTATTAGAGTATTAGACATTTTTGCAAACCGTGTAAAAAAAACGACTATTACTTCAACCAACTGAAATGTAATGTTCATCATAAAATCCAATTAATTCCGACCAAAAATTGATGCTTTATTTGATTTTTAACAATTCTTTCTAGTCTTTAGATGTCCTCTGCTGTTCAATCGTTTGAGATCAAGATATGGCGATGTAAGGTGATCCCTTCGAAAAATGTGACAGAAGTAATTGTTCATGAAATTACGATGCAATGTCTATTGAAACACCGAAACCAGTGGGATTATTAACAGCCGAGTTATCTTTTATCAAAAAACCGGTGTTTTCAGAAGATTCCAAAAATTACTTTCTCGAAAACAGTTCATTTAAGATAGTAAAAGTAATCGAAGCGACTTTAGCCGTATTTGATAGCAACCGAATGTCGAAAAACCAAAAGTAATGGTAGTTTTAGAAGTTGAATTATATTAGAAAATCCTTGGCATTTTTGTGATTGATTTATGTTTGTTCCAAAATGGCGACTTGTAACACCTACCTCGGCAAAAAAACAAAGGGATAGAAGATAGGAATCGTTTACTGACAATCCTAAAGACTGAGGTATTAATTTTTCAGAGTTGACAAAAAGAAAGTGAATTGTAGCCAACGTGCTCTGAGCGGAAGTGAAGAAGTGGTGTTGAAGGAGTGATTCAGACAAGAAACGGATAGTAAAATAAGTAGTTTCCAGTATGTTGGAATTTTAAATACAAAATATTTTTTGTCAGAGTAAGAGATTTTTTCTAGGTTTTTCAATTCCCAGGTGTACTGATGAGGATTCCTTCTTCTTTTAATTTTAAGGTAGTTTATTCGAAGCGTATTATGTCATCTTATAAAATTATTCGTGGAATCAATTAATTCTTGTAATATTTGTGTGATTGAGACGAATAAAATTAAGTTTCAACTTATAATGAACCTGGGAATCTATATGTCGCATAATAGAACTAACGTCCCTGAACGAGAGAAGCTACGAGCATCGACGAAGAGGGGGATTACTTTTACCCACCCCAAACGAAACGACTGAGTGAAGAGAGGCTGAGCTTACAGGCATGAAAGAACGAATTATTGGAAATATTCTAAGAAAGAACTATGTGCGCGAATTTTCGATCACTGTTTTGCACGCCCATATAAGATTACGATGATGCGGCGGTAATAATAACCATTGACTTGAACATATCTTTCTCTCCCAATTAGCAATTACAAAATAAAATGCCATATCTGCTAATTAGAAGCTGGAAAAGTATGTGAAAAGCGCAAATTTTGGATATATCCTAAGTAGTACACATTTATCATACTTCAGTTATACATTTACTATTGTACTGTGGGTGTACATTTCGCGGAAGGACTCAATATTTTGATGAAAACGTTAAAATAAATTTAGAGCATCGGTTGGAGCTCAACAAGCGTCGCATTTTGTCATCGAAAGTAGAAAACACTTAAAAGCTCCTAGCCCTTACAAATTGAGGTTCGCGCTAATTTATGTGGGGGTGGGGTTAAGAAGTGCGGTCGCTTCTGTACGAACGTAATATGAAATCTTGGCGGTCTAATTTTCGCGAAATTTATGGAGTAAACTCGCTAAATATTGTCGTTGTTCTTGCGGGGTTAAATTAGTCGCGAGAGCTTTTTTGCCGGTGCGTCAGCGACACAAAAGGTTTTTATCTTTTGTTCGGCACACTCGAGCGGTCATTTTCGATTTCATGGTCATTTGCTATAAAGCTTTGAGGGCGGACCATTATGGAATTTTACGGTCAAGAGAAATTGGCAGCGATGAATCCCCCGACGTTCAGGCCGAATCCAAATCGCCGCTTTATATCCGGAACTTTTTCTTTATTCGGTTGCCGGAATTATCGCGAACAGTCGGCGGCGGGTGGAGGCGCGCTCGGGATACGGCCCTGATTGCCGTCGTCGTTTCTCGGCCCCTTGGAGGGCGAACCGCAGCCAGCGGGAGAACATACGGCGTACAAGAGCTATTATAAGCGGAAAACACGTTTTCTCCATCAAGGCCCCCGTCCGACCACTGTGTAAACCGTAAAAATACAGATGTGGATTTGTTCAAGTTCGCATAACCTAATTCGTCCTCCTGCATTCGGCAACCCAAATCAAAACTAAATGAACAATTCGCTAATGTGCCTAGGGCGGTTCTCTAATGAACCGGCCACGTTTCAAAATAATCCGCGGGAACGCAATTATAGCCACGGCGCGCGTTGTAATTTAATGAGAAAGTTTTAATAACCATCTCGGGTAGGTACCTAGAAAACAACGTTTTTTTGTACGCCGAGAAGCGTCTACCCCTAAAAGACTTTGTTATCTACAGAAATAAGACCTTCATTCTGACAAAAAGAAAAGGTTGTTGGTATACACCTTGGCGGTAGAGAATATGGAATCACATTTTGGTATTCATCAAATTTTTGTGGAAGTTATTTGAAAGTATTTGAAAGTAATGAATAAAGTTTGTGCTTCCGAGGTTCGTTTTGGCTAATATTAAAACCTTCCCTCGCTGATAATCACAATAGTATAAACCAATAGAGTGAATCGAGCCTTAACCCTGAAGGCGACTAACTCGGCCTAGTTCCTGGCGCGAGTACTCGGTCGAGCTACTCCGTTGCCGAGTAGGTGGTAACGCGTTTGCCAGCGCTGGAGCGAGACAATCAATGATTGCAGATGTTTTGGTCGCATGTACGCTTTGAACAACTGATCATATTAGCCTATTGGAGAGATAGTCGCGGCCGAACTAGTTGATTAGTGGTGGGGTCAACAGTCTCGGCCGAGCGCACTGTTTCGGCCGAGCACTCGGTGCGCCTAACTGAGTCTTTAGACTATCTACGCGAGAGCACGGCCTCATTAAGGATCACATGAACAATTGCTTGACATTTTCATCGTCTATGATCAGCTAAGTTCACATTTCGCACCAAAAAGCCTGTCGTGGTTTTGAATTAACACTGCCTGACTTCACGGAGAATACGTTATGTTGGACGTCGCAGGATTAGCGACTCTTTCCAGAATGATTTGTGATCACTTGACTCTTCTTCTTCATTTTCATAACAGTAAAACGAGACACATCAAGTAGTACAACGTTTTGACAAAAGTTCCCTGGATGGACCGGAGTTGGCTAGGGAACTAGCCTGAATAGCCAACTTTCCAAAATTGAATTTTAGGGACTCTTCTAGTAAACGAAAAATGTTTCATATACAGGATCACTTTGCCAAGAATAGAATGAAGATAATATATATCTCTGAATCGGCTGAATTTCAAAGTTCATTGAAGTGTCGAAGATTTTTTTAGATATGTGAAAAGCTTATACACATTTCTGAAAAAAGTCCATCTCCTAACAATTTCAGAACAGTGGCGAAACATTCTGACATTTTCTTAGAGTTTGTTAAACATTTCAGGTAATCACAAATCTCAACATTTTTGAAGGGACTCAAGAATGTTCAATATTCGCTGTATCATAATCGAAAGAAATATTCTCAAAAATAGGTAAAATATAAATATAAATGTATCATGCAATTCCATATTACAATTGCATTTTCACAGGAAACTGATTGAATATTACAAATTTGTGAAATATTTCTTGAATATTGAAAATATCAGTTGGAAATTTTTGAAAACATGCGTCTTGTAAATCAGAATTTTCCGACAATTTTCAAGTTTAGTTCATAGATTTCTTGACAAGTTTAAAATAATATATTATTTCTTTTTCCAAAATTGCAGTCAAAAATAAAAGAACATTTGGACGTTTCATACGACGTTTCGATCGTTATACGATCATGAACTTGTATTTGTTTAATTGAAAACATTTTTTTGTGAATACAACTTTTGAGTGTAGTTTGACAATTTGATCATGTTAATAATCTGGCTTAGATACAGATCGCAGCTTACTGTTTAACAACAACTTTAAAATACATATATATATTTATACTTATATTTTCAATATCTGTTCTAAAATTGACAGAGTTTATTTCTTTTTTGATATGTTTGATTCTTCAACAAGGATTGTCACATTATTGAAATCAAAAGTCATGTGAATGTTTACTAAGCGCTGTACATTCATTATTTAATCGTAAAGAGTATTTATGGTTGTGAATTCTTTTATGTAAATATTGTTTTGTTTGTCCAATATATTGTCCTGGACGATTTATACAAGAAATTTTGTATACTACATTTGTTCGTTCATTTTCATCCGTGGGGTTTTTTGATTTAGTGAAAAATCTATTTAGAGTGCTGTATGGTTTATTTGTTAGTATAAGATTATATTTACGTGTATTATTACCTACTTTTTTGGATAATGCCGGAATGTACGGTATAATAATATACTTTATATTAAAAGAATTTAATTCATTATCTTTATTATTATTATGTATTTTGTTCATTGTATCTTCTATAACGCTAATTTATTAAAGAAATGGGATTACTGTTTTCTACTTAAATATGTTTTACTTCATTAATTTGTTCTTTGCGTTAGGTAATATTTTCCGTAAATATAATCTTATTCTAAAAAATAAACCTTACAACAATCTAAATAGATTTTTGACTAAATTAAAAGATCCTACGGATGAAAGTAAACAAATGTAGCATAGAAAATTTCTTGTATAAATTGTCCAGGACAATATATTGGACAAACAAAACAATATTAACATAAAAGAATATATTGTTATTCTATCGAAACGTTGCAAATAAGCAAATAAATATACGAAACTCTAACATGGTTTTGATATTTTAACACGGATAGAATCCCGAAAAATCAAGAAATCATTTGAATCACTCCGTGAAAACCTACGTCATAATTTATAAAAGAATTTACAACCACAAATACTCTTTACGATTAAATAATGAATGTGCAGCTCTTAGTAAACATTCACATGACTTAAACCACAATTTTGATTTGAATAATGTGTCAATCCTTGATAAAGAATCAAACCCTCAGAAACGATTAATCAAAGAGATGATACATATCAAAAAAAAAAACTCTGTTAATTTTAGAACGGATATTGAAAATTTAAATATAATTTAGAATGGAATATTTTAAAGTTATTGTTAAACAGTAAGGTGCGATTTGTATCTAAGCAACATTTTTAACATCATCAAATTGTCAAACCACACTCAAAAGTTGTATTGAGAAAAAAAATTTTTTAATTAAACAAATACAAGTTTATGATCGTATAACGATCGAAACGTTCAAATGTTGTTTTATTCTTGACTGCAATTTTGGAAAGAGAAATAATACAAGTTGATAATCAGTCGAAATGCCGATAGCTTTAAAATAAAATGCAAAAAATTCCAAAGGAAATTTCAGAACGAGCAGAAGTTTTACGAAGTGTCTAACCAAATCCGATATACAATTATTTATTTTCCCAAAAGAAAAGGAGAATGTGAATCATTTCCTAAGAATTTTCTTTACGATTATGAGAAAATTGAAGAAAATCACGAAAAAATTGAAAAATTATGTTAAATAAATATATTATCGTTGGAATTTCTAAGGAATTGTTAGATTTCCAGAGAAAAAACAAGATTTATATGAAGGTTTGAAAAAACGAGTAAAGACCATATGGGATTACAAACTACAGGTGTTTCGAAAAAATTGCGAAAATAATACAATTCATTTTTAATGAAAGAAACTTTTTATATCAATATTATTTAATTTATTTATTCGGAAAGGTGCGATGAAAGCATATCCTAAGAATAAAAAAATACGTGTAATAAGATTACTTGTGAAGATAGATATTTAATTTTCAAGTTAAAACGAAATTAACTCAAGACGTAGAAGACTATGATGTTTTTATTAGGAGGAACAGTTCTTCCATGAGTACTGAAAGTAACAAAATTCACTGTTAGCGAAAGACTAGATGGCAGTAGTACGCGGATGGAATTTGGGCCTTTCAGAACATATAAAATTGATGAGTCGATGGTTTTGGTCAAGAGCAACGGATGCTATTTGATGTGGTGCCGATTTTCTAGAACTGATGGTGAAGGTTTAGCTAAGTGATGTTTCGTGACGGATTACTCTAGTTTCCATCGATTGATGTTTGCGAAGAGGGTCGTTTATCTGATTATCGCTGATCTCTTCGGATTCAGAATCTATTCTGCTTGTAAAAACTGACACATTAGCAGAGTGCTTGTTGAGGTGTCATAGTTATGCTTTTCTCTCTGGCACGTGATACCTAAATATCAGACGACTTGAAACCTCTGCACGCTATCAGAATCTCGTCTCACCATCAGGACGACTTGAAGTCTAGGCCCTGTATTGCGTTTCATTTTCGTACTCTTTTCTTTTCGGTCATATTAATGTATAAGTAAGTATTCGCCACTTGCCTTGCGAACGATCACTCTACCGGCACGATTCTGCGCAGTTCATCAAATGAAGCACATTTTGCGAGCAGCGCAGAATCGTGACAGTACAATGACGGTTTACAACGCGAGTTGGACCAAACCTGCATTTAACGTTCCGACCTATTAGGGAGAACTGTTGAGGCTACCGAAAGGTCGAAACTTATGCCTGTTTAAACCGGTTCTAAGATATGTAACAGTTTTGTTACAACAGCTATATCTGACTTTAGGATGCGATCAATTGTCGTGGAGTTCACTTATTTTAATGAACATTGAAACGCCTTCTGGTGTTACTCGTATATCATATTGACCTTCCGCAATGTAAAAATCCCTCCCTGAGATTACGGTCGTCCCTAACTTAACGGAAGGTGGCGCCTAATATTTCATTGTTTCAAGCTCGGCTGAGCTCACCTTATCTCAGTGAACGTGAGTACGTTCCGCGACGAGCCTTCAACCTAAAAACACCTTTAATAATATTTCCTGAAGATTATGTGATTACGAGAGCATATTATTCCTTCAAATTTTTGGATGAAATAATAAAAATATTCCTCGCGATAATGTCAAAAGGCCCGAGGGAGGATACTCCTACAGGCCCCAAATACATTTCGCAAATATGTTGTCGAGCTACATCGAATATTTTTATCCTTAAATGGAAATCCAGATCCAATTCGATCCGGGAAGTTCTCCTGCTCAATTGTACAACGAGCTCATGTCCCGATCTGCGGTGCTCGTTATGTGTTGGCGCGATGCCAATGGTCGTTTGCTTCTCCAGAAGAGAAAAAAAGCATATAAGGACTCGAAATCAATCGTATGCAGCTCTATCAGGTGCAGTTAATGGAGTATCGGAACGGGCGGAGCGGAATGAAATAACAACATTAAATGATCCCGACGTAAGTCATCCGGCGCCCCATTCGGATTCAGATTGTCGTCGCGCTCCGTACTTCAATAACTACCCCTTTCGTATTCATAAATGTAGATTGACTTTCGCGCGAGACACTTAAATTATTGAAGGAAATTAGGAGTTCCGAGTCGGCTCCCAGGAGCGTCGTTCGGTCGCGGACGATTCAACCCTTCGGTCCGCTTTAATATTCATGGCTATTGTTGATTTCGGAAGATGAAACTTAATGAAAGGGCGCCTAATGGATGATGCATCGTTGCACTAAAACTTTCAGCAACGGTCGTCGTCGCCGTCGTCCGTGTTATTAACGGCTTATTTGACGGCTGAATAACAACAACGAATCGCGGTGGGCAGGCGATCGAACTCCCCGTCAGGATCGTTCCATCATTTTTGAAACCGATTCCCGACGCGGCCCGTACTTGTTTTATGACGGAACAAGCGGAACATAATTTTAATTAAAACTGCGCCCCCTTTGCGTCGACCCCTCTCGTTTCGACAGGACCGCTGTCGAAATATACGCGCACATGTACGGCAACGAAACTCGATTGTTATTCAGCACAAACACCGTCCGAACAGACGGGAATTTCACCCTTAACCACTCGGCAAATTAACCTTTTGCGCGCCTATTATTCGGCTCCATCGAATCCAGAAAACAACCTGGAGATGAACTGGGAAATTATCGATATTTTCCACGTTTCCGAAAGACTGGAGCGGTGCACGTTCGACAGAGATGGCACGCTTAAACCAATTACCGAACAGTTATGCTGTTTAAGAGGGATGCGGAAAATTGTGCGAAACTGCATTTGGTCATAACGATGATAAAGGGAACCTAATTGCGTTGTTCTATCCGGAAACATTAAAGTGTTTGACGTCGTTATAACCGGTGACTCGCTGTACATATGGACTTTGTTACCATTCTAATCTGCTTTTCTGTTTTTCCATGCTCTTTTGTTCTTCCACGTATTTCTCCTTACTGTTGCTAGCATCCTATCGTATGCATAACTCTGATCCAGTTATAACGGCGCGCCCCGTCGGTGCAGCCAAATTGTGTCCGCTATATAGACCAGTCGAATTAGAGCTTGCAAGTGCTAGGAAATTGATTCCAATTTGAATGTGGAATAGATTCTCTTGTGAGTTAGACATAGAACAATCCCTATCGGCTAAAGTGAAGATTTACATTCTTTCATTTCCTATATCAACGACCTCTGAACATGAAATAAACAGTTCTTTGCGAATATCTCAGTAGGAATTACTACTAAAACCACAGTGGGAAAGTTTTTGGTTCTGGTCGAACAAATATTTTGAGTCTAAAACTTCGAAAAACTGCAAAAAATCATAATCATGATCATAATCTTTAGTTGCCAGAATTGAAAACAGGCGAACTCCTGTCTACCTACACAACTTTTTCTGAGCATATAGAATAACAAAACGAAAATCACCAAAAGGCAAATGATGAAACAGGAATATATCATCAATCTAATGCAGATCAAAATTTAAATGTACTTCATCAGTGAAATAACGAAAATAACAACCATTGGTTGTTCGTAAAGTCGTAAAGTAATTTAACGTGATAACGTGATGCAACCAGGGGGGCCACACCGGCACGTGCCGCTTCCCCCCCCCCCCAATAGCCTGTCAGTCAGTAGTCTCCCAACAGCTTCAAAAACGCGAGAAATCGATCGACTACCTCTTTTTTTAATCACCACTAGA
This sequence comes from Novius pumilus, assembly GCA_020654155.1. Lineage (NCBI taxonomy): Eukaryota > Metazoa > Arthropoda > Insecta > Coleoptera > Coccinellidae > Novius > Novius pumilus. Next base: position 909,583 of record JAIFOV010000007.1, read on the forward strand.
TAGTAGTTTTTCTTAGTGTTAGTGTTAGGGGCGTTTAAATATTACGTAACGCATTTTGAGGAGAGGGGGGCTTGTAAAACGTTAAGATGAGTTATAAGGACGGAGGGGGTTTCAAAAAGTCCGTTATGTAACACTTTATTACTCTGTAACAATTACTCTGAATGCGTGTCTTTACGAAGAGGAGTACCCCACGGTAGTACTTTGGGTCCGCTGCTTTTTAACTTATATATATTGGACATCTCTGATATCTTTGCATGCTTGTGATGTTACTAACTCATCCATAATGATTCAAAACCTAAATCAGGAGTTGCGAGATATATCCGCATGGTGTCTCAGAAATAATGGTGTCTTATGCTTAATGCTTCTAAATCTAGGTAGTGAATCACTTTTGTCAAAGTCTGATCTATCAAATAATGTATTAGTTGAGGGTGAAAAGCTTGAATGGGAATCGCATTTTAAGAATTTGGGCGTTTGGTTTGACGAGGAGTTTTCATTTAGGAAACATGTTGCTATGGTGAGGAAGTCTAGCTTTATGAGATTGAAAGAGCTGCAAAAGTTTAAATATGAATTAAACGTATCAATTAAGCTTAAGCTCGCAAAATCCTTGGTTTATCCATTCTTTGATTATTGTTGTCCGGTGTACTACCTTTTGCTATTCAAAAGAGAAAAATAAAGGCAAAAATTCAGAATTCGTGTATTAGACTTGTGAGCTGTTTGCCTTACAGGAGTCATATTACACCCTATCGCAGTATGCTTGGGGAATTAACATATGAACAGAGGCCTGAATATTTATTTGCTGGTTTTCTTGCCAAGCTGATTATGAATGAATCTCCAGATTATCTCTTCGAAAGACTGAAGTTACGTAAGACAGCTCATCAGGTCAATATCCGCGATTTGAGCAGTTATAGTATTCCGAATCACCGAACTTCTAAATTTGAAGGTTGCTTCGATTATGTAGCCCCCTCCATTTTAAAAAATTTAAGTTTTTATATCGGGGGGGTTATTTCAGTTAAAACATTTAAAACGAAACTGTACAGTAAGATGAGAGCGGAGAATCTAAATTCTGAGTCCAATATAGTGTTTGGTAAGTTTTTGATTGGTATCTGGTTTTAAGGGATTATAGGTATATTGTTGTTTTTTTTTTCTTTACTGTCGTTATTAATTAAGTTATTTTTGATTTAGTTATATTTAACTGCTTTGAGTGTTATAAAATAATATTACTTTTAAACAAGGTTACTGAAGTATTTTTTTTCTTTTTGGTGGAGTGGAAAATTAGCCGTGCTGAACTCCTACCATTTGTGAACCTATGTAAGGTATTTGCAATAGAATTATTAACTTATTAACTTATTCCTTAGTCAAGAAATGCAAAAACGAAACAGAAATTCTCCCAAGCTGGCAACCTTTTTTGTTATTTTTGTATATCGAACATCTATTTCATATATTTTTTTTGATATCGGTTTTTGCAATTTATTAAGGTATGTTTCAACGGCGCGAAATAGTATGAGGGTCAAACAATCCCATTTAGAGTACGCATTCACAAAAATGTATTTGCTGTTACGGTACGTTGGGTGAGGGGGTCTCCAAAGACGTTGCGGTGCATTACATGGTGTGAGGGGGGGTTGAAAATCGTTGAAGACGAATTTTTGAACGGTCCCTATGTATTCCTTCGTTATGTAATATATCTTCCACGCGCATTCACCATTTTGCAGTTTCCTCTGATTATTTGCTTCTTTTTTTGATAACTTATTTCTGCTAACTGAAAGGTCCCACTTCTCAAGTTTTAAGATTATGCGTAAAATTTGAATATGAGGACGCATGATGTGGCTGCGATGGATTCTATTCAGTTGGGCGGTAAACGAAACGTTTCTAAATGGTTATTTGTATATATTTGAAGTGTGGAGTTATTTCAGATAATGAAGATTGTTAGGGACTACACAAAACAGATGTCGATTAAGAAACAATCAGATTTGAACCACAGAATAGTATATTTCACAACGAACGTAGGAAGTTGATGATTTCATGCGAGTGTCACTTCAACGAACAAGGCGGAGCCGAGTGGGACTAGATACGAGTAATGAAATCTGACTTTCCACGAATAATGAACGACACTTTTCAGAATAGTCACCATTGTAGTATCGCTAAATCTCCAAAGACGTTACGGTGCATTACATGGGGGGAGGGGGGATTGAAAATTGTCAAAAACTGTGTTACTTAATTTTTGAACGGCCCCATAGATGCGGCATCGAAATCTATCCCAAACATGTCAATCCGATGAAAATTGAAAAATCGATAAATGTTGCGCGTTTTTGCGTGTTTTAGAAAATTAGGAGCGCGATAAAATCTCTTAGGGTGGCCGCACTGTGATGAAACTTTCACGAAAAATTCTCTCACAAACGTGATACAGAATTCTATGCCCAAAATGTCAATCCGAAGAAAATTGAAAAATCGATAAATGTTGCGCGTTTTGCGGGTTTTAGAAAATTAGGGGCGCGATGAAATCTTTTAGGGTGGCTGCACTGTGATAACACTTTCACGAAAAATTCTCTCATAGACGTGATACCGAATTCTATGTCCAAAATGTCAATCCAATGAAAATTGAAAAATCGATAAATGTTGCGCGTTTTTGCGTGTTTTAGAAAATTAGGAGCGCGATAAATTTTCTTAGGGAGGCCGCACCGTGATGAAACTTTCACGAAAACTCCTCTCATAGATGCGACACCGAAATCTATCCCAAACATGTCAATCCGATGAAAATTGAAAAATCGATAAATGTTGCGCGTTTTTGCGTGTTTTAGGAAAATTGGACATCGATTAGAACTCGTAGAGTGACCGTACTGTGATGAAACTTTCGCGAAAAATCCTCTCATAGATGCGACACCGAATTCTATACGAAACATTTTAATCCGACGGAAATAGAAAAATACATAAATGTCGCGCAGTTTTTACGTGTTTTAGAAAATTAAAACTGAACTGCGCCTATTCAGCCTAAAGTGGCTATGCGCAGGATAAAGAAGGAAGCACAACGCAACAACTCGACTCGATTCGACGCGTCGAATATAAAAAAAGAGCAACTCGACAAAAATACAATTTAACTCTTTGTAATAAACGCTGACAATCAAAAAAAGTCACGTACGCAATTGAAAACGTTTCCGCACAATTATTTCTGCTACAATGTAATGTATCAGGGTAAGACAGAGCCACTAATTTAGTTGAAAAAAACTTTGAATGCACTAGATATTCGAAATCAAAGATTCTATGCCAAAAAGGAATCCGATGAATTTTGAAAAATGAAAAGGAAGTGCGCGTTTTTGCGTGTTTTAGAAAATTGGGAGCGCGATAAAATCTCTTAGGGTGGCCGCACCGTGATGAAACTTTCACGAAAATTCCTCTCATAGATGCGACACCGAATTCTATGCCAAAAAAGTCAATCCGATGAAAATTGAAAAATTGATAGAAAGTGCGCGTTTTTGCGTGTTTTAGAAAATTGGGAGCGCGATAAAATCTCTTAGGGTGGCCGCACCGTGATGAAACTTTCACGAAAATTCCTCTCATAGATGCGACACCGAATTCTATGCCAAAAAAGTCAATCCGATGAAAATTGAAAAATTGATAGAAAGTGCGCGTTTTTGCGTGTTTTAGAAAATTGGGAGCGCGATAAAATCTCTTAGGGTGGCCGCACCGTGATGAAACTTTCACGAAAATTCCTCTCATAGATGCGACACCGAATTCTATGCCAAAAAAGTCAATCCGATGAAAATTGAAAAATTGATAGAAAGTGCGCGTTTTTGCGTGTTTTAGAAAATTGGGAGCGCGATAAAATCTCTTAGGGTGGCCGCACCGTGATGAAACTTTCACGAAAATTCCTCTCATAGATGCGACACCGAATTCTATGCCAAAAAAGTCAATCCGAAGAAATTTGAAAAATTGATAAAAAGTGCGCGTTTTTGCGTGTTTTAGAAAATTGGGAGCGCGATAAAATCTCTTAGGGTGGCCGCACCGTGATGAAACTTTCACGAAAATTCCTCTCATAGATGCGACACCGAATTCTATGCCAAAAAAGTCAATCCGATGAAAATTGAAAAATTGATAAAAGTGCGCGTTTTTGCGTGTTTTAGAAAATTGGGAGCGCGATAAAATCTCTTAGGGTGGCCGCACCGTGATGAAACTTTCACGAAAATTCCTCTCATAGATGCGACACCGAATTCTATGCCAAAAAAGTCAATCCGATGAAAATTGAAAAATTGATAGAAAGTGCGCGTTTTTGCGTGTTTTAGAAAATTGGGAGCGCGATAAAATCTCTTAGGGTGGCCGCACCGTGATGAAACTTTCACGAAAATTCCTCTCATAGATGCGACACCGAATTCTATGCCAAAAAAGTCAATCCGAAGAAATTTGAAAAATTGATAAAAAGTGCGCGTTTTTGCGTGTTTTAGAAAATTGGGAGCGCGATAAAATCTCTTAGGGTGGCCGCACCGTGATGAAACTTTCACGAAAATTCCTCTCATAGATGCGACACCGAATTCTATGCCAAAAAAGTCAATCCGATGAAATTTGAAAAATTGATAGAAAGTGCGCGTTTTTGCGTGTTTTAGAAAATTGGGATCTCTTAGGGTGGCCGCACCGTGATGAAACTTTCACGAAAATTCCTCTCATAGATGCGACACCGAATTCTATGCCAAAAAAGTCAATCCGATGAAAATTGAAAAATTGATAGAAAGTGCGCGTTTTTGCGTGTTTTAGAAAATTGGGAGCGCGATAAAATCTCTTAGGGTGGCCGCACCGTGATGAAACTTTCACGAAAATTCCTCTCATAGATGCGACACCGAATTCTATGCCAAAAAAGTCAATCCGATGAAAATTGAAAAATTGATAGAAAGTGCGCGTTTTTGCGTGTTTTAGAAAATTGGGAGCGCGATAAAATCTCTTAGGGTGGCCGCACCGTGATGAAACTTTCACGAAAATTCCTCTCATAGATGCGACACCGAATTCTAAGCCGAAAAAGTCAATCCGAAGAAATTTGAAAAATTGATAAAAAGTGCGCGTTTTTGCGTGTTTTAGAAAATTGGGAGCGCGATAAAATCTCTTAGGGTGGCCGCACCGTGATGAAACTTTCACGAAAATTCCTCTCATAGATGCGACACCGAATTCTATGCCAAAAAAGTCAATCCGAAGAAAATTGAAAAATTGATAAAAGTGCGCGTTTTTGCGTGTTTTAGAAAATTGGGAGCGCGATAAAATCTCTTAGGGTGGCCGCACCGTGATGAAACTTTCACGAAAATTCCTCTCATAGATGCGACACCGAATTCTATGCCAAAAAAGTCAATCCGATGAAAATTGAAAAATTGATAGAAAGTGCGCGTTTTTGCGTGTTTTAGAAAATTGGGAGCGCGATAAAATCTCTTAGGGTGGCCGCACCGTGATGAAACTTTCACGAAAATTCCTCTCATAGATGCGACACCGAATTCTATGCCAAAAAAGTCAATCCGATGAAAATTGAAAAATTGATAGAAAGTGCGCGTTTTTGCGTGTTTTAGAAAATTGGGAGCGCGATAAAATCTCTTAGGGTGGCCGCACCGTGATGAAACTTTCACGAAAATTCCTCTCATAGATGCGACACCGAATTCTGAGCCGAAAAAGTCAATCCGAAGAAATTTGAAAAATTGATAAAAGTGCGCGTTTTTGCGTGTTTTAGAAAATTGGGAGCGCGATAAAATCTCTTAGGGTGGCCGCACCGTGATGAAACTTTCACGAAAATTCCTCTCATAGATGCGACACCGAATTCTATGCCAAAAAAGTCAATCCGATGAAAATTGAAAAATTGATAGAAAGTGCGCGTTTTTGCGTGTTTTAGAAAATTGGGAGCGCGATAAAATCTCTTAGGGTGGCCGCACCGTGATGAAACTTTCACGAAAATTCCTCTCATAGATGCGACACCGAATTCTATGCCAAAAAAGTCAATCCGATGAAAATTGAAAAATTGATAGAAAGTGCGCGTTTTTGCGTGTTTTAGAAAATTGGGAGCGCGATAAAATCTCTTAGGGTGGCCGCACCGTGATGAAACTTTCACGAAAATTCCTCTCATAGATGCGACACCGAATTCTATGCCAAAAAAGTCAATCCGATGAAAATTGAAAAATTGATAGAAAGTGCGCGTTTTTGCGTGTTTTAGAAAATTGGGAGCGCGATAAAATCTCTTAGGGTGGCCGCACCGTGATGAAACTTTCACGAAAATTCCTCTCATAGATGCGACACCGAATTCTATGCCAAAAAAGTCAATCCGAAGAAATTTGAAAAATTGATAAAAAGTGCGCGTTTTTGCGTGTTTTAGAAAATTGGGAGCGCGATAAAATCTCTTAGGGTGGCCGCACCGTGATGAAACTTTCACGAAAATTCCTCTCATAGATGCGACACCGAATTCTATGCCAAAAAAGTCAATCCGAAGAAAATTGAAAAATTGATAAAAAGTGCGCGTTTTTGCGTGTTTTAGAAAATTGGGAGCGCGATAAAATCTCTTAGGGTGGCCGCACCGTGATGAAACTTTCACGAAAATTCCTCTCATAGATGCGACACCGAATTCTATGCCAAAAAAGTCAATCCGAAGAAAATTGAAAAATTGATAAAAAGTGCGCGTTTTTGCGTGTTTTAGAAAATTGGGAGCGCGATAAAATCTCTTAGGGTGGCCGCACCGTGATGAAACTTTCACGAAAATTCCTCTCATAGATGCGACACCGAATTCCATGCCAAAAAAGTCAATCCGAAGAAAATTGAAAAATTGATAAAAAGTGCGCGTTTTTGCGTGTTTTAGAAAATTGGGAGCGCGATAAAATCTCTTAGGGTGGCCGCACCATGATGAAACTTTCACGAAAATTCCGCTCATAGATGCGACACCGAATTCTATGCCAAAAAAGTCAATCCGAAGAAAATTGAGAAATTGATAAAAAGTGCGCGTTTTTGCGTGTTTTAGAAAATTGGGAGCGCGATAAAATCTCTTAGGAAGGCCGCACCGTGATGAAACTTTTACGAAAACTCCTCTCATAGATGTGACACTGAAAACTAGCCCAAACATGTCAATCGGATGAAAATTGAAAAATTGATAAATGTTGCGCTTTTTTGCGTGTTTTAGAAAAATTGGACAACGATTACAACTCATAGAGTGGCCGCACCGTGATGAAACTTTCACGAAAAATCCTCTCAGAGATGCGACACGGAAATCTAACCCAAACATGTCAATCCGATGAAAATTGAAAAATTGATAAACGTTGCGCTCTTTTGCGCAATTTTTTTGCGAAATTTTGACAACGATTTAAACTTTAGTGTGGAATATTTCAAATAGTGCACCTAATAACCGGAATATAATTCTATTTCCGAATGTTATTTTAGGGGGAGATGTATTATATAACTATGTATAATGAAACAACTTCGCATTTAAATTTCCCCCCGTTATATAAATATGCACTGTATTCCGAGCTAGACGTTGAAACACATGATAAACAATTCCAATTGAGCCGTATGTGCGGAATTTCCTTTCTCCATGTTGATTTGATAGTTAAGTTCCTGTTTGCAATTAGTTAGGGCAATGCTTTATTTCACTTCTTCTCTGACGTTCCAGAGGGTGGCGTCAATAAAAAGCGGCTTCGCGCTGACATTTCGCACTATAATATTTAGCAAAGTTCAATCAGATACGTTCAATAATAACCAAAGTATATTCAACTCTGACAAGCGTTACTTTCTTCAATAATGTAGATTTCGGTTTTTTAAGAATTTTTTTTCTTTATATTTATCATTCACTTCAGAAATGATTCAGGTTGAACGTTTTGATTGTACTCCATTGCGTTAATACAATGAGGCGGATGCGATGTGAACATGATAGACACATCGACTTCATTTCTTTCAAAATATCGTCTATATAAGACCCCCTCACTCAGTTTCCACTTCATTATTATTATCCTAAATTATCATAACTGTCTTTCTAAGATGCCAGAATCAGGTCGATTCCAAAAATTTCGATTATATCGTCGACAATCATCATTAATGATGCAAGATTCACTGAATCCATACAATATATTGACTATGGAGAGACGAAACCTCCAAAAATCGGAAACACATCAACGGAGACCTTGGCAATCCAATATTATGACAACGGATTTTGTCTCAACATATTTATTCACGATAAATCACACAACATATCGAGTACCGTTTATGGTGACGACGATAAAAGTTTGTCTGTCAGATGACACTGACACATCTTGAATATGATGCGATCAAATGAAATCGATTTAAAAATTGGACAAAATAGTTGTGAGCTATTCCACGAGGAATGATATTAATGAGAATAAAGCACCTTCTTATAGGAATATGAACAAACTTAAATAAGTAGATTGATTTTGTATTCCTACAGCTTCCTCCAACTTCCCTATTCACGATAAAATAAAAGCAAATCGTTAATGCGTTTAAGCTTCATCATATTGAGTGGAAAACTCAATACGTCGAAACTGAACGTTAATGCACCTGAGTGAACGTTATGGGATCTTCTAAGCTCTCAACGAAACTTTCCTGCAAACAAAAAAGTACATCGAATGTCAAACTTTCGGCTCCTTGATAACTGATCGTTAAACCTCCTGGGCATATGGAGTCCGCTTTTGATCTTAATGGCAATTTTCGAACACAAAAAATTCAACCTAACTTGATTATCAGGCTATTCTTGAAAAGGGTTATGGCTACATAAAAATTTCCTGAAAAGGCCGTCGAATCGATAGCGCTCGTCGACGCGTTCCGTTAGGGAAAACAGGGGTGTCCCGCCGGGAGATCCCCCATGAAAGGCCATTTACTCGTTTTAACTCGCTATCGGTAATCTTTCAGGTCTCCGAAATCTCATTTTCTCGCAATAACCTGGAGTGGCACATGTTGCGAACGGCAGGAAACCCGTATTTCAGCGTTCGGACTGTAATGACCGATAGTTTGTCTACGGTGCGAACGGTCGGATAAGGTTTAGGTGTATGAAGGGTGAGGTTGAATCGATCCGTCGTCATCTAGAAGGGAAAACCGACCGTCACGTCTAAAACACTTAATGAGCCGCAAAGCGGCACACGTTTGACCTTCTCGAAATGCACCCCTTCCCCTCCGGGCCGAGTTGCGTTTGTTGGTCCTGTGGAAGACTTAGCATTCAACAACTAGTTCAGTTTCGGCAAAACGAAAATTAGGTGTACGGCCCATCTGACCGCTCCAACAAAAAGACACTGCGTTTAACGACCCTTCAGACTCAAGACCTCCAGCTCGATCGTGGTGTTTACCGAAAGGAGGATGTTGCGGGGATAAAAATGACATACAACTGTAAGCGACAATGTGATTGAGATGGAAGAATAGGAAACCCTTCAGCTTCAACTTTAAACGTAACTCAGATAAGAAAGAATTTATTACCGTTGGGAACAGCGTCTCCCATTGAAGCACGGACCATAAAGAAAAACTTTTGTCAAGGTGCTGAGAATCGATGTCTAAACTTAATATTAGAGGTTGGCTTGAAAGGGAAAGAATTTTATCAGTTTTATATTTTCACCTGTGTTCAACGAACTTCGAGGCGCTTCCTGTTCGAGGGCCCTTGGTTGTCTAAATACTACTCGTTATCGGAATTTAAATCTGCATTACTTTTCGTTCAATTAGTTTTGCTCACCTGAATAGAAATAATTGTTGAAAAGTTGCCGCTTTAACTGTGCTAGCAGATTCTGTTAAGTTTCAAAGGACTTAGAAGTTTGTTGTTGCCCACCATTGAAAATCGAGCATCACTCGAGAGGTATATATTTCATTTTGAACTTTTGTCCTAGAGGTAATAGAAGTGTGGAGGTGTTTGGAGATTTCTTCAAGATCCGAAATGTCATCCATTGGCGTTATTAGTAAATATACGATGAATTAAATATACGATGAAAATAAAAAAGACGTATACATGGCTTCGACTATTGAGGACATGTCCAACAAACTGCATCGTTTGAAAAAAGAATTTCTTATTGAAATAATTGTCAATGATGAAATACTTGCTTATACAAACGTCGGTGAGAGCTTACATGATAATTGGGTTTAATTACCACGGCTAAAGAAAAATTAGGGGATAAACCACAAAGTGAGGTCATCATCAACGACCCTCAATTGAACTTTAGTGAGACTAGACTGGAATATTCAAGCAGAATAATTGGGGATTTGGAGAGGACAAGAAATCATCAGGAAACCTTCATTGATTTACTGACGGCAAGTAAAATTGGGAAAAATAAGGATTCATTACATAAAACAAACTCCAACTCCATGATTGGTGAAAGGAAATCCGAGGTTGTTGATGTGAGCCAGCTATCAGAAGATCCGCTGAAGACTCAAAGCCAAACAATCAATGAGAATGTAAGTAAAAATACAAATGATGACAAAAAAAATAGTGATGGAGCCAGTTTGGTTTCAAGAATCAAGCAGCAAAGAAAGTCAATGTAGAAGGCGCTCAAGACAAATCTAAAAATACACTGAAAACAGCCCCGAAAAAAGTTTTTTATATGTCACCTGAAACAACTGGTCTTGGTGTGGAAAATTTTGTAAAAAAAATAATTCGAGAAGCTAAATCTGACGTAGCAAATTAATCAAGATATAAGCAACATTATGCATCATACAAGCTATCTGTAGATGTCGTTAATATCGAAAAGGCTATGGATGCAAATCTATGGCCCAGGAGTTCCAGAGTCTCTAGGTTTTTTCACAAAAGTAGAAAGGGGACACAGGGGATATAATGTTCAATCCCGATTTTCTAGTTTTAAAGTGTTGTGCTTTGAACACAAGTAAGTCAGATTCAATTTTTTGTGTATGGTCTGGGGGGGGACACAAAAACGGAAACAGTTTTGCAGGTTATTCTTGTATCTCGTGCTACTCAAGGCCATCAATGAAAGGCGAGGGCGTCGGAATTTGGTGAAAGTGGGATTGAGGTTTGAGCCGGTTGAGATTGCGCGCCGAAGTGGGGATGCCGAGGTGTGTGGTGCAGTATGGATGGGAACCCCATACCAAGAGGTAATTATACTGACTTGTTATAGATCACCCACAGGTGACTTCAGGTATTTTTTTGTTACATTGTCAAGCATTTTGGAGAGTGTATATGAGGCTGGCTCGATTGTGGTAGTCAATGGTGATTTCAAGATGGATTGTAGTAGAGTCAGTACGCGATTTCTCGTGCTAAGTCAGTTGCTTGGAACTTACAGTGATGTGAATGTTGTGCCGGAGCCTGCTAGAAGTCAACACATGATTGATCATTTCTTTTGTAGTGCAGATGATCCTGGTTCATGTAACAACTTTATATCGGATCACGGGGCAATTCTTTTTTGCAGTGGAGTGGGGTCGGATGTCATCGAGTCCAGATTTGAGTACGGCAGGGATATGAGTTATAAATTTCTATGGCGAACATTTAGCTCATGACTGGAGTGATATTGAGCATCTGCCAGATTTGGATGCGGCGTTTGATCTCTTTTATAGTACCTTTTTTTATTATTTCAGTAGACACATGGCAATAAAGAGGTTTCCTAGAAGAAACAAAAGTAAAAACTAGATTAATAAGGCGATGAGAAGTTCTAGCGAAAGACTGAAGCTTCTGCATAGTGTCTACAAGAGATATCCATCGTTTAGGAATAGATATGACTGAGAAAAGCAAACATGCATGTTTAGTTAACAATAATAAAAAGTCGCAGTGTCAAAATATTCTGATTAAATCGGATAATAAAGCTAGAACTCCTTGGAGGATGATGGAAGTATTGACCGGTAGAAGAGTTAAAAAACATGATAATATATCACTCAGTCAGGTGGATGGTTTGATGGAAGACTCAAAAGATGAAGCAGATTGTTTTCTAAATATTTGCAGAGAGAATATTTTCAGTGAGGTGGATGGTTTGATGGAATACTCAAAAGATGAAGCAGATTGTTTTCTAAATATTTGCAGAGGTGCTTCCTTGAGGGTCATTCAAAGCATTCCTTCAATATCTGAGGACGATGATAAATTTAGAACTCAAGGTCATAGCAGTGGATGTAGTATGTTTCTGGGACCTTTGGGGTTAGTAGAAGTGAATTTTGTATTAACAAAAAAGTTGAAATCCAAGAAGTCAGCCGGACCTGACGGTATCTCTAACTTTTTGCTTAAGGGAATATGTGGTGCTACACTGGGACCACTTGTACATTTGATAAGTCTTTCATTTAGAGAGGGTAAACTTCCGTACTTTCTTAGAATTAGTTCCGTGGTTCCGTGACATCAAAGAACATGTAGAGAGCTATCCTCCAATATTGTCGTCGTCATGTTTCAGCAGAGTGTTCGAGTATTTTGTGCTCCTGAGGCTTTCTGGATAGGTATAGAATGCTGACGAGTAATCAGAATGGCTTCCGAAAATTTAAATCGGCGCATATTGCATTGAAGTCATTTTATGGGAGACTGATGGAACATATGGAGAACGCAGAGTACCCTGGTGCGATATTTCGCGACCTCAGCAAGGCGTTCGATTGTGTTATACATTCGACACTATCGTGAAAGATGGAGCTGGCAGCTGGATGTCAAGTTTTTTGAGTGGGCAGAAGATGTTTGTGAGACTAGCCGCAGATAATGCAAGTGAGGTGCGCTCCCATGTGGTTGACGTGGAGGTGGGGGTTCCACAGGGCTCAATATTGGGCCCTGTGTTTTTCCTTGTGTACGTCGATGATTTGGTGGGGTGCGCTGATGGAAGAGCTAAGGTTACTATGTATGCGGATAATACCTTATTGATTATAACTCTCAAATATAGTAAGGATCTACAGTGAACGGCTAACAACAAAGTGAATGAATTGTTTAAGTGGTTTTGCTGTCACTCTTTGCATATAAATGCTGGTGAGACTGGTTACGTCAGGTTCCATGCCGCCCAAAATGAAAGCAGTGGACTTGAATATTTACGTTGGTGATAGTAAATTCGTTTGAACTGAACTGGCAAAGTTCCTTGGACTGACGCTTAATGACACCTTAAAGTGGAATTAATAAGGAAATTATCCTCAGTCAATTTATTACGCCCAGGTGCATTCAAGGCAGTCTGTAGGGCGCATGCGCCTCATCAAAAGATGTCTTTATTACACAGAAGCAAATAGTCAGATGTATGATGGGTGCGTCCCGAAGAGATTCTTGCCTCTGTCCGGGTATTCATACTTTGTGTTGTGCCTTTGTATACGAGTTGGCCACAGAAACGTACTATAATAGGCGTGAATTGTTAAGGAACTCCGATGTTCATGATTTTGATACCCGTAATAAGGGGATGCTTAGGGTGCCTTTTGCGAGGACGCGGATAGGATCAGCGTCTCCATCGGTTCTGGGGGCGCGTGTTCTTAATCGGCTGCCACTACGCGAATGGCTTTAAGGATGAGCTTAGACGTTTTCTTAGTGAAAAATAAGTTTTTTAGTGTGTAGAATTTTTGTATTTCGTATAATTTCGTGAGGGATCTTATAGAATTTTAAAATTATCTTTAGAAGAATAAATAAAATGTTCGCTACCCAATCTTTCAGTGCATTATACCGAAGAGGACACAATCTTAATAACGACCCCTCCGCATAACGCAACGTGGTCGGGGTTACTGCCAATATCAGATATGTCGGACGCTCACGTTCAAGGAAATCTAAAGGAAAACAAGTTATTCGAAGGAGAACACGACGTTTTGGAATTTTTCCGCAGACATTCCCGGTCTAGTGAGACACGTGAATCGAGGCATTCGTGGCAGATATGGAGTGGGCGCCGTTTGGGGACGGGGCGGCGCGGCGGTGGCGGTATGTATGCCTAGCCGTAGCGGAAGCGCCACCCTCCGCTGCCCCGAGATTTGATATCTGCTGGTGAAATTCCTCGCTCGGAATTGCAATTCTTATTTCGGGTAATATCACGCTAGGGAGTGGAAGAGCCGCTGGCACGTCTTGAAATATTTAATTTTCATCTAGTTTTGACGGGAAATGTTCGGCATGATATATCGTGATTCCTCATGTATATTAGTTTTTAGGCTTCCGAAGGATAATTTGATTCGGTGTTGTACGCGAGAGTAGATCCGAACCGTGTTCGTTTTTGTGGCTTATCTCGCCAATCCCGTAACATAATGAATCCATTTCGGGTAATAACTCTCGTACCGCCCTTGCGGCCATTACAGTGGCACAAACAAACGGTCTATTTGGGGCGGCTAAACTGCGCGGTTTACTCGTCCAAAGTTACGCTAGACTGATTCCAGCGGTTATTATATGGGAATATTCTCCGTTTATGATATTAATTTAGTGTTTTTCGGGATCGTTCGCTGGAAATTTCCAGGGGGTAGCTCGAGAGAGGATCCGGGTCTATTCTTGTGTCAAGACGTTGTCGGTAATACCCTCGAGGGTCTCGACTAGCTATTCGGATATGGTACGTGAATTCGGAATAATATTCCGAGGGATGCGAAATCCCTCTCGGATATCAACCCTCTCGTGCATGAATAATTCGATAATAATTGAGCCGCCCAGAGAACAACTATATTCAGGTGTCTAAATCCTATTTTTCTTACCTCGCGTTTTGGGGACCGACACTCTTCGACTCGTACGACGAACTGGCGGTGATGGCGTGATCTGGAATTCGTCCTTCTTCCATGCCAAGGGCTGCTCGGCATTGTCCTGAAAAAATTATTCAATCAACAAGTTGTTTGACCTTTGTGAGGATGATGCATTTGCTCTTCTCGAAGCTCATTTCTATAAAAAGAGAACATGTGCAGCGTACGAATGGCCTTGCGTGCGATGCCTAAATTAAGATGTTCGAGATAAAACGACCCCATACAAATAACTCATTGTCGGAGCCTGAATTACACCACTTCTTATTGAAATCATTATGATTAGGTATGCGATTCATTTTATTTATCTGATCGAACACGGCATTGTACGGCCAAGTTGGGCAAAAACGAATATACAAGGGCGGTGCTATACAACTTTTTGCTATGCGTTCAGATATATTTTTGACCAATGAAGCATATGGGCGACTTGTTTTGTCATCGTCGCAAAGGATCTTTTTTTTTCATCATTTAATCCACTGGTCTGGGTATGAGTGCCAGAGATCTCAGATCGCACAAGTGCCTCTGGCATGACCTAACGACTATATATTAAATATATAGCCGGGACCAACGGCTTCACTTGCCTTCTGAAGCACGATGGCATTTTCAAACCAAGTTGGAATTTAGCGGGATTCGAACCCAGTTTTTCTGGGTAGTAAGTCAGTACTACGCCTGTTGATCTATCAATGCCTATATGAAGAATTAAAAAAAAGGATCACTTGGCAACGCTCTTTTTAGGAATTTTGCTGGTTACCGTTGATGCCGCTACAAACCAAAATTTGGTAGCTGGCATTCGATTGTTGATGATAGAACAAAAATTTTTCTTAGTTTCGCTATTTTAGACCAAAACAAAGAATTGAAATTGGTCAGAATTGGCATAGCTCATCTAAACGTTGACTCACTCAAACCGCATTACTAATTCGGATAGCTATTCCTAAACGTTGAAAAATATCGAATTTTTGTAGCAAGATAATATTTCCGACTTGTTTGGTTCTTTGCAGGATGGTCCCATTATTTCAACAACAAAAGTTCTGAACCAAAAATTCTGGTCAGGAAGAGAGATTTAATCCTATGATTGCTCTTTGCAACTTCTTTTGCTACCGGCTCATCTACAACTCGGTCCTTTTTGACCAACCTTGAACCATAGTGTGCAAAAGTGTCTGAGCACGTTGCAACTCAGCAAAGGCATTAGCCAGATTTCCAAAGGATAAGCGTCATGCTGTTAACTCTCAATCTATTATCAATGGATAATCCATTTGGTTCAAGTTGAGCAGGGATCCTTGCTGCTGCGAAAAAACGAAGTAAAATATGGTTCAAATCCTGGTATCTTCAGTAACGTCCTAAACTTTTTGAACAACTAAGACTATGACCTTCATACTGATCTACTCCTGTTCCACAAATACAAGTGGAGTTCTTGCAAATCTTCAAACTGAGTCGAAATGCAATTTTAATACGAAACATTTATTGCCCGAAAGTGTATCTACTGCTCATCTACTTCTATTCCACCATTACAAGTGGGATTCTTGCAAATCTTCAAACTGAGTCCCTACTGCTCTAGGGGAAAGAGAAGGCAACCAAGCATTCGTTTCATTTTTTTGCAGAGCGTCCTTACGATTTGATCTACGTTTAATTTACCAAGTGTTCAATTGACACATTGTCCCTATTCTTCTGAAATTGGACATAATATTGAATTTTTCCAACCAAATCCCAAGACTATCATCTGCAAATGCTGCGATTGGTCCACCTGAAGCAATATGTAACATCAATTTGACAAGCCGTTCATTAGCAAAAGAAGAAGAAGTAGGTAGACTAATGTCAAATAATTTTATTATCCCAATTCATCCATTTTTTATCGGTCGGCATGCTTGGAAGTAACTAAATTGAGAAAGAGTTGCAATAAAAATTCTTTCCATGGTATTTTTTATTTTGTGGTCAATATCTCTGGTGGTATCCAAATCGGGTGTTTTTTCAGCCTATACATCAGAAACAACCCCTTCAATTTTTTTTGAAAACATGGAAATGAGTTGTAGCTGAAAACAGTGGGAGTGAATGGTTTATAAATTTGCAATGCATTGACTTTTAAGAAACCGAAAGTGGTGGAACAATTAGCAGCCGAGTTATAACTCCTCGAAAACGCGGTAGTTTCCACATTTTTTTTATCATAAACGGTTTATTTTGGACAGAAATAGTAATCGAGGCGATTGTAGCAATTAAATCATTTTATTTTTAACAATTCTTTTTAGTTTTCGTATACCTTCTGGTTTTGGTTGTCTAAAATCAGTATATGGCAATGTGAGGTGACGAAATGTAATTCGTGTGTGGACGTTCAACGCGTGTTACGTTTGATGTTAGGATTCCATGTCTTTTTCACAAGTTAAACATACCGAAGTCAGAATTCTCACGCATCTCATCGATTCTATCGAAAATGGTAGGGCATAGATAAAAACAGAGAGACAAGCAATTGTTTATGAAATTGCGATGCAATGTCTGTTGAAATCGGTGGAATTATTAGCAGCACTTATCGAAAAAACGGTGTTTTCAGACGATTTCGAGGTTCATTTTAGACGGAAATAGTAATCTACACGATTGCAGCCCTGTTTGATATCAACTGAATGGTGAACAATCGAAAGCAATGGTGGTTTTAGAAGTTGAGTTATATTAGGAAATGTTTAAAAACCTTTGGCATTCTTGTGTTTTGATCGGTTTTTGCTCCAAGACGGCAATTTTCATCTATCGGTGGAAACAATCATAATGAAAGAAGATAGGAATCATTTAGTGAAAATCTTGGAGTCTTTAACTCTTTAAATCTTCATAATCTTTTCATGTATTTTCCTGTAAGGTGAAGTGAGGTTCCATCCCTTGTATGATTAATACCCTCGACAAGCCTCGGGTATCAAACTTCTTTCACTGGGGGTTGATACGCTTTCCTCCCTTGGTATTCAAATGAATATTTCTGAAATTTGTATGAAATTTCAACATATTCTGGAGAACTGACATTTGAAATTTTTAAAGAATGAACACAGGGAATTTTTTGGAATTAAAAAAAAACAGATGCAGGATTCAGGAAGTTTGAGCCGAATTCAAATACATAGCGAATCTTAGATCAAAATATAGATATTATAAAAAGTGAGTGCGGAGCAGCTGGCCGTGGTATTTGTGTAAGAATCGAAAAAGTGAGCATTTTTCCCTAATTTTCAGTTTTAGTTCATTTGTGAGCATTCATCGAAGGCGACCTTTGTTTCTTTTAATTTGTACTCTTTTGTACAACTTTTTCTCTTGTGGATTCTAATTAAAATTATAATTTTTGACATACTCATTAGCCGGACTATGCTTCTGTTATATAACAGACAATCTTTATTATTCAGTCGATTCTTTGATTCAAATAAAACAATTTTTCTTCTATCAGCAATCTTTATATTGACGATTTCAATTACAAATTATGATCTCAATTATTTGATATTTTTTTCGCAGGATAAAACAGAAGTTTCCGTTTTTTCCTAACGAATCAATTCGTTTCGAACAAGCTATAGATTCCTATAAGATTCTCAATCTGGAATCACTCTATTCAACGTTATAACGTCGACTTAATTTTTCTCTTGTCAACGATAAACGAGTGTTTCGAAATTTGCACATTGCGAACTGTGCGGTTTCTCGTTCCTCGTTGGCAGTTACTGGCGGCTACTGCCGCAGCGCTCATCCGTCCCGGCTTCCTTATAATGAAGCGCTATTGTTCTTCAAAGAAGCCGAAAATAATGAACTTGCTGACGGGGCCAACAAACATCGCGAAGGACCGGCAAAGAAAAACTCATTTAGCAGCTTTTCGCGAAATGTAAGCACCGGTTAGTCGGTCGAATAAAAGAAGTTAATTAGAGCATTCCCCCGCATTTATTTTTATATATTTTCAACGGTGCGATGGATCGACCAACCAGACAGAAGTGAAAGCCCGAGGAATATCTTTGTGCTGCCGCCGGAGTTTTTTCCGTTTGATGAAACGGTCTAAAAAATTATAAGGGAAATATTCTAACGAGTTATATACTTTCAAATGTTGATTAAAACATGAAGAATGGGATTTAATGAAAAAGAGTTTGGGAGGATTTTCAGGTGAACATTTTTCGTTTTGATCTAACGTTATTGGAATTTCAAGACACAAACGAGACGACGTTCAACGATAAAATATTCGGATACGTACCATTCGTCTGAGGAATTTTTCGCGACTGGGTTGGCAAAAGTTGATTGAGGTGTAGCTAAGTGTATCAGATATTGCAACATCTCCTTTTGAAAAATAAGACGTGAATTCATCCGCTCGGTTTTTTTTTCACAATCAGCACGTCGCGACGTGTCACGAAGATATGATCAACTCATAACTGTAAATATTATATTTTGGGATCTATTCTTATTTCGACAACATAGAGAGATGAAGTTTTCATCAAATTCTATTTTTGAAATTATTTCAATCACTGGCAAAATTTCCCACATTTTTCTGAATATCAATGGAAGTTTTGTTTCTGTGGAGTAGAAACTTGTTCAAATTCCTGGAAATTTCGATAGATCTTAAACATGCAATAGCTTTTTTGATATTCTGTCGAAGAAGTCTCTGAGAAACTTTTTTTCTCAAGGAATTTCTTTGATAATTAATTTGAAACTATATTCTAAAATTTTCTGTTTTTCATCAATTGATTCAATAATACATGAGATTTGTTTTGGGTCTCCGCGAATAATTCAGAACTTTTGGAGTTCTTCCAAATGTTTTTGTAGGATATTCGTAAATGTGGATTGAACGGTTTTGAAAATTTAAAAATATTCTATAGCGCATCCTCAAAATTTTTGGGAAATCGGAGAAAAAAATTCTCAAAAGCCTCTTAACTCTCTGAAAAATTTGAACTAAATAGGCGTACAAAATTTCGAAATTCAACAATTTGAAGTACTTTCACGAAAAAAATTTTTGATTGATTGAATGCCAAAAATTATAAAACTCATAAGAAAACGAGCGGATCCTGGAAACTCTAATATTAGATTTTACAATTTTTCTTGGTATCCTCATGTATGTTTTAACAGTTTCATTTCTTCTCCAAAGATTTCCACATATTTCCAAATTTCTCTTTTATTTTTCAGATAATCCAGTTAAAAATTGAAAAACAAAAAATCCATCCTGAAATCCAATCTCGGAACGTGCAGAAGGAACAGAAATATCACTTTTCGTCATGCTCAAGGGCGTTTTTTAATATGTTGAATTTTCGTCTTCCCATTTCATTCGAATTTTATTCTTTCATATTAATATTTTCTTTTTATTGTGTTACAACAGATATTCTCAACTTCGTTCAATTTTATTGGATTGTCAACCTATTTCAGAATATTCTAAAGTGGGTCTTGAATAATTCGGAACAGTTTTAGAATCTCCTATTTTTTTCGAATCTTTTGTTCCAAAATTCAATTCTATTTCTTCAATTGATTCTATGTTTCTGGAAAATTATAGTGAAACTTTTTACAACAAAAAACTTTGAACAAAAGAGAGAGATTTTGAAGTATATGTTGAAACATTATTTTCCATTTTTTTCAACTTTTGACGTTTTCAGTCATTTTTTCTTTCTGAACAATTTTTGAGTTACTTCTGGAGATTAAAAAAAAATTGATTAATTACCAGAATCCATCAAATTTTCAACTTTTATTGTATTTCTAGAGTCAACCGAAGTTAATAGTTTAAGATATATTGCAATGTGTTGGATGATTCATATTCTCATATTTCTTCGAATGTTTTAGGACATCTATGAATCTTTTTCTAAATTTTGTTTCCTCATTACTTCCAAATTCATCTGAATTTTTGAGTTCTATGTGTTTATCTTCATACATTTCTATAATTTTCTCGTTTTTCATTCAATTCTTACAATCCTCAGCGATTTCAAAGCAGATTTTAAGATTATCGATTGTGTTTTCAAATTTTCTTCTCCGAATTTTATGTTTTCGAATTTGATTTTCTGTAGGTTCATTATTTTTTCTTCCGAAGAATTCTGTGAAATTTTTCAACGACATAAAAAGAAAAAGATAATTTCTCTTCAATTTTCAAAAATTTTTCTGTAGAAATTTCCGAAATTTTTGAAAATTTTTTGTTTGGTTTTTTCTCTTAATCACTCTTCCGTAAACCCAAAACTGAATAGAAATTTGAAAAAAAATTAAATTATCGATTTTAAAAAAAGATTGAGTCACGTTTAAGAAACAAAAATATCGTTCCCTCAATTTTTTCAAAATTTCAATCAATCGGTCCAGGAAAACCACTGAACCGATAGATCTAAAAATTTTGGGGGTTCTTTGGGGTACTTAAGACTTATAAATTTGCTTATAATCTAATCTTCTCGGCCAGTATTGCTGATCATTCAGTCAACTGAACAAAAAAGGGATTCTTTTGCCATTTTTTTATATTTTGTTCTGTCATTATTTGCAAATTCATCCGAATTTTTTCGTGTTCATCTTCATACATTTCTGCAATTTTCTTATTTTTTATTCAATTTATATATTAAGTTCGATCCTTGGGCATTTCATAGCAGATTTTGAAATTTTCTATAGCTTTTCAAATTTTCTTCTTCGAGTTTTATATTTTCAGATGTGATTTCTATAGGTTCATTATTCTTTCTTCTGAAGAATTCTGTAAAATTTTTCAAGGACATAAAAAGAACTCCTGAAATGTAAAGAAACAAGGAAATTTCAACTTGAAATAAGTTATATTCAAACATTTTGGAATTCTGAATTATATGAGTTTCCTTTAGTTTTCGTTCCTTCTTTTCGGTTCCTTTACCAACCCTTCGTGCTTTTCTGATATATTGTCTCGTTTCAAATTTTTAAATTTCTCAAATTTCAAAGAATGATTCATTTCTGTGCGGATTTTCAAAATAATCGATATCTTTATTTGAATTCTGTTTTTTTATTAATTCTTAATTTATTTTTTCAGTTCGAGGTATTGGTCGAAATGTGTTCGAATATTTTATTTCTAAGAGTGTCAATTTTTCCATCTTTGAGGCATTGTCATTTCTCTCAAGATTGTTCAAACTTTCATCTTTTATATTCTCAATTTTTGAGTTTTGAGAGTTTTTGTTCCGGTTTTGAAATTCGATTCTTTGAAATTATCAACCCAATCGTGAAGGATTTTGAAACGATTTTTGAGTATTTTTTCTTCAATACCGCCTCGGATTTCTTATAATCTTTGAAATTAATAAAAAATGGGAAAGCCGTTCCATGAAATTCTTTCAAAATTAGGGTCAACTTGAAAAATGTCTTCAAAAATAGATACTTCTTTTGGTCTTCTGCAAAATTTGAATTTTTTGTGGGAACCTCCGAATTTTCATAAATTTCTGTAATTTTTTGAGGATCTCTCTAAGTTTTTCATCATCTCGAAAGGAATTCCGACAAAATCGATGAAATATTATCAATAGTTCTAAGAAGTCTACACAGTTCAGATTACTCTGGTTGAAGTTTTATTGGCCAACTTATATTCCGATTGATTGTTTTTTAAATTGATGAACAATCGAAAATTTTGATACAATGTTGATTTTTCCGCCTTCTTTCCGATCATCCTCATAATTCAATGACTTCATAATATAACAATTCGAGAGTATTTTCGAAAAATTTGCAAGAATGAATTGTCACTATTTCCATATTACTTTTCTGGAAATATAAAAAATACTCACAAGTCTCAGTGCTCATGTTTATAACTTAGTGACCGAGGCACGTTCAACACATCGTCGAAAAAACTCAATTTTACCCAATATCCTAAAACACATCTAAAGGAAATACATATTTGAGAGTGTCACCAGCTGAGTCTCTTCTATCTCGCTCTTTTGGCGAAGGCGCCGGGAATGTAGTTCCCGATAGAAACTTAGGCTTAGTTCTGGCGATCCCTTCCAATACGACTACTGAGTAATGAATCAACGAGTACCGTACATAAGTACAAAATCGCTCACCGAGCCTTAACTTAGGATTCATACAATACATATAAAGAAGCTTCTCTGCCTGATTGCTAATATTCATGTTATTTTTGGAAAAAAGTTTTTGATATATTATTATTTTTGGAGAAGTCATATTTTTGAAAATGATTTTCTCAGTTGTCTTCTCCGAAATAATGGACCGCACACTAAATGAATGAATACATACAACTCTTTCTTCATCACGGTTGCATATACCGCACTTGTTATGATATCGACTCACTTTTAACGAATATAAAAAAATGTAAACAATAAGTTTCTGTCCATTGCACTAAGAGTGATGACAGTCGTAGATAAAAGTACTCACCGTTTTCCACTTCGCCAGGAAAAGCGTAGACGAGCGCCGTCATTCCCACCAGTATGAAGAACATTTTCGCGCACCGCATAATCGCCGACGCACTTCACATCAGCGATCTACGACACGGAAATATCAGTTCATGACGACGACAGTCCTTAATTTCAGCTCGAATCAAAGCGGTTCATGGATTCTTGAACCGCTGCCGCTGCTCCTGCTGGTTTGACGTCTAGAACACCGGCTAAAGTCGAATTTCGCGCATCGCGTAATCCGTTCAAAAAGGCATCGAACATGTCACGAACGTGCATCGCGTAATCTGGCGAGGAATTTCGTATCGACGGGACGATCCGCTATTCTTTAGATCATTTGTCTCCGACCTGAAACGATAATTGAATGTGATTGAAGAAAAATTAAAAAAAAAATGCTATCAACTTTATGCTAGATTTTTTTAAGCAATTTAAGTAATTCTCCACCCACGCGCATCGTCCCGAAGACGTCTCTCCACAGGTACCCAGTCATAATAATTTGCATACGCGCTTGTATGTCCCAGTGACGTCAGTTGGCAGTGCGCATCGGCACGCCGTTAATTGTGTATCATGGGTAACAAACTCTACTTTCATACCTCCAAGGTAAGTTTTAATTAATTCATTTTTTGTTCACATATCCATTAAATAATTGAAGCAAATTCGCCCTGTGTGATTAAATTGAACCAATCGGCACATACTTGATAATTCATTTCATTTCAAAGGGGGAATCTTCGGGTTTCGATCGACCACATGAAACGGATGAAACGTGTTTACACTGCCCATCAAACATTAATTTGGAATAAATTAGTTTCATAAGCATTCCAATCGTAACACGAAAACCATCGTCGGTTATGTGGGTGTGCTTTTCAACACTAAACGTTTGCTCAAATTGTGTGACTCTGGGATTAGCTCAAAACGATTGGAAACATGATTATCAATAATCATGTTCGTTTTTACCATGTTCCTAAAATTCTGTGGCTTGACATGGCTCTTGATACTCACTCGTATAATATTCTACATTTGATACAACGTTCATCTACTTTGAACTACTCAGTTAGAAAACTCATACACTTTGCTATAAAAACAAAATAATCGGTTACCAATCATGTCGTATTTTCAACTCTTAGTGATCGCAAAATACAGAAAGTAACTATCCCAGTAACAATAACCATAAAAAGAAACTTTCGATCTAATAGGCAGGCCATAAAATTTTTCATTCATTTTTTTCCTTCTAGACTATAACAGTAAACGGAATGGTAGGAGATTTAACCCAATTTGACCACAGCTTTTCACGTGACGGAATTCGCAGAACGATAAACTAAAAGTGTTCCTCTGCGTAGACACGGCGTAATTCCATCGAATTCGGTTTACTACTGCACCGTAATAAAACCGTTAATTTCCACGGTAAGTCTATGGGTCCTAAAGGTTATCGTAGAATTTCACTCGTGCAGTAATTGATTCACATCTCATTTCCTTTTCGGAATTAATACCCGGTCCGGCCGGTGGATCCCCAATAAACTTAAAAAGAAATTTACCGAAACTAGCGTCAGCTTGGCGCATTATTGTCAACCAATTTCTAATCAATATATCTGGAACCTAATTGCGAGATAGTTCGAAGAGGATTGAAATAAAAGGACTTAACTCAATTTCGTTTTAATTATAAAGTTATCTGAATGTGCGAATGAGTAGAAGATGAACATCAGCACGTTACAGAAGAACTGACTGCACTACAAACGATCAAAGGCTTGTATTCATTATTAGAATTCGGATACAAATACTCAACTCTGTTCAACACAATTCGTGCGTCGAGTTGTATTGATTGTGTCAATTCGAATATCAAAATATCTAAGCTCGACTGCAACCCATCAGAACGGAAAATCGCCTATTCAGGTCTTTGATATTTTATTCTTTTGTATTCAACAACAGTTACCGTTGCCGTTCTTGATGCATCTTTGAGCACAATAAATTTGTAACGAATCTATGATGTGGCATAGTTTGGAAGTTCGAGACTCAATCCTCCAAAAAAGAGTATTTTGCATTTTCGCATTGATATATGCGAAAGGTATTTTATCATAATTGGAAGGTGTGTTCTAAATCTAAAGCAGAACTTCTCTCGCCGGACTGGGGATGGATGTTTGAGCCATGCAATATCTCAAGACTGAACATCCTGCTCATCAAACTTCGGAACGGATATTTATCACAGGGCCACCGTTCGTTATTTCGCCATGTTTGCGTTCCAGGTGCCGCGGAATTAGAGACGTCCTGCGAGCAGACGTTTGTATATCGTGTGACAAATGCAACCGCAGGGAAATTACAGGGACGCTGGAAACGAAATAGAACTCGGCGAGATAAATGAGATGATTAAGGTGGGGCGACAGTCTGCGGAGGACCGATAGAACCGAATTTATGATTTGGACTAATCATTGCGAAGTTTCGGCCTCTAATTAATCATTTCGCGTAACGAGGGTGAATTTGTCGCGATTAAACTGTTTCGTTTTGTGCGTGTCGTTTCTTCGCGTGTCGGCCCCGTTTATTGGCGCGATAAGGATCGCGGAAGGCGCGACATCGATTTGGCCGACGCCGACGGCCTACCCCATCCCCTGCTTCCGTACGATCCGTAAGCCATAAATCCTAGTCGAACATTTATTAAACCCGATCCGATCCCGTTTTAATGAACGAAATTTCCGCGCACGGGGCTCCCATATCCCCTTCTATGATTCATTGCTGTTAAATAGTCAGGCGACAGATCACAGAAACAGATAACGCGAACAACGATTTCAATTGAATACGTTCCTAATAACGACTCCCTCTAGATTGCCACTTCGCGTACAATTGTTGCGATATTAAGTTTCGGTATATCGAGATGAAACCGACGCGCCGCGGGGAGGTGTGTCACGTCCATTCCACGAAATTGCAGGAATTCCAAATTCGCAATTATACACGCGTTATCCATCGCGTCCTGAGGATCGATGCTTTCATAGCTCACCATAACTAAACGAAAAAATTTCATTAATCCAAATAACAAACACTTAATCATCACCGCGTTCAAATATGCATTCCGATATAAATCACAAATTGAGTTTTTGTTGAAAATTTATCTATTGTTAAATCTATATACCCCACACTTAAAGCATGAATGAATGTTGGAGGGGAAAACCCGACTCTGTGCTTGTCGCTTCGGCAGAATGCTCCCCCATTTAGAGTCCACACTTTAAATTAGAAAGAATTTGCTTAAGTTAACTAATGGACCACGGCATCTGATTTTCCGGTCTTTCTTGCCGGTCATTGACAGTTTACTTTTACATAAACCTCTGAACAAAACTTATTTTGCATTTTTTTCAACTTTTGACTTTTTCAGTCATTTTTTCTTTCTGAACAATTTTTGAGTTACTTCTGAAGATTTAGAAAAAATACTGATTAATTACCAGAATTCATCGAATTCTCAACTTTTATTGTATTTCTAGAATCAACCGAAGTTAAGATGTTTAAGATATATTGCAACATTTTGAACGAATTATTCATATTCTCATATTTCTTCGAATGTTTTAGGACATCTTCACTTTTAATCTAGAATCAACCGAAGTTTTTTAAATTTTGTGTCATATTTCTTCGAATTACTTCTTCAAATTTTTAAATCTGAATTTTTGAGTTCTGTGTGTTTATCTTCATACATTTCTGCAACTTTCTCGTTTTTCATTCAATTTAACATTATCGATACTGTTTTCAAAGTTTCTTCTTCGAATTTTATATTTTAAGATGTGGTTTTCTGTAGGTTCATTATTTTTCTTCTGAAGAATTCTAATTTTAATTTTTCAAAATCTTTTTTTTTTGTTTTTTCTATACTTTCTGAAAAAAATTTAACGGAATTTTTTCAATCGTGAACAAAATTTTTTTTTAATTTCTTCAAAAACATTTTTTGTAGAAGTTTCCGAAATTTTTGAAAATTTTTTTGTTTGTTTTTTTCTCTTAATCAATCTTCCGAAAACCCAAAACTGAATAGAAAGTAGAAAAAAATTAAATAATTATCGATTTTAAAAAAGATTGACTCACGTTTAAAGAACAAAAATCCCGTTCCCTCAATTTTTTCAAAATTTTAATCAATCGGTCCAGGAAAACCGCTAAACCGATAGATCTAAAAATGTTGAGGGATCTTTGTGGTACATTAGACTGATTTTGCTCTTCGGCCAGTATTGGTGAACAAACTGTCGATTAAACAAAAAGAGGGAAAATGGAATTTTTTTGCTGTTCCTTATATTTTGTTCTGTCATTACTTCCAAATTTATCCGAATTTTTTCGTGTTCATCTGCATTTTAT
The DNA here is from genome assembly GCA_020654155.1 of Novius pumilus. Classification (NCBI taxonomy): domain Eukaryota; kingdom Metazoa; phylum Arthropoda; class Insecta; order Coleoptera; family Coccinellidae; genus Novius; species Novius pumilus. The sequence goes on from JAIFOV010000007.1 coordinate 936,759, forward strand.
GCAGTTTTCCCGTTTTTTAATCAATTTATATATTCCGTTCGATCCTAGGAAATTTCAAAGCAGATTTTGAGATTTTCGATGGTTTTTTCAAAATTTCTTCTTCGAATTTTAAGTTTTCAGATATATAGGTTCATTATTTTTCTGGAGAACTCTGTACAATTCTTCAGGGACATAAAAAGAAAGCCTGAAATGTAAAGAAACAAGGAAATTTCAACTTAGAATAAGTTATCAAAAGGCTACATCATTTCTGACATAGATTTTGGAAAATATTTTATAAAATTAGAACGATCATTCTAGGAATTCCAACAAAAAATCTAGATAACTTAAAAAAGGCCAAGAATTTGGAAACTTTAAAAATTTGATAATATTTAAAAAGTTTCAAATTCTGAATTATATGAGTTTCTTTTAATTTTCGTTCATTCTTTTCGGTATATTCTTTTCTGATATATTGTCTAGTTTCGAATTTTTGAATTTCCTAAATTTCAAAGAGTGATTTAGTTTTGTCCGGGTTTTGAAAACAATCAATATCTATATTTGAATTCTGTTCTTTTATTGATTCTTAATTTATTTTTTCAGTTTGAAGTATTTGTCAAAATATTTTCGAATATTTCATTTCTAAGAGTGTCAATATTTTCATATTCGATGGTTTTCTTTTAAATTTGCATTGTCATTTCTCTCAAAATGGTTCAAACTTTGATCTTTCATATTCTTAATTTTTGTGGTTTGGGAGTTTTTGTTCCGTTTTTGAAATACAATTCGATTCTTTGGAATTATCAACCTGATCGTGAAGGATTTTGAAACGATTCTTGAGTTTTCTTTCTTCAATAGTCTTTTGGATTTCTTATAATTATCTTTGAAAATAATAAAACCATAAAAACATAAAAACCATAAGTGTATGAGTCCTAAAGAATTTCACTCGTGCAGTGATTGATTCGCATCTCATTTCCTTTCCGGAATTAATACTCGGTCCCGCCGATGGATCCCCAATAAACTTAAAAAGAAATTTACCTAAACTCGCGTCAGCTTGGCGCATTATTGTCAACCAATTTCTAACCAATATATCTGGAACCTAATTGTGAGATAGTTAGAAGCGAATTGAAATAAAAGGACTTTTCGACGTGACAACGTGTTATAAATCGATGAGACCGGCTGCATGCACAAAAAAGCATGACTCATACCGTAACGTTCCCTATAGTGGGTATTTAGTTGAGTACCAATACGCATGAGGCGAATAGAGAAAGTGAATAAGTGAATGCAGGAGCATAAGAATACCCGAGTGAGAGTGTGGAACAAGTGATAAAGCAAGATCGTCCTTAAAGCGTTTGGTTATTTGTGACTCATCTATCTATTTTCCACTTTGTCGTCGGCTGATTCATTGAGATGGACATTCAAAAAGCAATGGCAGTATTACCCGTTTCATTGAAACAAACACCGATATGTTAGAATTTTCCTGTCCGTTAAAATTATATTGAATTGTAGATATATTCTTGCAATTGAAAAGCGTAGCTGGTTTCTGAAATTAGGATGCAATGTTGAAAAACCGAAACTGGTGTAATTATTAGCAGTCAACTTAATTCTCAGCGAAAAAACGATGTTTTCAGAAGGTTTCAAATTTTTGTTTTCTCAAAACGGTGCATTTTGGACAGGAATAGTTATCAAGGCGACTGAAGTTTGATAGCAAAAAGCAATGGTTGTTTTGGAAGTTGAGTTATATGAGAAAATAGAAACTATGGCGTTTTCGTGTTTGATTTGTTTTTGCACAAACGCAAACTGTTTTTGACAGAGACAAACATAGTGAGAAAAGATAGGAATCTTTTAGTGAAAATCTTGAAGGGAGTCATGCTATGCGTTGAATATACGGTGATTGACAGTTTACTTTTACATAAACCTCTGAACGTAACTTGGTTTAAGAACTTTTTTGAGGTTATTGATCGTACGTTTTCACCATGCTTTCACACAAACTAGTACAACAGATAGATCAATTTATTAACTCTGAAGTTAATCCACAATTTTACGAAAGAGTGAAAGAATCAGACATTTATATTTAACCCCGATTTGCTCTTGAAATAATATTCAACTAAACGCCAAAACAAGAATTTCGATTCGAGTAAAATATTCAAGTATATAGGGTGAGTTTTGCTCTTGAAATAATATTCAACTAAACGTCAAAACAAGAATTTCGATTCAAGTAAAATATTCAAGTATATAGGGTGAGTTTTTTAACTTGAGACATGCAAATTACGCGGAAAGGAAAAAATGTTTGAGACAAAAATTGTAAGGTTTCGAGTGGGAAATTAGATGATGACCTTGAATTTGACCTTGGACCCCGTTTTAAGATTTTTCAAACAGGAACCCTTATGTTTTCTGCGTGTAAAGAATTACGATTTTTTATGGAAAAAGTTTTTTTTAAATGTCTAGTTTTCTCGGTAGAGGGCACCAGATTTTAGGAAAGTTTGTCCTTGAATTTATTTGTGGGGAGTCATACTTGCGGCGCGTACACTGCGCTCTTCTTCTAAAGCGTTTTTCAAAAAAATTTTGAGATAGCATTTGTTTTTGGAGAATTTACGGGGCAAGAATGAGTCCCCCCAAATAAATTCAAAAACAAATCCTTCCCAAAATCTGGCGTCCTCTACCGGGAAAACTAAACATTTAAAAAAATACTTCTTCCATAAAAAATCGTAACTTTTCAGGCAGAATGCGAGTCCGTTAAAAAAACATAGGATTGAAAAATCCAAGTTGACCTTCAGTTGACCTTTAAAACGGGATTCAAGGTAAAATTCTAAGCACCATGACGTTCTCAACTTGAGTTGGAATTTGTATCCGGTTTTTTTGTGTTTTCGATCATGGAGCCACCAAAGTCACCTTTAAGTGGTTTGCACTTGGAAACTTATAAAACGGACCAATTCCACATTATCAATATCAGAAATGATATGTGAGTTACTGTCAAGTGGGAAGACATTGAATTTTATATTTAATTTGTTGTCAGGTTCATCAATCATGGAGGAAACAAATGAGTGAACAATGTCACTCCAGCTGCTTTATAACATCAAGACGATCTATGAGTGATGGAAAAACTGGAAACGTGAAATATGGTTGCGACATTTTCTCGAAAATACGAATGGTGTTCCCCATACTCCTGGAAAGACCCTGGTTTTCATGCAACAAGGTGATTTATCTATATATAAAGCAGTTATATTATGGAATAAGAGGGGAAACCCTCGCAAACACGTTGAATAAACCCGCCCCGCAATTCATCGACTTAAACTGATGAGAGTATCTTTGTTGACGAAATATAGGAAAGTTCTTTGTCTGAAAAAGATAAAACGTATAGTAAGTTTCCTTGGCAATGTTACTTTGCCGCCGATGTAACCCTCAGAAGTTTTACCTTCGGGGTTTCGAATTTCGCCGACGGCTGATCGCGTTTCGAATGCGTACCTACCGCCGAAAGAATACGCAGAAAATGGTTTCACCGCCAAACCAAACCCCCCGTGCCGGATATCGGGATTATGAAGAAAACTTTAACTGATTTCCTGCGCTCCCCCGTTAAAGGAAGGAAGTTCAGATTTTGTTTTTGCATAATCTGCCGAACTTGTCGGGGGTGGTGAGAGAGCAAACGATCCACAACCGCCACCCTACCTCTTATCCCATTCAACGGAACGAGATAAAATCAGCCGTATTCTAAGCATCATCATTTCAATACGGTTCTCAAAGTTTGACGTTTTGTCATGACGATAGAAGGTGAGAAATGATCGAAGTTTGTGAAAACAACATTCGACGAATGCCGTGTTAAGTCATTACATAAGTTCAACAAATCTCGCGATGTTTGAAATTCATAGGTTTTCTTTGTGATATTGTCAACTAGATTTTCGTTTATCGTAGTTGGCGCTGAGCTCCACATGTGGGCTGACGGCATATTTCCAGGAATTCTGTTAAGATTGCAGTTTTCGGTACATGAGCCGCGTATAACGATGTTGCATGTACGCCTAGAATTCCTGGCATCCGCCGGACGTTTCTTATTTCGATGGACAAGGTGAATGAATTTTCCCAAGGCGGAACGAGATGTTTCTTTCTCCATTTCAACATTACTAAGGGAACCGATTCTTGTGTGACAATACGGGGAAACAAGATCATGGCTTTTGTTTTCAACTCCTGAACAGAATATCTGGCCTCGATTAGCAAGTTATTTATGAAAAAATTAAACAGACACCGGCAATTTCGAATAAAAAAACGAAAAACATTCTTAGGCCCAATTTCATTAGCCGTTGAACTTTGTTGAGGATTTGTTTAGACTCAAGTTTGTGAACAAAATTTTGCATATTCGCAAAAATTCATCATTTCTTATGTCAAAAAACTACCGCAATTTGGGATTACGCATGCACGTAAAACCGACTTTAACGCTTCAACTGGTCAATATTCGCATGTTATTGCCAAACTCACCGACACAGCTTAAATTGGTACTTAACTAAACTCCGCTTATTTTTAAGAAGTTCTTAATCAACGTTCCTGTCTCACCGAATAATCTTAAGCCAGGCTTGGGTTTAGTGACAAATCTTCTTCATACACCTATAAAAAAAAAAGTTTCTCCAATTTTTAGGATATTCTGTATCTGTAATCAAAGTCATTCGATTACCAAAAATATCATCGGTTAGGCTGTTTATCGAAACAAAAATTTGTATTCGTTAAATTATCAATTATGTACTGGAATTGTGTTTTGGCTGACTATGAAAATATTACTGTGTAACTGTATATTCGTAAATGTATTCTAAACAGAACTTATTAAAGACAACACAGTACTTTTTTTAAAGTCAAAAATATAATAAAATGTGTCTTCCATCGATTATATTGCAGTTTATAACTTAAATCAAAAGCAATCAATAATTCATAAAACAAACGACTTATTAATTTGGCAAAGTCAAACTTTGATACCTTGGAGTGTGTATGGTAAATTTTGTTTTTCCTAAACTGAACTTAAATAGCCGATCGTTTAAATTTAAACCAGGCTTATTTCCTAAACCGCTCCGGCGTAACAACAACAAGAATTTGGTGATTTAAGTGGAGTTTAGCAGTTAAGCGTCTTCGGTGTAGTGATGAGTCGTTCGTTCATTCGAAGTGTGCCGGCTCTATTCGCTCCGGTCACAGAAACGTGACGTTCACAGTCGTTCGTTCGTTCAAGGCAACGAACGTTACATTGAACGAATAATAATATGATATAATGATATAATATAGCGTATCCCAAGTGCAAAAATTTCTCTTAGAACCAGAAATGACGTAATCTTGAAAAATGCCCTCATGAAGCTTGATTTACTACCAAATTTTCGGATTTTTCACTCAAAGTTTTCCTCATATCATAACCGTAGAACAAGTCATTAAATATTTTTAATAATATTTAATATTTATAATTTAGACAACACTTTCAACTCCAATCGTTTAAATTTAAACCAGATTTATTTCCAAAACCGCTCCGGCGTAAGAACAACAAGAATTTGGCAATTTAGGTGGCGTTTAGCAGTTAAGCGTCTTCGTTGTAGTGATGAGTCGTTCGTTCATTCGCAGTGTGCCGGCTCTATTCGCTCCGGTCACAGAAACGTGACGTTCAGTGTTGTTCGTTCGTTCAAGGCAACGAACGTTATTTTGAACGAATAATAATATAATATAGGGTATCCCAACCGCAACAATTTCTGTTAGAAGCAGATATGACGTCATCTTGAAAACTGCCCTCATGAAGCTTGATTTACTCCCAAATTTTCAGATTTTGTCACTCGAAGTTTTCCTCATATCATAAACGCAGAACAGATTATTAAATATTTTTAATAACATTTAAGATTTATAATTTAAACAACACTTTCAAATCCGATCGTTTAAATTTAAACCAGACTTATTTCCAAAACCGCTCCGGCGTAACAACAATAAGAATTTGGTGATTTAAGTGGAGATTAGCATTTAAGCGTCTTTGGTGTAGTGATGAGTCGTTCGTTCATTCGAAGTGTGCCGGCTCTATTCGCTCCGGTCACAGAAACGTGACGTTCAGTGTCGTTCGTTCGTTCAAGGCATCGAACGTTACTTTGAACGAATAATAATATAATATATAATATAATATAACGTATCCCAAGTGCAACAATTTCTGTTAGAAGCAGAAATGACGTAATCTTGAAAAATGCCCTCATGAAGCTTGATTTACTCCCAAATTTTCGGATTTTTCACTGAAAGTTTTCCTCATATCATAACCGTAGAACAAGTTATTAAATATTTTTAATAATATTTAATATTTATAATTTAGACAACACTTTCAAATGCGATCTTTTAAATTTAAACCAGACTTATATCTAAAACCGCTCCGGCGTAACAACAAGAATTTGGTGATTTAAGTGGGGTTTAGGAGCTAAGCTCTTCGGCGTAGTGATGAGTCGTTCGTTCATTCGAAGTGTGCCGGCTCTATTCGCTCCGGTCACAGAAATGTGACGTTCAGTGTCGTTCGTTCGTTCAAGGCACCGAACGTTACTTTGAACGAATAATAATATAATATTATACTATAATATAGCGTATCCCAAGTGCAACAATTTCTGTTAGAAGCAGAAATGACGCAATTTGGAAAAATTTCCTCATGAAGCTCTCAAATTTTTGGATTTTTTCACTCAAAGTTTTCCTCATATCATAACCGTAGAACAGGTTACTAAATATTTTTAACAATATTTAATATTTATAATTCAGACAACACTTTCAAATTCTGCTCGAATCGAAATGTTCACGTTCCCTCGAAATTCATGTTGAACCGTTCATTGTAGGGGAGTCGCACAGTTCGAGAGAGTCGTTCATTCCGAAGGTGCCACTCGATCGAAATTGAGATAAATCACTCTTTTCAAGTGAGCTATTCTTCTCAAGATCACTTCGAAGCTGCCACTCAATTCGAAGAAGTCGCTCATTCGCTCGAGTGAGCGGCACGTGACCGTTCACTTAAGTGTGCCGCTCGAATTGAACGACTTGTTATTAAGCCACCTAACATTGTTTCGGTGAGATCGGACATTGAGCATTTTTCCTCAGTTAAGGCTTCAAAGCGTTAAAAAATGTCCGTTTTTCATTAACTAGAGCTTAAACACCAGGTGCTTATTAATATTGACCAGTAAAAGCCTTAAACTCCAATTTAAGTGCATACATAACCTCAAATCGCTATAGTTTTTTGACCTAGTGAAGTGGCGAATTCTTGTAAAAGCAAAGAAGACTATTATAGGACCTTGAAGAGAGCAGTGACGATGTAGAATATTCCGAAATGGTTACGTGACGGGGAAGACCATTTTAAGAAGCTAGCTGATCGATTCTTTGAAAGATTTTGGTTTTCCAAAAAGACAGTTTTGAATGTGTGGCAAGAAATAGAACATCACTTTAAATTTTCATCTAGCCCGTATAGGTCAAATGAATTTTTAGGGGGGCTTCGTTCGCAATGAGTTCACTCGGAATTCATTCCATCCCTCGGAGCTGTGACCTCCACACCCATGATTGTCCAGAAGCTTTTGTCAACCGATTTCACGTTGCAGGTGAATGCTGACAATTTTGGAGGACCCATTCGCACTAATATTCACATAAAATAAGACGCATTTCCATCCATGGCTCTTGATTGCCAAACATTTCCTCAAAAGGTGACGTTCCATGGTCCTCGCGCTTGCCACTTATCATTCCCTGGGCTTTGCTTTTATGGATTTACCTGAAGTTCTAAGTTGATCACGAAAAGACAAAGTTCCCAAAACCTGAAGACGCAAAGTTGGAGAATATAATAAAGAACTTTGGTAACAAGCTTGAGCATTGCATCAATCAGCCATCTTGAGGACACAACTTGATTTTTTCTTCACCCACAATAAACTTCCAGTTCCAACGAATATTTTCTAGTATATTTGAACTTGATATCTTCAACAATAAAGATGTGGTCGATCGTTTTGCGCCGTCCTTTTGGTAGAAGAATCGTAAAGAGTAAGGAACGAACAGACCTCAATTTTTAGTAAACATGGTCTGGTCACTGTAAGGTGGTATGGCTGTGTAAGGAGATCCCATGATAAAAAATTACCAAGACGAACCAGACAGTTGGAGAAATGAGTTTCTCTAGGACACATGTTCCAAATAAATTAGACATTAATTAGAGAGAAACTAACGATAGATTCGAAGTGCATCCTAGCTAATATTTCTTAACATGTCGAATGTCATTCTGTTCGGAAAGAAAATTAAAAATAAAAACTGAAGGAGCTCATTAGAAATTTGCAGGATGCCACGAATTGCCTAGTAATGAACATGATTATATGATAAGGATCACCCTTTAATTATTGCAGCTGTAATCAAGATCTGGGAATGCACTTTAAGAAATTTCACCTCTGGAATACATTAGGACAAGCATTTTTCATTTCTTTGCCGGTTGAAAAAAATTCACGAACTCGAGTATAAAGTACCATTCATAATTAATACAGCGACATACATACTGAATCTGAGTCGATTCGTCTAGTTGCATCTGGAGCGTTCTGATGGAAAACGGTTTAGTGCATACGCCTCAAGTGATATTTCACCGCGGACTTTTATAATATGCGAACTTTTCTTTTCAGAAGTCTTTCGCGTTTAGCTTAATGGAACGTTTCGTCGGTGATTGACGTTTTTCGACAAACAAACTGAGACGATGGCTTCCATTAGTGGAAGTGCTTCTCGCAAGGATTTTTCTGAATGAACGCGCATTCGAGCCCGATACCGCCGTTCCATAATACGCTTTAAAAAGCTCGTACACCGCAGGAGCACCAATTAAACCCGAAACGATAGTCGGAACGCACGGTTCAATAGACCAGAAATATCTGCTTATTTCGCGTTATCAATTATTACATCTGCAGGGGGTAATAACGGGGTCGCATCGAGATCATCGTCGTCCCTCCGCACTGCCATTGTTAACTGTCCCTTTGTAATCGGGTAAAGTGCAAAACAGGCCGCTTCAGATCATTACGTTTGATAAATTAGAAGATGCTCGCGTGATCCCGCGGGACGCAAAGCGGCGGCTGCGTGTCGTCCCTCTGGAGAAGAAGCTATTTCGCGCACCGTAATAATCTCTTTTCCGGACCGAACAACGGATGATGTCACTGTAATCCAACAAAGCTTCTAACATTTTTGTCTTCGTTAACAGTTCTGAATGATGGTAATTTTCATCTGAGTAAGGTCGTTTTTGCCTGCCCGCTTCCTTCTCGATGAAGTATAGAGCACGCCTAAAGGAATGGAAGGGTGGTTGTTGTGGTAGCAAGCAGACGAAGCATGCAACAACTTCCTTGGGTGCAGCGTTTGGTAACGGTGCTGTTGACGTTGACGGGAAATATTTTGTCAGCACAGCTGCACTGCTACTGCTAACCTTGTTCATCCTTGTCTACATTTACCTGAAGCACCTATGCGACTCGAACGATCAAAGTTATGATCAGCGATTGCGGTGATGTGCCATCAGCAGACGACCATACCATATGAAAAATGACAAGATGGAATGTGAGAAGAGTTCATAACAAAGAGAATCATTTGGTCGAAGAGACACATCAGTTTCGTCGACCAAATGATTCGCTTTGTTATCAACTCTTCTTATCCCCTTAGCTTTTTAACAACTCAATTTCTACATGTTTTAGGAATACATATTTTCACATGACCTGGACAATATACCTAAGACGAATGTTAATATTCTTTGATATGCCAGTGATTCAATTTGGATGGTATCGGACGCCGATCAGTTTCAGCTACCGTGGACAAGGATTAATAAATTTTACTTATGCATGGTTGCAACCAGAGGGGGACAAGAGGAACAAGTTTTCACGAAAAATGGAAGGATGCGGGAAGAAAAGTCATTGGTCAGATGTGGTGCCACACTCAGTGTCTTTTTACCTAAGATTTATATGGAAGTGAAACCTGAAGATCTGAGACACAACATCTGAACAAAGTAGATGCAGAAGGAATAAGTGTGAAGATTCTGAAAGATAGAATTTCCAAAGATGAAGTAAAAAAAATTAAATAAAATGGAAGCAGTGTCCTGAGAATATCGAATGAATACGCTTAGAAGGTTCGGACAAATGCGAAAAAACTTCGCACTAGAAGATGAGGTATCCAGAAAGAGGAAGATCTCAAATAATTTGGTTATTGCAAAAATTGTCAATTTTACGACAGATGATGTACCCAGAAAAATTTTTCACAAAAACAAACGTTTCTCAGGAAACACAGTTTGGGAAAACAAGAAAAAAGGATAATGCAAATTGGCGGGCGATTAGTTCTTGGGTGTTCCATTGGAAATTTGTGGTGGTGCTGTATCTTTAAAACAGCTAAATTACTTTGTTTTCCTTCTCCTTCAATTCAGTACGAAATTATAATAGAATATAAAATAATATAATCTAAAAATTGTTTTTAATTAGGGTTCCTCACATTTCAAATGCGTTTTCAAAAAGGTTATCCCCAAAGATCAATCCTGGGTCCATACTTATTGAATCTATTTTTCAAAGAACTTTAATTTGATTCGAATTTAGAAAATTCAATCTTCATTACTTATGCATATGGCCTCACAATTCTAGTTTTTATAAGAATCTTCGAGTTTTTTGGTGATCCAGTTTTATTTTAAACAATTTACAATATTAAGGACGTTTCGATAAAGATTCAATCTTTGTCAACTATCTAAAATGAAATAATTCACATATGAAAATGGAAAACGAATTTGATATTGAAAGTATGTATCTTACCAGAAAGTTCAATGACGTTTAATATTCGTTCAAATGTTCGAAATTATGTGGAACGTATCGTTATAGTACAAAAGAATATATTGTACTTAGTCCCTTTATGTCAGTTTTATCATTTACAACATCTTTTTCGTTTTATTTTATATGTATAATTTCAAGAATTTTTCTAGATTTAACGTTTTTTTCTGTTGCTAATATACTGACGTTGTTGTAATCAAATTCATGGTTGTTTGATATTTTATACTTGTTTAGTGCGGTATTGGCTGTTTTCGAATATTTATGTGCTTTCATTTTGTGTATAAGTCGATGGGAAGCTTGTCCGATGTGAAAGTTGTTACAGTTCATACAAAGAATTTTGTATACAAGTGATCGTTTTTCTTTAGGAATTTTGCTTCTGAGTTTTGTATAGGTAAATTTGTTTTATCTGATTTTGAGGATGGTATGCAATTTGAATATTGTATGATTTCATTATTTTTGACATTTTTTCTGTTAGTACGGGAATGTAAGGAATTGAAATATATTTCTTTTGTGTGACAGGAAAATTAGTTGATGTTTGATTGTAAAATTTATGAGTTCATTCTTTGAGAATTTTATTTATTATCAGGGTAATCGTTTTGGGTAAATATTATTTTTACTTTACTAAGAACTTCTGTACGGAATTTGGGAGATGTAAGCGCTATTTCTCTGACTACTTAATTTTTTGCTATGCTTATTTTTTGTGACTGATGATGCGAAGAATGAAAATTTATAAGTCTGTTGATGTATTTTTTCTGAACCATTTTGTCTCAAGTTTGTTATTTCGTCGAATTATTGTGTTCATGAAAATAATTTGGTTATCTTTTTCTTCTTCTAAAGTGAATCGTAATTTGGAATTATAATTATTAAAACTATTTACAATTTTATTTATTTCTTTTGGGTCAGCTATTAACAAAGAGTCGTCAACGAATCTCTTGTATAGTGTTATTGTGAAATTACCTTCACTTAAAATTTTTTCTTCGAGATGTTCCATAACGATTTGAGTTCAAAATCGAACTACCCATTGCAACCCCGTCGATTTGTTCATAAAATTGGTCTTGTTATTAAAAGTAATTAGTGTGAAGTGAATAAAGTAAGGATTCGATGAAGTCTTTTTTCGGTATAATTGTGAAATTTTGAAGTTGCGTTCATTTTTCTTTCATAATATCGGCTACGACCTTGTTTGGAATATTTGTATAAAGCGAAATTACGTCTAGGGAGAATAATTTATGAATTTCTGGGATCAAAATTTCGTTTAATTCTTTTTTTAGTTGTTGAGAATTTTTTATATAAAACATGTTTTTGTTTGTTGTATTTGAAATAATTTTTCCAAGGTGTTTCGAAATATTGTAAAGAGGAGATTGGTCATAAGAAACTATAGAACGAAAAGGCATGTTTTCTTTATGAATTTTGGGAAGGCCATATATTCTTGGAGGTAGGCTGTTATGTAGTTTCTGCATATTCAACGTGAATAAAATGCGTAGGTCAAATATAGCAAAATGTCGATTGTTATTAAAAAGTTTATTATAAACACTCATCAAAATCCTGGACTTTGTTTGAATTTTATACATCTGAAATGGACCAGTTTCTGTTAGGTTAGATTAGGTTAGTTAACCTGAAGATGCCATTCAATTCTTGAATAATTAGGCTAATTCTTGGAACACAATTTAGGAATAAAAATGAATCTTTGTGTTTATAAAAAGATATTTATATTACACATTTGGAGAAGGAGTATTTAAGTTAAAAAAAAAGGGAATGCATCAATGGCAAGAAAAAGCAGGAAAAAAAGAATACATTCAACGTATCTTTTTATCTTTGTAAAAAATGTTGATCAAAGAAATAATAAAAAAAAGGATGAACTTATAAAATGTATAACATGTTCGAATTCTTTGAGAAGAAACGAGTTTACAAATATCTCTATACAGGAAGGAAGTTATGTGGAAAAAAATATATCCAGGCTTTTTACAGTTCATCGATAAATATTTTAGGGATGTTAGGGGCAAAAGTGATAGGAATGACCGGAAACTCACCGTCCTTTGAAGATTGCCTGAAATTTTTTGATTTTCACTCTCTTTTCTAGATTGTGTAGGTATTCAGAATTTTCTATGTCTTTATAAAATTAAGACCTCTTCATATAAATCTTTTGAATTCTTTTGGTATGTGTTTATAAAATTAAGACCTCTTCATATAAATTTTTGAATTCTTTTGGTACATTGTAAGGGGTTCAATTTAGGAGGGCGCCAGTTACAAACAATGATGTCTGTATTATTTTTTGAGAATAACATTTTTCACATCTGATCTAATCGTACAACCCACTGATCTGGGTTTAAGTGTCAGAGTTTTCAGATCGCGCAAGTGCCTCTGGCATGACCTAACGACGATATATTGAATATATAGCCGGGACCAACGACCATTGAGCTGCCAATGCCAATTAAATAATAATTTCTTATATCTTAATTCGCTAGGACTCCCCCTTTTGAATGAAAAACGCATCAAAATAAAGGCACTTAAAATAAAAAGCATTTTGATCATCCGAAACAAAATTATTTTTAATGCCGCTTTTTAAATGGACCCATGATAAGGTGCCAAAAAAATTCAAAGAAAATTATGAAAAGAGCTTCAAAAATTTTAGTATGAAGAGTCATGCTTTAACCGTTTAAAAATGAAAACAAAATATTGAAATTTTCAGAACATCTTCAAAGGGTTAGAACTTCCTAATGAGACAAATTCTACTGAAATGATTTTTGGTCATTCTTATTATTAAAGATAATTACATATCAATATTAGCAAAGGCAATGATTGGATTATAAGGAAGAAGAAAAAAAATGAGATGAAAAAAAAACAAAAAAAAAGCGAGAATAAACAATTATATAGATAAGGAATACAACCTGAAAGAGGAGGCGATAGAAATAAGATACAAAGAAATTTTATTCCATGATTGCATTTTAGACGATTGAATAAAAGTTGTGCAAAGTGGGTCCACTACGATTAAGTGAAAAAGAAAAAATCTTGGGGATACCAAGCAATCCCTCTACATCATCAGAAAAACAAAATGTTTATGAAAGAAAACTCATATTTTCTATTTTGTGTCGTGTATCATAAATTGCGCAAATCGAGCAACACGAGTTCTCTACCAAAGACAATTAACGAAACTGAACAGAGTCCTCAAGATTAAACTCTTACTGTAGACACGGAGAAATAATTTTTTTTCTACATGACAATGTTTGTTTAGGAAGAATAATCAGCCACGTAAATGATCTCAGGAAAGAGCAAATCGAAACAAACATCTATAATAGATAAACATCCGCTGTGGTTTAAGGACAGCTTTAGCAAAATTATATTCGAATCCCCAAATGACTTTCATATGTCAGTTGCGAAACAGTAATATCGTAATCGAACGAGACGCGTGTGAATAACGAGTTATAGCCATATATTGAAGTAACTAAATTGGAACGTGTCTAGATCTAGAGTTGCCGGAGAGCAAATAGAAACCCGGAGATGCATAAGTATAGTGATCGGGGCGCGTATACACTCCGAATAACTGAAAGTCGTTTTTATTGAATATCTAGTGTGTAATATTTGTCAAACAATAAAAATCCGTCTCTTGGTGCGCATAAAAGAATATTTGTTATTCCTTCAAGCACAAAAAATTTCATAACGTCGTGGAATTTGATCGAAATAGAAGGAGGATCCATTGAATTAACTACAAAGTGGTTCTTGACATTGTTATCCATTCAAATACGAAACGCGATCGTAATAAGTGAGTACATTGGTAATAGGATTATATCCTAAGCTACAAGTTGCCGCTTTAGTGATAAAGACAAAGCATTATATAACGTATAGTTAGTTATATCGCCAATATTGCCCGATTAGGCATCTTTGCGGAGAGCTCCATTGTTCAACATTCGAAGTAACAGCCAATCGTCTCAAAGGATATGAAGTCGCTAAAGTTCAAAACGGAATTCATTATTTGGGTCTTTATGATAACATTCACAAAAGAAGTCCACATAGTTATATCGAAATGAAGGAAATTTCTTAACAATGGAAAGCTAAAGAAAGATCTTTCCGTATTGTGCATGGAATGTCATCCAGCCTCTAGATATTTACTATCATAGTCATTAATCATTTGTCTGTCTGATAATAGTTCATTTTATAAAATTTCGCGTTTAGCCGTAATCTAATTATCGGGAATTAAAATCGTTTCTGATTTGTTATTTAATTACGTAGTCGTCGAAAATTATGACCCGTTTTTTATGATCGATCGTTAAAACAGTCATCATATCGAGCCTGATTAAATTGAACTGAATTTCATTGTAGTCAACGTTCCCTGGACATCAGCCAAGCAACTGAGTTTTTTATGTTGGTTTAATCGAATACACAACGATAAAGCTCATATTTTCGTCGTTCCCATATCTGATCCGTCGTCTCCGGATATTTTTCGCGTTATTCAAATGGAAATGATATTTTCGTAACGTACGATCGATACGATAAGGGTGATATTTATGGCGTATAGTCCATGAAAATTTCATTCGACGAGCGATGATTTACGATCTCAGGACCGGGTTCGATTCGATACAACCACTCGTATACTGACCTCGAAGAACGTAGTTGCGGATAATCCGATGAACGATCGTGCGTCGCTCTCTCCGTCTCGACGTCAATTTCGAACTCAACACGTATCGCGCGGCCGTGTCGCGGAAACCGTCGTCACAAAACGCCACGCAGACTGAACGTCGTGCACGTACGTGTTGAACGCGTCGCCGTCGTGATGCTGCACGGACCCGAATCTCCCGAACCCGGAGTTCCAACTCCACCCCTCGCCGATTCATCCCCTTTTCCGCGCCGCGTCCCGGAACCCATGGTCGTTGCGCGCGTCCTTTTCCGCGATTATTGCCGTCGCACGGCGGCGATTTTCGGCAATTAAAAGACGCAAAACGAGACGCGTTTGCTCCTTCGAACTCATCAGCCCGAAACGGGAAAATGTCCGGGATTCCGACGGACACCCCGATCTGTAGTCGTATCGATCATAAGCCGTCATTGCGGTGTCCGTTAACAGGTGTCCCTTCGGTCTGATGCTAATTGATTGCGTATTCAACGCGTTGCTCTAAAGATAGAGTCGATCCATTCTTTATAGGCGCAGCCGGTAGGATAATTCGTTAAACTCCGGGGATTGGGGAATCGCGGTCAACGCATTTCAGGTACAAATTTCCTATTTAGGTCAGCTTTGAGATACCCAAAAACCTCAACGTATTTCTGGATTAATTATTTATCAATTCCAGTGGTCAGATTTCAAGGTGATGTTATCTGGCATATCTCAAATTTTTGTTCGCTGGGATCAAGTTTCATCCAAGAATATTTGACATCCTGTTTACAGTAGGTTTGAGCATGTATTCTATTTTATGCGTCATTTTCTACACTCTGTAATTTGGTCAACTCTTTCGACACCCATCCGATCGCTTAGTGAATTTCGGTATTGGACATATTCTTATTCCATATCTGGATGCCCTATAAAATAATAAGAGATGAAACAAACTTTTACATATTCTGATATTAATACCTCGGTTGGCTATTGACTCATAAAACGTGGATTGTTGCAGCCGTCCTGATTCCTATGCCAGGTTGACTCTTTCAGTAAGAAAAGAAGCTCGATTACTTACATTCGTCCAATTTAAACCGTGCAGAATCATCCAAACCAAGCGTAAAACTAAAAGAAAAATGGTTGAAAGCCGGATGCATACAACGTCTTCATGCATTTCGTGCGGGAAAGTGGTGACATCGAAATGAAACTTACGCCAAGTGGACAGAAGTAAATTAGAAGTTTAGTTCGTATATCTCACTGAATATTGACGGCACCAGAACTTAAAAGACCATATCGTGCCATTAACGAGATGAATAAGTTGATTCAAATCGCCAATTTTTCAATTCTAGATTCATGAATAAACTAGGTTAGGTTTTCCTTTCGCGGAGTATCATCATTATAGTCAAAGATATCCTAAGTAGAACAAACGTCAAGACCTGACATAGATGGGATATTTAGTTCATATACCTAACATTGAATATTACTTGCAACAATGACATTAAAGAAGAGAGTTGATTTGGACTACTTCTTTCAGCTTGGTTTAATTTGCTGTCACAGACAAATTGGATTCCAAGTTGTCACCACAGATGACAAATATATTCTGTGGTTATCATTACCCAATAAAACGTCGTTAATATTGTTCGAAATGCTTGAAGTATTATCGAGTATTCATTCACATGAGCCAAAAAAACGTTCATAAGATGCAAAGTGACGGAAATATCCCTCCAGAAATAATGGAGACCGCTATATAAAACACATAAGAATTATTGCTAACAATTATAAAAGGAAGGCATGTAATAATATAAACAAATAGATTTGTCCATAATTTCCGCCAGCACGACATCTAGAAGAAGAAGAATGAATTATTCCGTTTATGAGCTCGTTATTCTGTAGTTTGAACCTGATTGTTTTATAATCAACATCCGTTTTGTTTTGTCCGTAACAACCTTCATTATTTGAAATAACTCCACACTTCAAATAGAGATATAAATAACCATTTAGAAACGTTTCGTTTACCACACAACTGAATAGCATCGATCGTAACCGCATCATGTGTCTTCATATTCAACGTTTACGCATAATCATAGTCTTAAAACTTGAGAAGTGAAACCTTTCAATTAACAAAATTAATTCATCAAAAAAAAGAAGCAAATAATCAGATGAAACTACAAAATGGTGAATACGCGAGGAAGATACATACCGAACGAGTATTTATTATTCGATATTTGTGTTAGTTTTTACTCTTCGAAGTGTATCCTCCCCTCGCATTCACCATTTTGTTGTTTCCTCTGATTTTCTTGAAAATAATAACTAGTAGCTCAAAACTTAGAAACAATTGTTCATGAAATCCTAATGCTTTTCTCAGGAACGGTTCGTTGTAGACAGAAATAATCTTTCTTCTTTGTCCTCGCCCCTTCCCGTTATACGGGGTCGGCTTTCCTAATCTTGAGGCACCATTCATCTCGCTGATAAGCGTCGTCATTTGACAACCCCAACTCCTTCATGTCCCTTTGGACATTCCTCAGCCAGGTAGTTGGTGGCCTGCCTCTACATCTCTTCTGCGTAGCCATGGAAAGGCACTTCTTCACAACGTAATCGTCAGGTCTTCGCGTAACATGTCCAAACCATCTTAACCTGGACTCTTTAAGTTTATCAGTAATAGGTCGCACCCCGAAACTGCCACGCACATACTCATTTCGGACTCTATCCTTAAGGGTAACTCCACCTGCCCAACGAAGCATACGCATTTCAGTAGTATGCAATTTCTGCTCGTGTATCTGCTTCGTAGCCCATGTTTCGGCACCGTACAGAAGAACAGGTCTAACAGCAGTCCCATAGACCTTGCCTTTGGTTCTTACTGGCATTTTTGGATCGCATAAGATCCCTGTCAACTCGCGCCACTTGCTCCACCCAGACATTGTTCTATGGGTTATGTCGGCCGTAATTGTACCATCATCAGCAATAACCGAACCCAGATACTTAAACGTGCTTACTCTCGGTAGAGTTTTTCCATCGAGCAGCAATCCTGAGTCGGAATCATCAGGGCCAAAGTTGCACACCATATACTCTGTCTTAGTTCTGCTAATACGCAATCCACTTGACTCGAGAGATCTCCTCCACTGTTATAAGCTTTTTTGTACTTCATGTTTACTGTCCGATATTAAAGCCACATCGTCAGCATACAAGAGGTTCCACGGTAGGGGTTTTTGAATTTTCTCAGTTAGGTAACTCATTATGATATTAAATAATAATGGGCTAAGAGCACTTCCTTGGTGGACCCCAACTTTGATGTCGAAGTTCTTAGACACGCCGGCTGGGCTTCGGACGCTCGTTTGTACGTCTCGATACATGTCCATTATGAGCTTTATATATCGCTCAGGAATGTGTTGAGCTCTTAAAGCCTGCCATATCAAAGTTCTTGGTACCCGATCAAAAGCCTTTTCCAGATCTATGAAAACCATCCACAGTGTTTGTTTGTTTTCTCTAGCTTTTTCCACTAAGAGTCTTACCGCGTGTATTGCATCTGTGGTTCCCTTCCCGGCAGTAAATCCAAACTGATTTTCTGTTAAGTCTATTAAACAACGAAGGCGCTCACTCAAGACTCGCTCCCAAATCTTAAGGGTATGAGATGTAAGTTTTATACCCCGGAAATTCCCACAATCTCTAACATCACCTTTATTTTTGTAGAACGGGACTAGTATACTTTTCCTCCAAGCGTCCGGCATTTCCTCGTTGGCTAGAATCCTGTTAAATAGCTTTGATAGCCAAACCTCTCCATCTGTCCTAAGAAATTTCCAGAACTCGACGGGTATATTATCCGGCCCCGTTGCTTTATGGTTTTTCATTTTTGAGATTGCTTTTCTAACTTCTAACGAAGATATTTCATTAATCGGTCCTTTCGTTGTTGGTAGTTCTACTTCTTGTTGTCTGGGAAATTCTTCATTCAATAAGACTTGGTAGTACTCATACAATCTGTCACATATGTCTTTGTCGTTCGTGAGTAAAATGCCTTCTTTACTTTTAATATACTTCGTTGTTTTAAAGTCCTTGCTATGGTTATGTCTGCGTTTCGTTATCTCGTAAATTTCATTGCTAGCAGCTGATTCAAGCTGCTGATAGAAATCGGATTCAGCCTTCTCCTTTTCAAATGCTACTGTTTTCCTGGCGGCTTTTTTAGCTTGTTTGTACGGAAATAACAATTGTAGTCTTGTTTGATACACCGAAAGCGATGGTGGTTTTAGAAATTTAGTTATACCAGATAATTTTTAAAAACCTTAGTCGATTTTTAAAAATTCTTTTTTGTCTTTAAATGCCTTCTGCCTTTCTATCAGTCGAGATCAGGCAAAGCGATGTTGAGATTCGTACGGTAGGATCGCGTTTCGTTATTCATGAGTTAAATGTACCGAATCGACTATTTTGACGTGTTTTATCGGTTTTCTTGAAAATGGTAGGCAGGGCGTATCTAAAAATAGTAAGAGAAATAAATGACGATGACGAATGTCTGTTCAAAGATCGAAAGTGGCGGAATTATTAGCAGTCGATTTATCACTTATCGAAAAAAAAACAGTGTTTCAAACTTTTTTTTCTAAAAAACAGTTAATTTTGGACAGGAATAGTAATCGAGGCGATTATAGCCCTATTTGATAAAAATTGAATGGTGAAAAGTCGAAAGCAATGTTTTGGAAGATGAGTTATATTGGAAAATGTTAAAAAATCTTTGATATTTTTGTTTGGTTTGTTTTTGCCCCAAAACGGCGATTTATATCACAGTGAAAGAAGAAAGGAATCGTTTAATGAAAATCGTGGAGTGTTATCAGTTTAGGGAGTCATACGATGCGTGAAATATTGGGGAAATTGTGAATTTTTGAGATTTCAAACTTTTTTCTTAGAATTTGAGCATTTCAAATTTTGAAATATGGTAGTTGAAAGAAAAATTTTTCAAATGATTGGTATTTTTCGCTTTTTTGATGAAATCTCTATTCATTCGGCTCGCAAACGATTCCCTTAATCTAAACTCATTGACCCATATCAGCCAGTCGATGACGAAAGTGTTTTTTGAAGAATTTGAATAAAAGTGTTAAAAGAAACGATGATTTTTGAAAATCCGTTACACATATTTTCAATAATTAAAATTTTTATTACAAATTTTGAATTGTGAAAAATTCATCTGAAACATAAGAAAAAATTGATTATCCCCTTATGTCAATGCTTTTTTCATTCTTGATCAGTTTTATTAGAACACTTTACATTCCGAATGGGGACGACAAAAATTAATTCAAAATTTTTGAAAGAAGCACTGTGAGTATTGCTTCACGCAAGAATCGACGTCTACATATCCTTCATACACCACCCACAAAATAATATCATATGCTTTATATCATTACTGATCAAAAGAATTCAGATTCTTAAATCTGGAACGGAATGTTCGCAATTATTTCATCTACGACATCAACCCTCACCACAAAGTTTCTAATGAACCACTATCCAATTAATTTTCTAGAAACATCTTTAACGATTTTGACGTAGTTATTGGAGACACTAAACGCAACTTTCCCCTTGGGAATTAATCCCATTTTCACGACAAACAAGGAAGTCCACGAGCGCATTGCTTTCGTTCGTGTACCTTCCTCTAATAAATTCCACTTTATATGTATTGAATCACTCCACATATATATGTTCAGCAAGTTTGCTTAATATAAGCGATTTTCTTGATTTACACGACTCTATATACATTCAATTATCAATTTCATTTTCAAGGAGCATTACAATGAGATTGTATCGTTTCTACAAAGTTATAAATTTCCCTTCAAATTGAACGAGAATTTCAAGAAATCATTTGTGCTTTGAGACTAATGCTTCAAGGTTATAGGATTGATAACCAAATCCATACGCTGGTGAATTCGTGGTTTACAAAAACGAATTTGGTTATTAATTTATTACTTCCGTAACCGAACTTGAAAAGTTTACACCCAGTCAAGATGGGAAACCTTTGGATTCACCCGTTGCGGACAGCCGCGATGAATAAGACATTAAAGCATCAACGTTGAAAAGTTGATGAAATTTGATGTTGGTGTTAACAAAAATGATTCTCCCGCCCATACCTTTCATTTAAAACCCACAAGTTCGCAACTTTTTCTCTTGCAAGAAGGGGCAAGTTTAAATTAGTACATAATTAATTCTAGCAAGATTGATTATGACTCGACGCGGGGGAGGTTTAGATTCGGAAACTTGCTTCTGAATTCGCACGTTGAAAAAAACATTGGGAGTGGATGAGTATCGACGTGAATGAAATCAATTCAGCATGCGAATGTCAGATAACACTAGCTTTCAAGTTATTGGGAGTTTAGGTTTGAAGCGACATAATTTTACTTCAGGCATGATACTCTATTCAACTCTGATGAATACGACGAGTCAACTGTTCTAGACACTCCAAAAGTTTTGGTTCCTATATCATGAAACAAGTTGAGTAAAACGTTCCACCTGAAATGGATGAACTTGTAACATTATTTTCATGGTGGATAAACATGTACACGAGTCTTGCCTATGAAATTGATTAGGTTTGAGTATTGATAACTAGAAAAATTCCAAAAATAGATCAACAGTGCTTTAAAATTCAGTGTCAAATGATTTTCATATAGTATACACTCCATACTCTCATTATTCCAACAAAACCTGTTATTATTTCTACCAAAGCCAGTGCTTTAAAATTCAGTCAGCAACTCTTTGCAAATGGGCTTCAAATTCTGCTAAAACTTTATCCAATCATTTAATATAGTTTAAGAGCGGTCGCTTTTATTTTCTCCTTTGCATCTTTCCGCTTGTATGGTTTCAATGAAGTAAAAAAGTGAATCGAACACGTTGGATGCGATTTTAACGATGAGTGCACCATTTCGAAAAAGCACAAAGTTAATTTCCCTTCGATATCTTTAAAGTCAGCACAAAAATTAAGAATATAAAGTTGTAATACATTGGATATTTACTATAAGAATCTTCGAGTTTTTTGGTGATCCAAGTTTATTTTAAACAATTCATAATATTAAGGACGTTTCGATAGAGATTCTATCTTTGCCAACTATCTAAAATAAAATAACTCACATATGAAAATGGAAAACGAATTTGATATTGAAAATATCTTACCAGAAAGTTCAATGACATTTAACATTCGTTCAAATGTTCGAAATTATGTGGAACGTATCGTTATAGTACAAAAGGGTATATTGTACTTAGTTCCTTTATGTCAGTTTTATCATTTACAACATCTTTTTCGTTTTCTTTTCTATGTATCATCTCAAGAATTTCTTTAGATTAACGGTTTTTTCTGTTGCTAATATACTGACGTTGTTGTAATCAAATTCATGGTTGTTTGATTTTTTATGCTTGTTTAGTGCGGTATTGGCTGTTTTCGAATATTTATGGGCTTTCATTCTGTCTGTAAGTCGTTGGGAAGCTTGTCCGATGTATAATTTGTTACAGTTCACACAAGGAATTTTGTTTACTACATGTGATCGTTTTTCTTTAGGAATTTTGCTTTTGAGTTTTGTATAAATTTGTTTTATCTGATTTTGAGGATGGTATGCGATTTGAATATTGTATGGTTTCATTATTTTTGAAATTTTTTGTCAGTACGGGAATGAAAGGAATTGAAATATATTTCTTTTGTGTGACAGGAAAATTAGTTGATGTTTGATTGTAAAATTTATGAGTTCGTTCTTTGATAATTTTATTTATTATATGATCAGGGTAATCGTTTTGGGTAAATATTATTTTCACTTTACTAAAAATTGCTGTACGGAATTTGGGAGATATAAGCGCTATTGCTCTGTCTACTAAATTTTTTGCTATGCTTGTTTTTTGTGACTGATGATGTGAAGAATGAAAATTTATAAGTCTGTCTGTTGATGTATTTTTTCTGAACCACTTTGTCTCAAGTTTGTTATTTTGTCGAATTATTGTCATGTCCATGAAATTAATTTGGTTATCTTTTTCTTCTTCTAAAGTGAATTGTAATTTGGAATTATAATTATTAAAACTATTTACAATTCTATTTATTTCTTTTAGGTCAGATATTAACAAACAGTCGTCAACGAATCTCTTGTATAGTGTTATTGTGAAATTACCTTCACTTAAAATTTTTTCTTCGAAATGTTCCATAACGACTTGAGCAATTACACTCGAAATCGGACTACCCATTCCCGTCGATTTGTTGGTAAAATTGGTCTTGATACTGAAAGTAATTAGTGTTAAGTGAATAAATTGAGGATTCGATGAAGTATTGTTTTGGTATCATTGTGAAATTTTGAACTTGTATCCATTTTTCTTTTATAATATCAGCTACTACCTTGTTTGGAATATTTGTATAAAGCGAAATTACGTCTAGGGAAAATAATTTATGAGTTTCCGGGATCAAAATTTCGTTTAATTCTTTTTTAAGTTGTTAAGAATTTTTTATATAAAACATGTTTTTGTTTGTTATATTTGAGATAATTTTTCCAAGATGCTCCGAAATATTGTAAAGAGGAGATTGGTTATAAGAAACTATAGGACGAAAAGGTATGTTTTCTTTATGAATTTTGGGAAAGTCGTATATTCTCGGAGGTATGCTGTTATGTATAATTAATTGTTTGTATAAACTGTCAGAAATGAAATTTTTGGATTTCCATTTTTTGACCAAATTGTTATTTTCTTTTTCAATGGTGGCTGTTAGATCTTCTTTAATTTTTTTGTAAGTGTTAGTGTCTCCTAGGATTTCATTCATTTTTTCGATGTATTGTTCTTTGTCGGCTTTCGTGACAATGATATTTGGATTTTCTTTTAAAATTGTTTTTGTATTTTGAAATTTTATCAGGAGATTCTTTGTTTTCGTTATTTTGACTTTTTGTTTGATTTGGTGTCTAGTTATGTTTATATTGTGGGCAAATTGAGCTCTGACCGTATTTTGTTCCTTATTTGGAATTTGTGGAATATTAGCTTTTATCTGAGAGATAACTTGTTTGACAGGTAGTTCTTTTTCGTTATGTATTTCTATGGCAAATTTTGGGTCTAGATTGAGTATTTCTTTGACGTATTCTGGTAAAGCGATATTGGTTGTATTCAGAAGATGATTAGTACTCTTTATGTTGATATGTGTGGTTGGTGTTGTGTCGTTATTGTTTTTTTCGATGCAGTTGTTGTAGTTATTTCAGGTGTTTTGCTTTATTTCGATAGTACCTTTTAGATTGTTCTGAAATTTGTCTTTGGTTGAATTCGAATAGAACTTTTTCTGGAAGATTTTTTTAAATTTTGTTCATTGTACGTATAATTTGGGATGGTAGACTATGAATTTGTTTAGTTGTGTCTGTTATTAAAAGATAAATTTTTTTTATTGAAAATTGTAACAGAATTATTCAACTTTCTGCTAAGATACTCGCATTCAATTTTAATGTGTTCTATATTAAATTGCGGGAACACAAGAAAAAATTCGTTTTCTTTTTACATTTCAAAAGAAAAATTCTTCTCGATTTCTGGTTTGTTAACCGATTGTTCAATTTTATTATATTCTTCAATTTTTTTGTAATATTCATTCCATAATTTCTCCGAATTTCTGTATACCAACCCATTGTTATCGTCCTTGATTGTGACATTCACTGAGATTTTTCGATGTAATTCCGTGCAACTTTACACACTTTTTCAACCTGTGTGATTTAATAGTGTATGGTTTTTATTTTCGTACATGGTTTATATTAACTATAAGAATCTTCGAGTTTTTTGGTGATCCAGGTTTATTTTAAACAATTTATAATATCAAGAACGTTTCTATAGAGATTCTATCTTTGTCAACTATTTAAAATAAAATAATTCACATATGAAAATGGAAAACGAATTTGATATTTACGAATTTTGGATAATTACGTTGCTCGAGGTTAGAAGTTGGCCTCCTTCGGCCCCTTTCGATCGGTCAGATCAATATATACCTATAGATCATTCTAATAGGATAGATCACATTCTGCACATTAATATACCTCTACAACTATAGCCCATTTCATCGGAACACGCGCCGATATGTTTGAATTTTCCTGTGATATCCTCAAAATCAGTTGACATTGAAGATATAAGCTTGCAAGTGAAAAGAGGGAGAGGGCGATCGGAATTCGTAGATTTAAGGAGGCGAATAATAAACCCATCTGGTAATTGCGCTTTCTTAACTATATTTCAACAATTGTGGTCTAAACACGCCGATTTCCATCAATAAATATCTTCATTCATTGCTGAAATGAATATGAATTACAGATTTGCATTACCAAATTTTTCATCACTTGCCAGGGAATTGACTGTCGGTTATTAATACAAATCTATAAAAATGTGACTGAAATGCAGAATGCTCTATACGTTTACATTCATATTAGGTTCGGTTTAATATTTAGCGTGATGGGATGACATTACATTAGCTGTTATTTATCAATTCTGTTGACATAATTTTCACATTTGACAGATCATTTCGTAGGTGTGGTTTATTGAGATTGATTAATTGCTGCTTTTATTATATCATGGAGAACGGAATAATATATTCGCAGCTTCGACTATTTATAACACCGAAAACAAATTTTTCACCAATGATAACGAAGGTGTTTTTTGCCTTTTTTTATTGTTGCAACGTTGGGGACCTTTCCACCCAGGAATTCTAATTATGAAAACAGGATAGGAAATCCATTTGGCACATACATCAAGGATTAGATCAAGCGGGATTTATAGAGAGAAAAGCTAAAAAAATGCTTTTTATTCAACTCATATTACTATGCTTTCTTTTTATGTTTCTTCTTCTTCTCCGTTTGATCAGATTTTCGCTTAATATTAGATTTGTCTTCATCGAGAGGTTGCACACTAAACCCTTCAACAAATGGCCTCACCAACTGCAGCACAAACTTTTCATGCTGTATATTCTTTGAATCTAAACTTATTCGAACAACAACTGGATCGAAAGCGTGGAAAACAACGTCGCCGGCAGATTGTGTCTGATTCTATGAAAATAAAAACTCAGTGATTATGATTCATGAAAATAGTCGGTTGCTCACTTCTTCATCATAAACAAACAAAGAATTGCCTTCCTTACTGGCCAGATATAAAGTACATTCTAAACCATATCTTGGCAACAGTATCTGTAGAGCGTTTTTTCTCACAAATAACACGTATCCCTCCTCGTCTTGCAATTTACCTCGGAAAAACAACTAGAAGGAAAATATAACAAAAAATTGAAAGGAAACATGCATTTGATAAATTACATGAGTATTGAAGGCAACTGATGCTCTGCCCGCATATTGTGCCATCCTGTTTCTATAGTTCAAGTTTTGACAAAGATGTTCCCTTTTCTGTTTATCCAACAATTCCGGATAAGTGGAATCGGATCCGCACGAAACTGCCAACAATCTGTGGACTATTATATCCGCGTAACGTCTAATCGGCGACGTAAAATGCGTGTAAAGTGGCACGGCCAAACCATAATGGAAAAAATCGTCTTGCTGAAGACTACCACTAGAGAAATAGACCGCTTGGAGCATGCAACGAGTTGCTAAAATTCGTAACATCGTATTCAGATAAGGGTTCTTTTCACTAGCCGCGTTATCTAAAGAAATCGCCAGATTTTTACCACTCGAAATGTCGATTTCAAAACCCTAAAATCGTTGATGAGTAACCAGAACCTATTTATCAATTCTCACCAAATGCCTTCCTGCTTTCACCAAAGGATCGAAATTAGCGCTCGGGGGCGTAGGATGTCTTCTGAGCATAGCACAATCGGGAAAATCTTGCAAGATTTTTTCAGCCACGCTAATATTAGCCAACAACATGAATTCCTCGACCATCGAATTCGTTTCGAACAATTTCTTCACTTCTACATCCAACGGCTCCATTGTTTCAGAATCCATATGGATTTTAACTTCGGGCGAAGCCAAAACTAAAGCCCTGAAATACCAGTCCATCTCAAACAATAACTCGCACCATACGAAAAATTACCCTTTTTCTAAACGTCTGGATTTTAAAATTTTCGCCAGTCGATTAAGACCTCGTAAACCGGTTGCGATATCGTCGGTGGCTGTCACATCGTCGATGGTAATTTGAGCCTCCTCGTAAGTCATCGCTTTTTTCGATTTTATTACACTTTTATGGAATCGCGTGGAAAGGATGTTCGCGTTCTTGTCCATCTCCCAAATGCACGAAAACGCGAATCGTTCCTCGCCTCCCCGAAGCGAACAAAGATTTGAACTGAGGAGCTCCGGAACCTTAAAACGAAATAAAATGAACATCTAGCGCAGAAGTCTGAAGCCACGGAAGATATTCCAATGTCATCGCAAGTGCTTGTATGCAAAATCAAATTAATGGTGCGGATATTTGTATTTGTACATGACCAATGGTGGTTTTTATTAATTTTGTCGAGGATTAGGGAACGTGAGAGGTTATCGTTGTAATATTGAAATGAATGCCGGAGTACTCATCAATTTCCCATGGAAAAGACATAATCATCTAATATTTATAATATAATATCTATCTAACAATTCCATATTTTACAGCATATTCATTGAGTATCCAAGATCAGTCCGACTGCACCGCTCAGTATCGAAAAAGGCGATGAAATATATTAAGAGAGGGCGAAGATTCTTTTTTAGTCATTAAAATAATTCAAAGAGGCCAAAATTGACGGATTGGCTAGGACCAAAGCTGTGATGATTGGAAAGAGTCTTGACTTTTTGGATTTCATGAAAACTTCAGCGAAGAAGGAAATTAGAAAATAAACTTTGGATTGATACTAAGAACTTTGAGAATGGCACAAACCATCGAAAATCTTTTCGATTTTTGCATTATCTCCTTTAAAGTTTTAAAATATCGTTATGTACACCATTTATTTTCACTGTGCCGCTTGTTATCTAATATTAATGCGCCGCCAATTTTTCAATTTTTTTTTTACAAAATACAGGCTGTCCCATAATTAGACCGACAAACTTCTATTGGATGTTCTAGCCATTATTTAAGGTCGATTCGACCAAAATTACATAATCTAAAAATGCTTAGTTGAGGAGCTGGCACTCTGAAGATGACGTCCAGGCAACACTTTTGGACACATATCTCCAAAACGGCTTCATCAAAAGTATTGAAATTTTAAACCATAGCTAATATCAAAAATACTCATCGAATGGTTCGAATGAATTTTTCCTTCGTCAAGCATAGGCGTATCTTATTGGGGAGGTAAAGATTATTTTCACTGAAAACTTTTTTACCTTTTATTTTTTTACAAGGTATGCATTAAATTCATAAACTATGATATGTTTTCTTGCAGAAAGGCGTCCTTGTGTCATATAGCCCAGATGCACAGGTTTTGAGAAAAATAGATTTGAAATTTTCTCTCGGTTTATTACTCAATACCCGTTATCTAAAGAATCATAATGATGTAAATGAAATATCAATTTCTTGCACTTCTTTTCTGATATTTTATCGAAACTACCTCATAAAACAATTTTTCCGAAATACGTGACCACCATTATTTTAAATGCGTGAATTGATGCAAATTTTTTATGTAGAAATCATCGTGTTGCCGCAAAGATTAGTGAAAATTTTCTGTCTTAAGTTATTCCATTAATTAAACTCATTTTAAAAGTTGTCTCATGCTTACTTCGGAAATTTTTTTTCTGAATTAAGTATTTCTAAACACAAAAATCGCTCTTTATTATGAACATGAGTATTGAGTAATAAACCGAGAAAAAATTTGAAATCAATTTTTCTCAAAACCAGAGTATCTGGGCGATATCACACAAATGCACCTTCCTTCAAGAAAAAATATCATAGTTTATGAACTTGAGGCAAAACTCGTGAAAAAATGAAAGGTCAAAAAGTTTTGAGTAAAAATAGCCTTGGCCTCTCCAAAATGATATGCCTATGCTTGACACATCTACAATTTCTACAGTTTTGGTGAAGCCGTTTAGGAGATATATGACAAAGAGTCTTGACTGGACGTCATCTTTAACGGGCTCCAGCTGCTTAACGAAGCATTTTCGGATAGAGTGATTTGGATTGAATAGGTCTAAAATAATGTCTACAACATCCACTAGAAGTTTGTCGGTATAATTATGGGACATCCTGTATATCTTTTTTAATTGTTATCTAATGTTACTGTGCCGCCAAATTTTCAAATTTTATTAAAAGTGTGCCGCGAGGAAAAAAAGTGACCAGTGATGTATACTCTCGAGATCATTTTCACTCAAACGTACTGTTTAACAACAATTAAATAAAAAAATTAAAAGAAAAAAAATCAAGGAACAAAAAGATTTTTTAAATTTTTTGGCAACTTTCAACAGGCTTGGATTTCTGTCGAAACATGGAATAAAAAAATACAGCTTTTAAAGCTTGAAGACTCCAGTTTTAGAATTTTTTGGTTAAATATTTTTTGGACCACCGGTAGCCAAGCAATTCTTGGATAATGCACGAAGACAAAAATTTTCTAAAATTTTTACCATTTTTATTTCATCCTACGGACATACATAGATTGCATAGCCTGTTTATTTAGCTTCAATATGCGTTTAACGGGGGTCAGATACGACCATTTGTTTTCGAGATATCGAATTTCGAATGCAAAAGGATCCTTTTTCATTCAACTGCCGATATCTCTAAAACTACTGGTCCCTTAGCGAGCGGACAGAAGGTTTCTTTTTTTACAGAAAATTTCCTTCAAATATATGTCCTACTTTATTGCAAAAAAAATTTTTCCACCTATAACGGTAGCGTGAAAAAACAGCAAAAAAAATGCTATTTTACCTTTTTTTGGTTAATCGACTGTATGTACACTGGCGGAAAAGATTATGTTATAAGCAAATTTATCAGTCCCTCCTAAGTTTCTAGATCTATCGATTCAGTGATTTTCGTGGACCGAATGATTGAAATTTTGAAAAAATTAAGAGAACAAGATTTTTGTTCCTTAAATGTGACTTTTTAAGAATCAATACTTTTCTTTTTTTACTTTTTACTCAATTTTGAGTTTTCGGAAGATTAATTAAGGAACAAAAATCCAAAAATTTTTTTCCAAAATTTCGAAAATTTCCAAAACATTATTTTTGAGAAAAACAAAAATTTGAAAAAAAATTTTTTCACACGATTGAAAAATTTCCGTGAAATGCTTTTCAAAAAATATCGAAGAAATAAAAAAAAATTATTTTGAAAAATTAGAAAATTATTTTTTTGAAAATTTAAAAAACGCTTCTTTAGAAATATCAACTCTAACTTTATTCAATTTTTTTTTTTTTTTTTAAAAAATAAAGGTTTGGATGTGTCCATAGCTTCAGTGAGGTAATTCGGAAATGTCTTCTTAATTTTATGTAGTTTTTCAAATTTTTCAAAAAAAAATTCCAATCTTTCGAAATTAATTTTTCATTTAATTTTTTCAATATTATCACAAGAAAATTTCAAGGAATTTTCTCAATCGCGATGGAAACACGTATGTAATATTATTAGAAGTGAACAGTTCAAAATCACTATCCCAAAGCGAAATTAGAAATTTCAAGGAAATAGCATAATTCAAAAACACATTTTTATTAGGAACCATAGCATAGGAATAAATAACTGAAAATGGAAAAGCATTTGAAATACTTACCATGTCGATTCTTTTATTGACCAAATAAACGGTCGTTGCCCTAGAAGCTGCCTCCAAATCGATTGCTGTACCTGGTCGGATGAAATGAGATACGTCAGCTATATGGACACCAACTTCCAGCTTGTCGTCATCGATTGGCCTGCAGTGTAGAGCGTCGTCTATATCGGTGCATCCAGGAGGATCAACAGAACAAATAGTTAAATTTCTGAGATCCACTCTTTCTTTTAGATCCTACAAAGAATTTATAAATAATTAACATTCTAAAACAGCTTTCTAAGAATTTTTACTTCATCGGTAATCAACCATGGTAACTTGGGTAAACAAGAGAGTACTTCTTCCGAAAATTGACTGTGGGGTACATCATGCTCGAGAAGCACCACTTCATTTTCAGTATCTTGGTTTCCGATTTCACCAAGAGCTCGCACAAAGTGTCCCTATAAAATTAAAGTGTCTCTGTAACACTCTTTACATATTTAGAAAAAGAATATTTAGTTGAATATAAGTTCGACATTAATCAGTTTATACAGTTATACTTACATGAGGATAACGAGAATTTTGTGGCCACGAATCGATGGCAACAATCAATTTTTGCGTTTTAAGGAAATTGGCCTGTCGAGTCTCAATGCGAATTTTTGGTATACTTCTGTCCGAAGGTACAAATAAATGATAAACGCCCTCCGATTTACCCTCTAAAATGCCGCAATACTGCCGCCATTTCCTCCTTATTATACCGACCACCTTTCCAGTTGGTTTCAACAAATTCTTTTTCTTATGCGCTTTAAGTTCGCGTTCCTTTTGAACCAAATCCTCGATGCTTTCGTCGTTTTTATTCTCATCTTCAAAAATTATTTCCGTCGGTGACGTCCACTCTTCTTTATCGAACAATTGAACGGCTACAATGTCACCATCGACCGCTCTGTTAAGACCTTCTCTTCCTTGAACGATAATTGGATCGTTCAAGACCTCGACGTTCACGTAACCTTCTAGATAATTTTCTCTTGACGCTTTATATGTACCCTGGTACAAAGTTCCTACTTTGATCCCATCGAGAAGTTTGGCCAAACCCAAATGCGACGGATAGATATCCTTTCCACTGCTGGCGTAACTAGTGAATGTTTTAGCCAATTTATCTTCAACAAGGTAACTTTTTTCCAAGTTTTTCACGTATTCATTTACTATAAAAGTGACATTAAAATAGTTTGAACAGAAGAGGAAAAACGCTTACGTGAAAATGCTACAATGTTTTCTTCAACAGCTATTTGTTTGTTTTCTACATCATTTGTTAACAAAACGAATTTTTGTTTTGGCAAATGACGTTGATACCATTTACAAGCTTTCCTAATGCATCTGTCGTTGTAGTCGTTAACCAATTCCAAATCTTCTTGGATTATGTATGTATCCCTATTGAATAATGTTACAGGTAATATAATAAAATTGTATTATTCTAGCTCTACTTTTTTAATAGAAATTTTGATCTGAAGGCAGCTACTCATATGCACTTACTAAGGGAATATTGCAAAAAAGTAAATCATAATTGTAAGAAGCAGATCAGATTTTTATATTCAACCCTACCTCAGATAATAAACTTGGGCGGGTGTTACAAAAATTGTAATGTACTTACTTATGATGGTCATTAGTGAAAACATAAAAATGCCTTTGGGGATTATCAATAATGCTCATCAATCTTTTGTAAATTGCTAAACTTCTATGTTTCACCTCCTTCAAAACAGTATGCAGAATAATAATGTTTCCAAATATCTCTTCATCTAAAACATCCATCTAGGAAGAAAACACGTTAATACACCAAACAGTATAAATTGAAATTAAACATACTTGATTCAAAATAACGTTCGTATCTAGTATTAAATAATGATTTTCCCCAACCAATTTACAACTGTTGATGTGCGAAGAATCCAAATTGGAAGCAACACGCAAGCAGCTTTCGCAACTCGAGAAGCCGCACGAAATATCATCCCTAATATAATGTTCTCTGACAGTCTGCGGAAAAAAACAACTTTAAGACGTTAATCAGGATTTGTTGTATTTTTACCTTGAGGAAATTTCCGATTTTGTTTTTCTTTATGAAAGATTTCGTTGTGAACATTTTTGAAAACACACGAACCAAACTTAACCTCAACTAATCCATGGCATCATAGAATATTTGTCTATTTGAGCACAGAATGCAAAATTTGACATGATTATATAGACGAACAACCCAAAAACAGCAAATCGATTTCAAAGTTGACCTAAAAAATTTGGAAAAATTTAAAAAATGCTTTTTTGCGTTGAAAAAATGTTCTTTAATGCAATAACATTATATTAAAGCTGTAGAATTAGGTTTCCTGGAAAAATAAGCAGGAATAGTCATTTTCTGTATATTTCCTTTCATTTTTGCATTATGAACGGGAAATTTGGGTAAAATCGATCGGCTGTTTCTTTGAAAACATGAAACATTTTGTTTTAAAAAAGTTCACCATAACTAGTTCTGAAGTTTCCATTAAGTTACCAATGCCACTCATGTATTGTAAATGTTGTAATGACTGAATGTAATTTAAGAACACATAAGAATGAGAAAAGAATTCATATTTTATTAGACAAACAATCCAGCGAGCGGATTTTTATGTACACAGGTTTTCGGTAAAAAGGTGAATCAAATCACCAGTGGAAACAAGTCCAATCGTTTCTGTAAAACACAAAAATTTATTAAAATAACATCACTAACTAAATAACTGCTCAGTTGCTCTTTCCAGATCCCAGTCAAAAGAAGAAAGCGCCACAAGGGCTTGATGTTCTTCTACACCCATATCTGCTAACCTTCGTATCTTATCTGTGCAATCTGGGTTCACACTTGGACCTAGGAAACGTGCAGAAATTTAAATTAAAAATCCTTTGTCACTCGTGTCTTACCTCCGGCATATACGTTGGTCCAATGTCGTGCTGTAACTTGGAACATCTCATTATTCTCCTTATACTGTTTAGCTACTACTGCGTCTTGTGGATCATCTGGTTCAGCAGCGGAGAGCAGAGCTTGCAGCGACAGTAAAACTGTTCGTAACGTCATAGCTGCTGCCCTAAGAATTTATAATTCACTTAAAAACTAATGAAGTTTGAATCATATCACTTATTATCATAGCAAAAGAGCGTTTAAAACTCGATTTTTAGTTTTCTAGAATGCAAAATTAATTCTTTAGAGGCAGTTGAAGTTCCATTGGGTATTCTCTCAATTTCATAAATTTTTAATAATAAAACTTTATGATTCTTGTGTTAGACATTAGAATTAATAAACAATCATTTGGCAGGCGTGCATAAATAATCAGTTCTCCCTGAATCCAATTTATAACCTTGTGATTTAACAATCGTATGCACAGATTTGTTTCTATCCACTACTTCAACTCACCACTGATCTTTCAATATATCTAAGCAAATAGCTCCAGTAACTGAAGAAATGTTGGGGTGCCAAATTTTTGTGACGAATCGAACCTTAAATAGAAATCAGCATTAATGTATTACCAGTCGATAGAAATGTTACCTTTGGTGGATTGAAAGGATAAGTTTCAGGTACTTTAATTTCTAGGATGAATGTGCCACCTTCATAGGGAGTGTCCGGGGGGCCCGCGATTTCCCCTTTCAATTCCGTGTAATTGTCATTAACCAGCTCAACCCTAATAGCGCATTTGGCGACCTAGGACAAGAAAATTATTAAAATTGGACAAGATGTCTTCCATCATAAAGAGTTAACCTGCAAAATATAAAACTAAGTCATGATGACATAATGTTCTTGAGACGTTATCTTTAAAAAAGCGTATCGTTCAAATACTGCAATAGAATATGTTTCCAGTTAGAATACGCACAAAAGTTTATTAAAGAAAAACCGAGATTATAATTAATCCGATTTTTAACTACACGGGTATTCGGATAAAAGTGCTTTCTCGCCGTTATCAATCTTTTTTTTAAATGAGTGTAATCGAAAAAAATCTAGATTTTACTTATATTTAAGTTTTTTGTTAGTTTTACCTCTTCGCTTCTGATAACCTCTTTGAATTCCCGTTTGATTCTTTGAGCAGCTATGTTAGCCATTGCATAAAATACAAAGCGATTATCGCTGGTTACAACAACATTTAATGTTGTACGAAAACTTCGATTATCAACTTTTTAGTAGATTCACTAAGAAAAAATTTCTCGAAACACAAAAAGACCAAGAATTGTCACACGTCAAATATGACGTTTGTCATAGTACCAACGTTAAAAATTTGAATAATCAAAACGAAAGCGCCGATTTTTGAAAATATTCCTTATACAAATCCCACAAATAATCAACAGAAAGCATTGCGAAAGCTACCCATTTCGAAAAAAATCCCATTTGCGCGAGATAATAAGAAATCGCGCATAACATTTAAACTTGGCTCTAAGGCGCAGTTGGTGCACCTGATGATTTCAGTTATGAACGATTCCTTGAAGGAGACGGCCGTGTCGGTGTTGCATTGTAGTTCGTCCACGAGAGATTTGGCAAGTTCGACACGTGTGAAGAGTACAGCTTCAGTGTTACAGAGGAGAATGCCGAACATAAAAGTGTTCAGCGGCACATCACATCCCGATCTAGCACAACGGATCGTGGATCGTCTAGGTATCGATCTTGGTAAAGTTGTCACGAAAAAATTCAGCAACTTGGAAACATGGTAAGCTGTCTCCGAATTATTGAAACGGGCACGCTTGCTACTCCGTCATTTTTAGTGTGGAAATCGGCGAATCCGTGAGGGGTGAAGATGTTTACATCGTTCAATCGGGCTCTGGTGAAGTGAACGACAATTTAATGGAACTGTTGATTATGATAAATGCATGTAAAATAGCGTCCGCCAGCCGAGTTACGGCCGTCATTCCTTGTTTTCCGTACGCGCGCCAAGATAAGAAAGATAAGGTGAGAGTAAGTTCATTTCAATCTTTTAAATCCGTTTCAATGCTATTGATTGACATCTTTGTATGTTGAAGATTCCTTTTTATTTACATTAATTTGATTGTTTTCTGTTTGGAATGTCAAAGTGCATGGTTACGTTCTAACCACAAAATTTCAATTGGGATGGCGCGTTCCTTTTGACGCTAGATATATTAATGATTCTAAGACTGAATTTTGCGCTTTGTGCTAATAGAACTAAGATATTGTTACAACAAAGAACAGTAAAAATATTTATTCAATCCTCCGAAAAAGAATAACGTATATGACGTTGACTATGAAGTCACTATCGCAGTTACTGTAATGAAAGATTGAAATATTCGATAAATTACAAAATAATCAATTCATTTATCTGGTAACTAATTGAAAGTTATGGACGTTCTAGCCGTCAAACCCACAAGAACTGCGTGTGGAAAAATGGAAATCCATCCAGTGGAAATACAGGGTAATGCTATATTACGATTAGCTGAATGTTCGGTGGCTTCAAATCATGAAAAATATTTTCGATTTGTCTTTTTGTTTCATCGTCATACTAACAACAATTCTACTAACCCGTCAGATTTTCGGGCAACAAATTGAGAAATTGATTTAATTACATATATCGATAAAGCTATCGCGCTAATGAAGAAATTTCGTATTCGAAAACATGTTATCTCGTTGTTTTTGTTGGATTATTGGCTCAGATTGTTTTGTAACTGACAACAAGACAAGGGGAATTATTTTCGTTATTTATGAAGATAATTTTCCATGCGTTATGGTTTGGATAATGCACATTTCTCACTCGGAAAATATTGCAATTATGATATTATTGTTCGTATTCTGGGAATGTTTGGTAGTTTTTGCAGAAAAACTGCTGAAACTACATCAGTTGATTATACATAAATTTATTGAAAAAAAAGTATTATCATTTTGCCATGTAATATATCTATCGATATAGCTAGGTGACGTTATTATATTACTTATATTCATGCTAAACTGAAGGAAAAATACTTGAACAATGGTATCTTTTCGTTTACTTGTGAACAAAAATATTCCGTGACACCTTCTATGTCATATTGTGGTCCTGATTTTTATTTCATTTCTTTTAAAAGTTTCTGAAATTTGATACGAGCTTCGTAGAAATGTTCCAGTTTTTAAGTTAGTAAGAAATTAATAAGCGGAAATAGATGTTCTGGAATCAGAACTATTCCTGTTTAGACATTTGCCGCCGTAGACCTAACAAACAACATTTTGGTTCAGGAATTATTCTTTGACTAACTATGAATTCATAATTTTGAATAATTATGACTTACCTTCGAATTGTACGGCAACTTACAATACAAGACGTGCATCATTGGTAGTCTAACGATAACGTTAAGTAACGAAAAATCAGCTAGCCGAGAGAAAACTCTTCAGCTGGTGCAATCAATTAGGCAGCTTTGAATAGGGGCGCCAGCTGAAGATCTTTCCAACAAAATATAATCAGCTAACTTGATTATTTATTCACAACACTCAAGCAAAGTAACCAATGGGCACCTGGTTTTATTTTTATAAAGGCATTAAATGTGAATGTGAAACAGCAGACATCTTCAACGTCGTTTTTGATTGGTGACCGCTGACAGCCAAAACTTTTTTGTAAGTTTGTGGTAGTTTTATTGTGGGCGAAGTTTGGGAGGTAAGTGAATCATAGTCTACTTCCTTTTAAAGTTCATGTAATAAGTGGTCATATTATGGTAAAGGAGGCTTGTTTATTTACCCGAAAAAATCTATAAACTCAATGTAAACCAAAATGATTAAGTCGACATAACTCAGAATTTTAGAATATCGCATTTCATTGTACGTTTTTATATTTTCTTCCAGCTTGGCTTTTTTTGTACGGAAGTTATGTGCATTTCTACTCCAAGAATGTTCGAGATTTTTGGTGATCCAGGTTTATTTTAAACAATTTACAATATTAAGGACGTTTCGATAGAGATTCTATCTTTGTCAACTATCTAAAATAAAATAATTCACATATGAAAATGGAAAACGAATTTGATATTGAAAATATCTTACCAGAAAGTTCAATGACGTTTAATATTCGTTCAAATGTTCGAAATTATGTGGAACGTATCGTTATAGTACAAAAGAGTATATTGTGCTTAGTCCTTTTATGTCAGTTTTATCATTTACATCATCTTTTTCGTTTTCTTTTATGTGTATCATTTTAAGAATTTCTCTAGATTCAACGTTTTTTTCTGTTGCTAATATACTGACGTTGTTGTAATCAAATTCATGGTTGTTTGATTTTTGTGCTTGTTTAGTGCGGTATTGGATGTTTTTGTATAATTATGGGCTTTCATTTTGTCTGTAAGTCGTTGGGAAGTTTGTCCGATGTATAATTTGTTACAGTTCATACAAGGAATTTTCTATACTACATGTGATCGTTTTTCTTTAGGAATTTTGCTTTTGAGT
The DNA here is from genome assembly GCA_020654155.1 of Novius pumilus. Lineage (NCBI taxonomy): Eukaryota > Metazoa > Arthropoda > Insecta > Coleoptera > Coccinellidae > Novius > Novius pumilus. The sequence goes on from JAIFOV010000007.1 coordinate 975,056, forward strand.
TTTGTATAAATTTGTTTTATCTGATTTTGAGGATGGTATGCAATTTGAATATTGTATCGTTTCATCATTTTTGAAATTTTTTCTGTTAGTACGGGAATGTAAGGAATTGAAATATATTTCTTTTGTGTGACAGGAAAATTAGTTGATGTTTGATTGTAAAATTTATGAGTTCGTTCTTTGACAATTTTATTTATTATATGATCAGGGTAATCGTTTTGGGTAAATATTATTTTCACTTTACTAAAAATTGCTGTACGAAATTTGGGAGATGTAAGCGCTATTGCTCTGTCTACAAAATTTTTTGCTAAGCTTATTTTTTGTGACTGATAATGTGAAGAATGAAAATTCATAAGTTTGTTTGTTGATGTATTTTTTCTGAACCATTTTGTCTCAAGTTTGTTATTTCGTCGAATTATTGTCATGTCCATGAAATTAATTTGGTTATCTTTTTCTTCTTCTAAAGTGAATTGTAGTTTGGAATTATAATTATTAAAACTATTTACAATTTTATTTATTTCTTTTGGGTCAACTATTAACAAACAATCGTCAACGAATCTCTTGTATAGTGTTATTGTGAAATTACCTTTACTTAAAATTTTTTCTTCGAGATATTCCATAACGACTTGAGCTATTACAATCGAAATCGGACTACCCATTGCAACTAAGTCGATTTGTTGGTAAAATTGGTCTTGATATTGAAAGTAATTAGTGTTAAGTGAATAAAGTAAGGATTCGATGAAATCTTTTTTCGGTATCATTGTGAAATTTTGAAGTTGCGTCCATTTTTCTTGTATAATATCAGCTACGACCTTGTTTGGAATATTTGTATAAAGCGAAATTACGTCTAGGGAAAATAATTTATGGGTTTCTGGGATCAAAATTTCGTTTAATTCTTTTTTTAGTTGTTGAGAATTTTTTATATAAAACATGTTTTTGTTTGTTATATTTGAGATAATTTTACCAAGGTGTTTCGAAATATTGTAAAGAGGAGATTGGTTATAAGAAAATATAGGATGAAAAGGCATGTTTTCTGGGAAGGCCGTATATTCTTGGAGGTATGCTGTTATGTATAATTAATTGTTTGTATAAATTTTCAGAAATGAAATTTTTGGATTTCCATTTTTCGACCAAATTTTTATTTTCTTTTTCAATAGTGGCTGTTAGATCCTTTTTAATTTTTTTGTAAGTGTTAGTGTCTGCTAGGATTTCATTCATTTTTTCGATGTATTGTTCTCTGTCGATAATTTCCTGTGTCGCCTTTCGTGATAATGGTATTTGGATTTTCTTTTAAAACTTTTTTTGTATTTTGAAATTTTATCAGGAGATTCTTTGTTTTCGTTATTTTGACTTTTTGTTTGATTTGGTGTCTAGTTATGTTTATATTGTGGGCAAGTTGAGCTCTGATCTTATTTTGTTCCTTAATTGGAATTTGTGGAATATTAGCGTCTATCTGAGAGATAATTTGTTTGACAGGTTCTTTTTCGTTATGTATTTCTATGGCAAATTTTGGGTCTAGATTGAGTATTTCTTTGACGTATTCTGGTAAATTGATGTTGGTTGTATTCATGATTAGGATTCTTTATGTTGACTTGTGTGGTTGGTGTTGTGTCGTTATTATGTTTTTTTCGATGTAGTTGTTGTACTTTTTTCAGGTGTTTTGCTTTATTTCGATAGTACCTTTTAGATTGTTCTGAAATTTCTCTTTGGTTGAATGCGAATAGAACTTCCTCTGGAAGATTATTTTTAATTTTGTTCATTATACGAATAATTTGAGATGATAGACTACTCTAATGTATGTATTTATAACCCTCATGTTCGACAAGTTGGATCATGTTCATGACGACACGAGAATTATTGTAACAATATAAGTTTTCATTTGTCAAGTGACCAATATGTATTAATAAAACATTAAATTTGTGCTCTTGTCATTTTTGTTTCATTTCCATTTGACCTTGGGCAAAAATAAGTTTTAACTAAATAATAAGGATTAAGAAGCTTGGGTTTTTTTGGGCAAGTGCACATAAAAATTTCAAATCTTTTAAGCTGCAATTTATTGATCGATTGTTATTTTAGAGCCGCGCTCCAATTTCCGCAAAATTGGTGGCGAACATGCTGTCGGTGGCGGGCGCGGATCACATAATCACGATGGACTTGCACGCGTCCCAAATTCAGGGTTTCTTCGACATTCCGGTGGACAACTTGTACGCGGAACCCGCCGTACTCAAGTGGATCAAAGAAAACATTGCGGAGTGGCGTAATAGCATCATAGTTTCACCCGATGCGGGCGGTGCTAAACGAGTCACCTCAATTGCTGACAGGTTAAACGTCGAATTTGCTCTTATACACAAAGAAAGAAAAAAGGCGAACGAAGTAGCGTCGATGGTACTAGTAGGCGACGTCAAAGATCGCGTCGCTATCCTAGTTGACGACATGGCCGACACATGCGGGACAGGTACATTTTAATTATAACTCAATTTTGTTTTCTTGAGGCAAAGGGTAGCAATGAATCTATCCCCCTACATACCCCTACATCTTTGGTTCTAACCAAAGTGCTTTTTTTCAGTGTGTCATGCGGTGGAGAAGTTGACCGAAGCTGGCGCGACAAAAGTATACGCGATTTTGACTCACGGTATCTTTTCTGGTCCGGCGATAGCAAACATAAACAAGGCTTGTTTTGAAGCGGTCGTTGTAACAAATACAATTCCCCAAGATGAACATATGAAGGATTGTCATAAAATACAGGTAAGAAATATAACGTCATCTCGTTATTTTTTCAATACGGTTCAATTTGTAGTGTATAGACGTATCGATGATGTTTGCTGAGGCTGTGAGACGAACGCATAATGGTGAATCGGTTTCATATTTATTCTCTAACGTGCCCTATTAAATAAGAATATTTTTTTTTTGAAATATAGTATAACTGGGATTTATTTTAAAGACGTATCATTCAATTTTATATCACGTACCTCTTTTTTTTTAACGAAAAATCTTAAATATCTGAGTAAATGTAAGTAAGTGGCTGATAAACATATGCGAAATAAAATTGTCCAGCAAACTTTCACGACCCGTATCGATTTGAATTTAGTGCAATGTGTGATATAAGGCGAATATTCCAATAAATTGTGAAATAGCTTCGATTATTTGACGTCAGTCACATGAAAAGCTATTTGTGGTAAGGTTGATTTCAATTGCAAATAGATATTCCAAATATACAAACAAATAATTCGCAACAACGATAATCAAGTTTCAAAGATATACAGCTTATCGAACGTAAGAATAATTTATATATAAAATGATAAAAACTCTTTAGCTCCATTAATGGGCCTTTCCCATGCGGTGGGGATTTAAAATTTGACAATTGTATACAAATATAGATTTTTTCAACGCACAAAAATGTCACAATCATTAATGTTGGTTATATAGTTATTGAAAAATCTTAATTTAAAGTTTTAAAATTTTTTCATTGGTCAGTTTCAAGCCTCGTCACCATGAAAGTATCCAATCAAATTTGACTGAAGCTGGCAACATTGCTTAAGATTCAATGGATTTTAGGTTATAATGTTATCTAGGCATAGAACTTAAAAACTTCTATGTATGGGTGATTATACAAAAGTTGGGTAACTCTTGAGGATATTTTGTTTACTATAGTTATTAAATCAAATTTCTACAAATTCGGGTGTATAAGATGGCTAATCTAATGAATATATTGTTCCAATTCGGGCCAGTCACTTTTTTAAGTAGATTGTGAGATATTTCAAATTTTCAAAATTTGACTGCCAAGGGACTGACGAGGGTAACGTAGTACTGACAAAATACACCATTTTGTAAGGATTATAATGAAATTTAACAAAAGTTGGTACAAATCTCTTAGGATTTAATAATGGCACATGTCTTTTAAGTATTAAAATCACTTAGTAACAATTAAAAATAATTATTAATATGCAATACTGGGTGAAAATACTATCTTAGTTTTCAAAACAGCCTTTTGACATTTAACGTAACGTCATTTATTTAACTTTTACTACTTTGACTTAGTTTTACTTAACATTTCTAAGTAATCAACAAACAATAGAAACAATGTAGGGGGTATCACCCAAAATGGTCTAATTCGGGTAAATAGGGAATAACTGATTACACATGGAGTGGTTTTCAAAAATTCCTTATGAAGATTTTTCATGGTATCAAGTAAATATCTCTTCTGTTTTTTGACTTGTTTACGAGATACAAATTCTTTCTTTCCTGCAGCTTGACAGCTGTTAGAATCATCTTCGAAAATTTTCTGCACAAATCCTTGTATTCTAATTTTGCTTTTATTTATTTTTTTATTTGTCAGTTTATGTCCAGTTTTTTTGTAGGTGACTGCTCTGTTTTTTATTCTCCATAGTTTGTATTTGTCTACTAAATTTCCAGATATAACTTGTTTAAATTTGTTTCTTTTTCCATGAGTCTTTAGTTTAGTGTAGTTTTTTCCAATTGTGTTTTAATAACTTCCCCAAAAAGAATAGAACTAGCCCTACTAAACACAAATCAGGAAAGAGCTTAAACGTGAACGAATGAATTGAACACACACTGAACAAACATAACCTCACTCTGGCGACATGAGTGATAACCGACTGCGTACTGCTCGGCGGCGGTGGTTTGCACAAATCGATATAACCATGACTCATCGGCTCAGGGTTCCCAACATGCTCGGGTTAGTGAGCTACCTAAAAGTTACCCGCGAGCTACCGGTAGCTCGCGATCGACTGTTTGGCGATCGCTGGTCTAGGTAGTTATCTAACTGACCCCTTCTATAAGAATACTGGGTGCTGTAAATCATTCATCTATTCTGCCACAGTAAAGTGAATTTCAGTTACATTACTGATGCTCTGGACTGGGGATAAATATACATTCAAAAGATATTTTCTCTCTGAGTGAAACGATACACAATAGACCTATAAGATTGAAGAGGCATATCTTTTATCAATATCACAGCCTTTGTTAAAATAGGTAGTCCAAAACAACAGAGATGTAAATAAAAAAAGGCCGCTCGTTAGAAAAGTCATCAAACTTAACCCAGAATTATGAATATACCAAGAGAAAAAAAATTAAAGGAGTACATTATGTTGATTGTTAACTGCATGATCTTGTATATAATTTTCTGTCAAATGACCTTATTTTATATATTTTGCCTAGTGTATGTGGTATGTGATTCATGCTCTTTCACAGTAAAATATTCCGAACGACCTCGTCCTAAGACACAGAGCAGGTCTTAGGGCTTCTGGTCTATAAAAGATCCGTAAAAAATAATAGTAATAATAATAATATTTAATATATTGTAAACATACCATTTGAAGTATAGGGGCAAGTGTCAGATAGGGGCCTGACCCAACAGAGTACTTATTATCAATGTCGACAGTCTGGAGCAGCGTCGGTGAAGGGAAAAATGACATTGCCACTATTTTTAATGTAAATACTTCCCATAGCTGCCCTAAGTAGACTTCAGTTCAAAACAGATAAGACTTTAATCATCAGCTGCAATTGGTTTTTAACCAGCGTTTCAGACATGTAATTTCATATTCTTTTGTTTTCTTTTGGACGAATAAGAACCTGTTAAAGTATAGTATCAGTATCAATTATCGAATAATGACTTTTAATCATATCATAACTGAAAATATCTGTTGGAAATCTAAAAAATGTTTTTCCACGATTTTCCCGATTTAAACAACTCGTCACCGCACATAAAGTATGTTTTATCTTGCTGTTCGATGCCATATTAATATGAAATATAAAGCTTTAAAAGCAATATTCAATAAAAAATGTAGCACAATTTCGATCAAAAACAAGCGAAACTTGAATTCAGACAAATGGCGACAGCATCCTTCTAATTAGAAACGGCTGAAGATCACGTGGCATTGAAATCAGTTATACCAGAACCGCGCAGTCGCTTATGTCGTTACTTCAAAAACTCGGAACTCACACGATTTCATTACAATTCTAAATAAAATTTTATCGAAGGGCATTAAAATAGGCACACTGTTAGCAGATCAGTATAGCGGAATCAATTCTTTGGAATTTATATCATTTTTGAGACAACATAATGTAGATTTGGTTTTCACAGCAGTGTGTGGGTTTCTTCAACAATAACAGTGTGCAGGGCCGCCGCAAGCTGCTTTGCCGCCCGTGTGACAAACTAAAAATGCCGCCCTTTTTTTCTCTGTTTTATTGCGTACCTATTTTAAAGTCCGCTAGGTAATACTTAAAGGACTGAAAAGGTACAAAGAAACAATATATTTCGATAAACTAATAAACTTGAACGTACAGGCATGTAACTATTTATACAAATTGAACTTTTCTGGCCTTTGAACTGGCGAAATCAATTATTATTTTCTTAGTATCTAAACTATCTAATATTTCAGATTCTATAGATATTATGGCTAAATTATTTAATCTTGGTTGAAGCATAGTCGATCTTAAGTAATTTTTGATCAATTTTAACTTCGAAAAAGACATTTATCCAGATGCAACTGTGACTGGTAGCGTCAGAAATATTCTTAAAACAATTGACATGTTAGGAAAACTTGATAGTAAGTTATTTGTGAACAAATATTGTAATAGTTTAAGGGGATCAGTAGACTGATCTTCTGTAAAATGCAGCTTTAAAGCATTAATTTCACTATATAGGTCAATCCCGTCAATGTCAGCTTCATGTTTTGACTCATCTTTTAATTTAAGATGTAAATCTTTGCAATAATTTAACAAGTCTTCGCTAGGAATATTAAATAATGAAGTACTGAAAAATACTCTTTCTAATGTTTTTAATTCTTCAAATCTATTTTTTAAGGAAATTAATGTTCGGTCAAAAATTCTAAAAAAACTCAACTTTATAATTTATTTTAGGGTTCAATACGTTAGGCGTCGTTTATATTGAAAATGAGTAGGTTTTCTTCATGGACGAAGTGTATTTATAGCTGGAAAATCTGTTTCAGCATTTATTTTATTTGCTAATTCGGTAGCCTCTTGTAAAATGCTATGAAAATGTTCGTCCGTACGGTTTTTTGTAGAATGTTCAATTAAATTATTGAGCAGATTTATAAAAATTTGTATATTTTTTGTAAGACTTTGCATCATCTTACTCACATAATCTATTTCATCTAAAATTTCATGCCAAATTAAAATAGACCAAATAAATTTATAATTTTGTATTTTTACTGCAAGAGAATGCGCTTTGTGAGTTGTGGCACAGTCCCATCCACTATCAGACGTATTTTCAGAAATTTCCAATAAAGTTTCAAATATTTTTTCTGTATGGTAGCGCAATGGTTTGATTGCGTCAATTCTACTAGACCATCGTGTTGTACTTAAACCTTTTAATTTTAAATCTGGTAAATGTTTTGAAATAACTGACCATCTTTTTGTAGAAGATAAAAAAAAAACAAAGATTTCTTGAATTACATCAAAAAAATTTATAGTCTCATGTGTCACATTGGCTGCGTCGTTAACTACCAAATTTAAGCTGTGGGCTGAGAATGGAACATAAAATACACGGTTATTGAGTTCCGAAATTTTTTTCTGCAGGCCATTATGTTTTCCACGCATATTAGAACCACTGTCGTACCCTTGTCCGCGCAAATTTTGGATGTCGAGGTTCAATTTCGAAAATAAATCCAAAACAAATTTCAATAAATCTTCGCCTGTCGAACTGTAAATTGGGCAAAAACCAATGAAGTTTTCACAGACCTCTACTTTATTTCTTGAGCTATTTAAATAAACGTATCTAAATATTATTGTTATTTGTTCCGTATGACTTGCATCCGATGTGCAATCCAATATGATGGAAAAATATTTAGAATCTCTAACTTTGTCTAAAATGGAATTTTTTATTGATGCGCCAAGTAACTCAATAATTTCATTTTGAATTTGGTCTCATAAATAATGATCCATACGAAGGTTAGATTTTAATTCAATTCTGCGCATGTGTTCCCGCATAACTGAATCAAATGAACCTATCATTTCTATAGCTTTCAGAAAATTACCGTTATTATTCTCAAAAAGTTTTTTCGTTGAACCTCGAAAACCCAGACATTGACGAGATAAGAACTTTATAACAGCTATAATTCTTTCTAATACGTCACACCAATGCTTTTTTCTGACTCTAATAATCTCAGTTGCATCTGATTAACAGTAGTTTTAGTTTTAAACATATCAATTAATTGTACCCATGCTTTTACATTTTCATTGTGAAAATCGCTCGTTTCGTGCCTTTTCGAAGTGATTGACAAATGTTGCAGTCCGAAAAACCTGATAAATTATTTATATTTTGCAACAAAAGCAATAAACAGAATCATTTGAAATAGAATAAATTAGCCAATTTCTATTAATTTTTTCGCCATTAGAAAGATGTCTATAATAGTAATAATCATAAAATTTTCGTCCATTAGAATTAACAGGAAAATTGTGGTTACATACCTGTACAGGACCACGTCTAACTAAAATGTTAACAATATCGACGTTAATAATATCAGGCCGCAAACCAGGATCATCGTTAATTGGTATCACTGATGACGATATATTACTTGAAAATTCTTCAGGTATTTCTTCAAGTGTATCTTCACTTGTGATATTTTCCGAAGGAGCAGGACTGTCACACATTTTTTCCTCTTCAGATTCATTAATACTCGTAGACTTGGGGCATAGACCCGATGTCGACGGTGTGTCAGTTGCAGTATTTTCATCAAATTGCTTATGTTCAGATGTGTTCAAAAATTTGAACATAGAACCTGCCAGTTTCTCTTTCTGTTTCTCCTTCTCTCGTTTTTGACTTCGAAATTGGGCTCCGGAAAGTTTTTTTCTCTTTGAAGGTTCCTGATAAATGTTTGAATGGTTATTTTATTTTACTTTATTCTTTTTATAGTCCGTGATTAGCAAACAAAAACTGTAGTTAAGTATCCTCGTTAGCGCCGGTACCGAGGGCTCTCAAACGACTTAGAATTAGGGACGGTTTCCCGCACGTAGATACTTGGCCTTTGATAAATGCGCGTAGTCTAATTTCCATCGACTGACCGAATGCAAGAAGGAGTTTTTTTTTTGACTTTTTCAAAAATATCTGCCGGGCGCGGTTCTACTAGCAAAATTTCCCTAATCATCTGGAGTGCTTCAAAGTCTAGTTTTTCCGCAATGAAATCTGCTTTCGTCGCCTGATTCGTGATTCCCGCGTTTCTAAGACTTATTTCCGCTTGTAAAAACCACCAGTCCACATCTTCCCTACAAAAATCCGCAATTTTGGGGGCCCTGTAAATGGCGCTCGCCTGCGGAACTACCTGGGGGACCTGCGGATTCCTATTCCTTAACAATAAATCGAACTGCTCTTTTAGGGCAGCAATTTCCGCGTGTTTCCTCTAGCTTTTTTTGACTTTGTTCCATGATTTTATAAACTTAATATTAATTCAATCGTCAAACTTTAAGTTAAAAATTGTTCTTAGTTTATTCTGGCTTACTGTGTGTGATTCCTGTAGTGCACTGTCGGTTACTCGTTCTGTGTTGTCCGGATGATGGTACCGCTACCCGAGTTCTTTGTCGCCCGTGAATCGCTGTCGGGTCGTGGTGTTGCGAGTATATCTTTTGTCCTGCGGTTGCGTGTTGGCCACGTGGTCCACTTCTTTGTTCCCAAGTTTTGCGGCGACTTACCCGCGGCAATTTCGGGACGTTCCAACGTACCTCGTTTTTTGAAAGGGGTCACCAACTGTAGGTCGTTGCACCGGGGTGAAGATAAAAACTCAACTTTCACTCAACACTATATATTTCGTACAACGGATCTAGGACCGGTGTGGTCCGAATCTACGACAATTAAAACGACGTTACACTGTAGAGGGTGAGTGTTCGTAGGAAAAAAGGATCGAGCGGTACGTTTTTCACCCTTTAAATATCGTGAACCATCGACGGAATGGTTCACTCTTCTTTTAGATGCAATCAATGATATTTAATCCGTTCCTAAACCTTACATATATAATACACAAACTTAGCCGAAACGCAGTCTTCTTCAAAACGCGACTGTTTTTGAAATGGTCTACCACCTTCAGTACGGGGTGGGGTGGGACAGGTACTCACATCTGCTTCAAGAACGTTCTAAAGACAACTTCTGGATGTTTGATGACACATTTCACAACAAATCTTGGCATTCTATTTCGTGTTCCATGAATTGTCCGATTACTTCTGACTCATCAACAAACACTTGTGCACGATCCTCAATAAGAACCATGTGAAAACAATAGATAAAATGGAAATATATTTCATTTGCAATTCGAATTCAATTTGAAATGAAAATACACAGTATGGATTATAAAAAAATGACATTTCCAAAATCCACTAGCGCTAAAATAAGAGTGTCACACATTAACCGTTATATATAAGTATAAAAGCAAAAAAGAGGACCAACTGGCCATTTGTGTGTGGATGAGTTGGTTACCGTCTTATAAAAAATCTAATTAAACCTCTTTCAACTCGAGTACAGAATATTCGAAATTCCTCCATTAATTTTCAAAATGTGCTAAAGTTATAGTAAGACGTAAGTAACATCTGAATATCAAATTTGTGATAAATGAGATTTTTTTAAAGAAGAAACCTCTAACAAATTGTTAACGTTGCGATCCCCACCTCGGCGACATGCGGGCCTGATAAGATAAAGTGGACCAACACCGCATGTACGACAAGGCCCTCATGAGCGCCCTACTAGGATTTCCTCACTTCTTAACCGAATCGCAAGTGAGGCGTGCCCCTTTGAGGCCCTCCTGCGCGCCTCATCAGGGTCACCGCAGCAGGGAACGCCCCACGTGCGCCCCATCGGGCCCTGATGTCAGTTGGGGTAGCCCTCCGTAGATTTCTAGTCGGGATTTAGAGTTAAATGTACGGTTGCTTAACCCTCCGGCATCATTGCTATTTTTGTATTTTTTTACTCGGCTTTCTAATGTTGACAATTTCAAATTGTACTTGTCCGCGGCTTTTCTATATGGCAATACCGCTTGCACAACATCCTGTATTGCTGACTGCATGGATTCCTCATCCACAACTTGTCTACCTGCGTCTTTTGGTGTATATTCCCCCACCATGTTTCTGTAAAAAAATAAGAAGAAACAGGTATTAAAATACCTATACCTACCGTCATATACATCGACGTTAACAAAACACAGGACAAAGTTAACGCAAAAATTAGAAATTAGCAGACTAACACATTATCTACCAGTTGGGGCACATTCGTACACTTTGAAATGTGCACCATCTAGTTCTGTCCGAAAGTACTCCACTAACTAAATAACAACAAAATATAACCTCTTTTAATATTAATAGGAAAATGTCATGAATTTACTATTGAAAACGTATCATCAAAAAGAAATTTTGTTTTAGATAACTGAATACATCGACAAAATCTAAAAAACTCTGATATACATTTGAATCTTAGAAGGAATTTCAATCTACCAAACTCCAACTGCATGAAACTCCAATTTTTTTGTCCATAAGTGAATATTTCCGATCAAGATTCACTTTGTTGTTTAATATTTACCACTTTCTCGCCTTTGTTATCAATTAAAAACTTCTTGTTCATATTCAGAATCTTACTGATTACTAGAAATTACAGTTCTCTGTAATTTTGTTCTCATATGAGCTTTGAATTCGGACTTTTTGGATGCTTCGTAATGGAGACGAATGATAAAGTACTCATTTAGAACCATCCCTATCAATTGATTACGATGATCAAAAAGAGGTGCTTGATCAGATACGTGTTCTTTCTTTGTAAATAACAAATTGACTTACAAGGTGTTCATTGTCATGATTTTCATCTTCTCCAAAATGTTAGGAGAGGTTAAGTTCTGTGTCCTCAGTACTTTTTCAGCTGCACGGCAGATGAGAATTACGTCTAATTAAGCAGATTTTAATGTTCCGTACGTTTTTCTTATTTGTAAAGCTGAAAGGGGTTCTGTCCTGGTCAATTCGTCTCTTCATATTATACAGCAGAATTTCTTAGCTATTGCCTTAGCAACTGCTCAACTGATGTAAGCTATTGCTTCAAGAGAGTAAGGACTTAAATGAAGTTGATGACATTTGAATGAAACATCCTGTAATTCTTCGTGGAAGTCTTTCTCATCTAAATCATCGTTCTTTTCACTGTGACCGATATTCAAAAGGAGCGTGTCGTTCTGTGGTGCACAATTAGCAGAGAGAGGTACTTTAATTTTTACGTGAGAGAGCACCTTTCTATAAGCACTCTTCAACTGTACTGTTGTCGGATTGTTGTTGAAGTCTCCGAACTTTCGGAATAATGCAAATAACATCTCCAGATGGTCTTGAGATAGTTTGTATGTAAGAAAATATTCTAACTGTCCTTCCTTAAAAAGATCTTCAGCCAACTGTACAGCATTCTGCATTGATATTATCAAACCACGAAACCCTGTACGTTTTTTAGTTGATAATAATTCTTGGCCATCGATCCTCAAGCTTTTTAAATAGAGTACATTTTTCTCCACTGCGACTTTTATTTCTTGAAGATTTGCATGGGTAATTGCTGATTTGCTTGGACACTTGCTGAATTTATTTCGAGAATTTAGCAAGTCGAAACAATCATCAATAACCCTACAAAACTTTGCAGTCGCACTGGCTCCTCTGAATTCATTTAGCTTCAGATTCTCTTCACAAGTTTCCAGAGCGACAGCAACACTTTTGCTGAGAGCTTGCGCAGCCAAGTTCACTTTCATCTTTTCATTTTGAGGATATACATGTCTTTGTCTAATCTTTGTTGCTAAATGCAAACCTTCCTGTGATTGATGATGAACCAGTTTCTGAAAGTACCTCCAGGATATAACGTTCCCATCTCTGTCTGTGAAGTCAGAAGACAGGAGCGAGTTTCGGTCCAATTTAAGCATGTGGCACGCGTCAAGAGATGTGTAAATACGTTGGTTTGTTAGAACGTTTTCAAAAAATAATGTACTCACGAATAAACGCACCCAGTTTCTCTACCATACTAATGTTGGACGGGGCTCCGTCGAACGTAACGAGCCGCACATCCACGTTGTAGACATGGCAATCTAAAGTTTGTGGCGCGGTAGCTGTAAATATGGACTTATTCAATTTGTAATAATTTTGTAATACAATTTATAAAACTATTTGATAATAACTTATTTTATTTATTGAACTTTATTCTAAGATATTTGAAAAAAAAGTTGACCAAAAAAAAAACCAAAAAAAATTTCTTGATCAGGATTTGGACCCAAATCTTGCACGTTCCGAGTCAAATGCCTGACTCCTGAGCCAACACCTCAATCATATTAACATGTTAAAAGTAGTGTTCAAATTGCTCCAGATGCTTTGATTATTCGAGATATTGGGAGTCGGTAGGGGCTCGTAGCTCCGCCGATTAGAGAGAGAAGGATGGTCCGCTCCGTCTTATTTCTCTTTCTAAGCTGGCTTCAATGTACGTCGTCAGATCTGCAGTCTATATTTCCTACGTCTATAAGATATGGCATACTTGAAATTTTCGTCAGTTCTGAGCGATATTTCCGAATTATATTGCCACGTTTCCTTGCCAATATGTACGCCTTCTGGAGAGCATTTTTCACAAGCATATACGGAAGTGTGCACTTCAAGAAGGCTCCGGCAGGTGCATCAGCAATTATACAACTGACACGAAAAGAATACTTTTTTTCATTTATCGTTAGGCCATTTTTTCAATTTCAACACAATCATCAACAAAATTTTTTCAGGAACGTTTTAACATTATTTGGTTTGGAAATACCAAAATAAATTGCTGTTTTAAATGATTCTCGATGTTTGCACTGATTCAAGGTTCTGAAAATTGGACAACAAGACGTTGTTGAACTAGAATGAACTGGCAATCCATCTACATTTACGCTAATGGTTAATAATGGATTGCGTTCAATTTGCAATTTTCTCAGTCTCTTCATTATTAAAGGATAATTTCTACCTGCTAACTCAAATGCAACTCTTTCAATTATATTGTTGAAGATCCCAAAATAAAATTATGAACCTTCACAGCACTTGATGATGGAAGCGGTTTTTGGGGTTCCTCAGAACGTCCTCGGGTCTGTTGGCAAATTTTGGAAATGTAGTTTGAGAATTTTTAATAAGTTGTGTAATGCAGTGTGGCTGATACTGTGCTTATGACTCCATGAAATTAAATGATGTGATAAATCTGTCGGTTTGTAAGTGAAACCTCGAGAATAAAAGAACGGTTTCTACGCTAAGCTGTATTTCACCAACAAGAATAAAGAAATTCTTTTTCATTCTAATAATATTCGTTTTTTCGAATTGCGTTTGTCGTGTGTTTTAACCTCACAGAACCTGTTCTATGCGCGACCGACTTGGTCCTGAAATAACGTGATTGTTCGTTTAAGGAAAAAATATTCTCTTACTGGTTTCAACATTATTTTGAAGATAGAAGGGGTGTCTTTACGACATCCGGTTTAACAGATACAAACACGATAGCAATAAAATGCAGGTATCGGATATTCTCAATATCTGGCAACAAAATGATTCACTCGTTTCGAAAATATTCGAAGAACTGCAAAACCTATTTACAACAGTTAGCCGCAGGGCAAAGTGTTTGTTAATACTTCGGGTATTTCCTAGAATGCATTTTAGAAATTTCTTTGTCTTTTCGAAAACCTGTTTTTATTCAAAGTATTCGTCTTAGGAATTACTAGTTTATAGACAGTATTGGTTACCCTCAGTATCCTTTTACCCTCCGCAAGCTAAAGTCGTTGTTCTCTGTTTCGTGCGACCACAAGAAATGCTTCGTTGAGTGAATGCAACTCCACTGCTTGACGGGGTAAGTGGACATTTATCATAGAGATTGTGCTAAATTGATATACATTTGTGATGCAAATTAAAGTATAAGCTACAACTGGCGTGCTATGTCGATTGCCCACGTGGTACAAATGTAATTTACCGCCTGATTGACGTTATTACGCAATTTTTCGAACAAATTTACAATTATCAATGGAAAAAGTATGGATAGGAATAATTTTTAAAGCTTCTTTTGAATATGTTCAAATGAAACTCAGGAGAGGCTTATGGTAGTTTCAGTGGGTGAGGCGAAAAGAAAGTGACGAAATTTTTGAGATGTCCTTATATAAAAATTCTCAAAATAAAAAATATACTCGGTGAAGCGCGTGTTTCGTTTGGACAATTTTCCATATACACAATTAAAAATACCATATCATAGTTTTCTTTTTGATATTCGTATATTCGTTTTATTTTTAATTTTTTTAATTTTATATTATTTTTTTTTGAATACATCTAGTTGTTCTGGCCGCTTTTCAGTAGGCAGTTCTGAAGTTTACCAATTAAAAAGGGTCGTTCATGAAGTATCATTCTATGACGCGTTGACCTTTTCTGAAATGGAGGTCATCGCCGATAGCCCTATAAAACCATTATCTATACATTAAATCAAGACAAAATTTAACAAAAACCGAGAAAATGAAATTTTGTGAAGTGATGAAAAATATATTCATTTTTCAAAACTAAAACACAACTATTCCTAAAAGGAGAGAAGAAAAAATTAATAAAAAAATAACAACGAAACTAAACCATTTACCTATTATCCAACTTGGGAAAATGTAGCTACTTCATTTACCTACTTTTTATAAATTAAATCTATTCGCCTCTGTGAGGCTTGCAAATCTGTCTATTATTTGGTTGTAAAATTGTTGGTCTGCAGTAGGAATTGGCAGTAATTTTTGTTCTATTGACATAGTTGATAATCCTCCGGAGGGTTCATGTGTCGTCGTGTCTATTTTAAGAATTAGGTACTAGTTTATAGAAAGTACTGGTTACCCTCAGTATCCTTTTACCCTCCACAAGTTGCAGTCGTTGTTCTTTGTTTTGTGCGACCACAAGACATGCTTCGTTGAGTGAATGCAACTCCACTGCTTGACGAGGTAAGTGGAGATTTATTTTAGAGATTGTTCTAAATTGATATACATGTGTGATGCAAATTGAAGTATAAGCTGTCGCCGTTTTTAATTTTTTCCGAACAAAAGAAGATTGATAGAAAATTCAAACTTCGCATATATATTGAGTAATTGTCTATTAAGTAATTGAGTAATTATCCATTCGATGTTTTCCTCGATGTCCAACAGTCAAATGAGTTTCATGCAAAATATCGAACATTTCATCGTTGGTCACGTAATATTTAATTGTTGTTTCACTTGAATATAGAGGAGCAATCAGTTTCTCGACGTCACTTACCCAGCACAAATCAAAACGCTTCAATCCCCGGTATTGTAAAGTAGTTTTCGATTTAACTTCTTTTGCACTTTTCACCGAATTAATTATTTCCAAATACTGTTCGTTACTAAACTGAAAATAATTTAACCTTTTCGCTGAGAATAACTCTTGAAATTTTGTATCAAAACGCTATCGAAAAGTACGTGGACTCGGTTCGGTTGTCTTTTTGTCACTAAGCAAGCGGCGGCGCCGGCGTGGCCGCGTAAGAGGGCAAACGCGGGCCCCCGAGACGTCACACCTAACATTACCTATACAGAGTTGGGTAGAGAATTAAAATTTATTTTACTTATTATTCGGACATTACCCAAGAAACATGGGTAATACTAAGTTAACCCGGGTAAACCTAGGTTTACTCCACCTTAAAGCATTACCCGTAACATATACATGAGTAATTGTCTACTTTCAGGAAAAAAATGTTTCGGCCGGAAAGTGTGTTGGAAATGTGAGAAAGCGTCTAGACGCCCAAGGGCGAGGTGAAGAACGCAACGGTCGGTTATCTAAGGGTGCGTTGTAGCAACCTTAGTTAAACCTTTGTTAAGTTAAACCACTGTTAAGTTTGAAATTACGTTGTAGCATCCATGATTACCCTAAAAATGACGTTTAAACCACTGTTTTCGTAACTGGTGAATATTTGTGGGTTAACCGCCGATGACTGTTGAGCGAGAATTCAAATTGACATTGTTGACATTTTAGAGTGGTAGGAAACTTGTTGGTTGTTGCAATAAATAATATTGTGCGCAATAATTTAATTAACACACATTATCAGGAACATTTATAATAAACTCATTCTAATTTATTCTGTTATATTTATATTGAAGTATTATTATTATATTTAAATATTAACATTCTTAATTTTAATCGATGCTCTTCCTCATTGTGTCACATCTTCGGGTATTTCCTAGAATGCATTTTAGAAATTTCTTTGTCTCTTCGAAAACCTGTTTTTATTCAGAGTATTCGTCTTAAGAATTACTAGTTTATAGAAAGTATTGGTTACCCTCAGTATCCTTTTACCCTCCACAAGTTGCAGTCGTTGTTCTTTGTTTTGTGCGACTACAAGAAATGCTTCGTTGAGTGAATGCAACTCCACTGCTTGACGAGGTAAGTGGAGATTTATTAGAGAGATTGTTCTAAATTGATATACATTTATGATGCAAATTGAAGTATAAGCTGTTGCCGTTTTTAATTTTTGTCCGAACGAAAGAAGATTGATAGAAAATTCAAACTTCGCATATATACATGAGTAATTGTCTACTTACAAATTTCAAAAATTTTCGCGATAATGGCCACTTTTTTTCGTCCACATGAATAATACATAGGCAAAAAAATTTTAGGCTTCTTTCTCCGCTTTTCATCTTCAAGAACTCTTCCTCTCCAGTAACAAGGAACAGCAAGTTCCTTATTTTTGCCCTTGTAATATTTTGACTTTTAGCTATTGCTAACAGCAAATCCATTTTTTTGACACGAACATCTGTTCCCTCTTGAAGTTCAATCTGTAAAAAGGAAATTTGGCTTTCAAATTAATAGATATTGGATTGCCTTGTTGACGACTTTGTATAAAATCTTACTTCTTACTTATCATAAAGCGCTTTTCAAATATTCGAGAAAAAGGGTGAAATGTGAATGCACTAAAAAAATGGTTTTTCAATTTACCTCCATTTTCGGATTTTCCATAGGAGCTGTCCTTATCTCGGTTATTTTTACCTCATTTATCAAAGTCAACATAAATTATATGTTATGTTGAATGCGAATCCGTCATTTTTTTCCCAAAAAATTTCTCGCAGCGGATTATATCCAGGGACCAGTCTCCTATACCTGTAGACAAAAGTAGCAGTTTTTAATTTTTTACGAAGGAAAGGAGATAGATAGAAAAATCAAACTTTGCATACGTACACGAAAAATCGTCTTCTATGAAGAAAAAAATTTTGGAAGCAGAAAATGTTGTAGCAATTACGAAACTTATTACGCCTAATTTGGAGGGTGATAACGAGCTATTTGGCGCAACAGATGCATAAGCGCCCGCACTCGTGTCCCATGGTATTGTCGCCAAATGAATTCGTCTAAATAGCTGGCCAACATACTTGGCGCCGACGTGCCGTTCATACGCTTGAGCTTGCGTTTTGCGCGGCCCCGTATCCCCGTGTTATGTTGGTTATCTTTTAGGTAAATCTCTAGTACCGAATTTTCCTACATGGAAAGGTTTTATGGAAATAATATCGCGCGAAGTTACATATGAAATTTCAAATATAGTTTGTTTACCCTTTATAAATGAACCACCATCACGACTAAATACCCTTAATACTGCTTTGCAATATGCTACAGAAGAAACTAGAAAAATTAATCAGAGTATATCAATTTTAACATTTGATCAACCATTATACTGGAAAACTCGATCACTTATTAAAGAAGGGGAAAAAGTTTTGATAAGATTGGGAGGATTTCATCTTTTGATGTCTTATCTAGGCGCTATAGGTTTTATCATGGGTGGAAGTGGTCTGGAGGACATGTGGTCCACAATTTACGCGCCAGAATCAGTGAAAAAAATGATGACTGGCCATGCCTTTTCGCGTGGTATGCGGGCGCACATATTGAGTTTCACTGCCTTAGGAAGTTTATTTATTGAGAATCAGAAACTCAACAACCATTGTAGAATGACGTGGCAAAATCTTTTCGAATTTTGGTCAACCGAGCCTCCGCACATTGGTGATTTTAAGACCGACCCAGACGTAGTGCTAATAACTAATAACCTGACACAATATTTGCAAGACACTGAGGAACTTGGTCCTACTGCGAAACTTTGGGTTCAATATTTTAAATGTGTTCATACAGTTCTACAATTTCTCGAGGCCGAAAGATTAGGTAACTTCAAACTATATTTACAAAGTATTAACAGTATGCTTCCATTGTTTCACGCGTCAGGGCACTTCGCCTATGCTAAAGTGCTCAATTGTATCTTCAAGATTTAATTAATCTGGAATTGATAATGGATCCCATTGAGTTCGAAAAATTTTCTAACGAAGGTTTTTTTTCCTGTCGTAGGACCGATAAATCATTTTCGGGCTTATCACCCGATTTGGTCATTGAACAAACATTGAATAGATTTTTGGAACTGACCTCAAACATGGCAGAGGTGTACAGAAAGCTTCGACGTGGTTTGTGCACGCTGAGGAATGTCTCTAATGGGGTCGACAAAATGCTCTTCATGGTTCACCATGAAGTGTTGGAACGGCGGGATTACGGGAAAAGGGTTTATTGCCCCCGGTATGGTGCCCAGCAATCCGAATGTATAATGGATCCTGGAAGTAAAATATGATTATTTGAAGCGTGGTATGATTTTCATAAAAATCAATCGAAAACAGGAAATTAAAAAAAAATGATGACATTTATATAGCCCATTGTAAAACATTCGCATTAACTGAAAAATTCTTTCGCAATTTCAAACGCAAAATATGAAGACAGTGTTAATAGATAACAAAAAAAAGTGGAAAAGCAAAATCAATAATTGTCCTCATTTCTTAAAATAGCATACAAGCACCCATTTTAACTTGCTAAAGAAGTATGCATTTACCTGGTTTGATCCACTGCTCCATTAATGGGAATAGCGATTCCCTTGTTCGGACAGGGACAAATTGTAGAATCCCCCGTTTCCGGTGTACATCGTGAGCGCCGAATACCCAGCGTTCACGCTGAATTCGGCCGCGATTATATTTACGCTTATACACCAGACTTTCATCTACAAAGAAAATCAAACTATTACGTATATTGCGATTGCGAAATTTTCTTACAATATTATCTAAGCAATTTGAATATCCTTCAAGTGCGATGCAACAAAATGTAATAATACTGAAGTATTGACACGCTCATAAAAAACTAAATATACGAATATTTCAATTTCAAAAACTCACCGATCTCCACAATTTGTCCTGGGCCCCCTAATTGGGGACGGCGCTCTAAACACCAACGGGAACATACATCGCGGAAGAAATTATTAAAGTCAACTACGGTCTTTTTACTTAAGCCCGTGTACGCGATTTGATCAACGGCGGGCGCGTCATCCGCCCACTTCCACGCGAGCAAAACGTCTTGAAGTCTTGAAGTTGCCCTTGTATAATTTTGACCTTTAGCTATTGCTAACAGCAAATCCATTTTTTGACACGAACATCTGTTCCCTCTTGAAGTTCAAACTGTAAAAAGGAAATTTGGCTTTCAATTTAATAGATATTGGATTGCCTTGTTGACGACTTCGTATAAAATCTTACTTCTTACTTATCATGAAGCGCTTTTCAAATATTCGAGAAGAAGGGTGAAATGTGAATGCGCTAAAAAAATGGTTTTTCAATTTACCTCCATTTCCGGATTTTCCATAGGAGCTGTCTCGGTTTTTTTTACTTCATTTATCAAAGTTTGAAATATATTGGTAAGTTGAGGTGTCCCTATAATAAAAGTTTCTTTCAATAGTCGTACAATTACTCAATTTTAAATGATAACTTACACTGATTTCTCCAACTTTTACATACGCATCCAATGCAATTGGCACATTGCGATCGCATCGATGCAGTTGGGGGATTTTGATCGCTAACTCCCTCCTGGAGGGATGGTAGGTCCGCCACTGATTTGTTTGCCTTACCCAAATTGTCGCTTGCCTGCCGTTTTTTAATTGCTTCCCCTTGGCGACTTTCCTTTTTTCGTCCATTATGTGTTGCGAATATTTTTTTGGAATTAACTTTCCGTTTGTACCAACGTTTACTGATTCCAAGTATTCCTTGTTTTCTTCATGGAAAGAGAAGAAATAACTAAAGTGTGCGATGAATTATTACATTTTGTATTTGATGAAGTGGAATATTGTTGATTTCGTATACAAAAAGGATTATTACTCACAATTGAATGGCTGGAATTTCAACGAAGTTTTCACTGCTGTATGAAATTAATCTTTTCACTATACGAAATAATTTTGTCGTGGAACACAAATCGGTTTGCAAAGCAGATCTGAAAATCCCAAGGACAATAATAAAAAACCATAAAACTCAGGCAAATATCCAGCCGAGGTCCGGTCCTTTTTTTGCCCTTTGTGTGTTTGAAGAATGTTTTCATGACGCATATCTCTTCTTGATTCTGTCTAATATCAATATATTCAGCTAATTCAAATAAGTATATAGTATAAATTCCGCTGTTTTTAACCGACTTCAAAAAGGAGGTGGTTCTCAATTCGACTTGGTGAACCGATTTCGATGATTTTTCTCTTATTTGAAAGCTGATGCTTGCTGTGTGGTCCCGTTCATTTCTGATAACACCATCTTTGAAAAAACCATAAAAACTTTCATTTTCTGAAATTTATGCGCGACAAATAGACGAATAATTCTGTACCAAATCAACCGATTTCGATGATTGTTTCCTTATTGAAAAGGTTGTACTTTAGGGATGATTTGATTACAATTTTGTTACGTTCTGATCATGGGATATTCAAGTCACCTACCGTACCACCGTTATGGTCAAGTAGCTGTCGTACTAGAAAACGATGATGAATTGAACTTATTAACGGCCTACACTGGTAGTGCGATCTGTACCAGCCAGTTGGGGCCTGCTCGATTACTATTTACGCCCCGATCACTATATACGCCCTGTTGAGATTGGATCGACTTCTTCTTGATGTCCACCAAGAAATCGGAAGATCCACGTAGATTAATTTAATAAGCCGCGTATTCGTTGTTTGAGTTGACGATTTTGTCGCACTTGGAGAAATATATTCAGGATGGTTGTAGAAATATTCAGGAGAGCGATTTTAACAAATTCGAAGTTTATTCGTCTACGTCCACCAGCCAACTGCCGTTGTTATGTACAAATTACTAAAAGCTACCCCTAACTACTGAATAATAGATAGACCCGAAATCCCAGGCTACCACGACAACATGATGACGAATTCTCGGAACGACTAGTCGGCACGTCTTGAACGCTGACAAATGCGCCCAATAAATTTTACAACATTGCCTACCACGATAGAAACTCGGAAAACCCAACACGCCCCGATCACTATATACGCCCCGATAATTTGATGCGCTTAGATATATCTATTTTGCCCAGTTTACTATATGTACGCTGTTCGTTTCAACAGTTATAAGTCAGGGATCCGCCTCGGTCACTTTGTACTGTATTTTGCTATGTTTTTGAACTCACAACTTTTGGGCGGGTAAATCGCATTCGATTCCATGAGGAAATCATTGTCAGTTTTGAACTTGCATTAACTAGGTTTGCGGCAATCTGGATACATTCTTATTATGAGTTTCTACATTGTGGTACAATATGTTAGATACTGAGGTTGCAGATAATGAATTTGGAGTTCAGATTTATTGTTTCGTCGGAACACTCGCTCATTTAGGGGGTAGCCGTGAGTTCTATAAAACACAAATTTTACTGAAAAAAGTCATCGATACAAAAACCAATTTATTCATTTTTCATTCGACAACTCAGCCAATAATATGAATATATCAATCGACGTTAGCTGGTACTTCGACTGTCGCAGTTGAGTTTTCTTTTAGGGCGACCGTCCATATAGGCGATTCGAGTTGCCTGAGCAATAAAAACGGTCTAGCTCGAATAGTACCCAGCTACCAGATATTTGATTTTTGACACTTTTACGATGTACGCTTGAGAAAGGTTCGATTTATGGGAATGTCGGAAGGGATATCCCTTTTCATTCAAACTCTCGCTATGTACTCATGTACATAGGTATAAAGGTAAGAGATATGTAGAGTATATTTTTTTTTACGAAAGCGAAAAATACATCGTGTACAGGTTCACTTTCAATTTAATTCACATTGAGCCATAGTTTTATGGAGTCTGAATGAAAAGGGATATCCCTTCCGAAACTCCCATAAATCGAACCTTTCTCAAGCGTGCGTCGTAAAAGTGTCAAAAATCGAATATCTGGTAGCTGGATACTATTCGAGCTAGACCGTTTTTATTGCTCATGCAACTCGAATCGCCTATATGGACGGTCGCCCAGTACGACCGTTGGCGTATATGGGGAGCTGCACACAGGGCGTGAAAGTGACACTGGATAGGCAATAAAGTATGTCAAAATAATGACGATCGGGTGTCGTTTCTACTTGCTACCTGCTAGCAGATGTTCTTGACGAAAACCCACGGGTCGGGGTAAAAAAATGTGGATTGCATACATAAGTGTAATTTAAGAAAAGACGTCGCAGCCAGTTCGAACTTAAATTTCATGAAAGCGAAATGTCTTCCCACCACGGAGAAGAAATGTTAAAAAAAACGTTGTGTTCTCGTACTTCGTTTATAATTATTTATATTCGAAGGACGAGGACAAAAAGAAAAGGTATTGGGTGCATCCCTACAACAGTGAAAGACTTTCAAAAGGAGCTTTCAAAGCATCGTTCATCGATTTACGCGAAGACGGTGAAAAATTTTTCAATTATTTTCGAATGTCTATCCGGAGCTTTGACGAATTATCCGGTAGAATTAGTGATCAAATTAAAGGACATGAAACTCGGATGAGATCTCCTATATCACCCTTGGAGATGCTTTGTGTAACATTGCGGTGAGTAAAATTATTAAAGTACTTTGAACATTATATCCAGTTTTTGTCTCATACACAAATGGGAAAAATGTGAACGTTAGGAAATTCTTCGTTTTAATATTCCAATTGAATTACTCTTCTCTAAACTCTATCAATTTTTGTGAAATTATGTACATGAAAAATTCATTTCTACATCTTTTTGGTGTATGTCAAGCAACAATTGATACAGGAGAAAAACGAGGGGCGGTTCGTAAGTTGAAAATATGTTTCATTATATAATGAAAATCATCAAGTGTGTCTGATGGAGTATTATTTCACTTCGGTGAAAATATTTTCTCATGTCGATATTGTTTTTTTTCCGTTATAAATACTATTACTCTTCGTTTCAAATATTTTCTTCGTTATTGCATTTCAAAATTGATCGAGAATGAAAACGACATCACATTAAATGCAATGAATTATCAATTCCTTCTATAATAGATATTTACCTTTTCCTGACATTGAAACTGAGTTGCATATAGTGTCATTCAAAAATGGAATAATTTTGCTCCAAACGAATAAAAAACTTCATATGGGTGATGTGATAAATGATGGTAAATGATAAATAAAAGATCAATCGAAATGACTGATTTTGTATTTGATAGCAAGTATGATTGCAATTAAATTTATTACGCGTTACCAGATTCTTTCAAACGGAAAAGTCGAATGCATTCACGAGGAAATATATTTTATTTCTGACATAATTTGAATTTACTCATTTTTATCGTACCTACTGAGTTTTTCGGGATGTGGTGGGATCTGAAGGGGTGTTTAAGGAATCGGGCACATAGGTTGAAGGAATCGTGGACATTGTGGAAGTAGATGGATTTGACATTGTTGGGGGTGGGTAGTGATAGGGAAGGTTACTTCTGAATGGGAAATTATTAGGATAGGGCATAGGATAGCAAAATTGAGTGGACGAAAAGGGTATGGGACCGGTTGGAGGAGTTTGGCCTTGTTTTATTCGCGTTAATATTGCGATAACTTCACTCCTGAAAGTCAGTTTTTCTATTTCATTGAGAGTCCCTACTATTGGGAGTAGGGCCTCAAAGAAAGCCCGATCGTCGTTTGGAGGTTCATTATTTTTTTTTCATGTACTCCATGAGTGCCACTTCGATGTCCCTACGTCTGTGTGCTGCAGTGCCCCTGCTGGAACTTGTTGGTGACGTCAAGGAGGAGAAAGACATATCTGCCTCTATGTCTAACTCTTCTTCCACATCCACCGTCTCCGCATTCGTTTCCTCAGTCATCGAACTATGGGTTGCGGCTAAAGACATTGAAGCATCGAGGAAGGACATTTGCGCAGCGTATAAATATTTCCTTTTTCCGGACGCTGGTTGTCCGGACTTCGTCCTTTTACGTACACTTCTGGCGTAGTTGTCCCGAAGATTCTTCCATTTTAATGTCAATTTTTTCACTGCAATTTTAATACATTTAACGAAAACGTGCAACATTTTTTTTCTCATGTGAAATGTAAGGAAGTTCATATATGAATATTATTCTTGTAATTTTCTTGACGTCCATATTTTTCCGCACATATTAAAAGATAATTATGAAGTTCGACTAAATGGTATCAAGTTTCATCTCAAATTGAATAACCTTATAACAAAGAACTACCCTATTAAATCTGTCAATGAAAGCTTCAAAATATCCGGCGCGAGTTCCACAAAAACCCGCGTTGGTTCCTATACCCTATTCCGCGTCAAAAGTTATCTGCGTCCCTGTGTGCATTGCTAGAAGAAATCCCGACCCCTGCTCTTATCGGCGTTGATATGATGACGTAGGCCAACCCTCGAATCGCTCGAGAAAGCCATAAATAGTTGTTTTGACGTTAATTGGTTATCGGCGTTCCGTGTGCAGTTCCCCATATACGCCAACGGTCGTGCTCCTATCTGCGTTGAAATGACGCCGATAACCGATAACTTTTACCGCGCGTGTGCACCGAGCCTTAGTCTCCGTATTTCCGTTAATGATCTACCGTCGTGCGGTTTATTTAATAATTAGTTCGTGTCCAAATCTGATAAAGCTATGCCATCCAAAGTTTTGACACGACTTAGTGCGACATATATTTGCCCTTTTGCAAGGTTTTTCTTACCAAGGTCGATTACAGCTCTTTCGAGGGTAGTACCTTGTAGTTTATGAACTGTAACCGCCCAGCTTAATATTACATATCGGCAGCATACGGCGCTCCACATCTCCATAGCCCCTCAGTGCTTGAAACGTAGGGTAAAACTGGGATAGAGGCCCCACTTTTTGGAAAAGTCTCCTAGTTTTGAAACTAACAATTAGTTATCAAAAGGGATGGATATTGTTTTTTCAATCCTTAAACAATTATTAATCTATCAATTATTCAGTTTAGCACTAACCGATTTTGCAAAAAAACGGGATTTTGCAGGTCATTATTTTTGGGGGTAGATGCCCTGATGGTAAGATAGACGCCGTCTCGTCGATATCTTAAGAGGGATGAATGCCGCGATGCGGGATAGATGCCCAATGTACCATGAGAAATTAAATTTCATTCATATTTTCAACCGAATATAAGTTTAACAAAAGCAAAAAACCGATCATAAGTTAAGAAAAGCTCAAATATTATATGAAAATTAAATATTTATTTAAGGCTGCTGTCACTTTGTGGATAACACGGTGTGCTGTGGTTTCACTTACCCCACTGAAATCCCCAACACTCAGTTGAGTGCATCCAGTCGCATAAAATTTCAAGCACAACAATAACTGGTTTATGGGAGAAACGGCATGATTCCTATAAACAAAAATTGAAAATCGAAATGATAAACATAAATGATGTATGGTGTGAACTTACTTATCACTTGGGAATTCTAACATATTTTCAATTCGTTCTAATAATTGAATGCACATTCCCTTTGGAAGTCGAACCCTTCGCACAAAATCGATGTCGTCCATTTCGACAAAATGCTCCAAACGTTCGCGAATAAAACGAGGACGTGGAACACGTTCATTTTCCTCGTCACTATCGAAAATCAAAGGAATCAGCTGATCATTCACGTTCATGTCCGCGCAGTAGCAGTTACTTCGATACGACTATTCAGTTAGCGCTAACTGGTACTACGAGGGGTACTACTTAAGTTTTGAGATAAAAAAATCTTTAAAAGTGGAAATGGCTTTATTGTTTTTCAAAATATTCTCCATTGAGATCGATACACTTTTGCATTCGTTTGAACCAGTTGTCGAAACATTTTCTCCATTCCGATAAAGGTACCTCCGAAACATGCGATTTGAAAGCATCAACCGCTTCTTCGGGTGTAGAAAAACGGTGACTTCGCAATTTATTTTTGATCAGCGGGAATAAAAAGAAATCATTGGGTGCTAAGCAAGGACTGTATGGTGAATGACCCGTCAATTCGATGTTTTGACTACTTAGAAACTCCTTTGTTTGGGCTGATGTGTCTGAGCTTGCATTGTCCTGGTGGAGAATGATTCTTCTTCTGCGGTTGGTTTCCCTAACTTTACCAATCACTTCTGGCAAACAAATGCTGGTATACCATTCGGAATTAACCGTTCTACGTTTTTCTAGAGCGATGGTGGCAATATGACCAGTTATTCCGAAAAAACAGGCAACCATTTGTTTCGAAGTGCTCCGCGCGCGAACGACTTTTGTTGGGTTTGGTTCATTTTGAAACACCCATACAGTCTATTGTTGCTTAGTTTCGGGTTGATATGCATATATCCATGATTCGTCACCTGTTACGATCTTATAAACGTCTTTTGAAGCACCGCGATTAAATGTTTCCAACAGCAAGTATGATTGCAATTAAATTTATTACGCGTTACCAGATTCTTTCAAACGGAAAAGTCGAATGCATTCACGAGGAAATATATTTTATTTCTGACATAATTTGAATTTACTCATTTTTATCGTACCTACTGAGTTTTTCGGGATGTGGTGGGATCTGAAGGGGTGTTTAAGGAATCGGGCACATAGGTTGAAGGAATCGTGGACATTGTGGAAGTAGATGGATTTGACATTGTTGGGGGTGGGTAGTGATAGGGAATGGGAAATTATTAAGATAGGGCATAGGATAGCAAAATTGAGTGGACGGAAAGGGTATGGGACCGGTTGGAGGAGTTTGGCCTTGTTTTATTCGCGTTAATATTGCGATAACTTCACTCCTGAAAGTCAGTTTTTCTATTTCATTGAGAGTCCCTACTATTGGGAGTAGGGACTCAAAGAAAGCCCGATCGTCGTTGGGAGGTTCATTATTTTTTTTCATGTACTACATGAGTGCCACTTCAATGTCCCTACGTCTGTGTGCTGCAGTGCCCCTGCTGGAACTTGTTGGTGACGTCAAGGAGGAGAAAGACATATCTGCCTCTATGTCTAACTCTTCTTCCACATCCATCGTCTCCGCATTCGTTTCCTCAGTCATCGAACTATGGGTTGCGGCTAAAGACATTGAAGCATCGAGGAAGGACATTTGCGCAGCGTATAAATATTTCCTTTTTCCGGACGCTGGTTGTCCGGACTTCGTCCTTTTACGTACACTTCTGGCGTAGTTGTCCCGAAGATTCTTCCATTTTAATGTCAATTTTTTCACTGCAATTTTAATATATTTAATGAAAACGTGCAACATTTTTTTTTCTCATGTGAAATGTAAGGAAGTTCATATATGAATATTATTCTTGTAATTTTCTTGACGTCCATATTTTTCCGCACATATTAGAAGATAAGAGAAGATCATTATGAAGTTCGACTAAATGGCATCAAGTTTCATCTCAAATTGAATAACCTTATAACAAAGAACTACCCTATTAAATCTGTCAATGAAAGCTTCAAAATATCCGGCGCGAGTTCCACAAAAACCCGCGTTGGTTCCTATACCCTATTCCGCGTCAAAAGTTATCCGCGTCCCTGTGTGCATTGCTAGAAGAAATCCCGACCCCTGCTCTTATCGGCGTTGATATGATGACGTAGGCCAACCCTCGAATCGCTCGAGAAAGCCATAAATAGTTGTTTTGACGTTAATTGGTTATCGGCGTTCCGTGTGCAGTTCCCCATATACGCCAACGGTCGTGCTCCTATCTGCGTTGAAATAACTTTTACCGCGTGTGTGCACCGAGCCTAAGATTCCACAAGTCTCAAAACCACGTTGAAACCAATATTTGATTTGTAGTTTTGTTGAGGCTCCAGTAAGTATATATTATAAAATCTAAAATGTATGCGGTTTTACAATCGCATAAAACGAAAAATTTTACACCGAAACGGCTATGTTTTTAAGGGATATATTGCTTAAAATCAACACGACCCTTAAACGCTGCTGTTCCATTCTTGACGTTTTCCTCAAATGCTTTCAAAACTATCAATAATTGATAGTCTTATAAATAATAATTGGGTCCTCATGTTTCACCGTGTGGTTATCTTGTTACTAAATATGACGGTTCTTATTGGATCCTCAATCACTGATAATTTTACAGGGAAACCCCTATTAGGTTTCAGATATAAATTGTTTTGCTAGTCCCAAAAAAATTCCGTGAAAAATTATCTTAAAACTTATCCTTTGGTATGACTTGGAGGTATTTTCCCGATCATGTAAATGCTTACACTCCTCTAACGCCTGACGAAGTACTCGAAGACTTTGCTATATAGTTAATGGTTAATAAAAAAAAGAAGAAAGGAACAGCTGCAACTTCGATATGATCTTGTTGAACTATTCTTCCCACTTACAAATTGCATCTCATCTGTTCTCCCTTCCTTTGTTACACTTGCGCCTGACTAGCTTTTCTAGTGAGGCTCTGATGGGGTTCCAGTCATGCAGATCGCATTTAGTTATTCTGTATCGGTAAGGTAATCTCATACAATTTCTCAAATCAATAGAAATTATTAATAAAGAATATCCAGACAATTTAAACAATAGACAAGTGGAACTAGATTCCTGTCAAAAACAATTGGATACATTGGCTGATAAAAAAACTGGGATGTGAGATAAATAGTATCAAAATTCTACAAGAATTAAAATTTTTAGAATTGAGGACTTTTCCAATTCCAACACATTATACCATTTACCATTTATTCATTACAATTCTTATTCATTCCCAGCTAACATTCATGAAATCAAGTTGACGTCAAGATGAGCGCACGACGTGATTTTAAAATCATGCTTTGACTCAAGTGCACATCAAAGATGTGTCGTCAAGGCGTGATTTTGATGCGCTAATACGCATGCGCGTGACGAACGAATTGGACGTCGGCAAAGAAGAAGATTTACAATGCATATATTGAAAAATTGTCATATTCAAACTATTTTTTATTGGAACATTAATGTTTCAGTTCAAATATAGATATATCTAATTTAATAAAGTAATACTAATAAATACATACATAAAATTGTCTATAAAATCACACATTAGTATGTGTGATATCATTTCTGTAATTTCTTTTTTAATACGGCAATTTTCTTGAGTATTTCAGAATTTTCGTCGTCCGAATCATCCTCATCTGCGTCCTCATCGACATCATCAATGAATGTAAATGGCCTTTTTTTGGGTATATTTATTATGGCATCATCAGTTCCATTGGCGTTCTTAGCTTTTGACGCTTTATTCAGCAAACGCTGTTTGGCGCTTCTAAGAGCTTCTTTAATGTAGAGTTGAAACTCTGCCATGACGAAAATATTTTTTCAACGAAGAAATGGATTGAAAAAATGCGATCAACAGACGTACACGATCTTCAAACGATCAAAGTAATAATGTCGTTGGCGTTCACGACAAAAAAAATTGGGGAGGGGGATGTGGTTTCAAGACAACAAAAAATACATGAATTGTATTAATACTAGTAATATACACCCAATTTTTTTTTTCAAATGTCCGTGAGAAACTTTTCGATTTTTCCTTGAAAGAGGAAAAAATGTATATAGACAGCGACATCTGGTCCGATAATGTGGAAATTTTTAAGAAAAAACGTTTTTTTCCATAAAATGAAAAATTCGTTTAATTTTTCTTTGAAATTTCAATAAGAAACTTTTCGATTTTTTCTTGAAATTGTGAAAAAATCAACGGAGCTTGACAAATCATAACTTCCTTGATTTTAACGGAAAGACAAACGGTTACAAGACGTGACAAAATCAAGGCTTGATTTCACGAATGTTAGCCGGGTTAATAACTAACATTAAATATCAAATTTGCTCGGATGTTGCGAGCGTGTTTCTTGATTTTTGTCCTCTATTCCAATCTTTGCAATTACGGAGAACAGATGAAAAAGCAGCAATTATCAGGTGCTCTCCTAAAGGTATCTCGCCTTTTTTTGAATCCTGTCAACAGGTCAACATGCTAATAGATATGGTTCCTTCCATTATGTTGAATTTGTTTTTTATTAAACCAATGGTTCTTTCTACGTGAATTCTGACTTGCGACATTTGTCTTGAGTTCTCAATTTCTGGGGGATGAAGCTGTTTTTTACCTCTGGTAAAAGCTGGCAATAATAGTTCAGCCTGCAACGCCCCTACGGCCTGTTTAATTAAAAAACCTCTATCAGCCAAAATGACATTTCCAGGTTTAATGTTGCTGCAAATGTCAGTTAGTTCCACCATCTGTTTATTCGAAGTTCGACCCCCCCAAGCATCACTTATATAACAAACTGCACCATGGGGTGTTATGCCAATTAAAAATTTAACTGTATGATGGTGCTTATAATTCGACCAACATCTTTGTTGCGTTTCTATACTACTAGGCTTTTCAATGAATACCTCGAAGCAATCTAAAATGACTGTCGTTTTTTCTAAAAAAACTTCCTTGAAGCATGATGGCACATTTTTTTGTGCCATACTTTCTTCTGGCCATAAGATGAGTGGTTGAGAACATGGTAGATAGTGTCAATCACATTTTCAAAGTAGGTTGAGGCCGGTGTAGGCGAAATTTTGAATCCATAAGCTAAAAGCTTAAAATGCAAATCTAAGCGTAATTTAATTAAAGTTAACAGCAGTTGACTGAATTTGTCAAACTTGTGCACGATAAATGCATTTCGATTTCTGGTAGTATCACCTCTTCTAAAAATTCATACGTAAAACCAGTGAAGTATTTCCACTTTTCATCATTCTTTAAGTCGTCCATCAGCCCTAAATATGATTCCCCTGCTTTTGTTTCTAATTTAGAGATTTTTTCGGATGCATAACGCATGTGATCCTCGGTTAAGGATAAATCTCTCATCGTTAAGTCAGTTTGAGTAGAAACACCAATTTCCACTTCTTCTGTCTCTTCACATACTTCGTCAACATTCTCATGTTCTATAGATTGCTCGCTTTGAATCTATAAAAGTATCAATAGTAACTAAAATGTCTCCCAACTGAATATTTGACTGTTCAAATACTCACATTACTTTTAACTCTCTTGTTGAGCCTTTCAAGCCTATTAAGAGAAGAAGGTCTTTTTATAAAGGCTGAAGAAACATGTCCCATATTCTATGATGGTACCCAATCAGGGTGTGAATCGTCTTCGAGAGCAGCTAGTTGTCCTATCAATTTTAGTTGTATACATAAAAGAAGACAAAGTGAGAAGACTTACCAAAGATAAAATGTTTAGAACAAACCCTCTGATTTCTTATTTTTTGCTCTGTAAGATCGTCTCGCTTCATAGCGGACAACCAAAGTTTCCTTCTTCTTTCTGCTAACTCATTTTTGTGAGTTAAGAACCTGTAGTTCAAAAGACCGGGAACCGAGAAAAATCTAATGGCGCATCCACACGTACACGAACATTCGCGTCGTAAAACCTGTCAGTTTTGAAGATCTAAATGAGGCTTAGAGCCAAAAAACAAGAGTAAATCCACCATTTCGGTCGATTTTCGCCTGATTCTGTCGGTATTTTCGAACTAAATTAGACCCATAGTGGGGATTTAACTGCTTTGTCAATCATCGACCTGCTACTGTTTGGGGTTCGTCTAGTTTCCAGTAAATATCGGTGTTTGGGAGACGAATTTGGGAGGTAGAAAGAAGATTTATTGCCGCATTAAACCACCCGATCGGTCAACGCACCACCCTCCTGTCCCTATTTACGTACATTCCGAAGACCCGAATTTTACTTAGGGTGCGTTGTAGAAACTCCGGTTAAACCGGCGATTACCTGACCAGTGGATTAAGTCAAACAGAGGTTTAACTGACAATGCGTTGTATCAACCTTGGTTAGCGAGTGGTTGGCTAAACCTTGAATTCGCTATGTTGGCTGCATTGAAAAATAGACAGTAGATCTTTTAAATCATAAATTGAATGTTTATTGAGGTTACGAAAAAATTCAAATGAATTTGGTATAAGCGAAAACAAAATTCACGAACATCATAAAATGGCAAATTATGGATTTACCCAATTTCTGCGAAAACTTAGACAACGGTGAACTTGTAAATTACCTGTTTCCATTGTCGGCAGTATTCCTTTCTCAAACAAAAGGGTAATAAAATTGAGGTAGAAGATGGAAAATCGTAGATATCGTTCTTCTCTGAAGCCCGGAAGGATGCGGTACCTGACAAATTTAATAACAGCCAGTCTTGAGAGAATCTTCGAAGTGTTCACTTGGCGTATATTAATTGTTGGTTGCTGTCGGTTACTAGTTTTTGTTGCAAGTGCAAAAAATAAAATGGGTAAGGCAAAGTATGAATGTATTACTGATTAAATAACTAATATTTTGAATATTTTAGCTAAAAGAGAGAAAAATTTCTCATCTTCTGAGGAGCATACTCTTGTGATATTAATAAAAGAAAAGTATGCTGATATTGTAGAAAATAAAAAAACTGATGCTGGCTCGAACAAAGATAAAAAAAAGGCCTGGGAAAATGTGGCGAGGGAATTTAATTCTCTCTCTGGATCAGAAATAAGAAGTGCGGAATCTCTGAGGAATAAGTATATTAATTTGAAAAAAATGAGTAAAAAAAAATATGCTGATAACAAAATGTTATTATTTAAAACGGGAGGTGGTGGGTATTCCCACATTGAATTAAATGATACTGATGTGGCAATACAAACCATGCTGGGAGAAAAAGCAACAGGCTATAGCTCACAATTTGATAGCGACACCACTTGTGTAAATGCCATTGAAATTGAAGAAATGTCAATACAAACAGAAGAAAAAGAAATGGAATCATCTCCGAAACGATTGCGTATTGAGAATATTTCTACAGACATAGTAAAATGTGCTGATTCTGAAGAAGCTCATTTTCCACGACCTATACATTCTTCCCCAAAAAAAAAACCTACAACTGTACCACCAAAGGACCTTAGGAGCAAGCTAGGGGATTGGGCAAAAGAAAAGGAAAGGGAACAACGACAAAAACAGGACTTTGCTGTAGAAATACACAATTTGAAAATTAAACAAATGCGTGAACAACACGAGATCGATATTCGAATAAAGAAAGAGGAACATGAACAGAAAATGCGACACTACGAGGAAGAGCATCAATTAAAATTAGAAATGTTAAGGTTTAAATATAATAATAATAATACCTCAATATAAACAATACAATAGATAACAATTACTTCATTATAAACGTCCCTGAAAATAGGTATTGATCAAATTACTCCGCACAATATTATTAATTTGTATGTTATTCACTTCTGATGCTTCTTCTAAGTCTATTTCTATGGACGTCATTGCCTCCTGCGTGATTTCATCCATTCCAGGAGCATCTTCTCCCATTTCACAGGCAATGTTATGCAACACAGCACATGTTACAACAATGGCTTCAACTTTGTTGCTATCCAAACGAATCCCAACCGATAGAATTGGGAACCGTTTCTTTAACACACCAAAACAGCGTTCAACAGGATTCCTTGTTCTTGCTTGCGACAAGTTGAACAAATGCTCTGCCGCTGTTTGGGGATTTCTTAATGGAGTGATAACATAATTGTTATTAAGGTAACCCTTATCGGCAACAACTAAGCTGTCTCCAAATTCTTGTGATTCTAATCGTGCTCTCAGCCGAGAGTTATTAAAAATTGTACTATCATGGCATGATCCTGGCCATCTGCACACAATGTCTCTAATTTTCAACGTACTATCGCAAACCACTTGGACGTTGAATGAAAAATACCCTTTTCGATTCCTATAGTACTCGGGGTTTTCGCCACCGGGAGACTGTATTTTAACATGTGTACAGTCTAGAGCGCCAATGCACTTTGGAAAGTTCGATATGTTAAAAAAACCTTCCTTAACTTTGTTTATCTCAGGTCCACAAGGCATTTTTATGTGATCTCTTCCAAGTTTCGCTATACTGTTTAAAACATTTGAGATGAAACGGCTCGCTGTCGATTTATCCACTCCTAGAAAATCTCCAGTAGCTTGTAATACCATCCCAGTTGCTAAAAACCGAAGAGTCGCCAACACTTGATCTTCTGGAGAAACGGCTACGTGGCTATCGGATTAATAGTCATTAGTACAGCAAACAAAATAACGTATGTTTTATCACTTACTCATTTCTCAAACACACAAGGTCATTTCTTATGGTATTAACTATACAAGTTACAGTCGATTTGGATAAACGAAACCTTTTGAAAAATTCCAAATCATTCCATTTTTCAAAATGATTTATTCGCTCTCGAAAATTGCTCGGAGATCTGGGAAACGCAACCAACTCGACGAGTTCTAAAAAGTCCTCGTCATCCGTCAAATCATCGAAAATCGAACCCAGTTCTTGCACACCTCTGCCAGACATTTTCAACAAAACTATTCGAAAAAACAAGCTTCGGAACGAAAAATCGTAATTGCAACAAGTCTCGTAGCACTGTGAAATGTCAACAATGTCAGTTTCACTTTTGGCTCAACAGTCATCGGCGGTTAACCCACGAATATTCAGCGGTTACGAAAACAGTGGTTTAACCCTCATTTTTAGGGTAACCATGGATGCTACAACGTAATTTCAAACTTAACAGTGGTTTAACTTTAACAAAGGTTTAACTAAGGTTGCTACAACGCACCCTTAGTATTTACTTACTGGTCTATTAGGCATATACATAGTCGTTTGCGAATATCTTCATAATGAATAGTTTTTGGACGAAGGAAAATTGTTTTAATTTCATGGAGTGTATCAAAAATAACCTATACTATGGAATCCTAAACAAGATAACAGAAAACACAAAACGCGATCACTGTATTTTGCGCAATGTATTTCATTCATTCATGTGACAAATAATAAAAATATACAAAAATAAAATATATAACTTCTTTCAAAATACCGGCGATTAGGAAAAACTTCACATACATTTTTGAGCCTTAGAACAACGGAAACATGAGAGCAACATCAATGATCGCGTATTAGAATTTTATTAATGGATAATGATGAATAAAAAATGTCAAGAATAGTTATTTATTTTAAAGAATATATAAACACAATAATTCAAGACAAATTCCTTGAAAAGTACGCCGCAAAGTAATCCCTAATTTCGGTCGCAAGAAATGTTGGTCTGCGTGGCGGTTGGATGATCGATTGGATAGCGCCTGTATTTTGCATATGTGTTCTGGAAACACCTGTGTGCCTAAGGTTCCCCGGATTATTATCGAAGATGTCGATATCGCTGGACGCACTATAAATGATAACGTACCTTCACTTTTTCTTTTAAAACATTGTTTATACCTGTACACACTTGAGGTATTATTAAAGAAATTAGTTGCGGTGAGACTTTAAACAAAAAGTGCAAACTTTTGTAGGAATCACCAGTAGCCAAAAACCTCAACGTTATCGCCAGTCGTATTTTAGCGTGCCGCATTTCTGTGACGTTTTTGCTGATCCAGGGGGCAATTTTTTCCAGTAGATATTCGAAATCGCGGAAAGACATCCTTGTGAAATTTTCGAATTCCTCCGATGATTCAGCTAGTAGCTGCGAAATCATCATGTCCATAAATTCTCTATAAAAAAAATTATGCAACATACAGACGGGAATAAAAAAATATGAATCAACATCATACCACATGCCACGAATATTCAAATATTACATTTATATACTTACAGTGTCCTGTTTCTATGTATTGCCGTCAACCACCAACGCTTTCTTTTTTGTTCTTTCTTTTTCTCAATTAAGGTATAGTCGCCTTCAAGATCTAAGTAACTGACTTATGCAAAGCCCGTCAATAAAAATCGAGGATTAACAACCCGCTGCGGTTTTGCCAGCCTACCTGTCGTAAATAACCAACCAACCCGTCCTGTTTGCGATATTTGATTCAGGGGTGTACTAAATGAATTTTTCAACGCTTTAAAAGGAAAAATTATGTCGCGAAAAAGAAATTATGATGGTAAAAATACTATACCAATTATTATCAATTTATAACATGATACAACGCTGATTGTATTTGAAGTTACAATGAAACAGAGAAAAACGATTAAGTATAAAATATGAAATCACTACTAAATTAAATCATGACGGTTCGTCGCTGTCACTGCAGTCACTGTCCTCTCCATTCCATTCGATGAAAATGTTTGGTACTTGATTGATTCGATAACTATTTTCGATATCTATCACGTGTTTAACGAAATTCTTCCATGCTTCCGCAGAAATTGCGTTCGTCTCCTTTTTGATGTTGTCGATCAGCTGATGGACGCATTTTCCGTTCGTGTTGGTCCTTCGGATTTGTTGTTTTAACTGCCCCCATATCATTTCTATTGGATTAAATATGCAATGGTATGGAGGCAATCGTAATATTTTGTGGCCTAGAGCTGACGCCATTTCATCTATTTTGTATTTTTTTTATATGTTTTTGTTTTTAAAACTTCCAGTAGTTGTTTTTTGATATAAGACTCCTCAAAATACAGATCTTGTTTTATGAGAAAATCCATTATATCGGCCTTTTTAGTGCTACTGTTCGGAATTTTTTCTCTTTGCTCTGAATGGTAGCTTGCGTTATCCATAACAATTATTGCATTTGGGGGTAACTTCGGCAGAAGTATGTCTTCAAACCATTGTTGGAAAACTTGTGCGGTCATGTCGCTATGATAATCGGCACTGGCTTTTTTAAAACTTTTGCAGCCTAAATATAGAGCGCCTTCAATAAATCCATCCTCGCTTCCGGCGTGCAGGATAGAAATTCTATGGCCTTTTGACGGAGGCATGTTCAGTTGACACCTTTTTGAGTCCTCAACCCATCCTTTTTTAATGGTGTCATGCGAATCAAACCAGGTTTCATCTAAAAAAAAAATCTTCCTGTCTTCTTCCCGATACTGCGCTATCGATGTTAGATAGTTACTTAGATCTTGAAGGCGACTATACGCAAATTGTTCAAATTTTGCCAAGCCACCAAAGCTGTGTACGCAAGTGTTTCCACGTCCATTTTTCACGATAATGCAAACGTATACACACTGAAACCGATATTTTAGCAACAAGAGCTGACCACTGAATGAATTCGTACTCTTGAAAGCGGTATCCTTTCGAGACGAAATAACTGGTCGTGAACAGTAATCATAATAAAATGTAGGAGGATTTAAAGATTGGACCATAACCCAATAAAATAATAAAATTTTGTTTGCATTGATACCGACAAAACGACAGATCCATTCAGGTACTTTCTCGAAAAGCGGTAGGACTCACGCCTCAGGCGTTTTGTGTGGAAACACCCGAACTTGAGTAGGACCTTGAAAGAAGTCCCATAAATAACATTTTACGACGCGAATGTTCGTGTACGTGTGGATGCGCCATAAAGGTGTCTCTATTCGACCGGCTTCCGCAACCAACAACAAGGTACGTAATGGGCATTCTGTTAAAATTGTTCTGTTTCACGAAGAAAAAACCCGGACAACACGATAAATGAATGACTGAGCGCTCATACAACAACACCATGTATGCCCCCAACCGCCATATTAAATATACTTTGACACATCGTTAGACCGCTCAATTAAAAATGCAACTATGCATTTCAGAGTTGCCCTCCCAGGAGAAGAATAATTAAGAGATATAGTCAATTAGGAAGTGCGTCTTTCGAATGCACACCTAATGTATAAAAAGATTACTTTAGTGGAAAAGTAGTTTTTGATTTCACATTTCTTGAAAATTCTTTTGCTGAGATTCCTATTTTCCGTGATATGCATTGTCAAAAAATAATTCACGTCTTTCGTGTTTGATAATATTTCAGAATAGAAATTTATTTATCAATTTTATATGATGTTAAATGTATGATCAATAGTTACTTCAAGTTTCCACTGTAAAATGCCACTTATGTATCTAATTACTGAACATAGTCCATTTCAACATGATTTGTGCAAACTTAAATGAAATTTGTTCACGTGACTTTGCAGAAACTAAATTCCATAATTATCTGTAATGTGGCAATTCTAGAAAATAATGAAATTATTTTTTCAAACTTAATTTTGAAGAGATATTTCTTCTTAAAATTTATTATCATTTGCTGATATTCTAATTGATTTGGAAATTATTCCTGCAAAGTTAGTTTAGCTTAATTCTATAAAATGTAATCATCAAAATTCTTTACACTTTTAAATTCGCATTATATTTGTCAATTCAGACACAAAAGAAAAACAATAAAGAACGAAGCAGAAAACCCATCAACTCTGTGTGATGCGAATGAGTATCATTGATTAATGTATTGATGAATTGATATCCCGTTCGTGCCATTCCGTTTTCTTCTGTGTGATTCCACCTCCCGTTACTAGTCCTTGGGAGTAAATTCTAATCAAGATGCTTATCAAGACTAATTTACATAAAAAAAGTGGTGTGATTATTCCACTATGGTAACAAGAGTAAGGAGTATCAGTTTGAAAATGTGAAATACCGTGAAAATCGAAACTTTGGATTCCGCGGCTAAACATTCCTAGTCAACTCCAGTCCTCAGAGTTCAATTGTAACAAATGTACTGAATAGAAAAATAATATAGTGTTCTTGTTGTCATATCGGCCCACTAATACATCAAGAAGTGTTCCTCTTTTTTTTATTTTAAAAGACTGCAATGACAATTTCCTACTTATTTCAATTTAATCATTGACTTTTAATTCGTACTAACTATAAGTAGAAATGTTTATGAAGTAATATAAAAATTTGGAGAGGGCAACTCAATTTCTTGAACACAAAATGTCCCAATTTGCGTGAAAATTGAAGTGTCCAATCTTTGACCAATAATTTAGTTGCACTTTTCTCTTTTTTATTGATTTTACTGAATTTTTATTCTGAAAGTTCTGAATGATTAACAAACGCAAGAATTTGGCAATGAATAATATAAATGTAAAAATAGAAATCGAATTGAAATTCTAGAAAATAATGAAATTATTCTTTCAAGCTTAATTTTGAAGAGATATTTTTTCTCAAAATTTATGCTCATTCGCTTATATTCTAATTGATTTGGAAATTATTCCTGCAAAGTTATTTTAGTTTAATTCTATAAAATGTAACCATCAAAATTCTTTACACTTTTAAATTTGCATTATATTTGTTTTAGATACAGAAAAAAAAACAATAAAGAACGAAGCAGAAACCCATCAATGGCGCACTGTGTCATGCGAATGAGTATCATTTATTAATGTACTGATGATATCCCATTCGTGCCATTCCGTTTTCTTTTGTGTGATCTCTCCACCAGTTACTGGTCCTTGGGACTCAATTCCTGTCAAGATGCTTATCACGACTAACTTACATCAAAAGAGTGGTGTGATTATTCCCCTATGGTACCAAGAGACTATCAGTTGAAAAACGAAAATCAGGCACTTTTTTGGCTGATCCCGAAATGGATTTTAGAGAAGCACATCCTAAAAGTGATTTTCCATTCAAGTAATTTCGTCGCTCATGTCTTTGCTTCTTCATGATTTTGCAAAAAGAAATATTTCTCCGCAAAAGCAAAAATTCGCCTTTTTCAAGTTGGGATGGTTCATTTTGCACAGCTTCGCCTGCAAAAGCGATGTCATCTTCTATATTAATTTTTCACGGTTTCCTGGTGTATGTAACAAAAAAAAAACAATAGCATAACCACATAAACTTCGGATTTATAAAACATCAAGAATAGACTTGCATTTCGACCTAATATCTCGCAAAATTGCTCTACTTATTGTACTCGAACTTAACGAGATATCGAATAAGTCTCTTATTTTAGAATAAAAATGATAAAAAGCTTCGATACCTTTACACTTCTATAACTTCTATATAAGTATAAACACTTATCTTGGTTGGTTCCACTGGAACAAAATATTTTATTTTCAATATTTGGCATGTTTCGTCTGTCCACATTTCTTCTTTACCTCCAGCTAGTCGAAATCTTGTAGGTAGTACTAATATCTTCTTGAATTTTTAGGGTTATGAATACTCTTTGATTAGACAGTTTTGAGAGATTCAGCGTAGGAATCTCTAACCTACTTGTAATATTTTTTCCCTGGTTAATTCCAATTCTGCAAAAGTTTTTCTTCAAATTTGTTATTTCATTTATCGCAATACATTCTTCAAATGAGTCTCGAGTTTGAAGGAAGACGTTGGCATAAAAAAATTCACGTAGAATCGTTTGAGAACTTATGAGATGTTTTTAAATTCAATTATTGAGTTGAAGCTATTGTTGAAATTCTTCTGCATATTTCTAAATTTGAAGATTACCGTTAAGCTATATGATTTGCGAAACAGGTATACTTATTCATTTAATACTCTGCAACGTTTGTACCTGTGCTTCAACTCAATATTAGATATGTACTGTGTTCGTGTGTTTTTGGGAATATCAGGTGTGTCAATTACGATGGATTAATCTTCACTTATTTAGGAGGTTTCGGGGTGGTGTATCCTTCTTCTGCATAATTTTATTTCAAAGTTGTACAATTTTCGTTCGTGGAATTTATCCATTTAATTGACCATATTTTGTTGATTTCTCAATATTTTAAATTTTTTATGGAAATCATTTAAATCGTAATGATCCTGTAAATAATTTAATTCCAGTTGCTAAACCGTCCGAAGCTCTTCTTTACAAGCATATTATTTTTATACTTAAATCCAAGAATGTATGAATTTGTCCAAGCATTCCTAGGATACATACTTATTTAATCAATACTAAAATGGATATAAAACATGAAATTAGCTCAATTATATAGATGATCCTGAACTCGTCGTGGTTACCTAATTGGGAATAGTACGATAGAGACCTTATTTGAGCTGCTAGAGGTTTTGCTGATGATCCATTTTTTATGTTTGTTTGGCTTCTGAACCCAATGGAACTTTTCGTGTGATCCTGTTCGCAGCGCCAATTATGTTTTATGTTCAAAAAATGCTCCTTATAAAAAGGAAAAATTTGTTCATACAAGGTTGAATGCTTTCAGTACACATCAACTAATAAGAACTTATTCTAGCGGACATCCAATAATGCTTTTATATTATAAAATCACATTAACTTATTACTTCTAAATGAGGTGAACGCCAGGTGAACGTAGTTTTTGAAAAACCAAGTGTCCTCATTTGAGGACGGGAAGAAGAAAATATAAATTGAAGAAATCAAAGAATATGACAACGAACACACATTTTGAGAATGAAGGTCACGTAAGAATTGCTTGCTTTCCCTTCGTTATGTTTCCTCCATTTCTTGCACTGCTTCAAATAAACCCATTTTATAGCGTTGGAATTATTTGTTTGTTTCCTTTGGAATATGTAATGGCGATAAATTTTGCAAATTTTTCGAAATTTCTTTTAATTTTTCCATAATAATAACATTTACAGAATCTGTAGAATCGTAATTAATTGTGATAAATAATTTTAAATGTCAAGTTATAATAAATACTCGACTAGAAGATTTTGGAGCTGACTGTGTGTGATTGTATGTATTAGAAATCCATAATAGTTCATAAACCATCTTTTTGTTTTCGACACACTTTTGATTAAATTGAATTGCGGAAATGGTGTTACATTTATTGACAATTTAAAAAGTTTGTCATTCCCTAAACGTTGTAACATACTTTTGTAATCACTAGCGCAGTAGGTATGTACACGCATTGCAAAATGTATTGAAGGACGTATATACTTGAATGCTTGATGCTGATGACGGAAAAAATTAAAAGAAACTTGCCTTTCACTA
Organism: Novius pumilus; assembly: GCA_020654155.1. Lineage (NCBI taxonomy): Eukaryota > Metazoa > Arthropoda > Insecta > Coleoptera > Coccinellidae > Novius > Novius pumilus. The sequence goes on from JAIFOV010000007.1 coordinate 1,017,885, forward strand.
CAATCGAGTCACATTCATTTATTATATGTTGTTAGCGGTTTTTTTATCTCTTATATCACAAATATTATTATAGGTTCTTGTAATCAACTAAAGAAATTTTTTTTTCTATTTTGTCCACAAATGGCGTCCCTACGGTGGAGATGGATATGAAATGTTTGCCCTCTGTCCGGTTGTCTCCGGGATATGGGAGGTGTTTGGGAAAACAAAGACGTGTCAATAACATATTGAGGAGGAACGAGAAGAGCATTCTTCATGGGCCCATTTTCCGCAGCTTCTGCTTCGATGCATCTCCGTACTATTTCCCGTGTCTAACCAAATTGCACATAAAGCTTCCTCTTCTGAATATTCTGATTCATCCTCACAAATAGCATTTTCATCTACTTGATCAGCAGATGAATCATCATTATCACTATTGGATAATTTTTTTTGCTTTTTTCAACGCCTGAACTACTTTATTTCTGGTAAGTTTCTGTTTCTTGCATTTTCCTTTGCACAATTTTCTTTATCGAAGTTTCCTTTGTTTTTCTTAACTTTTGTAGACTTTTTCCCTCTTTCAATCCTTTTTCTCTTTTTTTCTTTGAATATTCCATTCTTCGGTGTGCTTGTCAGAATTTCTTAATTCCTTAACGGTTTACCTTAATTAGAGATGACGCATTAGGCCTAAAAGGTTCCGTTTTTGCGGCATCTCGTTTTTGATGAATTTTTGTGCATACTATCTGAAGATGGTAGTCGGAGATGCGATTGACCTCTTCGTACGCACGGGCGATTTCGCCATTAATGGTTTCCGACTGTCACCTTCATTCGAAGCAACAAGTGATTCAAACAAAACTTTTCTTTGTCATTCTATCTTACAGGCCTTTTCTTCGAAATTTAAATAGACTGGTCTTGCTGGAAACAGTCAATGCCGGTGTGGAAAAGTCGAATCGGCGGAACACGTCCTTCGGCACTGTAAGTATTTCCATTAACAAGATCTTGATCTTGTCGAAGTGGAGTCTGCTACTAACAGTCTTCATGGTTACATTTATCACCCTTTGATTACAGCATTACAATCCATGACACGGGACATTGTAGACATTTTCCATAATCGATCCACCTAATTTCCAATCCTATTTCCTTCTTCTCCTAAGGCAATAATAACGAGAGTGTGTCTGCCACTGGGTGTGAAGATTTTCTGCTCACAGAGCCCAAAAAAAATGAGCTGAGCCAAAGCCAAAGTTAGCAGCATGCCAAAAAGGACGAATTTCAAGGACTTTATTGTGATATTTTCAATCTGACTTTCACTCGAACTGTGTGGCGCGTAGCAGGAATGACTTCCTTTTTATACTTCAAAGTTTTATCAAATTTTCCTTGTAATAATTAAATAGAGCTGAGCATTAATCTCATGTGAGAGGGTATTTTGATTTTTCCATTTCCTTCAACTTCTCTTTGTCATCTACAATACACAGCTTTTTTATTAGCACGGTTTCACAGTCGTTCATTTCAAACGCACAACGGACCATATACATCACATTTTATTTAGCGGATGTTTATATTTCTAACGTAAATGGTTCCTCTGAATTATGCGTTCAGGGACGGATTCATATAGCGCAATAAATTGGAATTTTGATGCAGAACACTATTTCTTCGGGTCGTCGAGGTTTGGAATCACTTCCTAACGTTTCGTTGGCGCGAGTGGCAAGCTTCTTCAGAAGTCCCGACATCTTCGATGCACTCTGTTGACTCGAGTATATTGAATAGTAGATAATTAAAAATACATGAAACATAAAATTTCGAGAAATTCGATCGTTGTCTTTTTGGCACCCGTTTTCAGGGCAGGTTCCGTCAGGCGCCTTGGACGTCACTTCGGCGTGTGGGTTGCAGCAAACTCCTTGCGATTGATCTTCTCTCTTACATTTGTCCTTGGTGGAAGACCTGATGGCGGCCCCGTGCGAATAAAGGCAGCATTCGTTCGGAAGAATGCAGGTGACGAATTTGTCGGCCTCCGACCATTCGGTTTTCTTTTGGGTGATCTCACCACCCGTCACAGGTCCCTGAGGTCCCTGGGATTCGATGCCCGTGAGGATGCTGATCAGGGCGACGCACAACAAGATCGAGATATTAGCCATTGCGAGGAAATCTGAAAATTCTGGTTATATAGATATCGAGGTTGGGGAGCATTTTTTAATTATACGAATCTTCAAGAGTCTCGTGATTGACGCACCTGTTCATTGCTTTTTTCCATTCTAAATGAAGTAACAGTAAGAGCGTATTACCTTTTGGAGATCATTATCTACACTTGTGTGCCGATGCAACACTGCAATATTTAAATTCACAACTTTTTCTGTATTAATTTATTTGGTTTGATTCATATCAAATCTTATTCTTAGTATCAAAATTGTAACTAATTAAAAATTTTTTACACAATAAATTTCTCATTCAATAAGTATACAAATATATACAATACAAAGACACACACATCAAAACTCTTCAGGATATCCTACAATTGCTACACATCTCTCAATAATTCTCTTTCTTCAGCACTCAAATTAAACACAATTTCTTCTAAAACGAGCTGAGGTAGGGGCAACATTTTTGACAGATTATGAACTGCCCCACGAAAATTATTCAATGCTTTTTTCGCCCGGATGTATTGTTTTCTAAGCTTACCTCTAAATATGAAAGAGTTCTGGATTGCGATTTCCTCAATAAAATGAACTAATCGTGGATGATTCACGTAGAAACAAATATCATCTCTATTCAACTTCAATAAATCTAACAATTTGATACTCGTTCCTGGAATTCTTTTCCTATAATAGCTATCAAGCTCTCTTTCGCATAACTGGATAAAATCCGCGAACAAACCATCCTGCCGAAGCTCTTCAACAGGATACTTCTCTAAAGGATATCCTTCGTACTGTATTTTGATAGCTAATGGTCCTAAAATTGCTAAGGCTATTCCTCCACGTTTGATCGCTATTTCTAGGGGAGATTGATCATATGGATCTGCAATATTCATATCAGCTGATTTAATTTTCATATGCGGCAAGATGTCGGGAAATTTTTCAATTGCAATATGTAAAGGAGTAAAACCTTCAATATTCTTCTGGCGGGAAATGCCCGAAAAACAACTTAATAACTCCAGAAATGTAATAGCTTCATGAGGTGAGAATAATCCATGAACTACATGGTGCAGAGGAGTGTTTTTTCTGTTATCAGCGATATTAGGGTTTGCACCGCGTTCCAATAACATTCTTGGTAGTTTCAAAGTGTCCAACGGTATCTGGGTTAACCGGTTTAAGGGAGTAAAGCCTTGGGAGTCGATACAGTTTATATCGGCACCATTTTCTAGTAATAAAACAATAACGTCCCGATTCAATAAACGGACTGCCCTGTGTAAGGGTGTTTCGCCGTTCCTGAGTGATGGTTTGTTAATGTCTGCTCCGTGTTCGATTAAAAGTTGCGCGACTTCCACGTTGTTAGTTGCACAGTGCAGTGCTGTATTTCCTGATTTGTCCATAATATTAACGTTTGCTCCGAGGTTCAGTAGGCGACGAACGGTTGATTTGAGATTTTTGCGTGTGGCAACGTGGAGGGCCCTCATTTGTGTTTTATTTTCCAGTTCCATATCCAAGTCGAATTTTCCCAGGAAGTGCTGAATGAACAGTTCATCTAAATCAAAGAAGAAACAAACTACTTAATATTCTTAAATAAATTGCTAGAAAAAAATTTGTTAATAAGTTTTTTTTCTCATTCTGACAAAAATATTTGAAAATTTCCGGAAGAAATCTTACACACAATTAAAACCAATTAAGAAATTTCGTGAAGAATTTAGGGGGAGGGGGGGCACTTTGATACACGAAAATTCTATCTCTTTTCTGAGCACCATAAAGCATTATATTTAAATATTTGTTTTGATGTGTGCATTGGCTGATATGTCAGCTAATATTTTGGCTACGCAAAAACCGCAAAAACTGGCGACATATAGAGATAAAATGATTTTAAGAAAAAATCATTTTTGTATCATTCTGCCCCCACCGTGGAGCACTTTGATACATGGGGTGGGGCAGTTTAATACGTATTTTAGATCCATATGAAATGCAAATTTAAACTGACTAAAAACCCAATATAAACTTGAAATCATGAAATAAAACAATTTTATTGATTGAGATCGCAAAATACTTCTTATTAAGAGTGCACATTAACCATAATCAGTGTCTTAAGTTACTTAAGGAATATAATCACAAAAAAACAATATTGTCATCATAGAACAAGACTAATTCTCTGTTATTTTCTTAATTATATAATCAGTTATATACTTACTAAGTAATCAGACTTTAACATTGAATATTCTTAATGAAAATATAATATTAGAACCTCCTATCAAAATGAACAATGTTTTTCTTAAAAAATTAAACAGACATCAAAAATTTAACAAAAATAATCATAAAAACTCTCATGTAAATTACAAAACAATCTACTGGACATTATATCGAGTTAAACCTACCGAAAATGAATAAAGCGACGATGTTCGAGATGTGCCTTTGGAGAAAGTTGGTTTTGGTAATTGCAAAACTACATCTCTAACATCCACACTTGCTGTGTCTTCCACAATTGGAAATTAAACTTAGAACCCCCTGCTTTTTTTCTGAGATATAATACTTCATATTCTGTCACATTGTACTCAAATACAACTTTGGCAACGTAGTGAATCACAGTTTTCTTCTTCTCAAACTTAATTAGCAGGAAATCTCCAATATTTATGTGTTCAGGATTAACTGGTTCTTGATTAATTACCTCTTCTTCCGATTCCGACGGCATTTCAATGTCTTCACTATCACTCGTCATCACAACTTCATTTTGACTAGAATCGGAATCTATTTCTGCAAGCAAAGAAGTCACTGTTGTTTTCCTTTTTGGCTCAGTTATTCCCAACAGATTTTTCGCTGTTTTCAATTCTTTTGCATGCCGTTTTGCTTTTTGTAATTCTCTTTTCCTGTTCTGTTCATTACGTAAGATTTCTAATCTATTTTTTCCTGGTGTTTCAGTGTATATTCTTGATCGTCCTTTTTCTCTTCCTTTTCTTTTTAAGACACTGTCAGTAGTCGCCTTTTTTGGGTAAGGTCTAACTACTTCAAGAGTGAGAATAGCCTTTGATGAAGAAACATGTAGAGGATCGTGAGCATCAGACACTGAAACTGGGTCGGCATACAAAGTAAAAGTTTTATTTTGTTCTCTATCAACAACCTTATTATTTTGACTTGTTTCTGAGTCTACAAAATGTAAATCTTGTGTGTTGTGAGTTTTCTCATCTGGCAAATCGTGATAACCTGTGCTGAAAATGTCTATCGGTGCAAAGTCGTCGTCGCCAAATACCAGTTTATTAATTGGCCATATCCCAGGTTTGGAAAAACCACCTATGATATTCTTTGGTGTAAATGATTCCAAATATGCTAATTTTGACAGTTCAGCAATGTTGTATATGATCAAAGTTTTTCCAACATTTTGAATGTGCCAATCGTTGAAAGCTATCTTCAATCTGCCTTTGAAGGGTCCAAACACACTGACATCAAGCGGTTGCAATTTGTGTGAAGTGTGTGGTGGAAGATTCAAATAAACAATACCGTTGTCACGACAGTGGTTAACAGCTTCTATTGAAATGTGAGATTCGTGGTTGTCACAAATGATAAGAATTGGGTTACCCTTATTGCTCGAAGTAAGGCGTTGAATGTGCTTCAAAACTCGTATAAACAAATCTGATGTCATCCAGCCGCTTCTGTTTGCCAACCCTAGACTTCCATCAGGAGCACCATTTAGGAAGTGATCTTTAAAGTGAACTCTTGGAAAGACATAAACTGGAGGAAGAGAAAAACCAGTTGCAGTAATAATACCACAGAAAGTAACTTACTCTCCACGTTCTGCAGAAACTATTTGTCCGACTTGTCTTTGTCTTCTTCCAGCAATAGCTTTAGGAGTGGAAAGGACTGTGCTTATGCCTGTTTCGTCTAAGTTTATTATTCGATCGGGTGTAAAATTGTATTGTCTCATTATGCGTTCGTGAAATTGAGCTACAGCAGCTTTATTGAAAGCAAAGCTTCTCGCTGCGATTGTGTTTTCTGGTTTTCGTAGATTCAATTCTGGGTTTCTCTTCCTGCAGCCAGCTGCTCAATCTTTTTCAGCGCATTTGTTTTCTTTCCAGGATTTTGGATAATTACACCCTGGGGATTCTGCGTACTCGTATGCCAAAGTCAAATGCTGTTTCAATGTAAGGCCTTAGTGCATTTTACTGCAATTCAAAAAATATTGAGTTTTCTTGTTCGGTTGACAAAACTTGTGCAACGGTATACTTGGAACCATAGATGTTTTATGAAGTAGCTGTAGCAGTGTGTGATGATGAAGCTGCAGTAGTAGTGTGTGCGGAAGATGTTGCGGAAGATGATGCTATTTGTGCCATCTCCATAGATGGTGCTGTTTGTGGTGAAGATGGCCCTGCTTGTGATAAAGAAGATTCTACTTGTAATGAAGAGATTGCTTCATTTGTAGATAATGTTCTGGTAGCTTCAAATGATTTTGTGGCTTTTTCTATGCGATGTTGTAGGGTTGCAGTTTTGATGCCATATTTGTGGGCTGCTTTGCGTATAGACAAAGTCTTTGTCAATACTTCACGTATTGCATCTTCAATGTTTTCTTCATTGATATTATTTCTATCAGTTTTGGGTTTGTACGTACGCACCATTTTCTGAAAAAAAGAAAAAAGAACAATAAAATAAACTATTTTTGACGGGGCACTTTAATACACTAGAGGGGCAGATTGATATGTATACTTACTTACTTACTTACTTACTTAAAAAAAAAACAATTAATTTTATCAAACAATAATAATCTTGCAATCAAAAACATTTTAAAATACAATAATAACTATATTAACTTACCTTTAGTAACAAGTAATAACAAAAACAACTAAGAGTATTCTCCTGAGACACAATTACATTTCACGTATTTTTTTTGTAGGCAGCGGCGCACGCCACTTCTAAACACGTTAGTAACCGTTGATGCCCAACGGCAAACTCGCGACGAGCGGTGTCACAACTGTCATTCTTGTGAATGTCCTTGAGCATTCTAGTGATATGCCGGACTGTGTAGCGTTTATCGGTTTTTAGATATAGATACTGTACCAATGTGCCCCCTCCCCTACGATGAAATTTCAGAATGATATGAAAAGCACTCAAAATTCTTCAAAAAAACGGAAAACCACTAAAACATCCAGAAACGTGTTTCAGAATTCCGTGAAGAAAGTTCTAAAACAAACGATCACGAAACTAACCAAACCAAAGAAGACTGTAAAAATCACTAGAATCACTAGAAAAAGTAATATTTAAAAACACATTTTTCATGAAATTTTTGACGTGATAACGTCTTTTGAATCGAAACCGACCGATTGCACGCACGAAAAAAGTGACTCATAGGGTAATTTTTATTATTATACTTTCTTGTTCCTGCCTTGGATTTATATTTTCCGGAATTGAAATCTACATTAAATGTCCTTTTAGCAACAAATTAATTACAAAATGAACCTACTTTTTAATAAATCGTACTTTACCTCTCGTAAGCATTGCTTTGTAGACTGCCGTTTCTCCAGTAGAATTCATGGTTAGAGGATCCGAGCCCTTTTGTAACAAGGCGCATACAAATTTCTTCTTTTCTTGCGTGATAGGTCTGTTTAGAGCCACGAATATCGCAGCGTTTTTTTCGTTTTCACACCTTAGATCTACTTTATCGATGATGTAATTAAATTCCTCCCAGTTTCTTTTTATGATAGATTCTTGTAGCAAATAAGACAAGTTCGCCTGATTTGCCATAAATATGTGTGGGTAATGTAAATTTGAATACATTTTTTCGGCGTACAGACGAACGTTTACTGATTGTTTCCTCTAACTCGTTACTGTTTCATGGTAGTTATCGACAAATGATAACATATTGAAGACACCTGGAAGATGAAACTGCGTTCAAAAATTATTATACAGGTTTGTACTGTCCTGAATCTAGAAAATGTTTTGAATAGTTTGAGAAGTAAAGGGAAAAATTTATGTCCAGAAAAAGAAAATAGAAGTTGAGGAAGAAACAACACCGCTTGCGAAATTAATGATATGTTATTCCCGGCTAGAAATTGAAGTGGGACCCTCCTCAGGCGCGCATCGGGAACGCCACATTTCAAGTGAGGGCCTCACGGGGCAGCCGCGTCAGGCCCACATCGGGCGTGTAACGCACAAAGTGGGGCGTGCCCCTCATGGGGCATGTTACACTGACGCCTGACTAGCTTTTCTAGTGAGGCCCTGATGGGGTTCCAATAAGGCAAATCGCATTTGGTTATTCCGTACCAGTAGGGGAATCTATCCTACAGTTTTTCAAATTAATCATCAATAAGGAATATACAGCCAAATTTTTCCGAATGTAAAATAGGTTAATAATTGAGATATTCAACTGTAAAAGATAAATACATTCTCTCGCATATTTGCCATCGTATTCTTTTCTTTAAAATCGTATTCGTGCATATTATAATTTAAACAACAGAAAAAGTGGAACTAGATTCCTGTCACAAACAAGTGGATACATGAAAACCAAGATGTTAGATAAATAGTATCAAAATTCTGCAAGAATTAAAATTTTCGGGATTTTGGACTTTTGGAATTCCAACACATTATATACCTTTATCTATTCATTTATTATATTTCTTGTATGATAATACAATATCAAACTCGCTCGGATGTTGCGGGCGTGTTCCTTGATTTCCGTCCCCCGTTCCAGTCCTTGCAGTTATGGAGAACAGATGATAAACCAGCAATTATCAGGTGCTCTCCTAAAGGTGCCTCGTCTTTTTTTTCGAATCCCATCATCAGGGCGGCTGCAAAAGATCATTTCTATTTAAAATTCAGTGTCATGAAACATTTTAAAAGAAACATACCTTTAATATTATTGTATACAGACGTGTTTTTTAAAACGTCCGGTTTAGCAGAAGTTCCTTTCACTGCGTTAAACGTCAGTGCCAAGTCTTTAGTAAAAATAAATCGCATAAGTTCACCGCAGTTTCGAGATAATGAAATTCGTGGATTTACTATGATTAATAATTTTCTTATCTACAAAAATTGAAAATATATTTCTGAACAATTAAAAAATTTTCAAACTTGCCATTTTTTGCAAAAAATTTCTGTCAGAAGCTAATTTTTCTTCCAGCATGAAAAATTCATCTTTCGTCCCACAAGGAAAATTGAATTCTTCTTTGTCTTCGCTGTCGCCCTATAATTTTTTAGGAGAATTTCTTTGTTCTCAATTAGTTAGCCGTTTAATTGACGCTGTTGCCTTAGTATCAGAGAATGTTGTTGATTTATCAGGTGTAGTTTTTCGGTTTTGCTCTTGGCTCAACCGATTCACTGTCGCAGTCAACTCTTCAAGCTGGCCATTTATCATTTGAAGTGATATACCTAAAACAATCATATTGAATTTGTATTTTTCGTTTAGAATAATGTGGTTAGTCATGACTATAATAATTGTTTTAGAATAATATAACATACCTTGTTCTTGCTTCCTGGTTGGAATTCTAGTTTCTTGATCCGAAGACGATCCAGAATCTTCATAAGACGAGCATCCTGAATGTCCTGATTGTGCTGATAAAACACTGTTGCTCAAGTTAGTCTTTCTTTCATATCGATCTAATAAAAAGAAATATAAAATGAATGTGTGATTGAATTAATAATCTTCTGAACACTTATTAATTTGTTTATAAACCCCAGTTTTGTTTCCGCCGCTCGGTGTAGGTACCGGTACAATCATTGCAGATGCGGAATTTCCAAACAATCTGGGCGAATACAAACAACCCCATAGCACAGATCGGTTATAGGCGTTGTGCAAATTTCATTTCGCTATTTGTCGCCAAAGAAGCAAGTAGTTGTTTTCAAGTTTCAAAATGCCTTCGCGTTGCTTTAGCCAGCTGTCATACGCTGTGAGTAGTCCGGATCGTGCGAGATGGTTCCTTCAGCGCTGGGGGGTGCTCAGGAGGACACCTCCAATATGTGCTGTTTGTCGTTCCAATATGATGACTTTAGTTAAAAGTACATCGTTTAGGGACGGGTATGTTTGGAGGTGTCCCAGGCATAAAGGCCAAAAACGGAGCATACGTTCTGGAAGTTTTTTGTTCAAGTCAAAAATAAGTCTTCAAGACTTCGTTTTGCTCGCGTGGAAGTGGGCGGATGACGCGCCCGCCGTTGATCAGATCGCGTACACGGGCTTAAGTAAAAAGACCGTAGTTGACTTTAATAATTTCTTCCGCGATGTATGTTCCCGTTGGTGTTTAGAGCACCGTCCCCAATTAGGGGGCCCAGGACAAATTGTGGAGATCGATGAGTTTTGAACCTATTCCGACACGGAACAGTTTCGATTTACTGTCGTACCATAAAAATTCGGAGAATTCTACCCCAGCAGTATACTTTGAAAATTTGCCTGAATTTTATTGGGATCTTCAGGTCTCCGACAAACCATCTGCTGTATTGAAATATTCGTATATTTAGTTTTTTATGAGCGCGTCAATACTTCAGTATTATTACATTTTGTTGCATCGCACTTGAAGGATATTCAAATTGCTTAGATAATATTGTAAGAAAATTTCGCAATCGCAATATAGGTAATCGTTTGATTTTCTTTGTAGATGAAAGTCTGGTGTATAAGCGTAAATATAATCGCGGCCGAATTAAGCGTGAACGCTGGGTATTCGGCGCTCACGATGTACACCGGAAACGGGGGATTCTACAATTTCTCCCTGTCCGAACAAGGGAATCGCTATTCCCATTAATGAAGCAGTGGATCAAACCAGGTAAATGCATACTTCTTTAGCAAGTTCAAATGGGTGCTTGTATGCTATTTTAAGGAATGAGGACAATTATTGATTTTGCTTTTCCACTTTTTTTTGTTATCTATTAACACTGTCTTCATATTTTGTGTTTGAAATTGCAAAAGAATTTTTCAGTTAATGAGAATGTTTTTACAATGGGCTATATAAATGTCATCATTTTTTTTTAATTTCCTGTTTTCGATTGATTTTTATGAAAATCATACCACGCTTTAAATAATCATATTTTACTTCCAGGATCCATTATACATTCGGATTGCTGGGCACCATACGGGGGGCAATAAACGCTTTTCCCGTAATCCCGCCGTTCCAACACTTCATGGTGAACCATGAAGAGCATTTTGTCGACCCCATTAGCGGAGCGTGCACAAACCACGTCGAAGCTTTCTGGGGCCGCGCAAAACGCAAGCTCAAGCGTATGAACGGCACGTCGGCGCCAAGTATGTTGGCCAGCTATTTAGACGAATTCATTTGGCGACAATACCATGGGACACGAGTGCGGGCACCCTCCAAATTAGGCGTAATAAGTTTTGTAATTGCTACAACATTTTCTGCTTCCAAAATTTTTTTCTTCATAGAAGACAATTTTTCATGTACGTATGCAAAGTTTGATTTTTCTATCTATCTCCTTTCCTTCGTAAAAAATTAAAAACTGCTACTTTTGTCTAAAGGTATAGGAGACTGGTCCCTGGATATAATCCGCTGCGGGAAATTTTTTGGGAAAAAAATGACGGATTCGCATTCAACATAACATATAATTTATGTTGACGTAAAAAAAAGTGGTCATTAACGTGGAAATTACAAAATTTTGCACGATTTTTCCAACATGCCGCAACATTTTCCGGTTGGAATATTTTTTTCTTCAAAGAAGACGATTTTTCATGTACGTATGCAAAGTTTGATTTTTCTATCTCCTTTCCTTCGTAAGAAATTAAAAACTGCTACTTTTGTCTAAAGGTATAGGAGACTGGTCCCTGGATATAATCCGCTACGGGAAATTTTTTGGGAAAAAAATGACGGATTCGCATTCAACATAACTAAAACCCGGACTTAAGGCACTATAAATTCGTTAAAAAAAGGCAGTGGAAAGGCAATAAAAATACTCAAAATAGCCACTTAAAATAGGCATTTATTATATACTGATAGATAAAAACAGATAAGATAAAACAAAAAAACTTTCGATGTGAATACTTATTCTTTATTAAACATAACTACCAATAGTTTTCTCAAATTTTCAAATTTTATACTTTGTCGTCTATCTGATAAAATATGTTTATACAACGAAAAAGATCTCAAAGGTGTTATTCTCACCAACCCGGTGATAGGGTATAATTTTGAAAAATCCTCTGAAAAGTAAGTCACGGCGGGACCGGGAATCGAACCCGGACCTCCAGCTTTACGCGCTATTGCTCTACCACTAAGCTACCCCGACTATGACTTATTTTTCAATTTTTGCCGGCTTACTCGTTACTTCTGATAATCTTGGGACTTCATCGCAGAAGCCACACAAGAGAATCAATTTAACTGAACGCCGGCTCTGCGTAATCCAACGCATATCGTGAATTGATCTCAAAGGTGTTATTCTCACCAACCCGGTGATAGGGTATAATTTTGAAAAATCCTCTGAAAAGTAAGTCACGGCGGGACCGGGAATCGAACCCGGACCTCAGCTTTACGCGCTATTGCTCTACCACTAAGCTACCCCGACTATGACTTATTTTTCAATTTTTGCCGGCTTACTCGTTAATTCTGATAATCTTGGGACTTCATCGCAGAAGCCACACAAGAGAATCAATTTAACTGAACGCCGGCTCTACGTAATCAACGCATATCGTGAATTGATCTCAAAGGTGTTATTCTCACCAACCCGGTGATAGTATAATTTTGAAAAATCCTCTGAAAAGTAAGTCACGGCGGGACCGGGAATCGAACCCGGACCTCCAGCTTTACGCGCTATTGCTCTACCACTAAGCTACCCCGACTATGACTTATTTTTCAATTTTTGCCGGCTTATTCGTTAATTCTGATAATCTTGGGACTTCATCGCAGAAGCCACACAATTCACGATATGCGTTGGATTACGCAGAGCCGGCGTTCAGTTAAATTGATTCTCTTGTGTGGCTTCTGCGATGAAGTCCCAAGATTATCAGAATTAACGAGTAAGCCGGCAAAAATTGAAAAATAAGTCATAGTCGGGGTAGCTTAGTGGTAGAGCAATAGCGCGTAAAGCTGGAGGTCCGGGTTCGATTCCCGGTCCCGCCGTGACTTACTTTTCAGAGGATTTTTCAAAATTATACCCTATCACCGGGTTGGTGAGAATAACACCTTTGAGATCAATTCACGATATGCGTTGGATTACGCAGAGCCGGCGTTCAGTTAAATTGATTCTCTTGTGTGGCTTCTGCGATGAAGTCCCAAGATTATCAGAATTAACGAGTAAGCCGGCAAAAATTGAAAAATAAGTCATAGTCGGGGTAGCTTAGTGGTAGAGCAATAGCGCGTAAAGCTGGAGGTCCGGGTTCGATTCCCGGTCCCGCCGTGACTTACTTTTCAGAGGATTTTTCAACGAAAAAGATCTCTCCACATCAACAGATGTCAAAGGTGCATACATAAATGAGGATATTTCGGTAGGGTTCAAGAAATTACTGACCCCATCTCCTAATAAAATCGAATTTATTTCGCGCATCTTGACCAAGCCACTATTGTTCTGCAACACTTTTTCACATTTTTCTTTCATGAACTCCCCTTTTAATCCAGGCGCAGAATTGATTCTTTCAATTTTTTTATCCATAATGTTCAATTGCTCTTGTAATTTTAAATTCCTCTCTTCTAGTTTTTGTATTGATGTTGGAATTGAATGAAAATGTGCAAGTATGTATGCTAAATCAGACTGGATATTCTTTTTGGACAAAACATCTTTACATATTTTTATTGAAGCTGCATCATTTTCGAGATGATCCACTATTTCTACAATTTTCTCGAAATGGGTTGCGTAATAAATGGCAGCCGATATCCATGTACCCCATCTCGTTATTGTAGGTTGAGGTGGTAATGGCAGATCTGGTGCAAGTTCTTTGAAAATTTGCACCCTCGATGGAGCTTTTAAAAAAACTTTCTTGACGTTTGATATTAACAGATCGACATTGTGAAATAAAGTTCGCGCTTCTTCAGCAACTCTATGCAATGCATGAGCTATACACGTCACATGAACCATTTTTGGAAATAGAACTTGCAGAACTTTTCCAGCTGCTTTCATGTATGGAGCGGCATCAGAAACAAATAGCAACACTTTGTCATGTTTCACTCCATCTGGCCACAATAATGAGAGCGCACTGGTAAATAATTGGGCTATTGTCGAATTATTGGCTGATTCGAGTACTTCACTTGTTAATAAATACGTGTTAGAGAGTTCCAATAATTACGTTGGCTACGTAGCGGCCAAGAGCATCGGTTGTTTCGTCAATGGACACCCACAAATTTTTACCTTCCGTTTCTTTTCTAATTTTGTTCATCTTTTCCTGGAACACTACATCAATATAATTTTTCCGGAGGGTGGACTCACTTGGCACGTGTTCTTTGGTGTACTTTTCAAGGAATGCTTTTAGAGAAGGATTTTCCAATTTCCAAAGAGGAATGTTCGCATCCATCAGTGCTTTACATAAATCCAAAGAGAATTGGGATTGTCGATTGGATATAACGCCGAAATTCGGAAGCAGACACGTTTTTTTACTATCGCAATTTTTCGAAGCAGCATTTTTATGTTTCACTGTTGAAAGGTGCTGGGATACAAAATACTTCTTCTCAAAATTCACTTTACAGTCACATATTTTGCAGAATAACACAGAACCGTCACTACTGAAAACGTCTTTACCGAATTCAAGTATTAATTTATTCAATTTTGTTTGCTCGGATGCTCTGACTTTAGGCATATTGGCTGGCGATAAGTTGAACCGAATGGGCGAATGGTGAAAAACAACTGAACGGAAATGGGTATTACGATATATTTATACCTATAGGTATCTGGTTTTAGGTTTTCCCATCAGTAACAGTTGTTGTATCAATTCCTAGAAAAAGGGAACTATCTCTTGTCTATGTACCAATCCTGCCTACCTGAGATCTTAGGGTTTCCCACTTTATACTATCATAAATTGTTCGAAATAGGCGAAATAAGTCATAAAATCCCATTTTAGGCAAAATAGACAGAAAATACGAAAATAGGCATTTTATGACATTTTGCCTAACATCCGGGCTTTAATCATTACCAACTCCACATTGTTAGCAGTCAATAACATGCCCGCCACTGCTGACTTTGCCTCGCCTTTCAGACATTTTTGGAGTTTTAACATAATTTCATTATCGCTATATTCACACATTTCAGACGTCTGTTGAAAGTGCTTGTAAAACAGCGGCCATTCTTCAGGGTTGCCGTCGAAATATGGAAAATCTTTGGCAACAGTTTATCGGGCAAAAAATTTATCATCTAGTTTCGGTTGTAATACATTTGGTGGAGAATTTATAGCAGTTGTGGAAATAAGAGAATTAAATAAATTCGAAAGAGTATGGCACAACATTTTTATGTCGTTAGTATTCCCATTGTCTTTGACCACGCAGATTTTTTCCTGAGCCTGAATACTCTTCTCTTCATATAAATTTACTTTATTCACCCATTCATCAACTGAAGATTTCGATAAGTTTTTTCTTTCTTTAACAGTTGCTTCAGGATGTAAAGAATGCCAACTTCTTATACTATTTGATTCACGGTTTCTTCCGTCATCTTCTTCGATTTCTGCTGCTTTCAGCTCGTGTTCTAGCTGCAATAACTGACGACTGTTTCTAATTTCTCGTCTTTTTATTTCCATTTCCTCTCTGTCAAGCTCCTGTTTTTTCTTCTCCATGTCTATTGCTAATCGTAGCTTCTCTAGACTCGCTTGTGATCGCTTCGAGCTACTGCTGTGTTTCGTATGTCTTGAACTCACAGAACCAGCAATCGAACCTTTTTCATCACAACTTATCGCAATAACATTCGCTTCTCGAGGCTCTACGTTTTCACTCATTTTTTTTCCAAATTTTCCGGCCAAACATAATCCACGGAGAGATTTCTGTTTACACCAGATAATTCTCTTTTCTTTTTCGTTCACTTTCCTAAATTTTTTGTTCTTAATTTATTTAATTCTGAAAAAAACGTTCGGAAATTTTTGGAAAAATCGTCAAATACATACTTTTTATTAGAAAGGGGTCATAAGTATCAATTTTCACGATTTTTCCAACAAAGGGCACATTTCTTAAAATAATTTTTCTCAAAAGAAAACAAATTTTATTCGGATGGATTATAAAATTTTCCTTTTAAAAAATTAATTTTTTTCTAGTATGAAAATAAAAAATGAAGATTTAATTGGTTAATTTTTATACAACGAATAAGAAACTATAAATCCAAAAAAGGAATTGAGGCATTAATACTAAATTTTGATTAATTTGCAAAATAATTAAAATTAACGAAGATTAAACATTTTTCAAATGTATTAATTATTAAATTAACATTACACCAAGTTTTTAAATCAATTTTTATGGAAATTGTAAATGTTATTCGAATTTCTTCAATAACCCGATGGGCAAAGTTTATAACAATTGGGGTAACCCGTAAGGCCCGATATTGCCCATAATTTCCATTTTTAACCAACCCAATGGGCTGCCCCCTCCCCTCCCCTCATATCCCTAATAGGCGCCCAGGCCCCATCCCCTATGTCAAGGGGCCCTGGTAATTTTACTTTTTCATTTTTATTTAATGGGATTATTAAATGCGGGTATTTTGCAAATACGATATTTTTTTGAACATTAAATTTAATGCTTGCATTTTTCGTTGTAAATTTTCTTACTTTTTCCGAATTTTGCGTTTAATGGGAATTTTCATGTTTTCATCTTATTTGTATTGTACAATTGATTCTTTGATGCCCTAAATTAAGTTTTAAAATTTCTCGTTAATTAACATCGACTTTAAAAGCGTTCTTTCACCTCTTATCATCCATTAAAAATACCAAGTCCAGAAAACCTTTTGAATTGAATTCAAACTTTTTTCGCGCATGATTTTAAAAACTTTTTTTCTCATTCATAGAGAGGGTGTAAATATTGGCCTTTTCCGAATTTATTAATTTATTCAATTTTGTTTGCTCGGATGCTCTGACTTTAGGCATATTGGCTGGCGATAAGTTGAACCGAATGGGCGAATGGTGAAAAACAACTGAACGGAAATGGGTATTACGATATATTTATACCTATAGGTATCTGGTTTTAGGTTTTCCCATCAGTAACAGTTGTTGTATCAATTCCTAGAAAAAGGGAACTATCTCTTGTCTATGTACCAATCCTGCCTACCTGAGATCTTAGGGTTTCCCACTTTATACTATCATAAATTGTTCGAAATAGGCGAAATAAGTCATAAAATCCCATTTTAGGCAAAATAGACAGAAAATACGAAAATAGGCATTTTATGACATTTTGCCTAACATCCGGGCTTTAATCATTACCAACTCCACATTGTTAGCAGTCAATAACATGCCCGCCACTGCTGACTTTGCCTCGCCTTTCAGACATTTTTGGAGTTTTAACATAATTTCATTATCGCTATATTCACACATTTCAGACGTCTGTTGAAAGTGCTTGTAAAACAGCGGCCATTCTTCAGGGTTGCCGTCGAAATATGGAAAATCTTTGGCAACAGTTTATCGGGCAAAAAATTTATCATCTAGTTTCGGTTGTAATACATTTGGTGGAGAATTTATAGCAGTTGTGGAAATAAGAGAATTAAATAAATTCGAAAGAGTATGGCACAACATTTTTATGTCGTTAGTATTCCCATTGTCTTTGACCACGCAGATTTTTTCCTGAGCCTGAATACTCTTCTCTTCATATAAATTTACTTTATTCACCCATTCATCAACTGAAGATTTCGATAAGTTTTTTCTTTCTTTAACAGTTGCTTCAGGATGTAAAGAATGCCAACTTCTTATACTATTTGATTCACGGTTTCTTCCGTCATCTTCTTCGATTTCTGCTGCTTTCAGCTCGTGTTCTAGCTGCAATAACTGACGACTGTTTCTAATTTCTCGTCTTTTTATTTCCATTTCCTCTCTGTCAAGCTCCTGTTTTTTCTTCTCCATGTCTATTGCTAATCGTAGCTTCTCTAGACTCGCTTGTGATCGCTTCGAGCTACTGCTGTGTTTCGTATGTCTTGAACTCACAGAACCAGCAATCGAACCTTTTTCATCACAACTTATCGCAATAACATTCGCTTCTCGAGGCTCTACGTTTTCACTCATTTTTTTTCCAAATTTTCCGGCCAAACATAATCCACGGAGAGATTTCTGTTTACACCAGATAATTCTCTTTTCTTTTTTTCGTTCACTTTCATAGTCAAGATATAGTCGGATAGTCGGGATCACCAAATTGTTATTCACTCAATAACAAGAAATTCAATATTTCAGTTTCAATCGATCTTTTTCCAATTTCAATTAATTTTATTCTGTTGACATCTATCAAAAAATCATAGGTGACTAAATTCTAAGTTTAAATAATCAAATAAACTGTTAACATTCACTCAGTAAACCACAGCTTGCGAAATTCATGATATGTTATTGTGCGGAAGCGTATTTTTCATTCAATTAACTTCATCATACCAAAAACCCTACAGTCTGAAATAAAAATCGTTGACATTTAATCTTTTGTTATTTAACTGTGATTACAAAAATAGCAATCAAGCATTTTTCATAGCGAACCAAAATTTAAAAAATACAAATCTATATTCGTAACAATGTTCAATCATAATTACGGTTGACGTTTACTGATTTGAACATCTGTTCTGAATTTTGTCATCATTGCCCTTGTTAGTTTAAGCCCAGGCATTTGTGACATCAAAGTAAAGTTCGCCAGCGGGCAAGTGAGAACTGTCACTTACACCCTCAAAACCTGCTTTTTCTCTCCATCTTTCAGAAAAAGGCATTAACAGAAAACACAAAGTAGGTAATTTCTTGTATGATTAGATTTGAACTGTAAAATTTATTAACAGACATTCTGAAGAGGTTCAAACTTTACTCCACTTTTGAAATCTATGGGATTGACTAGTATCAAAGGTGTATTCTACTTGATTTTGTAATCAAATCACATTTGTAACTACTATTCTATGTTTGGTAAACATAACCTCTATATTTGTGTGCTTTTAATTCTCAAAAAGTAGACAAACTCTTTAAAAATGCCTTTCATGCCATTAAGCAATTATTTACAAATAATCGAACGAGCATGGTTGGGACAAGATGGAAAGAAGGTCGGCACTTTTATATCGCTAAAGCACGAGCATGCTTCTTACGCGAATTATTGTCTTGAAAACCCTGACGGATTAGTCAAGCGATTTCTACCGAGCCCAATCGACGAATTGGTTATTCTTCACTTAAAATGTTTACACGCTATCAGCAAAGAAGGTTACATGGAAGCTTACAACATACAAAGCCAATTAATACAGTCAATTGTTAAAATCTTGCAATCGCAAAGTGAAGAAAACTGGTCATTACCGATTATGTACAAGATATGCCAGGATCTTCGATTTCTCGCAGAACAAGTGGAGAAGACTCGAACAGGAATTAAAGAGAAAAGTGGTGAAATACTGGAAAAAGCTGCTGAATCTCTGATGGCATGCTTTCGTGTATGTGCAGCTGATAACCGATCATCAGATGAGACAACTAAAAGAATGGGAATGCTAACGTTAATCAATCAACTGTTCAGAGTATACTTTCGCATCAACAAACTGCATTTATGCAAACCGCTTATAAGAGCCATCCAATCTTCACCTTTAAGTGAAAACTTTTCACAAAGCCAAAAAGTGACATTCAAATATTTTGCTGGAAGAAAAGCCATGTTCGACAGTGATTATAAAACAGCCGAAGAATATTTATCTTACGCTTTCGAGAATTGCTATGCCAAAAGTAAAAAGAACAAAAGATTGATTCTCATCTACTTAGTACCAGTCAAAATGCTTCTAGGTTATTTACCTAAAAAATCCGTTTTAGAAAAGTACGATGTGCTTCAATTTTGGGATTTAGCTCAAGCTGTTTGTAAAGGAAATTTAAGGGATTTTGATGAACTAATGATTCAACACGAAAAGTTTTTTGTCAACTGTGGAATTTATTTAATTATCGACAGTTTAAAAATTATCGCTTATAGAAATATTTTCAGAAAAGTTTATCTAATGCTGAATACACATTTAATACCAATTGAGACTTTACAAGCTGTATTAGTTTATTTAGGTCAAGAAGGTGTTGATATTATCGAGACTGAATGTATTGTTGCTTCTTTAATTAAGGCAGATAAAATTAAGGGATACATTTCGCATCAACATAAAAAGGTGGTAGTTAGCAAGCAAAATCCTTTTCCTCCGCTTATTTCATTATCATAAAATAAATACATTGCAAGTGGTAAATATAATGATGAGTTTTTATTCTTTTTATGGCTTATCTGTATAAATTCTATTTGTGTTTATAACTTTTATAAAATCTTAGTGAAAAATATATTAGAACTATACAACATTTTCGATAGGAACTTCATAAATAATTTATCACAGCTGCTTAGAATGCTCAATCATTGAAGCGGGTGCAGGCCTTCTTCCACTTACACTGTGTACACCATTGTTGTCTGTGATCTGTACCATATATTTTTCTACATTTCCTTATGGCTTTTAAACTATTGGAACTATGATGAAATTGTCTTATTAATGTGCCCTTAGGATGAATAGTTCGTTTCATTTCATTCACCAATTGTTTTTGAAATCCTGGATCTTCATAGTATGGGCGCGCCATGTCTAGGTGTGATACTGTGGGTAGGGGGATGAACAATGCAAGACGAATTTCTTTGTAATAAAATTCTTCCTCTCCTTTGTCTACCTCTCTATAGTATAAGTGATCTCGCCTGATGTGTTTCTCGATGTGATCGCTAGTAAATGATGTTTTCGAACAATTTGGCCACGTGCACTGGAACGCAATCTTGTCAATATTCCTATTTTTGGGCTCCATAACTTACAACCGCTGATTTCTAGTATAACCACACATAACCTTCAAACCGGCACCAAACGATAACCATAGAATAAGTGAATTTCGCATGTGATCTTTCTAAACTATAGAGTATCATAAACAGGTAATCTTTTCCAAGAGAAATGCAATCATGAAGATGAAAAACAAAATCAACAACCAGGCAAAAGAAAAGCGTCAAACCGTTACTTATTTTTCTTTTATATTTTGTAACGAGCAATTACTATGTGGCGAGTATTTGCTCTCTTTTCGTTTAGAAAACGTGCTCTCATTTATTAATGTTTTTAAACTGAATTATATTGTAACCATGAATTGATTAAAATAGTAATAATAGTTTATCCATTAGTAACGAGGGAATAACAATTATTTGCTATTGACCAGAAGTTTGTGGGTAAAGCAAAAACAGCAAGAAAGCTCTTTTCTATCTGAAACAAACTTTTGAGATTTGAGCAAACTTAAAGCGTACTCCTGATACATTGAGCAGTTCTATGTTCCAGGAGATCAAACCACAGAACAAGTAAAAGAGATCAAACAATGTCATTTAAATCACAGAAGAAATTAAATTCTGTCACGTACTCTGTGCAAAAGTCAATCATGGCGTAAATAATTGGTAATGTTTACCATTTCAATTGTTGATATTCTTATTCCATTGTGACCGAAGTGTTTGATATGATACTTGGAATAACCTGACAAAATGGCACAGAATTCCGCGAGCGGCACCGCTCCCAGGCGTCATGTACGTGACGATTCCGTGTCGATGGGTTCTAGGGTAGCGGATATAACGGAATGGGAGGCAAATGAGGTGATGTCGAGTTACTGCTCGATCTAACAATGTTCTCAGAACGATGTATTTTATTATCAGGCCCTCAGACAGAGAGAACTGGAGGAGGCTCGGGGCAGGGCTGCTCAGATGGAGAAAACGATGCGTTGGTGGTCCGATTGTACGGCAAACTGGCGTGAGAAATGGAGCAAAGTTAGAAACGAGAGGAACAAAGCTAGGGAGGAGTGCAAACAGCTACGGGCAAAATTGGACCTAACTGGAAAGGAAACTTTAACCCATAAAAAGAAACGAGAGGAAATTGAAATACAGGTTTTTATCAATTTACTCGCTGGTATTCGTATTAAGAGCTTTTTAATTTAACACAGAACGAACATCTAAAGAAGGAGATTGAAAAGATTCACTTGATCCTTTTAAAACATGCTGGCCAATTTGATAGTCAATTATTTGAAGCACTTAGCGAGGACCCCTTGAAAGATTTTGTTTTTAACCACACTTCACCAGTGAAAACTGTTGAGAATGGCACTTTTGATCAGGATACTCTTAATGACAGTGATACTTTAAGTACAATATCTAAAGAAGTTTCTATAGATGACTATATACTAAAAGGAGCAGTTCCAAAATATGTAAACGATCTGAAAAACACTGCGCAATCTGAAGGAGATGCTCACAAAGATACCTACGATGAGGAGTATGTAATGCAAAAGTTATCAATGATGCAACTCAGGTTAGATGAAACCACTAAAACTCTACAAATTGAGAGAGAGTAAGTTCTTGGATATCTTGATTACCATTTTAATAATATTATGTTATAGGGAAAAGAATCAATGTTATCACACCATTGATAACTTGAAAAGCGAAATTCAAGAAATGAAATCAAAGTGTGAGGAATTGCGCGACCTGAGACAGGAGGCAACTAGGGAAATTTTATGTTTGCAAGATCAGCATCAGGAAGAATTGAGACTATTGAAAGCTGATCTCCAGGATGAAGCAAATTCGAAAGAGGGAATGGACAGGAGGTTGAACGATTTGAGAGCAGAGGTACAAATATACAATCTGACAATTTTTTTTTGTTTCTAAATCGATGGATTTCAGTTGGAAAGATTGCAAACGGAAAATGCTGCTGAATGGGGTAAAAGAGAACGATTGGAAACGGAGAAATTGGCGCTGGAGAGGGATAATAAAAAATTGCGCACTGAACTGAGGGATATGCAGGAAAGAGTGGAGAGGAGAGGGCGTCCTTTACAAAATTCTGATGCGGATTTGAGACATTTGCAACAGGAACTAGTGGATAAAAATAAGGTGTGTTTGCTTAATAAAATAAAAGAATTATGAACAATTCATAATCTTTATCAATAATTTTGCTTTTTTAATATGTGAATTACCTATTTCAGGAGATAATTGAGTTACGACATTCACAAAGTAAGCTGAAAAAGTTAGTGCAGGATAAAGCTGGCGAGTTAGCTCATGCAGCTCGCCGAGCGGAGCAGTACGAGAGCGAAGTCAAAAAATTGAGGAGTCGCGTGGAAGAATTGAAAAAGGAATTGGCCGGAGCAGAAGATGAACTGGATACGGCTAGTAATAACGTTAGAAAGTTGCAAAGATCTAACGATGAGCTGCAAGAGCAAGTGGACAATTTGCAAGTGCAACTACAGCATCTTCATAGCAGGTGAGTGATTCGATTAAAATTTTTGGGCTTTGGTGACAGCTGTATGCTTTTCTCCATTTTTACGCAATAACTTATTTGCTATCTCTATTAGTATGGAAAAAGAGGATGGTGGAGAGGAAATGGCTTTATATGTAGATGAAAACGAGGTGAGTGGTGATAACCTCTTTGCTTCAAATAATAGTAGAAACTAGTGATGTAACGAATATTCACATTCTCAAATATTCGCATATTTCTTGACATCGTATTCGCATTCGCAAAAATTATCTAGCCTCATCTAGCTCGTTCAGCATCGCAAAGCGTAAAATAAGTCCATATTTCAGTAGAAACTGATTTAGTCATCTTAAACAAAATCATTAAAGTGACTCTAACCTCAAAATTTTTCGTATTTCTGTAAACACAACATCAATCGGCCTTGTTCGGATCAGCTCGATAATGCTCGCAAAAACAAATGTGTCCGTAAGACTCGCAAGCCGAGTAAGCTGTCGAAATAAAGCCATAGACAAATGGCGCCAAATTCAAAAGTGAATATTCGCATTCGCGAATATGAACGGCAGATATTCGCATATGCCTAAAAATTGATATTCGTTACATGACTAGTAGAAACTGGGCTTAGTTACCTAAATTAATGAATTATTGGTCAAGGGTTTCATGAACGTTGTTAAATGACCTAATTCTCTTATCTCAATGTTTTTCTTAAGAAAGAAAATCTAGAATTCTAGGCCAACAATTTTTCAATGGAATTTCCCATTTTAGGTTACGTAATAATGCTCCAACTAATCTTATCTCGCATCGTGGGACACTTTCAAACGAAGATGGAAGTGATGATGACTTACAAGATATTCCGTATTAATTCCAGTTAACCTGTAAAATAGAATTTAAGAATCACTAATGTGACGGGAAATTCGCCAATAATTTAGAAAATATTTATTTATTTATTTACAAAATATGTAGCGATTAAAAACTTTTAAATATGCATATATTTCATTGTAGATTACATTTTTACCTGCCCACATGATGTCCATTTTGTATGAATTAAATAGTTAAGTGCTTTCATTTCGATAATAAAGGGCATATCGTATATGTCCTTAAGGCTCAATTTACAGCAAGGTTTGCAACCTTAGTTAAGATAAAATATGATTGCGTATATTACAGATTGAACGTTGGATTAATGTGTCCATTATTCTCTCACCATAAACCAGAAGCGAGGCATGGGTAATTAAGAAAATCAACGCTGAATGAAAATGTTTAATATCAAAAATATAATCAATGTAACTTGTAAAAAAGTAATTTTTTTTCTGTTAAACCCACTAAAAGTTGTCCAGCTACTGTAGTTATATAATGCAAATCGAAAACTGGTTCATGAGCTGGCACTGTCGCCACTTTATTTCCGTTGCTTATACTCCATATGTTTACCGTTCGTCCCGCCTCTTCGTGCGCTGCTACGTATGGGTTCACAGATTTAATAAAACATGATCGCGACAAATGGCGCTGTAGGCCGGAACTTTCGAACACATGAATAGTGCGAGCGTCAATTTTGTCATCGTTCGCCCGTACAAGATCTGACAGTACGTGTCTAGAATTTGTATTCCTCGAATTTGGCCTGCACGATACCAGCAGCTGCCGCGCCGTAACATCATATATCATAGAATAAAAAGGACCATCTACAGGTATAAGATGCTTAGAATAATTTTCAGTCATATTTTCAAAAAACCACACTGAGTTTAGTTTACAGGCGATCAAGCCGTCCCTTGGAAATTTTCCTGGCTCACTTGGAACATGTTGGACCTTAACCACCGGCGACAAATCTCCATTAACGCTGATTGCTCCCACACTATTGCTTAGGTTTCTTAAATCATACTTCAATACTACACCCGATTGAGTACCAACATAAAAAAAATTAGTGTCCACTGTATCCCAACAGCAAGACCACAGAGGCGTTGTATAATGGGCAGTTGAAATATTTGCACCTGTAAGACTATCAGTAACATTCAATGATTTATCCATAGACACTGTTAGGATTTTAGTATCCCTGAGAGCAACATCCCTTATCTGTCCAGAATGTATTGGCAGAAAAGCAAGAGGTCTATACTGCGATATACTAACTTTCTTCAATCCAAAGCTCGAAAATAAAGAAGTCGTTGATTTCGCATTAACTGTTATTAAATCAAGAGATGGACTAGAATCAAAAACTCGACAACCTCCCAATTGACATATCTCCAATGATTTATCCATGTAGAATTTAAGTTTAACTGTATCTTGTTGACCTCCGTCACTGTTTGATGCAAACAGCACCGGATTCCTCTTGAACATTGCCAACTGATTCTTCAATAAAGTTATTTCTTGATTCAGAGTATGTTCCCGACATATAGCCTTGCTCCATTCCAATTGCATCATATTCCTCTCCAAAATCGCATGGTCTAATTGAAGTTTCACCTCATCCAACTCATGAGTATCCATTGCGATCAACTTCTTGGCGTAGATGAATCTTATATCACTCTTTTTGGCAATCTTTTTACATGTCGGACAAGACTTCCTCGTTTGTGATTGAAGCCATCTTGTGAGGCAGCTGTGTCCAAATAGATGGCCGCATTTCAAAGAGCAGATACGGTGATCTCCAGAAACGGTCCAATTATCGAAGCAGATTGGACATAGTTGACCGTCTTCATCGTCATCGCTTTTTTCAATTTCACATCTGGTCCGTTTTTTACCAGTCGCTTGGCTGTTATCGTTGTCATCCACACACTTGTCAGTCTCCTGCTGTAGAAAATAAAGTGAAACAGAATGAAGTGCAGAATATTTTGGGCACTTCTTTGAATATATTCAAATCAATTGCATCAAGTAAAATTCGATTCAGTGTAATGTTTCTAACATAAACTTTGATAACTTTTAAATGAAAATTTTCTGTTAGTTTGCTCTTATTTTTAATTGCAATTGTCACAATCTCACCTGTTGTTCTTCTTCTTCAGGTTCTAAGGGAGGGCTGACATGCCCTGCATCTTCCATATCTCTTGACTGTTGTGATAAGTCACTATTTGCTGAATCAAATGTTACCAAGGAAACTGAT
The DNA here is from genome assembly GCA_020654155.1 of Novius pumilus. Classification (NCBI taxonomy): domain Eukaryota; kingdom Metazoa; phylum Arthropoda; class Insecta; order Coleoptera; family Coccinellidae; genus Novius; species Novius pumilus. The sequence continues at coordinate 1,044,339 of JAIFOV010000007.1, forward strand.
TCGAAGGAGTGTAATGATGTACTGTCATCATTGAGATTATCGACAGTCGCTGGAATATTGCCTTGAGGTACTTGAAAGGTGCCCCCGAGTTGCTGTACATTCACTGTGGTCGAAGCGTTTCGATTTAGTAACGATGATAGTTGTTGGCCAAGTGTCGCAGACAAATGTTGACCGAAAACTGTGGGTTGTTGTATGGCAACTGCAGCTGACAGGTTATTCAAAACTGCGGGTTGTTGTATGGAAACAGTCGTAGTGACAAATCGGTTCTCCTCTGCTTCTTCGTCTTCGCTGTCCATCAGCGCGTGTAAATCTAATCCAGCGAAAGTCGAACTAATTTTGTTTTTTTTATATTAGCACGTGAATATGAACATATAATAAATTAAAACAGAAAAATATGTAATTTATATAATAGTTAAGTACAACAGAAAAATGATTGTTGTTCCACAATACAGCAACTGTTAAAAACATAGAGTTCTGACTTGTCATTTCATTTGAACTACGAGCTAGAAAAGCTTTTCTAGATGTTCTAGAACTACTTGATGCTACAGGAACGCACTCTAAGTATGAAAGCATTGACTAATAATAAAGTATTATTAGTCAATGATGAAAGTTTATTAATACTTGCCAATTTTGTTTTAGCCTGTTTAGTACATTGGTTACTTGTAAATATTTTCAGTTGTTAATTCAAGCAAAAAGTGCAAAAAGTGCAGCCGCATTATTGATAATAATCAGCCTCGACGTATGTGAGCTCCATGAGACGCGTGTCGGTCTAAAGTTATAATTTTTTTTGCGTAAAGAATATACTTTACGCACTCTTTTATATATACAAAATAAAATTTTCTCTTATATTTTATATTTTTTAGATATGTACATTGAAATGCTAATTTACTACAATATGTTTTTCTATTAAAATTTGAATTTTGAAAGGAACAACTAGTCAACTTTAATTTCAGTGTTGTTGTAACTCAAAAATTGAAAAATTTACACAAAATATATTCCTTTTTACTTGATAGCACATGACTCAAATCAAGTCTCTGTCTATTTTTCTTCTTTTTTCTTTTTACCGTTTCTAAGCATTTGTTATCCAATAATTTTCTTGTCATTTATACATCCGTCAAATTTGTAAAATCTTGAAAAAGGGTCCAGCCCGAAACGTTGATAAAGAAATAGTAATTTTTAATTATTTAACTTTTTGAACACCCCTAATGATCAAATAACTGAATTCAAATAAATACATCTTAAAGGGGTAAATTTCATCAATAAAGATAATACTTTCATATCAGTTAACTGATAATCATTAGCATTTTTAACCGGATTATCACCTTTTATCACAATTGTTTTTAATTTCTTTTTCAATATTTAAGAAATCGATGCAGGATACGACATACATGCTGTAAAAAAATACTACATTGTTCGAAAATTTCTATAATAAAAATTCCTCACAAAAAAAAGCAAGTCATCAATATATCAAATATTTAAGAAATCTCTATAAAACTAGTTATTGATCGAAAATTTTCTATTAAAATCCCTTTTTTAAGAAATTTTCGTCATGACAAACTTTCTGAACCAGAGATTCTTGCACTAATTAATTTATTTGAATTTTAAAAGCTGATTCTGTAAGAGTTAATTTCTTTTCACAACAGGTTTATCTCATATTTTCAAAAAATAGCGCTTGATTTGACAAAATCAATTGGAATTACATAACGAATTTTGAAATTTGACCTGGTACTTTTGAACGGAAACTTATTTTTTGAAACGAGAATTTTATTCCATTTGTATATTATTCTTTTAAATTTTTGATAACCTGAGGAACAAGACAATATTTCAAAAAATAAAATAAAAAATTTTATCCTTTTTTGTTTTGGAAAATTTGGTATGAAATCAGAAATGATCCAGTTTTTAGTTGAGCTACTGACTCTAATGTAGCGGTGCAATATTCGGCGACAATCCAAAAATTTTGAGATTTCATCAAAAACGGGGAAAAAAGACAATATAGACTACGGGACAACAGCTCTATAGAATTCGCGCCAAAAGCGCGGAATCTGCTGCAAAACCTTCCTTCATGAAAACAACTATGATAACTTATTAGCACAGAAAAATCGAACGCGATACAAATCTCGACCTACTTTGATAAATTCGAATACTCCTCGTTGTAATAGGAATTAGATTAATCGTTTTAATTGAAAGGACGATTTGCAGCGAAAATTAAATATTCAATCGTTCGGAATCCAGTCCGATATAGGCGTACGGATATAAAAGCAGACGAAAGTGTCGATATTCAGATAAGTGTTAGATGATCCATGTCAGAGGTCATTCAACAGAAATAGACCGACTTTTTGTAAGATAGGAAGTATAACTCTTCATATTCAGCGAATTATGGCTCCAACGTGTTACAATTTTGCCTTACTATTAATTTTCTGTTTATTCGAATCATCTAGACAACAACAATTTGATGTAAGTGGATTTTTTCAATTTTATTTGAGGCGCAATATAATAATTGGATTAAATTGAATTAAAAAAAAGTTCAATCTTCGATTTGCCTATATAAATTGAATGAACTCTTCGAATATGTTAAATTGATAAATTTATGGAAAAGGTGGTCATCATTTATGGTTAATACAAAAAAAAATTAAGGATATAACATCTCCAGTAGTATCGAAATTCTGATTTTCTAGATTGGATATTTTTGAATATTGAATTAAATGGTTTCGACCTTGAGGAGCTGCAGTTTTTTTTTGTTTTCATGGTTCATTGAAAAACCCCTCACTCAAATCTGAATAATCGTAATTTTGATTAAAATAGTTCCTAGTGACAAAAGCCAATAAATAAAAATTTGTGTTGATTTAGACAGAACAATAAAACGACTTAAGTTTAAATTCAATAATAATTTCAGAATTCAGTATTGAAACTATCATCCGAGGAAGATGTAACAAAAAAGCCTACTACCATATACGATTATCACACTGTAAGTATACCATCAAACTGAGGGGTACCTATTGAGAAAAGGTAATTTCAAGAGAATGTCAGCTTACAAGGACCTTATCGGCTCAGGATGCTACATAGAATTCATAAAGAATGGAGAATCCTCCCTGAGTCAACGTATTAGAGAATATCCATCGAGAAAACTACCTGAAAAACTGTACATTTCCAGAGGTGCTTTATCTAAACGCAGGGTATTGCGACCATAGATATTAGACAAATATTGTGTAACATTACTTGTTAAACAGATATGGGATTTGGCGGGACCAAGAATCTCGGAATTTTGCCGCGGATTCCCCACATATCTTATTCAAGAAGTTAGAGGAAAACCGTCCAATTATTTAGACGATGAGGAGAACGATATCCCAAAATCGAGGAAACGAAGGTCGACCAGACATTACTTCGTAGGTAGATTGAGGGGACAAACTCAGTCTCAGTACCTTAATTTTGGACATTCGGGAAATTCCAGTGGGAGAGCCGAAGCAGAATCGGCTTACGGTGGTTCCAGAGCAGTTGTTGGTGAGGTTTTCTCTTCTAAACTGCTTGTAACTAATTCCATCGTTTTGCAGTGGGTACAAATGGCATGGGCCAAGCCCAATCACAGAGCAGTCCGTTCGACTGTGACGAGTGCTTCAATCCAATCAAAACCTCTCATGCCGAACCCGTAATTCAATCTGCACGAAAGGTAAGACAAATGACATCATCTAAACGGGTTACTGAATCTGGTTTGTAGCCAAATTATGGAGATTCAACCCCCCTACATCCACCTTACGACTCTGGTAAAGGAATCAGAATATCGGATACGTCGCAAGGAGGGACGATAAATTCTCAAGATACTCAAAACAAAGTTGTAGATAACGAAATACCCAGAGGGGTTGGAACCACAGCTACACAGTTTGGGACACCTAAAGTACAAATAGGTCACTCGGTGGAACCAGAACACCATCCACCCATTCCACAAGGACCTCCTGGTGTTAATTATAACAGACCTGTTGGAAGCGAAAGTCAGTTTGGAACCGTACCATCAAACGAAGGAACGCTCACACCTGGGCACCAGCGTATCAATGGGGAAGGATCTATAAATGTGCATAAAAAGCAACCTGGTTTTTATGAAAAATATCCGGGTACTTATTCAGGGACAGATCAATTTGGAACCGTTCAACCAAAATTGCCTTCCCCTGAAACTCAGAGACATCCCATCACTGGAAATATTAGACCGGGATGGAATTCTGGGTATGATGGCAGAAACGTTCAACCTGGAGCCATCCCAACAGGTGTAACACATCAAATAGACCAAGGACCAGCTAACGTTGGGGGTATCAGCTACGTAACACCTCCGCCTTCTGAATCAGTTCATGGGGTGCCACAGAGACCAACGTCGTCGCCAACCGATTTTCAAACAACTCCTTCAGGACAAACCAGTTTATACGATCGAGGAAGAACGAGACCACCTACACCAGAATATTATCCGCAATACCCGCCATTATCGCATCCAACACAATCAGGTCGATTACCTCATGGTTATGATAGAACTTATACCGACGAAGGACAATTTGAAGGAAATTTCCACGGAGATTATTCTGGAGGTGCCGCCCCTTCTAGAGGAAGATTTTCGGGACAATTTTCAGGGGTATATAATCATTATCCCAGCACGCAGTATAACAATTTCGGCCAATTTGGAAAACCAGCTGTGCAGTCTCCGGAACTTTCACGAAGACCTGTTGGAAGAGGTGATCAAGATCAGTATCCTGCATGGAACTCAGGTAACCAAAACATTCATAATTATGGTACAAATGTGGTACCTGGATCAAAACGATAGACGAGCGGATAAGTTACCAATTCATCCAGTTACACAACCTACAGAAGGAGAGGGAGCAGTGGGAGGTTCTTGGCAACCGAGTGATCAAAGACCTTACTCCGGATACGATGGTGTTAGACAACCAATTGGAAGCGCAGATTCGGGGGCGCAACAAAAACCGGCAATACCACATTCTGAGTTAACACCATCAAGAGTTCGTCATCCAGTTACACAACCTGCAGAAGGAAACGGTGGAGTAGGTGGCACAAAGGTTCCAGTTCCCGGTTACTGGCAACCAAGTGATCAGACACCACATTCAGGATTAGGAAAACCTGGGCAAGACTCCAGGAAATCAACCCGGCCTCAAGGAGAACCAGATTTTATTTCATCGGGAGCCGAAGGAAGGGAAGGTTTTGGAGGTGGGGGCGTTACAAATATTCCAACAACCGGTTCTTGGATACCTACTACACATGATCAAAAACCCCAACCAGGATTCGAAGGATCTGGACAAACTTCCAGACAACCAATTGGAAGAGGAGATGCGGGTGCCCAACGACCACAACCACCTAGAGGGCCTGTGGCAGGAAACGAACAACCTGACGGTGATGCTGGAGTCACAAACGCCCCAGGACCTGGATCTTGGCAACTTAACGTACCTACAAATCGTCCTACTTTCGGCGAATATCCAGGACAAAAACCGGCACCTCCCTTATCGCCGGCCAATGTTTTCGGCACACATACTGACTCGTTAAATAAACAAAGCCAAGCTAAGTTTCCCCCAGTTTCCTCTGAGGGATCCCCCATTCCCACGTATTCGCAACCTCACACGAACCAAAGTATCTACGATGTAGGATTGGAAACACCAGAGGACACCGATGGGGATTCTCAAGTTCAAGCAACCCTTCAGCAAACAACCAATGAAACCCTCGCTAGCGCCCAGGCTCAAGGAAAATTCGAAGGAGGAACCGCGCAATCGCAGGTATCCGGAAGTTACTCGGGAACTGGATCCTTCAGCGCCTCCGCCGGTAGCGATGACGGTAAACGCGGAGCGCTCACTCAAGTATCTGGTGGCAAGAAAGGAGCCTCAAGTGCGGCCCAAGGAAGAGGGGGACGGGGGAAATCCCAAGCACAAATGCAACTGTTCTCGGACTCGGGTAAAATTATATCACAAGCACAAACCGGTGCAGTTTCGCGAAGTTCACAAACCCAAGTACAAGGCGGAGAAGACGGAGGAATGGCCAATGCGCAATCGAACGGTTCCGGTCGAACTTCTTCTCAAGCACAAATTGGATTTAGCCCATACAAAAAAGATGATCCAGATAAAAATGACTTTTTTGTAGGAGGGGGCATGGCGAACGCGCAAGGCGGCGCTTTATTCGGACAATCACAGTCTCAAATTCATGGAAAATTTAAATACGGTATCAAATACACAGGAGGTGCGCAGGCTCAATCTGGTAATGCAGCAGGCGATAACAGAAACCTAACTTTTGAACCTTTCGCCAACATCGCTCCCATACAATTGATTTCGCAGCCGCAGGCTGCACCAAAACTATCCGCCAACCTAAGGGAAGAACCAAAAGCAGACGCGGACGAACCGGCAACTCAACCACCAAACTTCCAAGATGATGCTGAGGAAAACGAAGAATACGATTATGAAGATAATGAAACGGAGAAGCCTCGGATTATCACACAGACACGCGACGGTCAAACCCAACACATAGTTTTACCAAGTATGCGAAATTTAGATGCTAGGGTGATACAAAGCACCGCTGAAGATTATCACGAGACAGCATTTCAACCTGCGGAGATTTACCAACCCGGCGACGAGATTCCCGATTCCAACGGTTTCAGGGTACCCGTTGGGTTTCGGGGAAGAGTAAAATCATTTGCTAGCCCTTCTGAAACGTACGCAGTTGGTCGGGACGCCCAAGCTCAAACCGTCACTATTACACCAGGGAAAGGTAGAATGATTTACGGAAGATACAAAGGGTTTCGAAGTTTGGATCGTGTACCACCCGAGTTCATGTCAGTTTCCAGATCAGAGTCGGGATATCGTAATCCAAGAACGGGTGAACGGGTGTCGTCAACGCATTACTCGAAATCTACCACGTGTGGTTTAGTTGCTAATAGTTGCGTCTTCCGAGGAAGCCGAAGAATTTGTCTTCCAAGTTTAGAAGGGGCACCGGGTAGATATATAAAAGTGTGTTAGGAAACTTTGAATGCACGTTTTTTCTTTGTAACACTTGTATTTTAATATTTATGCTTTGATACCCAATATTATACGTCTGTTCGAATCATTTAAAGCTTTCCTTGACAATATAAACACGTCGCATCCTTGAAAGGATAAGTTGACGATTTGTTGCTTTGGGATTGTTAGCAAAGGCACATTTTCATTTTATTTGAGAAAAAACTTTTTTCACACCATGTTCTATGTCATAGATACCCCGTCTTGTCAGTTTTGTTTTTAAATAGGGCAACGTATTGAGCTGAAATTTTTTTTTTCAAAAATTTGAAATTGGCAAGGAGCTCAAACTTGACTTATACTTAAGCTTTGTTCCACCCTACCACCAAACCAGTTCCGCATCAGTCAGGCGCTTGCGCTTTACGATTTTCGGGATCCTAAAATCGTAGTGCGCAAGCGCCTAGCTAATTTAGGACCGATTTGGTGGTTGGTTAGAACAAACCGCGTTTTGAATCACAGTCAAAGTGACGTGCTGTCCCGCCAGTGTGTTTTCACCTTTAAATTTTCGGGATCGCCAAAACGAATTAGAAATAAAAACTCAATCTTTTAATTATCATTCTATGAACATTTCGCAATAAATAATTGAAATTACTTAGCGTTAACAGCTGGTCCTACTCTTTTATGCTTAATAGGATTAAAAGGGGAAACATTTCTTATATCTTCTAAACAATGTACATAAACATCAGCACCAAGTTCGTCCAAGCCGACTTCCGGTTCTGCTTTCGCCTTCTTTGTTGCATCGTCAACAATCGTCCTTATTTCACCTTCCATTTTCTAAATAAGAAAAAACCGCTCTGACAATGCCTGTTGAAAGATGTTACGAGGAAAATTTACCTTCAATTCCTCCGGAGTGGCTAGATTACTGTTGATGATTTTTTCTTTGAATGAAGTTATGGGATCTCGCGTTTGCCTGACTTCTTGAATTTCTTCTCGAGTACGATAACTAGTTCCTGGATCAGACATTGAATGTCCAGAATACCTAATAATAATTACTCAACATTTGAAAAATAAAAGTCGTCATTTTCACCTATAAGTTGCCGTTTCGATGACCAGAGGACCCTTGCCGCTTTTACAGTGATCCACAGCAAAGTTGAAGGCTTCCCGAACAGCTAGAACGTCCATACCGTCAACCCATATCCCAGGAATGTAGTCGCCTCTACTATAATAAGCAGTACTAGCCGACGATCTCTCCGAACTAGTTCCCATTCCATAACCGTTATTTTCAGCCACGAATATACATGGAATGTTCCACAATTTCGCCATATTATATACTTCGAAAACTTGTCCCTGATTAGAAGCACCATCGCCATATAGTGCAATTGACACGCCGTCCGTTCCTTTGTACTTGGCGGCAAACGCCAAACCAACACCTAAAGGTACCTGGGCACCAACGATTCCGTTGCCACCATAGAAATTCTCTGCGTACATGTGCATCGAGCCACCTTTGCCACGGGCGCAGCCCGTACGTCTTCCGGTAAGTTCAGCGAGAACACCTTCAACACTCACACCAAACAGGTAACACCAACCGTGATCTCTATATGCAGTGATAACGGTATCATGCGGTCGTAAAGCTGCTTTTATACCCACAGCTACAGCTTCCTGATTTGAAAAAATATTACGTCACCTTTCTTTTTTTTTAATAATATTATTTATTAGTATTATCAATATTCCTACAAATACACTAAGTTTAAAAAAGACCTATAGGAAGCACAAGATCGACAATCAAAACCGAAAATAAAAAAAATATTTCGTTGAAGCATAAAATAGGCAAAACACTTAAAAATAAACTCTTAGATCTATAAAAGAAACCTTAGATCTTTAATTGATCAACAGCAATGTTTTTGATTCTTTCTTTAATTCTTTCTTAAGTAATTGGTAACTTAGTTTATTCAATAGGTTATTTATTAAAGAGCTTTTTGGCATAATACATAAAACCAATAGTTAATGAGTCTTTTGTGAGTGCATCAAATTTTGCAAAAAATCACTTTTAAGTGACAAACATTAGAATCATGGGCATAATGCCACATGTGAAATGTGACAATAGAAATGTGGCAAACAGAAATGCTTTCAAGATGACACGAGATAGCATGAGAGGATGAGCGCTAGAGAAATCCACATACCTGTCCCGAATATAGGTGACAAAAACCTTTCACTGTCTTGTCTTTGTATAGATTTCCAGCACTCGTTTCTAATCTCCTGATGGTTTGCATTTGATGAAAGAATTTCAAAGCATCGTCGCGATTTATAGATACTGATGTTGAGGGTCCTTGTTCCAGTTTATGTAATCTGAAGGGCTAAAACCAACTGTTTTGTTCATAATTTTCTTAGATTTTGGATGACTCACTTTAGTTTCGAACGTTGCTTCAGGAGCCACATCAGTTTGAACCTTTGTTACGAATGCTCGAACATTCTTAAACAGAAAAACCTCATGAGAATCCACACAGATAAAGTGATCAAAACTGGAACTTTAGTCAGAACTTTGGAAATTCACGAAAATTACTAAAGGATTTGACTTGGTTTTTTAAAACTTACTTTGCTTTTTGCCACACGTCTCCCGACGTTTTTAATACAACTTGGCAGCATAATTGTATATTTGCAATTGCAGATCCTTTTGGATGGAATCCTAGTGACCTTCAGGTCAAAAGAAGGTCACTTCTATCAAAATCATAGTGGTGACAAATTCTATGTTTTTAAATGCAGGAAAAAACCCGTGACCCAGAATAATATGTTCTGTGGATAACCAAACAAACGTCACTGTCAAATATTATTTTATAAATCCCGAAACCGGGTAAAAATTCACTATTAGCTTTGCACGAGGTTTTCGAGTTTCAACAAACCTCTCTCTTTGACCATGGGTGGAAATGCGAGTACAAGAAAAGTGACATTTGAAAATAATGCACCTGTCGATGTTATTAGGGTTTCCGATGATGTCGTTACCAGACTCAAGGGACATCAACAAAGTGAGTGCCAATTTGATTTCCTATAGTCATAATTCTATGTCAACAAAATATTTATTTAATAGTTGATTATGTAATGTCATTCAGAACAGGCGCGCGCTCGGGATTCAGAGAAAGTCCAACCTGAGCTTCCACCTCAAGCAGTTGTCAATGAGGGCCCCGTTTATCTGCCAGATCCTTTGTATACTTCACAACTAATTAGGAAACAACAATTGACAGAATTGAAGGAAAATGATCGGTACTGGGAAGACAGATTGAAGAAAGCAAATGAGAAAAACAAGAAAATAATTGAAATAATTGATCAGGAGTACCAAAAAACGGTAAGATACTTATCAGTAAATTGCACACTCGTCGTAGTTCATCAAGTTTTCTGCAAATACGAAGAGAAAATTGTCAAATCTGTTAATCAAATTACAGCAAAGTTTATGAAATGAAAAAAAAGAATTCGCGAAAATTGTTGTGAAGGATGAGGAAATCATGAGCTTTGAGCAGTTGCTCAGAATGTTACCTATTTTACGAAATAAATAAATGAAGTTTCTTAAATTTTCCTCAGATAGATTCAGAATTTCCAGAAATTTAAAAATGTCTGATGTTTTAATTAAAATTAAGAGTAAAATTGTTTTGCAACAACTCCAAGGAATTATCGTATTTCAATTGTCTTTCTAAATTTTTGGATTTCAGTTTTTTATATAAAATCTCGTTATTTAAAACTGTTATTTGCTTTGTTTATTTTATAATCGGTCGAATTTGAACTTATAGTTATTGTTTCAAAAAGTGTATTGAACTTGAAATGTAATGAATATGATGTAATTTTAAAAAGAATTATCTCTCAAATATTTACACTGTTTTCATTTACTAAAATGCAAAATTATTTTCTTCAATTATCAACACATTATTTTGAATTTAAAGTTATAAAATTTTCAATTCTTCTTCACAAACATTAATCACCTTTTTTTCCAACAGCTGGAGGAAGAGGAGAAACGAAATCCAGTGAGGGATCCTAAAGAATTTAAATGCCTGGTATCTCCATGCAAGGAAGTGGAATTAAAAGTCGCCAAATGTTATAAAGACAACCCTAAAAATACATTGGCTTGCGCGAATATTGTTGAAGATTTTCAAAACTGCGTTGACAAGCAAAGGTCCGAAAAAATACTTGCTACATCCTGAATTATCATTGGTGGCATATAGCAAAATAATTTAATAGATGTTCTGTAAATAACCTCTTGCTAATAGAAAACAAATTAATATAAAACTTTTATTTCAAACAAATTAAGTAAAGAATTATGTACAATTAATGTTTTGTTAAGAATGTATGTTAAGTTGTGGAAACTATTTCACCCCACGTTAAGACAACGAAAATTGTCGACCATTCATGTTCAATTTGTGGAAAAAGTCTCGATTTTTTCGGTGAACTTTCCATACATTCCTCTTCATCGTCGCCTGGTAGATTAAAACAATTCCAACCGATCTCTCCATCGGCTTCAAGACCAAGCAGGGGAGTTTCTGGAAAATGTTTACTGAAAATGAGTGACTCTTCATCCTTTTCCCATTTAGCGCCGCAACAAATCCTAAATCCAACTCTCTGTTTTCTCAGAATTACTCGTTTTCTGAACTAAAAAAAAACCACTTGAACTAATCGGTGCGACTGTATATTCCATACCTTTTCAACCTTCTCGTGAAATTCCTGTTTGGAAAATTCATTTCCACTGATAACAACAGATGACGCGTTAAACTCAGGATTTGTGCCACTTTTCTTGAAGAAAGCGATGAATATTGTATCATTTCGAATCAATTCAGCTTTATTTGGTTCGTGGTAGTTGTGAAACGATTTTGAGCTACGAATTATTCCCCCTCCAAGGGCGACGTTTTCTGGTTTTGAACTAAAAAGAATGGGAGTTCCATTGTAGCACATTAATGATAAAAGTAATAATTACTCCTTAATTATTATTTTAAATATGTTCTCGATCGAGCGGTGGAGATCACCCAGTGCAAACAAAAGGATGCATAGGATCTCTTCGCCTTCCTGAAGGTGTTCACGTGTGAACAAACGTTTGTTTTTCCATACGTTAGGGTTGCAATGAAACATACTCATTCTGATACCAGGTATGTCTGGTAGGAATAGGCAATCAAAAATGGAACTTGTGGTATAGTCGAAATCTTGTCTGAAGAATGATACCACTTTAGGACAAGAAAGCAGACAATAGTTCAGCTTTCGTTTCACAATTTCTCTGGCCAAATATTCTGCAACTGAAATACATTTATGACAATAATTTTCAAAAGACAAAACATTATGCAAATATAAATACCGCCTGACTAGCATTTCCCTTCAAAAATTAAAACTTTTGATTGTTTTTAGATGTTCTTCTACTCTCATCGCATTAAATTTACAGAATAATGAGTTAGGAAAAAATCTCACATGATATTTGCACATTTGTTTTCTTGTCCTCATCATGTAGACAGACGTATTTGTTAATTTTTAACCTTTTGTAGTCCATTAGTATAATACCAATTTTAGCGTTGTTATAGTGCAGAGAGTCACTGTGCCTCACGAAATTGTAACTCTTATGCTTTTGAAAACATGTCACCCAACTGACTTCATGTCGTTTCTTAAGAATTCTCTGACTGGTTTCTTTCCACGAGTCTTTGAAGTCTCCAACGACTTCCAAATCTCTGTCACTTAAATAGTGAAACACTAAATCAAGAAGCGGGTATACCGATTCTAGTGCTTCGCCTAAGCTGAAGTTTTCTTTTTGCTCAATCTGTATGTTAATGGGTTCTTGATTAATGCTTTGAACGCAGAAGCCCCAGCCGTGTTTTTCCTAAAGAGACATTACACTTTGTGAATATTTAGTGCGTTCTTGTTATTATCTTACCATTTCCTCAACAAGTTTATAAACGTTTCTATTTGTAAACACACACAAATCATCCGCTGAAATTGCTTCACTTTTCTGTAGGAGCACAGAACAAATCAATGTTCATAGACGACAGAAACATAATGATGACTCGATGGTTTTGACTCAGAGATGATATTAAAGAGAGTTTTATGGAGATGGGTTTGCTTGTCCTCCATTTTTGGAAGCCGATTTTGTTTATTCTTATTTTATTTTTACGTTTAACCAAATCGATGAAGAAATATATTCGGGAATAGTTGGGATTTCAAGGTTTCAATTGCCTTCTTTCTGAAAAGTGATCAATTTATTTCTTCTGTGCAGATGACAACTCCTAAAGTATTAACATATATGATACATTTAGGAGGATTGATTTCCGTTGAATATTTTGATTTGTTAACAAATTGAGCAGTTGTCAGAATATACACAAAAGAGAGCTCTACGTTAAGAATAAGAATTAAGTGGAGTCACAGCTACTGCAATAAAATCTGAATACATTTTTCTATTTCAATAAAACTGTAAAAAGTTAAATTTTGTGTATCTTCTTACACCAAACATGTTCCACTTCAGTGTTTCTAGGCACGACTTGACGGTTTCTCGATTTGACTAAATTTTGTCGCCCTAAAAGTTCTTTAAAAAATATCAAGGTGCTAATTGAAATGCCAACAAACAAAATGACGATCGGGGCCGCAATATGTTCGAATTGCAATTTTTGGGCTTCTTCGGGAATTTGTGGATCTTTGTCGTAATATCTGTCATACTCTTTCATGATCTTTTGCACTATTCCGTTCTGTAGCAAGTATTGTAACGTTTTATCGAACTGAAGAAAGAGTGGATGACCAATTCTGAATATTGCAACAATACTCAAAGCAAACAAACGATCGTCGAGAATTTTGAGGACTTCCTTGTGATTTGCATAAAAATTCACTAAATCCTTCATCTGTCTCTGGGATCCAACCAAAACTATATTTCTTTCAGTCATCAATTGGTGAAAACAAAAATCATAAGTTACATTGATGCAATTTATAAAATATTCTTGTGGATAGTCCATCATTTCTGGTATTTCACGTATCTTTTGAATTATGAACCCACCTGGACAACCAATGTAGAAGTGTTTGATTCTTATATCCTCCATTGATTTGACAACCATATCTTCGTAAATTATTCCATTAAGCATGAATGTTAATCTTGTGCCAAAGAAGAAAATTATCATCGTTGAAAGTAGTAGGAAACTTGATGACAAAATTGAGGATGTAATATTGATACGAAGAAATACCACTCCTTGCCCAAGGAACAGTTTTATCATGGACATTATTCCCTCCATGAAGCCTTTGAGAAAACTACAATCTTTGTAGAAATATTTATTGAGAGCCCAGGCGCCTGACAGAATTAAGCTGGTAATCACCCAGGTAGTCCATATTTGTTCATTGAAAACCTTCATAATATATTTCCAACGTTTAATCGGTTGTGGTGCAGGTACAAGCCAAACAATGTTTTCTTGAAGGTAGGGATATGTTATATCGTCATACCCCAAGGATGTGATCGTTATTAAACCAAAGAGCATATCAGGTGTAAATGAATATCTTCCGGGAACAGATTCCTCTGTTTCAAAAGAAATATTAAGAAATTTGAGAACTTCGATATGTATATCAACTTCAATACCCTTGACTTTACAATTGAAACAATGGGCATAAACGTAGTTCCTTTCCAAAGATGCTTTAATATTCCCAGTTAACCATTTTTCCTTCGGCAATTTTTCCGGGAAAAGAGAATCATGTTTACCCAACATATTTATTCCTCGCCTATCACATCTGGCGATGGTTTCGATATTCCAATCCCGTTGGCTTTGATTCCTCCGTTTAAAAGGAAACGAGGTCTTGATGAAGCCATTTGCTGGGTTTAAATATATAGCATCGTAGAGATTACTAGCCATCATATCGTGAATAATTGTTTCCCCAACAGCATATCCAACAATTAGAACTTTCGCTTTTGTATTTAACCAGGAGCTCATATGAAGATGGACAAGTAATGCTTGGATTGTGTCCGGATTGAATCTTGAAGAATGCAATACATAAAAGTTAATTTTCACAATTCTGCTAGGCAAACTATGATTATAATCGACGCGAATACTGGGAAAATTAAAGTCCACATTTTCACCCAACACGCAAATTTGATCATTCGGAGAAGAATACATATTAACAATCAAATTAACACATTGTACGACCGTATTAATATGAGTACGTTGCATCATTTTCGCTCTTCATCTGAACGATTTTATTGTCATTTAAAGACTGATGCAATAATGAAATCGATCCAACTGCAATTCAATTCAATTTATTAAACTTGTATAGTTTTCTCATTTTCTACAATCGAATCGATCAAATAACAATTCAATTGCTTTTATTAAACTTTTACAATCCACATCAACCTCATATCTCGTATACAGGGGTACAAAGAGGGTGACCCACTTTTGAACGGCAAAATTCTAAACTTCCATCCAAATTCAGCGAAAGTAACGTTTCTATATTTCAACTCATATTTTTCTTCAATCTTAGCATTTGTTTTTTTCTTTGATCGTTTAACCCGACCTGGGTTCAAATGTCCGACGTTTTTGGATCGCACAAATTCGTTCTTTGATCATTTTATTTATTATATGATCAGGGTGATCGTTTTGGGTAAATATTATTTTTACTTCACTAAGAATTTCTATACGGAATTTGGGAGATGTAAGCGCTATTGCTCTGTCTACTAAGTTTTTTGCTATTCTTATTTTTTGTGACTGATGATGTGAAGAATGAGAATTTATAAATCTGTCTGTTGATGTATTTTTTCTGAAAAAATTTATTTCAAGTTTGTTATTTTGTCGAACTCATAAATTTTACAATGAAACATCAACTAATTTTCCTGTCACACAAAAGAAATATATTTCAATTCCTTACATTCCCATAATAACAGAAAAAATTTCAAAAATAATGAAACCATTCAATATTTAAATTGCATACCATCCTCAAAATCAGATAAAACAAATTTATACAAAACTCAAAAGCAAAATTCCTAAAGAAAAACAATCACATGTAGTATACAAAATTCCTTGTATGAACTGTAACAAATTATACATCGGACAAACTCCCCAACGACTCACAGACAGAATGAAAGCCCATAAATATTTGAAAACAACCAATACCGCACTAAACAAGCATAAAAAATCAAACAACCATGAATTTGATTACAACAACGTCAGTATATTAGCAACAGAAAAAAACGTTAATTCTAGAGAAATTCTTGAAATGATATATATAAAAGAAAACGAAAAAGATGTTTTAAATGATAAAACTGACATAAAGGGACTAAGCACAACATACTCTTTTGTACTACAACGATACGTTTCACATAATTTCGAACATTTAAACGAATATTAAACGTCATTGAACTTTCTGGTAAGATATTTTCAATATCAAATTCGTTTTCCATTTTCATATGTGAATTATTTTATTTTAGATAGTTGACAAGGATAGAATCTATCGAAACGTCCTTAATATTGTAAATTGTTTAAAATAAACCTGGATCACCAAAAAACCCGAAGATTCTTATAGTCCACATAAACCAGGTACGAAAATAAAAACCATACACTATTAAAATGTTTATATCTGTAGTTACAATAAAATAAAACAAATTTTTTTCGTTTTTTTTATTTTACCTCTCAATGCGATATGAAGCCGTATTGCATTACAGAACGTGTCGGCCAATAGCATTGTTGCATTGGACAACGTTCGAAAGTGCGGGGGGGACTACTAAAAAATATAGAACAAGATTTACCGCCATCCATTGAAGAAAATTTTCCAAGAAATGAATAAATTATATTTAATCCTGCAATTAGAAGTGACTAAAAAAGTCTTCACTATACTCTTGCAGTTTTAAGACGCGAATTTGTCGCTTGGGGTTCCGGCTTTAGCTACATCACGTCATATATCAATTTAACGCTAATTTGAAACTGTTTATTACCACTGTTTATAATTCAGAATATAAACGATCAATCAATGGACAGCTTCCACGAATCCCACACGGTGCGCACCCATATCAAATTTGGTGTAATATTTTCGGATGAAAGGGCATCCTATAATCCAACGATATCCTGCGGATTCAGAAACGTCCATTCCGGCGAAAAGCGAATAGCAACGATTATTTTCAATCTGTTGATGAATATTATTGCTTGAAAAATTCTGAAAATTCTCTAAAATTACCTCAAGAGTGTAATCACTTCCTTCGAGTTTGAAGTCTTTTCCATTAAGAGTGATATTCACAATTGGTAAATCATTAACTCGAGAACAATCAACGACATATGTGTTATCTGAGTCAGGTAGCTCGGATGCGCCTATTTCTTTATTAATGATATCAATTTCTTTGACAGGTCCAAAAATCCAACTATTCCCAGTGTCAATAACTGCTTCGCAACCCGCCTCACAAACTGGAACCGAACCAGTCCTGATACCGTCAACTCTGATTTGCCAGTAGCGTTTTTTATTTACTCGCAGATAAGTGAAGTCACCCTTGTACCGGGCGGGATTTGATCCTCCGAAAATTATTTCACCACCAAGTTGACCTAAGGGGTTACTGAAAAAACATTATTTAGTTGAAGGAAATAAATTCTTCTACTCATTGTTATTGTACCTATTCAGATAGAAGGAAAACACAGGTTCCTTAATAATACCTTGATCAACCATATTGTCGAAAATTGTATTATTTTTAACGTCGGAGAGATCTTTGTAACCCAATCCAAGAATACCGTCGAATTTGGCAGCAGTTAGTAAAAAACCTCCTTCAGTTACCTCTGCAAATGTTTGATTCTGAATTTTTAGATTTCCTATCTGTAAAGAACGACATCTCAAAGTTCAGATTGATTATTTTCAAAACCCCAACTAACATGAATCGTTTCTGTTGATAAAAATCCAACTATATTATCTCCAGTCAAATAACTAATATTGAAGACTGCTCCGTTTGGATGATATGTTTCAGATTTTGTTGAATTATACTTGTTATACCGTTCTGGAAAATCGAAATGAGTTTAATCATATAAAATGCGAGTATTCGTAACCAACGACAAACTGGGTAAGCTGAAGAACATTTAATAGACGGAACCCACAAATCTGAGGAGCCAGTGTCGAACACGACTCTGAAGGGTTGCGGTGGAGTTCCAATTCCAATTTCACCATAGTATTGAATCTAGTGAAAGGAATACAACTCAATTAGGATGGAAGTATTTCAAAGAACAATTAACTTACGTTTCTATAATTCGTTATATTTATAGATTCATTTTTATCTGTATCGGAAGTGCTAGACACGCGTGAATTATATCTTTTCAAAGTTTGTTTCAAGAACTGAATTTTACCTAAGGGAATCCTTAAAAAACTGAATAAGAAGATTGGATCGAGAAAAGTTTTTTCCTACCTGAATTCAGAACTTACAAGCGCGATCAAAAATACGAAAACGATATTTCTTAACATTTTATCGATATACTTCTAACAAATGAAATTACATTTTCGGATTTCGTTCCTTTTATATTATATTGTTATTGCAAAACCCTCTTGAATTTTCAGGTCACATTAACACATTATCAGCTATTGTTTCAAAATATCGATATATAGAGATAAGATTTATGAAAAATATTGGGGGGTCCCACGACTAAATACAAGGTGTTCATATTCCATTTTTAGATGCACACTTCTAACCCTGTTTCAGTGATTCGACTTCATGGTGGTTGGAGCTCTGTAATAACAAGTATACCAAAAATTTCACGCTAGCTGGTTGGCTGTTAACTAAGTAAAACCTGCTGTGCAAAAGTTATTTTTATTATGAGTCATAAAGCAATAGAAATTTATCAGAGACCTACGTTTATGTTAAAAAGGGAAAAACAACAGACAGTCACTACTACAAGGTTTTTGGTACATCTTCTCCTAAAATATAAAATATGATTGTCGCACAGTTATAACTTTTTGAATGATAAAAGAAATGACTGTTTTGAGCGTACTATCAATAACGTTCAGAAATATGACTTCAGGCATCTAATGCATGCAACTGTACGGGAATGTCTTTCCCGCACGGGTAAAACCAGTTTGATCCGTGCGGGAAAGTGGTGTCATAGATATCCTGAGTAGAACAAACGTTAATACCAGACATTGAAGGGATATTTAGTTCATATACTTAATATTGAATATTACTTGCAACAATGACGTTAAAGAAAAGAGTTGATGTGGACTACTTAGTTCAGCTAGGTTTTAGTTGCTGTCATAAACAAATTGGATTTTAAGTTGTCACCAACGATGAGAAATATATTCTGTGGTTGTCATTCCTTAATAAAACATCGTTGATATTCTTCGAAATGATTGAAATATTATCGAATATTCATTCACTTGAGTCGATAAAACGTTTATAAGATACAAAGTGACGGAAAAATCGCTCCACAAATAGTTTGTACTGTTATATAAAACTCGTGAGAATTATTGCTAACAACTCCAAAAGGAAAGTACGAAATAACATAAACACATAGAGTTGTCTATAATTTTCGCCAGCACGCCATTTAGAAGACGAAAAATGAATCATTCAGTTCCACTTGGGATGAAACGTTCATTTTGTTTTCAAAATAATTATCGTATAACTCTATTTTTGTGGTCGCCTGAAAAGTGTCGTTCATTGCTCGTGAAAAGTCAGATGTCATTGCTCGTGTCTAGCCTCACTTGGCTCTGCTTCGCTTCGCCTCGTTCGTCAAACTGACACTCGCATGAAATCATCGACTTTCTGCACTCGTTACGAAAGATACTATTTTCAGTCTTGCGAATGTAGGGTAGCTTTGTTGCCCACTTCAAGTAAAAATCAACCACTATGTTTCTTTTTGTTTTCTGATGCCAATTATGACAAATTTGACTTTTGGCCTTGGCGACGTAGAAAGCAGAATTTACGTTAATGTCGATAGTGTATTTAAAGATGATAGTTGAATGTAAAAGTGAACTTTGAACGACGCTGTTATGAATGACATACAATGAAACATCACAGAGAATATATGTGAACTTCGGATTTTGGAAACTCAAAATTTGGAATTTATTCAAAACTGATTATTATTAATATTTATTGCGTATGGATAGCTTCAACGAATCCCAAACGGTCCGCACCTTTATTGAATTTGGTATAATATTTTCTGATGAAGGGTTCGCCTAGAATCCAAAGAGGTCCTTCGGGTTGAAGGGCCACTCCATTGAAAAGAGAAAGGCAACGTTCAGAATTAGCCTGATCAAAAATATAATTATTTGAACAATTCTGAAAATTCTCCGAAATTTACCTCATGAATGTAGTCTTTTCCTTCGAGGGTAAAATTTTTTCCGCTGATTGTGATATCAACGGTTGGTAAATCATTAATCTCAGAGCAATTCACGTAATATGCATTAGATTGAGAGAATTTTTTTGCGCCTATTACTGTATGAATAATTTTTATTTCTTCAACGGGACCAATAATCTTGCTACTTCCAGTGTCAACAATTGCTTCACATTTTCCTTTACAAACTGGAACAAAACCAGCGCTAATACCACCAACTCTGATTTCCCAGTAAGCATTCCCATTTACTGATACATAAGTGAAGTTGCCCTTGTATCGATCGGGATTTGATCCTCCGAAACAAATTTCGCCACCAATTTTATCACCGGGATTCCTGCAACAATACCATTTAATTGCGAAAAAAAAAAATTTGCCTAACCCATCGGTATCCTACCTGTTCAAATAGAAAGAAAATACAGGTTCATCTATAACTCGCTGTTTAACCAAGTTCTCGAAAACTGAATTAATTTGGACGACAGAGAGATCTTTGTAGTAACCCAACCCAAGAATTCCGTCAAATTTGGCAGAAAGTAGAGTTCCATGTAGTTGAGTTGCCTCTGCAAATATTTGGTTTTGAATTTTGAGTTTCCCTATCTGTAAATAACAAAATGAATAAAATATTGATTGTTTCCAAGAGACAAACATACGTGAATTGTGTCTATTGATAGAAATCCGGTTATATTTCCTGAAACATAAGGAATATTGAAGTCAGTTCCGTCCGCTTGATATGTTTTAGATATTGTAGAATTATATTTGTTAAGCGTCTCTGAAAAATAGAAAATGAATTCACTCATATTAAAATTTCGACTCTAATAACTAACTACAAACTTGTTCAAAACATTTACTCGATGGAACCCACAAATATGGGGTAGCAGTGTCGAAGAGGACTTGCAAATGTTGTGGTGGTGTTCCGACTCCAATTTCTCCATAGTATTGAACCTAATGAAAGAATAAATTTCCATATAGCATGAAAATGTTCAGATGGACGATAAACTCACATTTAGGTAATAAGGAAAGAATTTCGACAGTTTTGTCAACACTTTTAACGACTGTGTTAGACGGATTATTCCTCTCCAAAAATGGTTTCGAGTATTTAATTTTACGTAAAGGAATCCTGTGATAAGCCGATTAGAAGATCGGTTAAAAATTTTTTTTTTCTTACCTTAAAAACGCACAATCTATAAGTCCTATGCCGATGAAAAACAGGAAAACGATATTTGTCACCATTCTATCGATATTCGCACCTGATATGAAATTAAATTTACGGAAATGGTTCATTTTATATTACATTGTATTGCAAAAGACCTCTTGAAATTCGACCTGGGCCACACTATCAGTTTTATTTCGCGATACATGTTGATGTAGAGATAACGACACATGCCTCAATGGATTGTTCTTAATTCAACTGATTGTCCTTGAACAGTTTGTGAACTAGGTAAATATGCCTCTTCAGATTTGTGGTCAATCGATAAGAGAGTTTTCATAAAATTAATTTTAGGACAGCTGAATTGTTTTCATTCAGTACATATTCAATGAAAAATATATAATTGAAGTAAATTATTAATTGTGTTATGCATAATAACACCATAATATTCCAATTCAATTCATATATTTCTTTAAATTCGAATAAACTGAAAACTATTTTCGAGCAAAATCTTTTTATTCCAAAGAAAATATTCATTGGTAGCTTTTACGTAGGACCACTCAGGAAGTGGGAGGCAGATATTTTGAGAGAAAAATTTGAAATCTTAAAAATTCACAATTCCCCTAAATATTTCAGGCATACCATAATCCGCTGAAATATTAACACTACAGGATTTTCGGATTTTCATCGAACGATTTCTGTATTCTTTCATTTTAAGTTTTTTGCCGAAAAAGGTGCTGTTTAGGAACAAACACAAATCAAGATTTTAAAACATTTTTTAAAATATCTCAACTTCTAAAATCGCTTTCGGTTTTTCACCTTCCAATTGCTGTAGAATAGAGCTACAATCGCTTTGTTAACTATTCCTCTGTAAAATGAACGTTTCTTAGAACAAAATAGATCTCGAACAATCAAAAAGTGGAAGGCATTTGAAGAAAAAAACGAATAGTTAAGAATAGAAAAAGTATCATTTTTTGACAGAAATAATTCCATGTCATGATTAGGTTTCATTTCAATTATTTGAAATAAAAGTCGTTTTTTAAGTTGTGCAAAAATCTCAAAGATTTTTAAAAATTTTAAATATGACTAAACTTCTATAATCATTAGCGTTTTGGGTTTTTCACTATTCAATTGTAATAAAATAGGCTAATAGGGCTACAATCGTTTCGATTACTATTTCTGTCTACAATCAATCTTTTCTGAGAAATAAAATTTTAAAACATTCTCTAAATAACTCCACCGCATTCGATGATTTAACAAAGAATACATTGAAATTAGATGAATAATGGCTTTTCTGATTGTTTTCAGCTATGACTTGCTATTTCCGACAAAATCGAAAAGAAGCACTAGAATAATATTGATCTGGTGCAGCTTTTTGCTCTTTTCCTTGCAAATGTTCACTATTCATATAATAAGTTTCTGCCAAATCCAGACAAGAGAGTTTCATTATTTTCCTTTAAGACAGGGGTCTCCAAATTTTGAAGCCTTAAAGCCTTAAAGCCCTAATATTTTTTTATGTATGTTCCAAGGCCAAAACAATTTTAATTTTTCTTCTCTCCTTAGCAAGCATAGGATGTTTTCCATATAAATTATCATTAATTTTGTATTCAGTATATCGTGATACGTATGGACATCTCGTTGCGAGTAGTTATACTATGCAGGTACTATATCTATTTCTGCTACTCACTAACAGGTGACATATTTCGGAATTACCATACCATATAGGAACTATGCATCCCGCAATACTATCGGAAAATTGTTACAGATCTTGCATCTTGCTCGTTCACTAGAAACTGAATTATTCATCTTAAAAAAGTCATTAAAATCAGTTTAACTTTAAATTTTTCGTATATCTGTTTCTGTTAACGATCTTCCGTAAAGTAAAAACAATCGGCCTTGTTCGTATCGGCTCGACAATGCTCGGAAAGTCAAATGACAATGACAAATGTGTGCGTGGGACTCGCGCGCCGAGTAAGTTGTCAAAATAAAGCCATAGACAAATGGCGCCAAATTTAAAAGTGAATATTTGCATTCGCATTCGCATTTGCAAATGCCTAAAAATTGATATTCGTTACATCACTATTATGCTCATGCTGTTTTCATACCGCTAATATATTTAATTCCATTCAACACTAATTTGAAATTATTTATTTTTACTATTTTAATTCATAATATAAACGCTTAATCAATGGACAGCTTCCACGAATCCCACACGGTGCGCACCCATATCAAATTTGGTGTAATATTTTCGAATAAAGGGATATCCTATGGCCCAAAGATATCCAGAGGATTTAGAAATGTTCACTCCGATGAAAAGAGAATAGCAAAGAGTAGAATTAACCTGTTAATAAATAATATTGCTTGAAAAATTCTGAAACTTTTCCAAAATTACCTTAAGAATGTAATCCCTTCCTTCGAGTTTGAAGTCTTTTCCATTGAGAGTGATATTAACAGTTGGTAAATCATCAATGCCAGAACAACTAATGTAATATGTGTTACTTGAGGAGGACAATTCCGATGCGCCTATTTCATCATTAATCATACGAATTTCGTTGACGGGTCCAAGAATCCAACCACATCCAGTGTCAACAATTGCTTCACAACCGTCTTTACAAACTGGAACCGAACCAGCCGTGATACCGTCAACTCTGATTTGCCAGTAGACTTTTTTATTTACTGGTAGATAAGTGAAGTCACCCTTGTACCGTGCGGGATTTGATCCTCCGAAAATTATTTCACCACCAATTTGTCCTAAGGGGTTACTGAAAAAAAATTATTTAGTTGAAGGTAATAACTTCCTCTACTGATTGTTATTGTACCTATTCAGATAGAAAGAAAAGACGGGTTCCTTAATAATACCTTGATCAACCATATTATCGAAAATTGTTTTATTTTTAAAGTCGGAGAGATTTTTGTATCCCAACCCAAGAATACCGTCGAATTTGGCAACACTAAAATAATCACCATTTTCTTCAGTTGCTTCTGCAAATGTTTGATTCTGAATTTTCAGATTTCCTATCTGTAAAGAACGAGATGTCAAAAATCAGATTGACTGTTTTTAAAAGTCGAACAAACGTGAATCGTTTCTGTTGATAAAAAGCCAACTATATCTGCTTGGACATAACGAATCTTGAAGACTGCTCCATTGGGCTGATATGATTCAGATTCTGATGAATTATACTTGTTATGCCCCTCTGAAAAATCGAAATGTATTTACTCGTATAAAATGTGAGCACTGATAACTAACTACAAACTGGGTTATCTAAGGAACATTTGCTAGATGGAACCCATAAATCTGCGGAAGCAGTGTCGAAAAAGATTTTGAAACGTTGCGGTGGTGTTCCAACTCCGATTTCACCATAGTATTGAATCTAGTGAAAGGAATACAATTCAATTGAGATGGAAGTATTTTAATGATCAATTAACTTACGTTTCGATAATTTGTAATATTTATCGATTCTGTATCGGTATTTTTAAAGAAACCCAGATTATTTTTTTCCGTAGTTTGTGTATGTAAGGGAATCCTTGAATAATTGAATAGGAAAATTGGTTCCAAAAGAGTTTTTTTTACCTGATAAATTCACAACTTACAACCGTCAAGGCGATAAAAAACACGAAAACGATATTACTCAACATTCTCTCGATGTACTATAGTATTTGAAGTTATATATTCGGTAATCGTTCGTTTTATATCGTGTGGTATTGCAAAAGACCTCTCGAAATTTCAAATTGGCCACATTATCAGCTGTTATATCTCGATATAGATATAAGCACTCGGAGTAGTACCGACTTATGCCCTACGACTAAAAAAAGATCTTCTGATGACATTTTTAGAATCCCGATTCTGTTTGAATGACTCGGTTTCATGGTGTTCGGAGTTTTATAATGATAAGCATCTTTGGACTCGCCTGCATGGGCATTATATGCATTATGTATGTATCGAATTTTCCTTCGATATGTCCAGGATCGGTACGGAAACTAAGAATAAACGTCGGATAAATACGTCGCTCGACTCGGGACCCAGGAAAACCTACGTTTATACCAGTGGCGGCTCGCCCGATGACGCACGTGAAGCAGCGCTTCACCTGCGTCATCTAACTTTAGGATAAATTTACATACGTATGCTTCACCTAATCATAATGGCGCGAGCCGCCACTGGTTTATACCTATAAATCACATCATGTTTATTAATATACCTCTATAACTTCAACCCATTTCATTAAAACGCACATCGATGCGTATGGACGGTCCTGTGATATTCTCAGAGTCCGTTGAAATCATATTGAATTAGAGATATACGCTTGCAATTGAAAAGAGAAAGAGAGAGAGAGTAATTTGGCTCTGGTTATACGGGAGCGGAAGATATACGCTTGCAAATGGTCAATGTGACATATCAGATGTGTAATGATTATCTTGTTATCGGGCATTGAATTACCGTGTAGATAAAATGAAGGACTCTATTAATCTGTACATGCAAAACAAGATAGATAAATTAAACAATTACACATGACCCGAAAGATAGTTCGATAACATTAAAACCGCTTTAATAATTATGTTATTTATATTAATAATTAAGTTATGAATTATAATTCATAACTTTCTGGCTCTGCTTATATCAGAACGCTTGTAAATGGTCAGTGTAATAATAATATATATGAGATGCTTGAAGAAAGTTGCAACTACAACAAATTTTAATCATCATTCATATTATGATTGAAAAAATTGGCAAATTGGAATTATAATAAAATTTGTTGAAATTGTACTAATATTTATGATATTCCTTAGATACGTAGAATTACAAAATGGGAAAGTTTCCGCTAAGACAGCTACCGCCGAAACAACCAGGCCAAAAACAACGGACTTCAAGAATTTCAATGTGTGCCTTCAATCAAATTTTGTGATGTATGTATATTGAAAATGACTTCCTTTTTATGCTCAATCGAATCTTTCTGGTAGCAATCAGATAAAGGTAAAGATTGATCTTTAGTGCATTCTGATTTTCCTGTTGTCCGATGTTTCCTTATCATATGTAATACACACAGTGTTTATTTCGTAGTTAACGGTGACTTATTTAAACTCTTTAGAAATGCTTGACGACAAAAAGCAGTCGTAATGTTGGTATTTCATCCACAAAAAAATCGCAATTTTCCAGAATTTATTTCGCAATCAATTCAAAATAGCAAACATAATAGATATTAATGAGCGTTGTATGCGCGGGATCAAGTTTATCGTATTTTCTTATAGGAGATTCTGAATAAAATTTTGTATTTTAATCATCTTTTTATACTAAAGAGCACTTTCTCAGCTTCAAAATGTAATTTATTCATATTTTAAGAGGTACAAGAATCGAAAAAAGATATTCCGACATAAATCCATTATATCAGTAGCGTCCAAATGATTCAATTGAATTTATTTAGCTTTCTGTACTTCTTTTTAAAGTACTCTAGCCGAAATAATATATTTTTGACTTGTCCAAATTAGAATCCCTTGCACATTTTGACTGATATAACTAAATGAACTATCATGGCTTTAGCACGTTCCGAATTAACAAAGGTTATTATCCTTAAGGTCCTATTATCGGGCATTGAATTATCGTGTAGATAAAATGAAGGACTCTATGGATCTGTACATGTAAAACAAAAAAATAAATTAAACTATTACACATGACCCGAAAGATAACATTCAAACCGCAATAATAATTCATAATTTTCTGGCTCTACTTATACCAGAAGGAGAGATATACGCCTGTAAATGATCAGTGTTATCATATGTGAGATGCGTAATGAAAGCTGCAACTACAACAAATTTTAATCATGATTGATATTATGATTGATAAAATTGGCAAATTGAAATAAAAATGAAGAAGTTCCATTTGTTGAAACTGTACTAACATTTATCGAATAGAGACTGATATTCCTTAGATATGTACAATTAAGAATATCAGTGGGTCTGAATAATCTCTTGAAACATTCTGACCGCGTAGCTCGTAGCTTCAGAAATACATCAGTTGTTGTTTCATCTGAATTGACTTAGTAGTATCGAAGCTATGACAATTATAGTTTTCGCCTTATTTGAATTTTTCTAGAAGCGCGCCAAGGTCGAGTGACGTCAATTCACTACACTGCGGTGAACCGCCCTATGCGCTCGTGGATATTTGTTTCGATATCGAGTGCTTCGGCCGTATTTCATACGTTCAACCAAGTATAACGTTCTTGGCAGAGATGTTTATGTTAGAAACAGGTACAATACTGTAATATTATATCGAATATGGATTATGGTTGTGGAAAAATAAAATCTGATAACTTGACTTTTACATTGACGACTTCACAGTCGCTCCATATTTTTCAAATAACTATAAATTTTTAGCCGCTGAGATGCGGGAGTAAAAATGCAACAGTAACCACTACTATTTCAGTCTTGAGATTTAATTCATTCGTTTCGAACTCTTCGAACACCGACGGCATTAACGCAGCTATCCATCATAAACCGAATTTCAGATTTCAGATTACTGCCGTCAAAAATGACGGCGATTATCTTCATTTGTTCACGGTCGTCGCCACCGCCACTAATATTCCTTCCGATCATATTCGCCGCCGTCTGACGGTGGCTGGCTGCCGTGTTCATGGAATATGAGAAGACCCCGATAAAAAATGTATTGGACAATATTTCGACGGAGACTTGACGCGATCCAGCATATTGAATTCATCGAAAGTCGTCGCCAAAGCGGCGAAACGCTGCTGTTGTGTAGTGACGTCACAACGCCCGCTTCCGCATTGTCGTCGGACGCCTAATTAAAGATTAAATATCTCGTAAACTATAAGGCGTATCATAAAACTTTTTCCACACTAATTTTTCATTCATAATGAGGTTTAGCAAAAGGTGAAAATTAAAAATTGATGATATTATTTATTTTTTAAGTTTTTAAGTTTCCGCTAAGACAGCTAACGCCGAAACAACCAGGTCAAAAAAAAACGAACTTCAAGAATTTCAATGAGATATGTCCAATCTTGCCTTCAATCAAACTTTGTGATGCATAGTGTAAATGACGTCCTTTTTATGCTTAAAGATCAATCGAATCTTCCTGGTAGCAAACAGAGAAATTTAAAGATTGATCTTTAGTGTATTTTGATTTTCCTGTTGGATTTTTTCTTATCATACACACAGCGTTTATTTCGTAGTTAACGGTGACTTATTTAAACTCCTTATAAATGCATGACGAAAAAAAAAACAGTCGAAATGTTGGTGCTTCAGACACAAAAAAAAGAGCAATTTCCAGAATTTATTTCGCAATCAATTCAAAATAGCCAAACATAATATGTAGTTATTAATGAGCGTTATATGCGCGAGCTTAAGTTCATCGTATTTTTTTTATAGAAGATTCTGAATAATAATTTATACAGGCTGTCCCATAATTAGACCGACAAACTTCTATTGGATCTTGTAGACATTATTTAAGGTCGCTTCGACCAAAATTACATAATCCAAAAATGCTTAGTTGAGGAGCTGGTGCCCTCTGAAGATGACGTCCAGGCAACACTTTTGGACACATATCTCCAAAACGGCTCCATCAAAAGTATTGAAATTTTAAACCATGGCTAATATCAATAATACGCATCGAATGGTTTGAATGAATTTTTCCCATGTCAAGCATAGGCGTATCTTATTGGGGTGGTAAAGGTTATTTTCACTGAAAACTTTTTACCTTTTTTTAGGCATCAAATTCGAAAACTATGATATGTTTTCTTGCAGAAAGGTGCCCTTGTGTCATATAGCCCAGATGCACACATTTTGAGAAAAATCGATTCGAAATTTTCTCTCGGTTTATTTCTCAATACTCGTTATCTAAAGAATCATAATGATGTAAATGAAATATCAATTTCTTGCACTTTTTCTGATATTTTATCGAAACTTTACCTCATAAAACAATTTTTGCGAAATACGTGACCACCATTATTTTGAATGCGTGAATGAATGCAAATTTTTTATGTAGAAATCATCGTGTTGCCGCAAAGATTAGTGAAAATTTTCCTTGTTAAGTTACCCATTAATTAAATTAATTTTAAAAGTATAATAAATTAATATTTCACCTACTTTATTATGATTCTTTAAAAAAAGTATTGAGTAATAAACCGAGAAAAAATTTGAAATCAATTTTTCTCAAAACCAGAGCATCTGGGCCATATCACACAACAGCACCTTTCTTCAAGAAAAAATATCATAGTTTATGAATTTGATGCAAAACTTGTGAAAAAATGAAAGGTTCAAAAAGTTTTCAGTAAAAATACCCTTGACCCCTCCAAAATGATACGCCTATGCTTGAAATAGAAAAAATTCACTCAAACGATTCGATGCGTATTTTTGGAATTAGCCAAAATCTACAATTTCAATAGTTTTGGTGAAGCCGTTTAGGAGATATGTGACAAAAAATCTTGACTGGACGTCATCCCCAACGGGTTCCAACTGCTTAACGCAGCATTTTTGGATGGAGTGATTTCGAATTGAATCGGTCTAAAATAATGTCTACAACATCTACTAGAAGTTTGTCGGTCTAATTATGGGACATTCTGTATATTAATCATCTTCTTATACTAAATAGCACTTTCCCAGCTTCAAAATGTAATTTATTCGTATTTTAAGAGGTACAAGAATCGAAAAAAGATATTCCGAAACAAATCCATTGTTTTATTCCTCTATCACAGTAACCTCCAAATGATTCAATTGAAATTATTCAGCTTTTTGTACTTCTTTTTAACGTACGCTAGTCGAAATATTATATTTCTTGACTGATTCATCTAAATAAACTCTCCTGGATTTAGCACGTTCCTAATTAACAAAGGCGGTTATCCTATTATCGGCCATTGAATTACCGTGTAGATAAAATGAAGCACTCTATTAATCTATGTAATACAAGAGAGATTAATCAAACAATTACACATCACATAAAAGATAATCAAATTAAATTCAAATCGCAATAACAATCATATAATTTTCTGGCAATGCTTTTGTAAATGGCCAATGTTCATCTTTTTTAATTAGGAAGGTGCTCAATCCAGATATAAGTCAAAATTTGCAAGAGTTTCTCAGACACTTAATATTTGGACTGGCGCACATTAAAAAGAAGTGCGGAAGCAAAATAATATCAATTGAATGATTTGGGGATAGGAAGATAACTAAGGAATGAAGGATTTATTTATTTCGGATTATCTTTTTCGATTATTCGTTAATTCAATGCCCGATAATAGGGACAACCACCTTTGTTAATTCGGAACGTGCTAAAGCCAGGATAGTTCATTTATTATAGTTATATCAGTCAAAATGTACAAGAGATTCCAACTAGGACAAGTCAAAAATATATTATTTGCGTTAAAAAGAAGTACAAAAAGCTAAATAATTTCAATCGATTTATTTGGAGGATACTGAGATAAACGAATGAAAGGATGGATTTATTAATTATTAATTATTAATGAACTGTTTTTGATTTCTTTTTTCATTCTGATAGCACCTAAAATTCCAATAATATATTGATGACAGTTGTTGTCTACTCTTGACTCAATAAAATATCTTCAAAAATATAGGAAATTTCTTCCCTATGAAGATTTGTATTTCAGCAGAGTTGAAAGTTTATATTTTATATAACAGAAGTGGAGAAACAATCATAATAAGTTGTTTTAAAACACTGAAATTGAAAAATCACCTTTTGAAATGTAGAAGGGTTACATGCGGTTAATTGCAAAACGTAATTCCATATCTCAAGGACGAAAGAATGAAAACAATATTTTCAAAAAGTAGTTTTCATGAACTGGGTCGTTAGTTTTTGTTATTTGTTTACAAGGACATCTATCAAAATAATCGATCTGCTACTATTATTAATGCGGTTTGAATTATTAATGCGATAGAATACAAAAAGAGTAATTCCGAATCTCCTGTTTTTTTACTGTGCATGTTGATTCGGTTTTGTAAAAAAAAACAATTTTTCCCAGCGTACCTTTTTTTGCTAAGAAAATAATAGAATTCGTATTTTAGTAACAAAAATTTTAACTGCAATTATTCGTTCGAAACAATGTATGTTGATATACAGTTCACAAACTCGATCTCGCCCATATAACGCTTCATTAATATCCATCATGTTTGGCTATTCTGAATTTTTTGTGGAATAAATTTTAGAACCGCTGTTGGCTATGAAATAAAATGTCTGTGGATTATAGACGACAAGGACAAATTCAAGGAAACAGAAAAATCACAATGCACTTTCGCGTAGATATTATCGTTAACTTTAACTGATTGTAAAGAGGAAAATTCGATTTAGTTTCAAGTATAAAAAGGAAATCATTTTTGCATTATATCACAAAGTTTGATTGAAAGCAAGATTGTATATAGCATAATGATGTTCTTGAAGCTCATTGTTTGTTGCCTGGCTATCTTGACGTTATCTGTCTCAGCCGAAGCTTCTCCGAAACCGGCAACATATTGCCTCTGGAATGGCATATGTCTTTGAGAGATAATAAAGTCGTAAAATATCATATTGCATAATTTTCATGTTTGGTATACATCTTTCCAGAATGTAAAAACCCATGAACACGTGAAATCAATAAATTGTTAATGAATTAGCACCTTACTATTTATACTTTCCTTGCCTTGCTGCTATAACCAATCATCATCATATTTCGTTTATCAGTGATCTTGTAGAATCTATTTTGCAACAAAAATTTCACCTTGTCAACTATGATGATGATGAGAAATAGCAAATATCAGACATAAAAAAAATTTTTTGAAAATGAAGTGATATTTAAATTGCGAATAATTATTTATGTAATGAAAAGAGCGACAATTAAGAAGCAAATTTTCATTTTTCAGATGAGGAAAAATTCTTATATAACGTTAGTGGCTTCTAATGATTCCTTCTATAATAACTAGGCTGGATATTAATACCGCATTATTTTACTTTAACCAAAAACTTGAGAATATATGCTCGACACATGTTTTTGTTCTCTTATTTGCATTTGATGTATTTTTATTAAACATTATCTGAATTTTGATATCAAAATGACGATGTTGAAATGCAAGAGATTCTAACTTGGATAAGTCAAAGATATATTATTTACGTTAAAATGAAGCACAAAATGCTAAATAATTTCAATTCAATCAATTGGAGGCTACTGAGATAAACGAATAAAAGGGTGGATTTATTTCGGAGTATCTTTTTTTTGATTCTTGCACGTCTTAATATACAAATAAACAACATTTTGAAGTAAAATAATAGAATTGGTGTTCTATTCAAATCACTTTCAACTATTTATTCGTACGAAACAATAAACATGTACTTCCTGAAGATTGTCACAAACGCGGTTTGAGATTTATTGAACTACCTTCCTCATAATATGATAGTTGCGGAAAATTTATCGAAATTAAATAGACTAGATAGATTTTTTTTGCTCTATTTCTTCAATACCAAGACGATCTATATGAAAATTCAATGCCAGTTTGGTCTAGTATCTATGGATGAAAGGAATGAATTCTTTTTTCGATTCTGATAGCACCTAAAATTCCAATAGTATCTTGATGACAGTTGTTGTTCACTTTTGACTCAATAAATTATCTTCAAAAATATAGGAAATTTCTTCCCTATGAAGATTTGCACTTCAGTAGAGTCGAAAGTTTATATTTTATATAACAGATGTGGAGAAACAATCATAAATACTAAAATTGAAAAATTACCTTGTAAAGCTTTCTAATGTAGAAGGGTTCATGCGATTAATTGCAAAACGTAATTCCATACCTCAAGGACGAAAGAATAAAAACAATATTTTGAAAAAATAGTTTTCACGAACAGGGTCGTCAGTTTTTGTTATTTGTTTCCAAGGACATCTATAAAAATAGTCACATTTGAGGTTTTTTCTATCATAAATTCATTGCGAAATTTTGAAAAATGCCATATTTTCTTGACAACAGAAAAAAATCAGTATCTACTTTTGTCCTACAAGAGTATATGTTGCCTTCATAGAATATCAGTGTGATAGAAAGACTGTGTGTTGCAGATAACAAGAAAATATTTCAGGGAAATGGGAAAAGCAAATTGCACTTTGGCATTGAATTAATCTTTACCTTTATCCGACTGTCATCAGGAAATTTTAATTGAAATTTCAAGTATAAAAGGGAAGTCATGCTTGCTACGCAGCACACAATTCAAGTGAAGTCAAGCTTGAAAATAACCATAATGCAGTTCTTCAAACCAGTTCTTGTTGGTCTGCTAGTCTTGGCGTCAGCTTTACAGCGGAAGCTTCCCCGGAACCAAGGGAAGTCGTGTGCCGTCCCCCTGGCGTGTGTTATGTTCGTTAGTAAAGCTAGTTAACATTATGCTAAATATGTTTCACATACAATTTTTCGTAATGTAAAAATTCATAAACATGTGAAATTGAAAAATTAATAATAAGTATTTGAGGAGAAATGGAAAAACATTTGTAATTGTAGGGGAAATAAGCATGTCATTCCTAGGCACTAATCCCCTAAGGTATTACCTCCAAAGAGAAAAGCCAGAAAAACGCACACTTCTTCTTATGAAACATCATTTAAGATTACTTGAAAGTGCTATTCAGTGAAAGAAACTAAAACTGATGAAACAATTATCCATTTTGGTTATTTCGTGAAATTTGATACGAATAACACGACTATACAAAAAGAAAATGGTTCCTTTTCCGTGAGTTTATTCTATGTGTTTCGAATAAATATGCAGAAAAAGGAAGAGCCTATATACTTTAAAATGAAGTTGGTCCGTGCTGCAGCCTGAAAAGGCTTATTGTACCCCGGATGGTCTCCCATTGGCTCTCAGACCTCGTAGTTGCTCCCCTGGGCTCGTAAAGCAAATATAAGATATCATCTTATATATAAGTCTAGTACTGATGAAGCTTGGATTCCATACAGCATCAAGTATTCTTTGACCCTCACCAAATATAGTAAACAAGTCAAAAATCACTTAATTGGTGTATGTAATTAATTATTGTAGTAGAATTTATTTGCATTTTAAATAATGAATACAACATTTTTGACAGTTGGGCTTTTGACACATGAATTCATAATATATCTTTCTTCTTGTCATAGTAATTTTATGGAGGAAAATAATCGTAAGCAAGTTCTCCATAAGCATAAGCATTAGGCCTAGCTTGATATGCAAGGGCGGAAGTAAGATTTTTTCTCTTGAAACCAAAGGTTCGTTGATCACGTTTTGTATTCCTTGAATCATGACATCTCTTGAGGGCCAATTTTTGTTAACCTAGTACTCATTTTTAGCTCTGCTGTCCCAAAGGCACAAAAAACAAGCATATTTTGTATAACCACTCTGCTGTCCAAGGAGGAAGTTAATCATTTCAAAATCAACACAAATTGACCACTGATGTTCTTCGTATTTGATTTTTCTCAAAACTAATGCTATTGTTTCATATTCTTCCTTCATGGTAGTAGAATGACCAATAGGAATTGAGCCATATTTGTTACCGTTATGTAAAAGAACACATTTTAAACTACGTTTTGAACTGTCAATAAAAAGGTGCCAATCATCTGGAGTGTATTCAGGCAAACCCATTTTTTTCTAAGAGCCCTTTTATATTGTTACAGAATACCAAGTCATTTTCCTGAGTGAAAAAAGGCAGCAGATCGTTATCTCTTTTACGATAAAATGTAATACTAGTACCTCGACAAAGTAGATTTTTTTCTTTTAATCTGGATGCAAGTAATTCAGCGGATTCCTTTGAGAGATTCAGGTCTCTTATAAGATCGTTTAGTTCTTCTTGATTGAAATACTGCGGAGTTGCTAAATCTGCTTCAAAATCGCTGTCGTTTTCTGATTGAATTTTTTTGACTCCGTCAGACGTTGATGTTTCTGTATCATCTTCTGTCACTTCGGGTAGACTGCTGAATGATGGAACGGGTATTTCTTCCGAATGCACTACAGGCCTTCTTGCAGAATCTAGATCAGGATATGTACATTTGTGTCTATTGTTTCTATTTATGCCTTTAATATTAACGAGACCAAAATAGCAGTCGTCATGATGGTTCCGCGGTTCTCTCCAAACCATTGGTACACCAAACTTTAGTCACTTCCTCTTTCCAATTGTCCACTGTCGCAAATGTTCAACACATGTTTTACATATGAAATGTGGGGCCCAAGATTTATCTTGATCTCCTAAATGAACGCCAAAATAGGCAAGATAAGCTCTTTTCACAAAGTCAGAAATCGTTTTTCTGCTCTCTTTCAAAGTGTATTCACCACACACATAACAAAAAACATCGGGATGATTTACACAGGTACGTCTGCTTGTGGATGCCATTGTCTCAGTTTAGTGTCTTGGTACTACAAAACGACCAAAATTTACACAAAATGATAGCACAACTTAACTTGGGAAAACTCAGTAATATACTAAATCAAGTACAGCCAAGCAGGTATAGAAGGATCGGGTCATAGGCAATTACAGGTATAAAAGTAATTGAGACCATTGTATTGAGTAGTTTCTAGTATAGGAACATTGGGTCAGGGACAATTCCAGGTATCCATTTGGATAATTAGATTCTGGGAAATTTCTATTTTGACGATTAAGTACATATTTATTTCTTTATTTGTTGTCCTTTATCAGAAAAAAATATATCATTTAACCTGTAACGTTTATCTCAAAAACTAGAGCTGATAGAAAAAATCTGGTGGCATTTTTGGAATCAGCACATTAAAACCATCTAAAATCAGATGTTAGATTTCTGGCACCAAATTGGCCTGTGTTATTGAATACAGACCATAGACAACAGAGGACTAAGAGCTGCATTGCAAAAACGAATCATTGTTCAATGATATACCCAAGTATTATCGATATCGGTGACGCGAAACAAAAGATATGGAAATTTGAATAAAAGACTAATTTATGAGTGATTCCTATCAACACACACCAGAGAAAAATTTCGAAATTCGCTTTCAATTGAATCCTTACCCGGCAACTACATAAGTCAAAATAGTTCATTACACTATGTCAGCATATTATATTCAGGATGAAAACGATCAATCAATGGACAGCTTCCGCGAATCCCACACGATCCTTACCCATGTCGAATATGGTATAATATTTACCAATGAAGGTATCCCCTAGAAACCACAAAGGTCCTTTGGGTGGTGGAATATCTATTCCAATAAAACTCGAACAGCAAGAACCATTAAAATCCTGATGAACAAAAATTATTCTGTGAAGAATTTTGAATGTTCCCTGAAAGTTACCTGTTGAATGTAATCTTTTCCTTCGAGACTGAAATTTTTCCCACTCAGAGTGATATTCACAGTCGGTAATTCGTTAATTTTCAAGCAATCAACGCAATATTGATCAATTGTGTGCAATTTGAATACGCCTATTGCTTTATTAATGGTATCAATTACTTGAACGGGTCCAACAATCAAACTTACGCCAGTATCTACAGCTGCTTCGAAACCATTCTTACAAACCGGAATCGAACCAACCGTGATACCTTCAACTCTGATCTGCCAATAAGCTTTTCTATCTACTGATACATATGTGAAGTTACCCGTGTATCGGTTCGTATTCGATCCTCCGAAAACTATTTCACCACCAGCTCCACTTTTGAAGTCTCTGCAACAATTTCATTAATTTTAAGCGAATAACTTTCCATACTCATTGAAAATTCACCAACCCATTCAAATAAAAAGAAAAAACGGGTTCCTTTATACCACTTTGTTTTAGCAAATTGTCGAAAACTGGATCGATTTTGCCAATGGAAATATTTTTGTAACCCAACCCAAGAATGCCATCGGGTTTCATTGAAGTAAAAATATCACCAACTTCGTCCGTTGCTTCCGCGAAAGTTTGCTCCTCAATTTTCAGATTTCCAATCTACAAAAAACGGGATATAAATTTGAGTAGATTGTTGTCGAGTGCCAAACAAACGTGAATTGTGTCCGTTGATAAAAATCCTTTCACAGAACCTGACCCATAATTAAGATTCAATTGTGTTCCGTTGGCTTTATATGTTGTAGAATTTTGAGAATTATATTTATTGTGTGAAACTGAAAAATCGAAATGGTTTCAACCGTCTAAAACTAGAGCATTAAGAACTAACGACAAGCTAATGAGGAACATTTAATAGTTGGAACCCATAAATTTGCAGAACCTGTGTCGAAAATAACATTAAAATATTGTGGTGGAGTTCCAATGCCAATTTCGCCATAGAATTCAGTCTAATTTTGAAATAAACATCTCAGTTAGGATGAAAGTATTCTAATAAACGATGGACTTACGCTTAAGTAATCCAAACGAAGTGTCACAGCACTGCCACTGTTAGGTATGTTCAGATTGTGTTTTCTTGAAGTTTGTGTCAAATGCTCAACTTTACGTAAAGGAATCCTGAAACAAATAAATAAAAAGGTTGGTCAAAAAAAAATTATTGTTTTCTACCAGATAAATTCAGAACATATTAGCCCTATAAAGACAAAAAATACGAAAATAATATTCCCCACCATTTGATCGGTATACTCACTTTAACTGAGCATCGATTCTCCGAAATCGTTCGTTTTATACTATAAACTATCTACAGTAAACCTCTTGAAATCCGACATCGGCATCGTTATCAGT
Organism: Novius pumilus; assembly: GCA_020654155.1. Lineage (NCBI taxonomy): Eukaryota > Metazoa > Arthropoda > Insecta > Coleoptera > Coccinellidae > Novius > Novius pumilus. The sequence goes on from JAIFOV010000007.1 coordinate 1,082,326, forward strand.
CTATCAATCAACCTGTGAGAGCCTCTATGTTAATTGGTCACAACTTTTGACAAAACAAAAACTAAAAGAGAGGTTAAGGTGATAATTACTCTTAAGAACAAATAGCACTATGCTAACATTAAACCATACATTTGATATCGACAAAGTAAAAATTTTAGATTATGAGAAAAGCAGATAAATAAGAGAATATCTCGAAATGATTCATAACAAACAGAACTGTCACGCGATAAACGACAGAAATTTGAATCAAATATGCACGACGTTATTTGAACAAACATAATTCATATCAAATTTCCATCTTCGTTATTCTTTGTCAAATTATCGATTACTAAGAAAATTGTTAAAATGAAGATATTTCGCTCGATATCCGAACCTTTTTGCAAGTGAATTAATAAAATGAAAAAGCCAACTACAAAATTATTCAACTAAGCCAATATTTCCAATTCGACTGATGTCGCATTTTAGAAGAAAACAATAGATGTTGCCAAAACTGTTTTTGTCAGACTTCTTATTCACAGTTTGGTGCTGATCTATGCGACACATCTAGAGAAAAATTCCTTATATATATCTTGAAAAATTTTCTATAACATTGTTTTTCGTCGGGTGTAATGGCCGTGATCTGTTGGAATTACTTCCTAACGTTTCGCTTGCACGCGTGGCAAGCTTCTTCAGAGATCTCCGATCCACTATTAAAACTGTCTTATTCTGGGCAACAATTTTGCGCAGGAAATTGTCGTATAGGCGATTTAGTGAGTATAATTGTGTGACAGATTGCCCTACCGATACAGAATAACTAAATGCGATCTGCCTCATTGGAACCCCATTAGGGCCTCACTAGAAAGGCTAGTCAGGCGCAAGACTAACATGCCCCAGGAGGTGCACGCCCCACTTTATGCGTTACACGCCCGATATGGACCTGACGCGGCTGCTCCGTCAGGTCGTCATTTGAAATGTGGTGTGCCCGGTGCGTGCCTGAGGATGGACCGACTTCAGTTTCTAGCCGGGAGTAACATGCAAAAAAACGCCTCGTTACACCAGAAATCGAAGTTTATACATTCCGGATTTCGGAAACTAAATATTCATTCGAAATTAAGTTAAAACATTTTATTACATTACGTCGAAATAGTGAAACATATTCAGGATAAAGACGAGCAATCAATGTATAGCTTCGGCGAATCCCACACGGTTCTTACACATGTCGAATATGGTATAGTACTTCCCAATAAAGGAATCCCTAGGATCCACAGGGATGTGGGACTAATAGATGTGGGTAACGGAATGAAGCCAGAGTAGCAACGACCATTAATAAACTGATGAACAAATAGTATTCTGCATATTGAGAATTCTTTATGTATCCTGAAAATTACCTGGGTGACGTAATCTTTTCCTTCGAGACCGAAGTTTTTTCCATTCAGGGTGATATTCATATTCGGCAAGTCATTAATTTTGGAGCAATCAACTAAATATCCATCATGATCGTGCAATTTGAATGCGCCTATTGCTTTATTAATGGTATCAATTTTTTCAGCGGGTCCAGCAATCGCACCAAAACCGGTGTCCAAAAATGCTTCGCAACCTTCCTCACAAACTGGAATCGAACCAACCTCAATACCGTCTACTCTCATCTGCCAGTAGCCTTTTTTATCTACTGATACATAAGTGAAGTTACCCCTGTACCGTGCCGGATTTGATCCTCCGAAAACAATTTCCCCACCAGCTCCACCTTTGGAGTCTCTGCAACAAATTCATTCACTTGAAATGAATAACTTTCCTCACTCATTGAAAATTAACCGACCGATTCAAATAGAAAGAAAAGACGGGTTCTTTAATACCACATTGCTGTATCAAATTTTCGAAAACTGGATTGATATTGCCAAAGGAGATATTTTTGTAACCCAACCCAAGAATACCATCGAATTCTATTGAATCAAAACCAGACCCAGATACGTTTGTTGCTTCTACGAAAGGTTGATCGCGAATTTTCAGACCTCCAATCTGCAAAAAGCTTAATATAAATTTTACTTGATTCTTTTCAAATGCCAAACAAACGTGGATTGTGTCTGTTGATAAAAATCCACCAATACTTCCTGAAGCTAAAGTAATATTTAAGTATTCTCCGTTGGCTTTATATGTTGTAGAATTTTGAGAATTATATTTATTGTGTGACCCTGAAAAATCGAAATGCATTCAAGCGTCCAAAACTAGAGCATTAAGAACTAACGAAAAACTGATGAGGAAGATTTAATAGATGGAACCCATAGATTTGAACAACCTGTGTCGAAAACGACTTTGAAATATTGTGGTGGTGTTCCGATGCCAATTTCTCCATAATATTCATTCTAATTAAAAATAAAACATCTCAGTTAGGATATAAGTATTCTAATAAACGATGAACTTGCGTTTAAGTTATCCATAAGAAGTTTCACGGTACTGCTACTGCTAGGCACGTTCAAATTATGTTTTCTTAAAGTTTGTGGTGAACGGTCAATGTTACGTAAAGGAATCCTGAAACCAATGAATAAGGAGCTTGGTCAAAAAAAAAATTTTCTTGCCTGACAAATTCACAATTCATCAACTCTATAGCGACGAAAAGCACGAAAATAATATTTCCCGCCATTTTATCGGTATACTTACTTTACTTGAATATTGATTTTGGGGAATTAGCTCCTTTTATAGTCTAAACTATCTACAAGAAACCTCTTCAAATTCGATCTAGGTCACATTATCAGTCTTTAATTTACGTTATATCTCGATGTAGAGATATCAATCAATGTGTCAGAGTCTCTATGTTAATTGGTCACAAATTGCGAACAACAAACAAAAGACATGAGCGTATAGAGAAAAATATTTCAGAGAAGATAGAGTTTTTTGCTCTCAATGTGGCGACCTGAACATGGCTTGAAAAAATCAGGAAAAATTACCAACAGTTTCAAGCCGTACCCAAGTTTTGAAATAGCACATAAACCACACATTAAAAACAACTTGTCACAAAATATCGAAAAAACAAAACAAAAATTAAAAGGAAGATTAGGTTGATTACTACAAAGTGCAGAAGAAACATTAAGAAGTTATTCCCACCCAACAACATAGTGAACACGGGCTTCTCACCAAAAATTACCTATCAATTATAGAGGTATTGGAGTTTGAAAACTCTCAGATATCTATCTTCCAGCTTTTTACCTTTAGCACATGCAAATGCTTGACTGGTCAATTTGATGTAAATAGTTCGGATAAGCCAATGTCTGCACATTGCTCTCCAAAAAAGTTGCCATAAACTTGTAATCGGTCATGTCATATCAAACTCTCCAATGAAATCGGACGCGGAAGTTGCGGTGACAAAAGCTCCGATAAAGAAAGAATCTAACTCTTGGTTATATGCGTTAACCTCTAGATATCTAGTTACTCGCCTAGATAATAACACGTTTAGAGTAGCAATCGGTCTGAAGCTTTGCGGAAAACATAACAAAATCCTATCTTTCGTTTTCCCGGAAAAACAGCCTGTAGATGAAATTTTCTATATAACTAATTAGGAAATTTTATAATATTATACTAAAAATCGAATCATTCCTAATGAAAATACAAACAAGGGATTGTTATATATTTTTGTTTCTATATATTAACATGATATATTTAAAATTGAGACGTTCATGTTTTAACAATTCTGTGGCGGAAATACAGATTAAAATCTAAACCAATCTGAGTTGTTTTGATCCTACTGTTAATTATCAATCATATTTCATCAACTCTTTCGTCATCTATTTCAATTTCCTTTGCTGTAAACAACAACATTTTGATGTCTGAGATTTCACCTAAATTGTTATAATCGCTTCAATCTCATCAAATCGCAAATATTTTGGTAAAATTCTACGAGTTGGTGGCCTTGATAGTTTCCAAATATTTCCAGAATTTCAACCAACCAAAATTGAGGAACATGTATACGAAACGTGATACCTTCAAGAACCGTTTTTTCGGACAGTATTTTTATGTTTCGAACAAATTTTTCCCGTTAAAACTTGTCATTATCTTCAGCGGTCTACTGACAAAGAATTTAAGTCCAACTCTCTATTAATGAAAAAAAATCTTAACACTTTGAAAAAGTAGAAGACATCGAACGCGAATCTTCAAGCCATAGCGTCTTCTTTTGTTTCCCATTTTCAATTCCGAATAATTATAAGATGAGACTTGAATAAATCCTAATCGAGAAATACGATAAACATATGGTACCACAGCCGTCTCGCATTGAAAATTGATGGTAATAATTAAAACTTTTAACAAAAAAAAAAACGATTTCATAAAAAAACTATTATAAAATAAATTGATATGCGTTAAAAGTTTATCACACACACGGACAGATATCTGCATGCTCTATCGAATCACCATTGTGCATTGGTAGCTCAATCGGCGTAGTACTGACCTACTACCCAGAAAAACCGGGTTCGAATCCCGGTGAATTCTAACTTAATTTGAGAATGCCATCGTGCTTCGGAAGGCACGTAAGCCGTTGGTCCCAGCTACATATTTAATACATAGCCGTTAGGTCATGCCAGAGGCACTTGTGCGATCTAAAAACTCTGGGCACTAGACCCAGGTCAGTGGGTTACAGGATCAAAAAAAAAAAACACCCGAACCAAAAACATTGGTTGAACGCGCCCGAAAAATTTGTGAACCAAGCAGCTTCCAAAATGGACTCAATCACACAAAAAAGGTATTCTGTGGTAATGGTTATACCAAAAAAAAAAGAGTCAAAGAGAGAGCAATCGGAATGAGGAACGATTAATAGAAGCCGTCAATAATCAATGAAAAGTGGTTGAATCTCGTTGAACACATCAATTTCAAACATTCAAATCGGAAAGCATGAGCACTCCTCAAAAAGTTGGGTGGGCACGGCAAATATAATCCGAACAAGCATAATCAAATCAAGTCCAATCTCGTAGCCACTGATGTTCTTCGTATTTAATTTTTCTCAAAACTAATGCTATTGTTTCATATTCTTCCTTCATGGTAGTAGAATGACCAATAGGAATTGAGCCATATTTGTTACCGTTATGTAAAAGAACACATTTTAAACTACGTTTTGAACTGTCAATAAAAAGGCGCCAATCATCTGGAGTGTATTCAGGCAAACCCATTTTTTCTAGGAGCCCTTTTATATTGTTACAGAATACCAAGTCATTTTCCTGAGTGAAAAAAGGCAGCAGATCGTTATCTCTTTTACGATAAAATGTAATATTAGTACCTCGACAAAGTAGATTTTTTTCTTTTAATCTGGATGCAAGTAATTAAGCGGATTCCTTTGAGAGATTCAGGTCTCTTATAAGATCGTTTAGTTCTTCTTGACTGAATCACTGCGGAGTTGCTAAATCTGCTTCAAAATCTCTGTCGTTTTCTGATTGAATTCTTTTAACATCGTCAGACGTTGATGTTTCTGTATCATCTTCTGTCACTTCGGGTAGACTGCTGAATGATGGAACGGGTATTTCTTCCGAATGCACTACAGGCCTTCTTGCAGAATCTAGATCAGGATATGTCCATTTGTGTCTATTGTTTCTATTTATCTTTAATATTAACGAGACAAAAATAGCAGTCGTCATGATGGTTCCGCGGTTCTCCCCAAACCATTGGTACACCAAACTTTAGGCACTTCCTCTTTCTAGTTGTCCACTGTCGCAAATGTTCAACACATGTTTTACATATGAAATGTGGGGCCCAAGATTTATCTTGATCTCCTAAATGAACGCCAAAATAGGCAAGATAAGCTCTTTTCACAAAGTTAGAAATCGTTTTTCTGCTCTCTTTCAAAGTGTATTCACCACACACATAACGAAAAACATCGGGATGATTTACACAGGTACGTCTGCTTGTGGATGCCATTGTTTCAGTTAGTGTCTTGATACTACAAAACGATCAAAATTTACACAAAATGATAGCACAACTTTACTTGGGAAAACTGAGTAATATACTAAATCAAGTACAGCCAAGCAGGTATAGAAGGATCGGGTCATAGGCAATTACAGGTATAAAAGTAATTAAGAGCATTTTATTGAGTAGTTCCTAGTATAGGAACATTGGGTCAGGGACAATTCCAGGTATCCATTTGGCTAACTAGATTCTATTTTGACGATTAAATACATATTTATCTCTTTATTTGTTGTCCTTTATCAGAAAAAAATATATCATTTAACCTGTAACGTGTATCTCAAAAACTAGAGCTCTTCTTCTGGCACCAAATTTTTTTTTCATTTTGTTGGCCTGTGTTATTCTTTCAAATTTGTGTATGCCTCAGATAGTTTCACGAAAATTGATTATAATTCTCAAATTTCCTTAAAAATTCGAAGGAATCCTCAAATCCTCAAATACTCGAAACATTTAATGAAATTTCAGATATGTTTTATAAATAATAAATAATAAATAATGAAGAGATTAACATGAGTAGTTTTTTCAATTTTTGTTGAATTATTGAAATAACTGGAAAACGCGTGTACTGAGATTTTTATGTTCGTAGAAAATTTGTTGTGAATGGGCCTTTCCCATGATTTTTTTTTATTGCATAATTAAATGAAGTAAGTCAAAATTAACAGATTCCCAAAAAAATTTGTATCTAAATCCCCTTAGTTTTTTATAAAAGAAAATAAAAACGATTTGAAAGGCGGGAAATTTGAATTTTAAATTTTCTGTATAACCGACAACATGGGAATGAGATTCAAACCATCCACTATTTCGTCGCTTAGGAACAATGACATAAATACATAAAAGTTTCAAAGTTCTATGCCTAGATAATGTTTTAACCTAAGTAATCCATTGAGTCTTAAGCAATGTTGCCAGCTTCAGTCAAATTTGATTGGATACTTTCATGGTGACGAGGCTTGAAACTGACCAATGAAAAAATTCAGTTTTAAAATTTTAAATTAAGATTTTTCAATAACTAAATCACCAATATTAATGATTAGGACATGTTTGTTGAAAAAAATCAATATTTGTATACAATCGTCAAATTTTAAATCCCCACCGGATGGGAAAGGCCCCATCACCCACGAAATTCATTTTCAAGCTGAAATCTCGTTTTTTTTATCTTTTCGCAAATTATTAATGTTAGCAAGGAATTGTTCATAGTATCACTATTGATGAATAAAATTGTTAATCTACCAACTTCGAAATGGAAGCCCACTTGATACGTGTAGCGAAACTAAAACTTGTCCGATTGTGGTGAAATGAAGGAAACTTTCAATTCATTATACAATTTGTTCGAATCTTGTTGATCTGCCCCAAAACTTTCGTACGGCTAAGAATTATTGAAATTTTATTGATTTCATCTAATGGAGCTTTCCCTTGCGGTGGGGATTTAAAATTTGACGATTGTATACAAATATAGATTTTTTCCAACGCACAAAAATGTCCTAATCATTAATATTGATGATATAGTTATTGAAAAATCTCAATTTAAAGTTTTAAAATTGAATTTTTTCATTGGTCAGTTTCAAGCCTCGTCACCATGAAAGTATCCAATCAAATTTGACTAAAGCTGGCAACATTGCTTAAGACTCAATGGATTACTTAGGTTATAATGTTATCTAGGCATAGAACTTTAAAACTTTCATGTATCTATGTCATTGTTCCTAAGCGACGGAATAGTAGATGGTTTGAATTTCATTCCCATGTAGCCGGTTATACAGAAAATTTAAAATTCAAATTTCCCGCCTTTCAAATCATTTTTATTTTTTTTATAAAAACTCAGAGGATTTAGAAAATTTTTTTTTGAGAATCTGTTGATTTTGACTTACTTCATTTAATTATGCAATAAAAAAAAATCATGGGAAAGGCCCAGTTTGTATAGTCTAACAGCTGACTGACTTTTGAAAATTGATAAACTATTATTGGAGGGAGTTTTATCTTCCGACCAACAGAAGAAAATTAACCCTTCAACATCATCAAAAACATCAACAATCATCAAAAAGGCAAAGGTGGCACCGCAGTCACCTTTGAAGTAGCGCCTTCATTGAAGAACAACACCAGAGTGCAAGATGTGAAAAAAATTCCTGGTTACACCACAGCTATCAAGGTTCAGACGTACAATTTCGGATTTTGGTAACTAAATATACATTTAGTCAAAATGGTTTATTACAACATGTCGCAATAATGGAATATGTTCAAGATCTAACCATAAATCAATGGACAGCTTCCGCGAATCCCACACGATTCTTACCCAAATCGAATTTAGTGTAATATTTCCCAATGAAGGGGTCCCCTAGAATCCAGAGAGGTCCTGCGGGTGGTGGAATGTCCATTCCAGTGAAACCAGAAAGGCAAACGCCACCACCAGCCTGATGAACAAATATTATTCTATGGGAAATTCCGAATATTGTATGAAAATTACCTCGAGAACGTAATCTTTTCCTTCTAGACTGAAATTTTTCCCATTCAGAGTGATATTCACAGTTGGTAAGTCATTAATTCTGAAGCAATCAATCAGATATCCACTAATGAAGGGCAATTGGAAGGCGCCTATTGCTCTGTTGATGATACCAATTTCTTCAACGGGTCCAACAATCAAACTAGTGCCAGTGTCTACAATTGCTTCGCAACCTTTCTCACAAACTGGAACCGAACCAGCCCTAATACCGTCAACTCTGATCTGCCAGTAAGCTTTTCTATCTACCGACACATATGTGAAGTTACCCTTGTACCGGTCCGGATTTGATCCTCCAAAAACAATTTCGCCACCAGTTTCAGCTTCGGGGTTTCTGCAACAATTTCATTAAATTGTAGTGAAAAACTTGAAATTCTACGTACCTATTCAAATAGAAAGAAAAAACGGGTTCTTCAATACCACCTTGCTGAACCAAATTGTCAAAAACTGTATTGATTTTGCCAACAGATAGAGCTTTGTAGCCTAACCCAAGAATTCCATCGAATTTCGCTAAAACAAAAGCAATACCAGGCTCCTCAGTTGCTTCTGCGAACGTTTGCTTTCGAATTTCCAGACCCCCAATCTATAAAAGAACAAGATGTATTTTGAATTCGTTTTTCAAATGCCAAACAAACATGAATCGTGTCTGTAGATAAAAATCCACTCATACTTCCTGAACCATAAGTAATATTGAAGTGCGTTCCATTGGCTTGATATGTTCTCGATTTTCTAGAATTATACCTATTGTGAAACCCTGAAAAATCGAAAGGGTTTCATTTGTATAAATCTTGAGCACTAACAACTAACAACAAACTGGTTTTAAAAAGGAACATTTACTAGATGGAACCCATAAATTTGAAGAACCTGTGTCGAAAATAACATTGAAATATTGTGGTGGTGTTCCAATGCCAATTTCTCCATAGTATTGAGCCTAACAAAAAATATCGCAGTTAGGATGAAAATATTCTAATAAACGATGAACTTACGTTTAGATAATCCGAAAGTACTTCCACACCTTTGCCATTATATTTATCTCCACTATTAGGCACGCCCAGATTATGTTTTCCTAAAGTATGTGTCGAAGGCTCAATTTTACGTAAAGGAATCCTAAAATAACTGAATGAGAGGAATCGTCGACAACATGTTTTTTTTTCTTACCTAACAAGTTCACAATTTACAAGCCCTATGGCCACAAAAAACACGAGAAGAATATTTCCCACCATCTTAGAGGTATAGTCACTTCACTTGAAAATACATTTTCGGCGGGAATCGATCGTTTTATATTATGAGGTATTTACAAAAGACCTCTTGAAATTCGACCTGGGCCTTATTATCAGTTTTTAATTCACGTTATATCTCGATGTAGAGATAAGAACACATTCCGAATCGGGTTAAAAGAAAATTTCGATAGGATAGGAATGATCTCAATATCAGACTTTTTATTGAACAGTTTCTATAAAATCCTTCTTTATTGTTACATGCTATATTGGAATATAGCAATGCCTCCAGGATTTCACTACCAGATTTGTGGGATTTCAAAGATGTTCAAATTGACCTTCGGGTTGAGTTTCAAGGTCAATGTGATTTCTTAGAATGAAATGCTATACTTTGATCTCAAGATTCGGAAAGATGATAGGATCCTGATTTCCAAAATGATCTTGCCTTCAAAATGATCTTTAGGTGGAGTTAAGGTCATTTCAAGTCATTTTAATAGAATTCTTTATTTTAAACCCAAGATTCGAAAGGAACATAAAATTTTGAGTTCAAAAATGATTTTTTCAAAAACCCTGTAATAACGAAAAACATTCGCAAGAATTTTATTACTTGTCCCACAGCGCTACTCGGTACGTGTCACGCATTATTAGGGCCAGTTTACTGGAGGTTTTTTTCGCTGTATCGTGAAAAGGTCTTGAGACTCCAAAAGCCTAAATCGTTTTCAAACTTAAAATTCTATAAAACTTCTAAACAAGAAATTCTATCAAAATAATCAACCTTGAAATTACCTTAGAAACTCAAGGTTATTTTAGTTGGTGCATCTTTGAACAACATTTAACTGTGGTCCTTGAAAGTTTTTCTATTTGAGATTCTATTCTGGTAAAATAAACGATTATACTAGAAAAAATGTTAAATCTCCCCAAGCCACAGGTGGGTCAAGAAAAAATTTGAAAGAATCAAATTGAATTTCAAAATGTTAAGACCCTAAATAGAGCAATCTATTCAAAAAAAAAACATTGAAATGACTTTGAAACTCCATCTCAAAGTCAATGTCAAGCTCACCATCTGCTGCATCTTCAAAAATCATTCAATCTGGCCCTCGTAAATTTTTTAATTTAACGCTTTCCTTTTTCCGCAGCCTGTTTACGCCTCTGGAGTAAAACGCCTTGAATGATCAATTGGATAATTTAGGGCAAATCTCGAGCATCAAACTTTATCCGGGGGAGGGAACGATGCACTTTCCTCCCTTGGTATACAAAAACCTATTTCATGCCTCTTACTCCTTAGAATAGGGAAAAATTCACCATTTATTCATTTCAAACTTCACTTTTGACAAAAACATACAGACAGGTTGTTCTCAAATTTCTGGACAATTTGATATGAACCACCGAAAATTTGACTGATTTATTCTCATTTTATATCAAATCGATCCCCCAAGTGTAATTTCAAACAACCGCGGTCTCAAATTTCAGATATAAAACCGTTGACACCCTGTGTGATCATTATATTCTGCTATCGGTTTTGCTTTAATATAATAAAAATTTTCTAATCATATAAGGTCAAAAAGAAACTCTAAGTATCAGTTCATAATTTTCCATTAAATAATATTTTGATAATTATTGCATCTTCAATTTCTGATTATCCGAAACATAAAATCGTTAGAATGAAAAGTTTATGGTCCTGTCAGATTTAATTAGAGGAAAACAGATTATTTATATACGGATTCATATTCTATTCAGAGATCGAGACAAGGTGTCGCAATTCAATGGTGAGCTTTGTCAAAAGTTCACGTAATTATTGTCAGTTAATTTCCCTGAAAATCAGTTTTGAATTTGCGTGAAAGCAGCGTATGTTGTGTGAACATAGTAACAAAATAGTAACCGCATTTTCAGATGATGGACAAGATAATAGTGATATGTCTCATGTTCCAAATGCTCTCAACCATTACTGCCATTACAACCAGCACACAAAGCTTATTAACGATTTCCACTGAAGGAAAAACATCAACAGGCTCCGAGAAAACAGTTGGTCACAGAGTAAGTAGCTTGAAAGGATCATATTTATAACCACGCTTCGCTCGAAGTTAGAGGTCGGCCTGAGGCCAACTCGGGAGGCTCACTCTCCCTCCCGTCGCAGGACTTCGGCCTATAGGACTATAGGCCTATAGACTACAGGACACTCTAACCAGACAGATCACCCCATGAGATTAATATATATTTATAGCTATAAGCTTTTTAATCAAAATCAGCATCGATGTGTTGCTTGCAATTGAAAAAACAAAAAAAAGAGAAAGACGCAGATCGTTATTATGTTAAGTGATCCTAAACGATTATTCTAAGGTATCACATCTTCAGAAACGGTACGTCGTAGCCAAAAACAGTAATGAAGGCAATTTTTTATGAAATTAGAATGCATTTTCTATGAAACTGTTCATTTTAGACGGGATTAGTAATCGAGTATTTCTTATATTTGTGTTTTGATTTGTTTCTGCTCAAAAACGACAATTCGTGGGATCTTCGCCAGAAAAAACAATGAAAGAAAAAGAAAATGAGGATCGCTTTATGGAAATTATGAAGGGTTAATTAATAAGGGTGCAAGTTATATGTGATATATCCGGTTTTGAATTTTTGCTTCATAATCTATATTCTACAATCTACAATAGATATACTTTTCTACGTTGTCGCCTGAAAAAAAATTTTGTGTCATGTTTGAAATGAGCGCTCTTTTTTAAGCAAACGACTTTGAAATCGAAGATTAACCAGCAAAATGCACGTCGGTTACTTATTTATGGTAGTATCAATCTTCAATAGCAAATGAACACCCCAAAACGAAAATTCATTTGTTCGACCGGACGATCGAGTGGCTGATAAATATCAGATTTACGAGTAGGTACTTGAACGGTGCTCCATGTCCGAGACACCTTTTGAAGCAAACAATATGTAGAATTCGGATACTGCTAAATTTAGCTGTTTTTCAAGATGGAATTTTTCACGACAAAGTATGGCACTTATTAGATTGAAATCAGATAATTGTTTTAAAACATAAATTTCGATAAGGTCTTTTTTGATTTTTATGTCCCTATCCAATCTACTTTTGAGCATGATAAACTGAATAAATTTGTGCATATCCCAAATACTTACATGCGATCATGTCAATTTTAATAATAACGCTATTCTCCTCCAGGATCATAAAACTCCAGAAATTTATTCAATAAAAGTGGAAGCTAATGTAACGAACAGATTCATAACAAGTCTAGTCACAAGCAAAGTTAGAAACTTGGGCAATACCTCTCAAGAGGTTACTTTTTCCACTATTCTACCGGCAACAGCTTACATTACAGGTTTTGTTATGGAAATCGACGGGAAAAAGTACGAGGCTTTTATAAAGGAAAAAGACGAAGCAAAAAATATATACGAAAAGGTGAACGAAACAATAATTCTGAATAGAAATTTCAAAAATATCTTTTTTTTTTTGAGGCCGTTGCTAGTGGATTATCAGCTGGACATGTTGCAGTGAGTGCAAGAGACTCCAATATATTCACAGTTTCAGTAAACGTTGAGAACCGCAGTAAAGCAACATTTTATCTTAGGTACGAGGAACTATTGCAACGAATAAACGGTCAATATGACATAGTCACAAATCTACATCCGGGGCAAATAGTCGAGGACTTTGAAGTTCAAGTCAATATCCACGAAACAAGACGTTTAACTTTTCTTAAAGTACCATCTTTGAGAACTGGTAACGAAATAACTAAAAACGATGACAAATTGGACCCCAAAGTAGAGATTACAAAAATTGGAGAAACTTCCGCTAAAATTATTTTCAAACCAGATCAGGAGAAACAAAAGGAATTGGGTATCAATTTAGGTAATAAAGAAAATGAAGGAATTTCTGGTCAATTTGTGGTTCAATATGACGTCGAACGAGATCCAATGGGAGGCGAGGTGAGATATGATAACAACTTTTTGATCGTAAACTGTTCAACTTTCAGGTTTTAATTTCTGACGGATACTTTATACATTTTTTCGCACCCACCGAATTAAAACCGCTATCAAAACATGTTGTTTTTATTTTGGATACGAGTGGAAGCATGTGGGGTACTAGAATAAAGCAATTGAAAGAAGCGATGAAAAGTATTCTGGATGAATTAAAAGATGAAGACTCATTCAATATAATTGAATTCAATTCCAATATCAAAGTGTGGGATATACCAAATGCCAAAGTTCAGTATCAGAAAGATTCTGAGTTTTCCTGGCCACCAACATCGCCAAAACCAGAAAGATATGTTGGTATCAGCTATAACTAGTTGACTTGATGCTCGATGGAGTGATTTCAGACGCAAACATTACCCGGATCATTCGAAGTGTCTAAAACTAATATAGAGCAGGCTAAAAAGGTTATCGACGAATTCTTAGGTAGTGACGAAACTGATATTTATTCTGCTCTTCATATTGGTCTCGAATTATTGAAGAAAAATGTAAATAAAGATGAGAGACAACCAATCATTATGTTTTTGACCGATGGGGACCCTACAGAAGGTGAAACTAATACCGAAAATATTATCTCAAAGGTAAATATTTTTTCTACTTCAAAGATAAAGCATTCCGCTGTAGATTTTTCAAGAGAATACTCAGAAAATTCCAATGTTCTCATTATCTTTCGGAGATGGAGCCAACAAAACCTTTCTCGAGAAACTTTCATTAAAAAATCAAGGGTTTTCCAGACACATTTATGAAGGTGCAGACGCGTCATTACAACTACAATCGTTTTTCAAATATATTTCTTCTCCTTTATTGAGGAATCTGAGTTTCAAATATACAAATACTACTTCAGCAGGAACGAATATCAACAAGACTACAACGATTGAGTTTCCAATTTGTTTCGATGGTTCAGAACTGGTTGTTGCTGGAAAATGTGATGATCTTTGTAATTGTAATTGAATCCATTGGAATGATACTTTTCCAGATGATGAATCTATTATCGATACAGGATTTGTACCAGCTGTAAATTGTTATGCCGGGCATGAAAAACAGGAATTCAAAGCGACTTACGTTCATTCGATTGGAAGTTTGGAAAAACACTGGGCGTACCTCACATTGAAACAATTGCTAGATAAAAGAGATGTCGCTGAGGATAAAACTCAGTTAACTAAACAAGCTTTGGATTTATCTTTGGAATATTCTTTTGTAACTCCCGTGAGTTCGTTAGTTGTCGTTAGGCCTAATACTACGAACTCGGAGGCAAACCCGAAAGATGCTTCGAGAGGTAGGTACCATCTTTAATATTTTGATAGTCAACTTTCTTTTCAGTCACTCCTTCGTCTACACAGGTCGACTCTGTCGAAACCGAGGATGATACTGAACTTATTGTCGCAAAACCGGAAGAAACGTTTACTGAAATGAAGCAAAAACTTCCATGGTTGGCGAATATTTTTAAACCAACGGAAAATAGCATAAAACTTCCTCAAGGTGAATTTCTTTTCGAGTCAAGTACGCCTATCACCGAAGCGCCTCAATGTTCTAACTCCGTCCAAAATAAAAATGGTATTTGCGTTCTATTAACTGAATGTCCCCAAGTTCACGCTTTTCTAAAGGATGTTCAGACGTATTCACAATATTTTTGTTCATTAAAAAGGTGAATCTTTCCACTACAGATGTAAATAGGAGATGATTGAAACGTTTTCAGATATGCTGGCGTCTGCTGTCCCACAACGGCTGATGAGATCCTCAAAAAGAGGGGAATTGGGAAGGTTTAGCAACTTCATAACACAAATATTTCGTTTATTTTTTGCAGTTTTGATGCTAACATTTGATTTTTCGAAAGGATTCCATATATTTGATGCGTATAAATAAAGTCTTATCACAGTTTATCTGTGACAGATTTGTCACTATCGTCCGGTCCACAGATTCATATAGAGATGCGCGCACGTCACGGCGTCAAATTCTGTCGTAACATGCGCGCACGGTCACAAAAGTCATCCTTGCGCAGCTAACCGTTCGATATTGCGCATGCCTAACTGTCAACATAATGTTAACATTAAATTAGCAAATTGGAATTATAAAAAAATTGGGAAGTTCCAATTGTTAAAATTGGTAATTAATTCGTTTTTTCCGTCGAGCAAACCAACAGTTCTTCTTTCGTAGTGGAAATTCAATGCAGAACGACTGGCGGAAACGCCACGACGAATTTACTATCCAATACGCAGATAATCATAGTCCACATGTTAAATGCTCCTAAACGATAATTTTAGCGTATCACTTTTTTTGGGAACGGTAAGTCGTAGCTAAAAACAGTGATAAAAGCAATTGTTTATGAAATTGAAACGTACTCTTTGTCGAAATACTGAAATAGGTGGAAGGATTGGTAGCCGAGTAATAAATTATCAAAAACAGTATTATCAGAAGATTTCCAAAACTTTTTCTCAGAAACGGTGCTTAAGTGTTAAGTGATTCTAAACAATTATTGTAACGTATCTCTTCATCGAAAACGGTAGGGTGTAGCTAAAAACAGAATTTTTATGAAATTATGATGTATTTTCTCAGGAACGGTTCATTGTAGACAGAAATAGTGATCAATTTGAACCAATTGAATGATGAAAAACCGAAAGCGATGATAGATAATTTTTAAAAATCTTTGGCATTTGCGCAACTCGTGTCTCCTTAAAGAACGACTTTTATTTCAATGAACTAAAATATAACGTCCATAGCAACAAATTATTACGACCAAAAACTGATATTTGACAATTTTTTTTCCTCTTTAAATGCTGTACGCTTTCAGGGCGTTAGAGATCAGGACGTGGCGACGGAATGAAATTCGCATTCGGCCGGTCGCTGCGCATTTAATTCGAGGTCCATAAGTTAAATGCATCGAAACGATTATTTTCACGTATCACAAAAACGGTGTTTTCAGAAGGTTTCAAAATTTTTTCCTCAATAACGGTTGATTTTAGACCGGAATAGAAATCGAGGTGGTTCATAGCATTTGATTAGTGAAAAAACGAAAGTGATGGTGGTTCTAGAAGTTGAGTTATCGTATATCAAAAAATTATTCACATAATTCCTAATATTGAAACAGTCTGATAAACTTCCAAACGTTAAGAATGAAATTAGGAATAAAATTTGCAATATTCTCACTTATTTCAAAAACAAATGAAACTTAAATGGTAAAAAAACAAAGAGACGTTTTAATTTTTATATCAAAAAAACAAAAGATTTCTTAGAAAATAATGAAAATCTAATAATATTAAATGCCGATAAAAGAAATAAAACTTTCGTAATGTTAAAAGAAGAATATGAAAATAAAATTTTATCAATATTAGAAGATGATAATACTTACAAAAAATAAGACATAATCCAACAAGCAAAATACAAACAGAAATGAATTCAGTGATAAATTAATGGCTTTCAAAGAAATTAATAACAAAAGAAATCAGAAACAAGTTGATTTGTTATAATTGTCAACCTCCTTACATATGTCTATTGACTTCCAAAAATACATAAACCAAATATACCTACTGTTAGCAATACACAAGCTCCTACATATAATCTTGCAAAATTTTTAGCTTCAAGTATTCAACAAATTTTAGGAAAAACTGAATATTTTATTGAAGATTCATGGTCCTTTCATAATTTCATTAAACAACAAAAAATATCGAAAGATTTTATATTAATTTCATTGGATGCTGTTTCGTTACATACAAATATTTCAATAAACATGGCACTTAATATTATATCTGAAAAATGGAACCAAATAGAACCTCATACAATTCTACCAAAGAATGAATTCATAAAAGCTACTAAATTTTGTTTAGATTCCACAAATTTCACTTTCAAAAATACCTTTTATTCTCAAACATTTGTAACACCTATGGGTTCTCCAATTTCTAGTACCATTGCCAATCTTATTTTAGAAGAAATAGAAAACAAAATTCTACCATCACTAAATCATAAACCATCGTTTTTCAAACGTTATGTTGATGATTCACAAAGATAAAGTAAATGAATTATTAGAGAAATTCAATAATATCAATAATCGATTAAAATTCACAATAGAATATGAAAATAATAAAACTATCAATTTTTTAGACATGACTATAAATTATGATGATAATAGAAATATTAACACCAATTGGTATCAAAAACCGACATCAGAGAGGTATCTCCACTTTAACTCAGATGTTCCAAATTTGTACAAAAAAAGTGTTAGAAACAGTTTAATTGACAGAGCTATCAAACTTTCTGATCCAAAATACAGACCACAAAATTTAAAGAAAATACGACAAATTTTAGAAAACAATGGCTACCCAACAAATTATGTAGAACCAATAATAAAACAGAGAATTAATTTTCTTTATAATGAATCTAGTTATATCAAACAAAATTCAAATACGGGAAGCAAATATGTAGGTATAAAATACACAAAAAATTTATCCCAAAAATTTAATAAATGTATGAAAAAATACAATATAAAAGTAAGTCACATTCCAAATAATTATTTTAGAAACTTCTTCACTAAATTAAAACCCAATGTAGAATCTAGTAAAATTACACATTCAATTTATCAAATCAATTGTAAAAAATGTAATTCAATATATATTGGTGACACAAAACAATATATTAATAAACGAATATATGAACATAAATATTCTATAAGAAATAATAATAAATGCAGTGCTCTAGCATCACATGCTATTGAAAAGTTTCATCAATTTGATTTAGACAATTATAACATTTTAAATATTGAAAAAAACGATCAAAAACGCAACATCATTGAAATGTGTAAAATCCAACAGAACACCAATGCTATAAATTCAAGAACAGATTTGAACTTTTTAAATGTTTTCCAAAATCTCATTTGAATCTAATATATTTTATATATTTTTGCACCTCACCAAATTATGAAATTTGTTAATTTATCTCATTGTTCATACCATTTTTTGATAATTAAGATCTTATCAAAATTTCTCTTAGTTACTGTCATGTCATAATGTACTTAGTTACTGTCACATAATATTTTTGAAATTTATCTGATGATGGCAAATGCCGAAACGCGTTATAAATAGAATTGTATAAATATTCTCAAAAAATTTTTGAATTGACCCATACCCAGAAAATATTTACATATAACCTGAAGGTCAAGAAAATCGTTAAAAAATTAAAAATCTTTGCCATATTTGCGTTTTGATTTATTTTTGTCCAAAAGTGTCGGTTTCTATTGTCTCTATGGTCAAAAGAAATCATAGTGAAAGAAGATGGGTACCAATTAGTGAAAATTCAATATTTTCTTTTAGATAAAAAAGTTTAGTAACATTATCAAAAACAGTTTACAAGTTATTAGAATAAATTCATTATATTTTTCACTTTTTTGATGAAATCTTAAAATCTTAGCACAGTCGCCCTTTGCTTTATTCATTTGACCCGAAGAGTACTTTCCTAGGTCAGTTTGTATCGAATCCAGCAACTTTTCTTTTATATCTGTAGAATGAATTTTCTGATTTTGATCTAATAAAAAATCGGACCTGGAGACCATTGACGTCCATCGTTTTCGAAAATTTCATCCTTCTACGTGTCGCCGTTTAGTCTGTAACATGAACAGAAAATCATTCACACACGCACGCACACACACACTAGTACCTCGATCGCATGTCGACGGCAAATTATACGCCCTTTTGTCCGTTCACTTCGTTCGCTGCGCAAGCATATACCATAATCATCTGCACTTTTTTTGTTGAAACATCTGAAATGGAAAAGCACTCATTTTGAGGAAAAATTTTAAATATAAAAAAATAAAAAATCTTCGAGAATATTTCACACAGAACTTGGACCTCTGAACAGTAATCTTTTATCGGTTTTCACTCAAGGAATCTTATTTTTTTACTATTTTAATGGCTCTCAGTTTAAAACTGTTCACTGAATCGCTTAGCATCCCCATTTTATCAGTACAAGTTTTCTTTACAATAAAGGGTAAGCAGAACATACAAAGGTTTGTGGAAATCGTTGATGTTTGACAGAATTGTGCAGTATCGTCGTAATTTTCCTCCAGTTGCCTAGAGTAATTTCTATTCGGGAATTCCCAAGTTTAATCAGAGAATGAATGAGTAATGAATATGATAATGGTCAGAACAAGGTTCTCAAAATATTGTGGAATAATTACTTTTTCCGATAATTGATTCGTCATGTTTTCAATGTTTTATGTGCCGCTCCTGAATAGGTACACCTCTTTCGCAATTCGCAATTCTTGTTGTTTCCACTATTGAATTATGTTCACCTATTTTCCAAATGCAAATGATATGCTAATGTGAATAATAACATCTCATGATCTCCGAGTATTCAAATTTGGATCAGGTAAATATGGAATCAGTTCTTTTCAATCAAAACATTCGAATATAATTTTTTTAATATTTTTTTAATTTATTTAATACAACACTAAGGCGATGACGAAAAAAAGCTGTTTATGTATCCCATTAAATAATATTTTGATATTTCTTAGAATCTCAATTCTGCTTATAGAAATCATTAAAGTATTCGAAGGATCAGTCGAAGATTACGCTTGATTCAAGTGGGGAACAGATTATTTATCCATTATACTGGTTTTGCAGGAGAAGATATTCATTCCAGTCAAGTTCCTTGAGGCGACAACACATCTGAGGTAAGTTTTGATATAAGAATACAAATGATTTTTAACGTATGCATTTGCTAACATTTGGTATATCGAATAAAAGCATTATTTACCATGTCAGTTCTCGTTCTGAACATGATTTGAATTTGATGCATCGAAACGATATTTGCTAGTACGAATTTCTTTCGTAATCTTAAATATTTCGAGTTAATTTCAATCAGTAGTCGCATCTGGAACCCGTTTGCATTTTGTCAAATACAGCCAAAGTTCACTGTCTTCGCGACAAACAGATCAATGAACTTCACGAAAACTGTTAACATAAATATTATATCGAATTGATTAATATGCGAACCGCATTTTCAAATTTCCATTTTATTATGGTCATTTCATTGACTTAGTTCAATGATGTTGCTGATGTTAATGTCTTCATAAAAGTGTAGTCGCACAGACATGTGCTGTACTGGAAAAGCCGACTTGGGAAAACCTTCCTTTCAAGGCTTAGGTAAAACCCTAGACATCTTCAACACATTAATATGAATGCGTACGTGCAGAGATTGGGGAATTCTCTACTCTCTGGTCGTGTCATAACACAAATACTGTGATGAGGGATTAAATATACATAGGACTGGTCTTGGGAACAGACTAAAAGTTTCTATTTCAGATATAATGTACACAGATTTGAAATAAAGAAATCGAGGTCGATGGTATTAATATATCAATACGAGCTCAACTTTTTTTTTGAATATTAATCTCAAAACCCGCTCTTCACATCACTGCGGGTGCCAAGATAGGCGCTAAGGAGGGCGCCTAACGTCCTGAGACTTTTGAGTTAACACTGTTTTCTTAAGGATAAAGTTTTTGGCAAGATGTATATCTCAGATTTTCAAAAAATTGTGCTACATCTTACAAAATCTATTGAAACTACATGAAACATTCTGAAATTTGGCAATGTTTTTGGAGCTGAAACTTTTGAATGGAATCTTATTTTTTGAAAGTAAAATTTTATTCCGTTTTTATAAACAACTCCAACAATGTGTTTTTATTACTGCAACCTCCATCTAAATTGGAGAAAAAATTTCAATATTTCAATGAATGGTTTTCATTTACTTGCTGTTCTGGAACCAATACTTGTATTCAGAACTGATGCGGACGCGATTATTCGTTGAAATCTTATCTGTCCTATTCTAATCATTGGTCCTTTTTGAGATGTGTGCCGCCGAAGATATGACAACAGTCCATTTGTCATTAGGTTCGTTGCAACTCGCGTTGTGAACCGTCAATGTACTGTCACGATTCTGCGCTGTTCCCAAAACTTGCTTTATTTTAAGTACAGCGCAGAATCGCGACGGTATAGTAATCGTTCACAACGCAAGTTGGAAAAGACCTATTATTATTCTTCAGCTACCTATAAATATTGTCTTTGGTACTGTTCATAGCGATACCTTTTATCTTTGTCTTTATATAATGAAAATCTTCCTCAAAAATAATATGGAAACAGCGGTATTCCATTTTTGGAGACCTGATATTTTTAACTCATAAAGTTATTTAAATGTAAAGATGATAGTACAAAAGGGCAAAATCTATGTTGAATGGTAGATAAATCAGACTTGTATAAGAATGTTTGAAAAAAAGATGACATTTTATTAGCATCTATGAAGTTCTACAACAATCAATCAGGATAAATTCCTACATTTTCAAATGAAACATTGGATACAAGCTGGCAAATAAAACGCGCAACGAAACGCAAGGTTTCGCAAAGGCATCCAGAATATTGCACCGATTATAGTGGAATCGATTTTGAAATCAAGAAAAAATTGGATGAAATGCACAAAAAAATTGCAAAATTTACTATAAAAAAATTACATAAAATTTATAAATTTTCACCGAAAATTCAGAATTATTATTCAATTTTGGGAAATACCAAGAAGAATATCTACTTTTGCAAACACTTTACAAGTTGGTCTCAATTTTGTAAGAGTTTCATGAAACTTTTCTGCTCATTTTTATTGAATGCAATAACAAACGGTTAAATAAAGAAAATGCAAAAATCTTTTCGAAATCCTTCCCAACTAAGTTAATAATTGAAAAATTGAATTGCAAAAACAACAAAAACCAGAAAAATTGAGAAAACTCGAAAAGAAGATTGAAAAATAAGTGACGATACAAACTATAATAAAAAACCTTCGAGGATTGTTAGACACGAAATATTCGAAAACTCTTTGACAATTACTCTGGACCAAGTAAATACATGTAGAATCGATTAAAAAATTGAATTAAATATTCTATCAAACATGTACAGGATGGCAGTTAAATCTAAGGACGGCTAAATGACATAATGACCTTTAGCTTGACCTTGGACTCGACCTTTAAATATTTTGGGGTTAACAATTTTTTGTAGGAGAATCTTTATTTTTCACACTGACAATCGTTAAAGCTGAAACTTTGTGTACAAAATGATATCAAGAGTGATTTGATGTATGAAAATAACAATATGCGTCTACTCATGATCTGATGATCTGATGATCTGATATTCGCGGTTATTTCGTTTTTGTTGGACGGAGATACGATTAAAAACCTTAGAAAAATCTCTAAGGTAAAATCGGATGCCAACTTGAAGGTCACTACCGAAGTTCTTGTTGGAAACTACAAACATAAAAATATTCAAAGGTAATACCTTGTTGAGGGAAAATCACCCTTTAGGTCAAACTTTTTCTACAACTTGAGTATATATTTAAACCTAAGTCTGCTTTATCAATTTCTTATGTCTAAAATAGGGGTTCTCATTTAAAAAAAAGTTGACCTTCAAATAACTATCAAGGTGAAGTTCAAGGTCAAATTGAAGGTCACCATTGGATCACTATTTTGAAGTAATTAAAGAAGCAATCTTTTACAGCCAAACACAGAATTTCGTCGAAATTTCCATTATTATTTGGAGCATGCCAAATTTTTTCAAAGTTCGTAGAGTTTTATAGAAGTTTCTCATTTTCAGATGTTTTGAAAGATCAAAAAGATTAATGAGTTTTCAACAGAAGTTCTGTATCACAACTATCATCGTAAATAAAAAGTTATTTCTTTCTCAGATGATGGACAAGATAGCAGTCCTTTGTCTCCTTTCTCAAATATTCTCAAATTTGCACGCTATTCCAACTAGCACCCAAAGCTGGGTAACAGTTTCCAATGAGGCAGAGAAACCAATAGATTCAGAGACGAAAATTACAGAAAAAGTAAGTAACATGAATCCTTTACGATCAATAGAAGTTTATCACAATTCGATCTCTCACAGGAACTGAAAATACCAGAAATTTATTCTATGAAAGTAGAAGCTAATGTAACAAACAGATTCACAAAAACTTTAGTTACAAGTAAAGTTAGAAACTTGGAAAACACATCGCAAGAAGTGACATTTTCTGCTATCTTACCGGAAACAGCCTACATTACCGGTTTTATTATGGAGATAGATGGTAAAAAGTACGAGGCATATATACAAGAGAAAGAAGAGGCAAAACAAACATATGACAAGGTGACAATATTAAAAATTTCAACGGTCATTTCAAAATGTTTCTTTTTTTTTCAAGGCGGTTTCCAGTGGATTATCTGCAGGTCACGTTGCAGTCAGTGCAAGGGACTCCAACATATTCACAGTCTCAGTAAACGTTGAGAGTCGCAGTAAGGCAACTTTCTATCTCAAGTACGAGGAGTTATTGAAAAGAATGAATGGACAATACGAAATTGTCACAAATTTGCATCCGGGGCAAATAGTCAAAGACTTTGAAGTTGAAGTCAACATCAACGAAACCAGACCTTTAATTTCTCTCAAAGTACCATCCCTGAGAACTGGCAACGAGATTGCCAAAAATGATGACAAATTAGACCCCAAAGTGGAAATAACGAAAATTGGAGAAACTGCGGCTACAATTCTTTTCAAACCTGACGAGCAGAAACAAAGGGAACTAGGTGTCAACTTAGGTAAAAAAGAAAATGAAGGTATTTCTGGTCAATTTGTAGTCCAGTATGACGTCGAACGAGATCCTGCTGGTGGCGAGGTATGAATTGCCGTTCAAAACAGTTTTTTCATAAAAAAGTTTTAGGTATTAGTTTCTGATGGATATTTCATACATTTTTTCGCTCCTACCGAATTGAAACCTCTGCCTAAACATGTAGTCTTTATTTTGGATACAAGTGGTAGCATGTGGGGTACCCGAATTCAACAACTGAAGGAAGCGATGAAAAGTATTTTGGATCAATTAAAAGATGAAGATTCATTCAATTTAATTGAATTCAATTCTGATATCAAAGTATGGGATATACCAAATGTTAAGGTTCAATACCGAAAAGACGCTGATTATTCCTGGGAACCAACAACACCAAAACCAGAAAATTTTGTTCGTAGTTCTCCGATCTGAGTAAACTGGTGGTTTATTCATTGATTTCAGACGCAAACGTTACCTGGTTCTTACGAAGTCTCAAAAACGAATATAGAACAAGCGAAGAAAGTGATTGACGAATTTCAAGCTACTGGAGGAACAAATATTTATTCCGCTTTCAATATTGGCCTTGAGTTGTTGAAAAAGAACCTGAATAAGGATGAAAGACAACCAATTATAATGTTCTTGACTGATGGTGAACCAACAGAAGGTGAAACTGATACCGCAAATATCACTACAAAGGTAAAGTAAGATTCTTCTTTGACAACAAAATTATCTTCTGCTCTAGGTTTTCCAAGAAAATACCCAAAAAGTCCCAGTTTTCTCACTATCATTCGGAGATGGAGCCGATAAGGCGTTCCTCGAAAAACTTTCTTTGAAAAATCAAGGTTTTGCCAGACATATTTACGAAGGAGCCGATGCGTCGTTACAACTGCAATCATTCTATAAGTACATATCATCCCCTTTGTTAAAAGACGTCAGTTTCAAATACACAAACACCTCTGCTGACGAAACCAAGATCACCATAAAAGATTTTCCAATCTTTTTTGACGGTTCGGAATTAGTTGTCGCTGGAAAATGTAAGCAGTATTGCGATCCATGTTGAAAACAACTGAATTATCTGTTTGCAGACGATAAGGAGATTATCGATGCTGGATTTGCTCCAGCTGTGAATTGTTTCATTGGACCTGAAAGGAGACAGTTCAAGCCAAAATACCAACATTCGGTCGTGAATTTAGAGAAGCATTGGGCTTATCTCACATTGAAACAGTTGTTAGATAAAAGAGATGTAGCTGATGATAAAACGCAGTTAACTAAAGAAGCTTTGGATTTAGCGTTGAAATATTCTTTCGTCACCCCTGTGAGTTCTTTAGTTGTAGTCAAACCGAACAACACCAAGTCCGAAACTAATCCAGAAGATGCATCAAAAGGTAGATAATTATTTGACGATATTTTGAGCGAATCAAGTATGTTTTTTTTAGGTGGTCAATATTTGGACCAGCAATTCAATGCGCTTTCAAGTGAGGTTTTTCAACATTCAGGCAGCAATAACTAATGTCATATTTTTTCAGTTTCGAATTCAGCTTACAGGCCTAGCAGTCTGGTGGGCGGTGCTGGTGGCATTCAAGGTGATTACTCTTTTTTATTTCACCGAACTAAAATTCTATCATTTCTCTTTTAAGGTGTTCACTTACTGTCTGCAAGACCCTATTTAACAACACCATTCTTTCATAATAGTGAGAACACAAATGATCTCTTTATAGAAAACAATTTATCCTTTCAGTTGCTCAAGAATTTGATTCTCCTGTACCCGAAGAAGACGCTATCCTAAAAGAACCGGAAGATCAATTTGAAAAATTAAAGCAGGAACTTCCATGGTTGACAAATATTTCCAGTCCGGTTGAAAAGAGTATAAAACTCCCTCAAGGTGAATTTCTTTTGGAATCAACGACACCAATTACCGAAGTACCTCAATGTTCTAACTCCGTCGAAAGCAAAAATGGCACTTGTGTACTCTTGAGTGAATGTCCACAGGTGTATACTCATCTGAAAGATCTTCAAACATATTCACAACACTTTTGCTCGATACAACCAAAGTGAGTTACTTTTAATAGTCATATTGAAAAAATAATTTGAATATTCTTAGGTACGCTGGTGTTTGCTGTCCCATAACGGTAGATGAAATCCTCAAAAAAAGAGGGAATGTTAGCAGCTCAACAACTTCCATGCCCTAACTCAAATTTTTATTTATTAATTTTTATTTTGATGACATGTTTGAGTGTATTAAATGAAATAAAATTGTGTTTTTAGTTGTAAACTTTTTCATGTCATTACAATACATTGCTTGTAATTTACAAATAGTATTGAAAGAAAAGTTTACTTGAACAGAAACTATGAAACGATCAATAGGCTAAAGCTAAGAAATATAATACGCGTGTCAATCAGTTATTGAGGATTTTTTTCGGTAGTTTAACCTACTGACTTAGGTTCAAGTGCCAGACGTCTTCAGATCGCACCGGTGTGTCTGGCGTGACCAAACGGCTATACAGGGCGTGGAAAAAGCATAGGATCACTCAAAAAAACTCGAAAATGAAACGTTAAATTGATTATGAATTATAAAAGAAGATAAATATGATTATTGCTTCGGTAACTTTGTACCAATTTCAGCACATGTTAGAATTTCGATAGTAATACTTTTTGTACGCCGTTGAATTTCCCTTCACTTTCATCTATAACTTAAAATAGCAGTTTTGATAAACACTTTTCGTTATTGAAGAAGTATCATAAACATTGTTGCTGCACGCAGAATAATCATAAGATATTTTGGTTTCTGTTTAATTTCTTGCCTACTGCTGCTTACTGGTGATTGAAACCGAAAAATTCACAAGACCGATTCTGTTCACTTTTATATTCAATTAAATCATCATTACTTTTGCTGCATTTAGAAAATAATTTAATATTTTGGGTCGAAGTTAAACTGAACTAAGAAAATAAAATAAAAGTATTCGCTATTAGTTTTCAATCAATTTCTTCCCGTAATTTTATTCTCATCAAACCTCTGAGGAGTCTTGTAACGAAATCCTGCTCTCCTCGTTCTCTCGTCTCCTTCACCGGCCCCCGGTACCGACCTACGTAGCGGTCAGAGGCGTTTCGTGACGTACTCTTTTTCAGCAATAAATAAATTCGTTCAGGAAAATGTTTTTCTTTCAAATCAACGATTGTTTATGGAAATTATCAGACTCTACACTAAACAAATTGCTACTAATTGCGGACAACGAGAACAAATTGAAAAGGAAATTCACTTTTAGGACGAGATATATGAAAAAACATGCTGAACAACAGATAATGATTAAATTTGATTATTTTGAAATTGTTCAATAGCACATTTAATGTGCTGCCGGAAACTGAAAAAATCAATTCTAGTCGAGAATTCAAAAACGGATAGGTACACCACAAATTAATAACCCCGCTGCACGTTATTCTTTTCGTTGATACGCCAATGACAAAAACGTTACATCATATTTTTTTATAATTTTCTAAATGTTTGTTTGACCATCTCATCTAAAGAATATATAATCAATCAAGATAATCATGTATAATATATAAGTAGAATTATTATTGATGTTTATCAATTTAAACGCAGAATTATTATTGTATGTGTAGATTATTAGACTATTAGATGAGATTTAAACAGATGCGATAGTTTCCAAGTTTTATGTAAAAGATTTATACCGTTCAGAAGAGGAAAAATCAACGTTTCTAACAGATAAATACCACTTCGTGTACCAATTGTATTTAAAAAACACGTAAGTTCTTTTTATTACCTAAGAAACCTTCGAAAACAGGCAATACCGCACTAAACAAACATAAAAAATCGAACAACCATGAATTTGATTACAACAACGTCAGTATATTAGCAACAGAAAAAAACATCAAATCTAGAGAAATTCTTGAAATGATACATATAGAAGAAAACAAAAAAGATGTTGTAAATGATAAAACTGACATAAAGGGACTAAGCACAATATACTCTTTTGTACTATAACGATACGTTCCACATAATTTTGAACATTTAAACGAACATTAAACGTCATTGAATTTTCTGGTAAGATATTTTCAATATCAAATTCGTTTTCCATTTTCATATGTGAATTATTTTAAATTAGATAGTTGACAAAGATAGAATCTCTATCGAAACGTCCTTAATATTGTAAATTGTTTAAAATAAACCTGAATCACCAAAAAACTCGAAGATTCTTACAGTTATATGTATATATAAATCAAAATCTTGAAAAATGGATTTTTTGATTTTACACTAATTAAAACCCTTTTTTCAATCATACAAAGTCTGAAGAGGACACAAAATTCAATACATTGTCGAAAAATTAAATATATATCACACAAAAAGTAATTTTTGGCTTTTCGGAATTTTAATTAAATCTCGATTTTTGTAGCTGATATTAGAAATTATCGGATTCCATGAAGTATATACGAAATATATAAATATATAAACCAGCGCAAACA
Organism: Novius pumilus; assembly: GCA_020654155.1. Taxonomy (NCBI): domain Eukaryota; kingdom Metazoa; phylum Arthropoda; class Insecta; order Coleoptera; family Coccinellidae; genus Novius; species Novius pumilus. The sequence goes on from JAIFOV010000007.1 coordinate 1,111,012, forward strand.
GTTGACCGTCATTCGAACATTCAGGAATCAGTCGATCCCGGGAACCAACATTCATTCTACAAAATCATTATCCATCCGGATAAGTGATAAAACGACTTTGTTTTCATCCAAATGATGTTTTACTATGAAATGTCTTAACGATATCGATTTCTCTTCAATTTTTGTAAATACGAGGAATACGCGCTGATATGAAGGTCAGAAAGATCTTCAAATTTCTGTACATAAATATCCAATTAACTAATGTTTTGATAATGACTAGAATTTCATTTCTGCTTATATGAATCATAGTCACATCCCAAGAAACAGTTTTGAGATTACAACAAATTTAAGTGGGAAATTACAGATCGTTTAACTTATTAATTCTGCAAGCAAATATCATTTCATTTAGGTTTCGTGACACAGCAACACAAACCAGAGGTGAGCTTTAAAATAAGTGTTTTGAAATTAAAGTGAAACGATACGAAGTTATTTTCGCAATGGGCATTTTATCTCATCACTTTTCTTCGGTTTCTTCTCAAGGTCATCATTCTATCTAGATGGGAACGTAAACGTGATTGGCGCTCTTCGGCTAATGTATTTTAACACTGCTAAGCTTATTTCAACCATTTTGCTTCAAAAAGACGTATCTTCTTATTTTTATCGTATTTTACTAAAAATACGCTAGTAATGAGACCTTGACAAAAAAAAAGTCCAAAACCAAATTTTTCATTCAGATGGCGCTCTATTGGACTTCAATCATAACGGGAAGGAGAAATGACTGATTTTGCCATAGACAGATGTCCGAAAAATTTTTGCTTACGTAGCATGGTTCTCGAGATATTCGGATATCTCAAGTTGAAGTAAACAAGTCGACTAGAGCGCCATCTGATAGGTTTTGACAGAAATGATACGAATCAAAAATACAGCTTTTTTGACTTACTATCATACTGTATTATAAAACCTGCATGATTACCCCTCCCCCCCTTTCACTCATAAAGGGAGGGGGTGATTGAGTTTGCGCTTTGCGCACATCTGTTGGGTGGGTTTCAAGACATTTAGATGTCTCACCATTTCTATAACTGCCGTTAAACCTTGATTTCAATTAAATTTCCTGGGATCACAAAACTATAAAAGACTTTTCATAAGTTCGTTGGACATTGAAATTAGATCAACGGTTTTGGGCGGAAACGACAATTTTCAAAAATGCCAAAAATGCATTATATTCAGACCTATGCAAGATAACTGAATGAAAATTTCAAGAAAACGTTTCTTTTGCTATAGAATCATTGACTTAAAAAGAAGCTATTTTTACATGTCGGAACAAAAAATATTAATTTTCTTCGATTTTTTTTCTCTTTCGCGTGATAAATGCAACGAAATTCGTTCAATTTCGATGAAATTTCGTTAAAATGTTTTGATAAATCCTCGAGTGAATTCGTTGGTCAGTTCAATCCAAAGAGTATCTCTAGAGATATATTGTAGGATCGCGCATCAACGCTATAACGTGTATGGAGACCTTTGTAGCTAATGTTTAAATCTTTGGACCCCGAACAGAAGTCCTAGGGTGTTCGCAGTAAATATGTATTCAGAACAATTTGTAAAAGGAATTATCTAAATATCTATACAACATAGCACTGCTTATGCTAAAATTTGCCATTTTTCGTAAAATTAGCTACGATGAAGCAATATGAATGAAAGAATCCTCATTGTAGATGAGATTTTCTTCATTCTTTATTTTACCGAATTTTCTCACAAATGTTCATGTCAAGGACAAGAGTGAAACTTTCAATCGGTAAGGCATCTGAAGCTACTCTTGGTCCCAATTCGACAACCTAATAGTGAAAAAATTCATTACCAATCAAAGTATATATTAGTTACGCATGAATAATCGGCTAATCTAATTTTCAGATGATGGACAAGATAACATTCTTGTGTCTCGTCTGCCAAATTTTTTCAACCATCAACGCTATTCCTACCAGCACGCAAAGTTGGGTCACGGTTCCCAATGAAGGGAAAGAATCGATAGGTTCGGAGAAAAAAGATAACGGAAACGTAAGTAATACTATTCAACGAGGAGAAACTTAGTTCAATCCGCTTTGCAGCAGGATCCAAAAACTCCAGAAATTTATTCTATGAAAGTAGAAGCTAATGTCACGAACAGATTCACAAAAACTTTAGTTACAAGTAAAGTTAGAAACTTGGGAAACACATCCCAAGAAGTGATTTTTTCTGCTATCCTACCAGAAACTGCTTACATTACCGGTTTCATAATGGAGATAGATGGAAAAAAATACGAGGCATATATACAAGAGAAAGAAGAAGCAAAGAAAACGTACGATCAGGTAAGAAGTATAAAAATTTTGAATACCATTCTGAAATTCGTTTTTAGGCCGTTTCAAGTGGATTATCTGCCGGTCATGTTGCAGTGAGCGCTAGAGACTCCAATATATTCACAGTTTCAGTAAACGTTGAAAGTCGCAGTAAAGCAACTTTCTATCTCAAATACGAGGAACTATTGAAACGAGTAAATGGTCAATATGAAATAGTCACAAATCTACATCCGGGACAAATAGTCGAAGACTTTGAAGTTCAAGTCAATATCAACGAAACAAGACGTTTAACTTCTCTTAAAGTGCCATCTTTGAGGACTGGCAACGAAATATCAAAGAACGATGAAAAGTTAGACCCCAAAGTGGAGATAACGAAAATTGGAGAAACTGCAGCTAAAATCATTTTCAAACCTGATGCGGAAAAGCAAAAGGAGTTAGGTTTGAATTTAGGTAAGAAAGAAAATGAAGGAATCTCCGGGCAATTCGTGGCTCAATACGATGTCGAACGCGATCCAACGGGAGGCGAGGTGGGCAATGAAATTTATAACAAGTTTTTTCATTGCTGATTTTCAGGTATTAGTTTCTGATGGGTACTTTGTACATTTTTTCGCACCAACTGAATTGAAACCACTCCCGAAACATGTGGTGTTCATTTTGGATACAAGTGGAAGCATGTGGGGTACGAGAATTAAACAATTGAAGGAGGCGATGAAGAGTATTTTAGACCAATTAAAAGATGAAGATTCATTCAACTTAATCGATTTCAACTCTGATGTCAAAGTATGGGATATACCGAATGTTAAGGTTCAATACAAAAAGGAAGATCATTATTACTGGGGACCATCAACGCCAAAAGCGGAAAAACCCGTTCGTGATATTTGAATGTAACAAAATTGTTGCTGAATTGCGTTATTTTAGACACAAACATTGCCTGGTTCTTTTGAAGTTTCAAAAACAAATATCAAACAAGCTAAGAAAGTTGTTGACGAATTTGAAGCGACTGGAGGAACCGATATCTATTCCGCTTTCAACATTGGTCTTGAGTTATTGAAGAAGAACGTGAACAAAGATGAAAAACAGCCGATTATAATGTTCCTGACTGATGGTGATCCAACGACGGGTGAAACTGATACCGACAAGATTATTGCAAAGGTGAACAGTTTTCTTTTCTTGTGACAAATAAATTATATTTTGTTATAGGTTCTTGAAGAAAATACTCTGAAAGTACCAGTTTTTTCACTCTCTTTTGGAGATGGGGCCGATAAAGCGTTCCTCGAAAAAATCTCACTAAAAAATCAAGGTTTTGCAAGACATATTTATGAAGGCGCCGATGCATCATTGCAACTAGAATCATTCTATAAGTATATTTCGTCACCTCTGCTGAAAGACGTTTCTTTCAAATACACAAATACATCGTCTGACGAAACCAAGATCACTCTAACCAATTTTCCAATCTTTTTCGATGGTTCGGAATTGGTTGTTGCTGGAAAATGTAAAACCTATGTCGATTCTTATCGAAATCAATTGAATACTTTCTTTACAGACGATAAAGCGATTATCGATGCAGGGTTCGCACCAGCTGTCAATTGTTTCATTGGTCGCGAAAGAAAAGAATATAAACCCAAATACGAACACTCGGTTGTGAATTTAGAGAAACACTGGGCATACCTCACGTTGAAACAATTGCTGGACAAACGAGATGCCGCCGATAATAAGACGCAATTAACTAAAGAAGCATTGGATTTAGCTTTGAAATATTCTTTTGTCACCCCTGTGAGTTCTTTAGTTGTGGTTAAGCCCAATAATACGAAGTCGGAAACGAACCCTCAAGATGCTTCAAAAGGTAACATTTATTGGATGATAATTTAAATAAAAACAAACTTATTTTTGTTTAGGTGAACAGTTTCCGATTCAACCATCCTATTCATTGCCGGGTGAGTATTTTGCACGTTTTGCCTTTGGGATCTGAAAAATCTTTACCAAAAAAAAGTAAAAAGAAACGCACATTACGTTTAAGCACTTTCCGAAAACTCAGCGTAGTGAAAACATCCAAACTTATTAAACTTTTTTTTGCTTAGGTGGATCATATCCGAATAATCGAGTTTATGCAATGGCAGGTAAATTTGTCACATCTTTTCCAACAAAAAAGAAGTAGAGAGAAACTTGCGCACAATACCATCTTAATGTTTTTAGAAAACTCTACTTCCTGAAAAATTACTAACTTAAACATGAAACGCCGATCAGCTATGATGATTCGGTGGTTCGCATCATATTTTAAGTCTATTTTATTTTGAATGGTATTAATCTATGTGCGCCACTATAATTTTCGAGCTCTAAATTTTAGTGCGATGAGTTCCAAACTCAGTCAATCAAATTGATCGTCAGACTGACAGAATAGCCTTCAGCAACCTCAGGAACTAAAGAACCTTTCAACATTTTGGTGTGGAAGGTAAGGGGAAGCACTGCAACAAGTCTTCCCCAAAAAATAATTCTAGAAGTAGTAAAATTATAGACATCAAGAAAGCAATGCAATCCACCTTGCTACTAGTATTATTAGTGGAAACTCCCCTACTCGATTATTATATGTACAGCTACGCCTTTCTGCATCAGTGAATGATCACTTATGGATTCGTGCGCAAATTTTCTCAATTTCTCAAGTTAAGGTAGCATTTAATATATTTGTATTATTATAGCTCCAGCATATGGCTACAGGCCGCGTCTAGGTCTAAGTGCACAAGGTGATACATTCTTTTCTTCCGAATTCGTCTTTATTTTTTCTTGTTTAAAGGTATCCATGCGCTATCGGCTTCAAACGCTTTTACAACACCTTATTTCCCCCCTGGTGAGACTACCAATTATAATATATCAGGAACTAACAAATTTTCTTTGCAGCCTATCCATCGACTACAGAGTTAGACGATCCTGACAGCTTCAAGGTCTCCATAGACCACATGAAAGCAATAAATTTGGATGATTTTGACACATTAAAGATGGGACTTCCATGGTTAAAAAGTATTTCCAAACCAGTGGAAAAGAGTATACAACTTCCTCAAGGTGAATTTGTTTTGGTATCAGCAACACCAATCACCGAAGTACCTCAATGTTCTAACTCCGTCGAAAGCAAAAATGGCACTTGTGTACTCTTGAGTGAATGTCCTCAGGTGTATATTCATCTTAGAGATCTTCATACATATTCACAACATTTTTGCCCAATACAACAAAAGTAAGCAATTTACAATTCATATATTCATGTAAAGAAATTGAAATATTTTCAGATATGCTGGTGTTTGCTGCCCCATATCAGCTGATGAGGTCCTCAGGCAAAGAGGGATAGTTACTCCTATTCCATAACTTGCTTAATATCTCTTATTGTTGAACTCAAATGACAAACTTGTTTAGCTGTAAAAAATAAAGTTGAGTTTTTGTGAAAAATGTTGAAGCAGTTTTATGGCCTGTTAAACTTTCGATTTTAATTCGGTTAAATTAGTTCTCATACTGTTTCAAAGAACTCATCCTGGTGATTAGCCTCGAAATCAGACGATCTTTGTAACTCTCACAATTTCGATTGAATGTTTTACAACAATTCAGGAATAGTTGTTTTTGCCAATCGTTTACCTAGTCAACCACTTGCTAACATTTGCTTTTCTGGGGAGTATGAATAAAACGCAGGAGACAATACAGTTTTGTTAAGCAGATTTATTTACAGTTGTCCTTGTTTGTATTATAAAACAACTTTGCTTAAAGTAATAAGAAAATATATGTTTTGTAACGTCTGTAACGAACATCAAAGCGAAAGGACGCACACATCAACCCAATTGTCGTCTAAATGTTGCACATTGGAAATGCACAGTATCACAAAATCTTTCTGTGCTTTTTACGAAACCAGGAGAGCTTCTGTCTGAGCTCTCAGATCACAGAGTAATCACAGGAACGTTTGGTGATCAAGAAATAAACTAATTTCTTTTATTCTATGAATCATTTGACGATCTCAATTACAATATAGACAAAAAAATTTCGAGCGAAAATAATTAAATCAGTACTTGCAATTTTTACATTCTATAAAAATTGGACAATTTTAAATCTAAAACGGATTTGCAACTTTATCGTGTAGGTGCCTATGGGGCTTAAACACACAGCAGTCCAGTGGGACTGCTGGGAGAATGGGAAATTGTTTGGGGAAATGCTTGCCAAACGGTGCCTCAGACAACGATTCATTCTCAAATGTAAGTTCATATGAAGTACGTATATTTGTGTCATTTTTTTTCATTTCAGACTGAATCTTGTATACCAAACAGGTGAGGATTGTATATTATACTTTTATTCAGTAACATACAGAAGTTGTTCTTAATTATAAGCCTGTAACATTCTTATTAAGATAAGTCCAGTATATCCTTCGGCCAGTTTTGCCAAAAACTAAAATTTCATTTAACAAAGTTAAACATTCTGTATTTTATTTAATGAATCAAAAGTGTTATTAATAGACAGGCGATAAACATTGACTAGTTATGATTCATCATTTTTTATTTGATTACATTAAAAGCTTAAATTATCTTTTAATATTTGCTAGATATGTTTAATCAAAATTGGATTTTGTGCATACCTGGAAATCAACAGTTTTCTCTCAAGTTTCCTAATCAACGGTGATCTGAAGACAAAGGTAAATTAAAATTATTAAACTCATCGTTTATTATAATCGATATATTTTTCTAGAATCTGGTACATGGCTTAATGAATAGGAATTCCTATAGAAAATTAAAAGAATCTAACATGAAGTAAGCCATTCAAACGGATTCTTGTTAACAATAAAACATTTATTACTTTTAAAGGTTATCTGTTAGTAACGAAATTCAACTAGAATGCTTGGATGTAAGAGCACTCTTACCAAACACAAGTCATTCATCCCCGACTACATCTCTGGATTTAGAATGGGAACATGAAACTGTTCCATTCTTTATGGTTCACAATCAATCTTGGTAATTGAAACGTTATGAATTTCAGCAAGAATTCAATAAGCTTTTTTTCTAGTACTGCCTCTTCAAGAAGCAGTGATTTAAGCCTTTTAAGCACTGTTCCAGAACCTTCTAGGTCACCCTCAGGAGATTCATTAGAATGGGATAGTTTAGAATTAAATGCAAATGATCAGAGAATTGAAAAAACTTCATTGGAAAGTAGTTAGAATTACTTAACTTGACAACTAAAACAACGACTTGTGTTTTGTTTGGAATGAAATTTGTGATAAGGACCAAAGGATGGCATATCGTTAAATAAATTTTATTTGCTGTAGATTGTTCCTGCATTTGTGTAACACCAGAATTCATTACCCAAGTTGTTTTTATGTTTTGGTTCAAAATCAATTTTGGTTAGAGATAAAAGTCTGCCAACAAGAGGTGACATTACGGCTCCTTGAAGTTTATATAATATTATCTGTTCATAATTAATCAAAAACTCACCTGTACATAAAATTATTCTTTCTTTAGCAAAAAATTTTATGGTAATTGAAGTTTTCGTTAAACATTCGTCTGATAGAAATGGTGGATCAGCAACTACCAAGTCATAGTACTTAGATTTTTCTTTTGGTACATTCAAAGGAGATTTGTAGTCGTAGAAATTATAATCGTCTTTGTAAATTTTAAATCTTGTATCAAATTCATATAAGTGAACTAAAAAAAAATCTTTCAGACGAAAAAGTGGAAGACTATATATTGACCTTCCCCATCATTTGCTAGTTTACTTTTAATTGATTCATACAGCGAAGGACACGAAATTAAGGCTATTTTACCATGAACTCCAGTACAGTGAACGGCTATGTCACTCAATTTTTCTATTGATTCTTTGTCATACCAAAACTGACTTAAATTCTGAAATAATTCAATATTTATTGATAATTGGATATTCAGAATTCTTAACCTCACCCAATCTTCTTGTATTTGAATATTAGAATTATCACATAGATCTGATTGTTTTGCATTTTGTTCTTTATAGAATTCTTCTAACGCTTTCAATGTTTCGTTTGATAATTGTGGCACATCATCATCAGAATCTACGCTCATTGTTATTTTAACCGGGCGACTGTTTTTTAAACCAGTTGGGTTATGTAGCACAGAAATATCTCAATCCAAGGTATGAAGAAAGCTTGTTTCTATGTTATAACCTAATGAATATATAACCTAAAACAATTTCAAATGTTACAAACCTTTTCAAACATGAAAAGTTTAATATCGTGTTATAGAACTCTTCGTAGAAGTCCATCTACGAGCTTCAATACTATCATAAGTTCCAGGTGTTACAGTGAAGATGATAAAAATAAAGGTCCCAAAGATAAACGGGAAGAAAAATCGAATGAAGTGTTATCAAAACTAAACAATTTACTGAAGGATATGATTGATGTATGCCTTACTTTGCTTTTCAAACCTTTTCTAAATAACGAGTTGTTATAGATGCCCCAAAAAAATTCCTTAGAACTTTCTAAACCAACTCCAAAACGCAAAAGGAAATCAGAGGATGTCCCAACTGAGAATAAAGTAGATCCATGTTAGTAAAAATAAGGTAGTTGTGACAAATAATTGTAATTCGACGTTTTTAGCACTTGTCGTAAAGCAGGTAGCAGAAAGTTTGGGTGGAGATCAGAAAGAAACTGAATCTGAATTAATGAAGAAATTATTGAATGTAGAGGATGAAAAACCGGAACTCAGTTTGAGGTAATTGTGGATAGTAAGGGCTGTCTGAATTTTGTCTCTTATCTTTAAACTAAAATTCAAACCTCAAGTATCTTTTTCTAGCGAAATATTCAAAGGTATGAAAATAGATCGTAATGAAACACCTGTTGAGCAGAAACGATCACACCAGATCAGACAGATTTTGAACAACATACCGCTTACACAATCGACTGAAAGACCAAAAGTTAAAGTTGGAAGCCGAACATCTAAAGTGGTGTAAGTTGGTGATTAGAAATATTTAACATTTTGACCACGAAACTTCTAGTAAACTGGATAACATTGATTTATTTGGTGCTGAACCTCTTGGAATATTTTCCGATATATCAAACTATAAAGAAGGTGTGGAGCTACCTTTATGGGATTCACTGCAGAAGAGAGAACTGAAATTAATGATTACTCACCCACCAAGTAACTATTTTCAAGAAATGATTCTCTGGACGGAGCAAGGAAAATTATGGAAATTTCCTATTGATAACGAACAAGGTAAATGCAACATTTCTTTTTCGCTAAAAATTGAAAATGTAAAATACATGATAAAAATTTACGCATTCAGGTTTGGAGAAAGAGCAAAATGTCGACTTTTCCGAACACATTTTCCTAGAAAAGCACTTGGAATCATGGTGTCCCATGAAAGGACCGATCAGACATTACATGGAATTAGTTTGTGTGGGTTTGTCCAAGAATCCTTACCTAACTGTTGAAGCCAAAAAAGAACATATTGAATGGTACAAAAATTACTTTGAAGACAAACGGCAGCTCTTAAAAGAAGTAGGTGCAGCCCTCAAAGAACCGCACGAAACAACACGCGAAATCGACTCGCAATGAGTTGCAAAATGTACTTGTCAAAACATTTATTTGACTAGCATTAGTAACAAAAATAATGAAGTATTGGTAACTAATATAAATACTTTTCATACAAATGCAAAACATGGGAATGTTATATATTATAGAAAAAAAAGCAACAAATAGAACCAAGCGAAAAAATTATGTCTTAATTTAAAATTCAAAAATAAGATTTGTTCAAAACAATAAAAAATTCAAAAAAGAAAAGTTTTGGAACAATTTCCAAAATTAAGGCACCATCATAGAAATATCCGTTCCTTGGATATTCGATGAATTTTCTGGAGAAATTGATTGAATATTTGCCGAAATAATAATTGGATATTCTAACTCCTCTTCCACTGTGAGTAATTCGTATTCTTCACCTATAGTTAGCGCAAAGTTCAAAACTCCCGATTCCTTCAGATAAACTATTTGTCGTTGCTCGTTTAATTTCGCCACGGTTACCCTGTTTATTTTATATTCAATCAGATAATTAAACTTCATACATCCTCACCTTATTGTGATGTTCCGCGTGCTTTGTTTGCACACTAATTGTCCACAATCCGAACGACTACCACGTTTGATTGACAACTGCCCTCCGTCATTGATCATACGCAAATCCATTCCGAAAAGGTAACCAGCCCAACGCCATACGTGACGCTGTTTATCGTTCAAGACGCGTCCACATCTTATACTATTGCGAAGAAAATAATCCTCGTCAAACGTTTGTGGCCTAAAAAAATGGAATGACTATTGTACAGAAGGTAACAGTTATTTTACCCTCTATCTTCGTTTTGATTGACCCTTAACGTGTGCTTCCATTGTTGTAAAATAACAGGATTTAACCAAGTTTTCGGAATTACATTATCTTTCATGATCATATCGATATCAGCTGTTTGATAAAGCATGTGGTCCAGTCTTAGACTACTAAAGGTTCGGGCATACTTCCTTCCTTTCTTCGATAGCAGGAAAGGTAATTTACCTGTGCGTAATATGAAGAAATGTAAGTAGAATCTTATTTTAAATGACATTCACCTTTCCTCGAAGAGAAGTAGCTGCTTACAGTCTTATGAGATAGTTCCTTCCCTGCATAACTTTCGTGCGTGATCTTAAAAATCCAGAATGTTAGCATAATATAAAGAGAAGACTCTGTGTGCGTGACGAATAAATCAGGATGTGCCACCAATTTCTCCATCAACTCAATGGGAATTTTTTCCAAGTCAGTTAGTGGTTGCGTGAAATAATAAGTCATCAGATTCACCCGAAACCATTCAAAACAAACTTCTTCGAGTTTTCTGTCGCCATATCGGCAAGCTGCACCGTAATAAGTCAAAGACGTCTGAAATTAAGATCCTCTTGTAACGATGTTATGGCTAACAACAGATTACCTGTGGATTTATTGTTTCCATCATGACTTCACGACATTTTTCTATAAGGCCATCAAGTTGGAACATCAGGGCTGTTGCCAAAATTGATACGACTGATAGGGGTTGTAGAGTGATTTCGGCGTTGTATAAAGATCCAAAAACTACCTTCAGAGCTGCAACGAAGCAAGAAAAGTGAAGTAAGCATTTAAATTAGGTTCAAGTATTCTTGAAGAAATCTGTGATGTCAGTGAAGTGACATCAGCGAAATTCCTAAAGTGCCCCCTTCAATTACTATTATAACTTAAGTATATAATGAAGTCTTACATTCGATGTTGATCAGTGGATCAATTATGTCGATCGTGACATATTTTTTCGTGGTTTCCACCCATGATCCTCCAAACATGCTCAAGAAATATGGACTTTGCGATAAGTATATTTTGTGCAAGTGGAACTCCTGGTTCATGGCACATACTGTTATGTCTGAAGATTTCCCTTCCTCAAACAGCGCCTGATAAATGTATTTCGTTGTGCTCTCCAATTTTTTACTGAAACACATAAATGCTTCAACTAAAAGAAGACGTCAAAGCGAAATTACCGTTTGGGGGTGTGCATAACGTTGTCAATAACTTTTCGAATTTCGCCTTCGTCGAATTCATCGAGTTTCCTTTTACGACCCGTCACATAATTTATAACTTCATTCGCGGAAAAACTAATGCCCATCGTGTTGTCAAGGGTAATAAATTGGCCAAAAACTAAAGAGAGAGTTTCATTTCTTCGTGATGAAATCCGAGCACCACAGAACTAGAATGTAAATATAACCATGACATCAATCGACATAGAAGAAACAAATTTTATAACCTAGAAGAAAAAAAGTGGGTAGAATCTGCTTCTGTGCTCTGACACTTCTAACCTTAATTTTAAATTAAACAGTTGATAGATGCATTAAATGGTGAAAAGAAATAGTGTAGTTAATCAAAGTTTTATACGAATATGAAAAACATAGTTCGTGAAGATGTGATTCATTTGTTTGGTATTTTCAACAATGATCGCGTTACAAGGAATTGTATTGTATTTGTTGTGATAATTTGTTTCTTTCCCTCACTGATATTTGGGTGATTTAAAATTGCTTCTTTGTTATTTTAAATTATGCAACTTATTTTCAGTTATTCCTTCGGGTTGTTGCTGCTCTTCTCATTCTGCTTTGGACTTTTCCTTTGTTACCTTCTGGTAAAATTTAAAAAACAAACATCCAATGTCCTCCAGTTGCTAGTGGGATTCTGCCGAAGTCAGTCATTTATCTCGAAGAAACAGAAAATAGTTCAATCATGCAGCATTTGCGATGATCTATCGTGTAAACGACATCAAGGTATACTTGATAATGCACCATGGGAGAATATATCATTGGATCAAAATTTAAATCAGGCACTCGAAAAAGTAAGCAAATTATTAATTATTACATTGATGTACACCTTATTTCTTTCAGTTCTATAATCGAATATTAAATGAATTTGTATCATCTTGGTATGAGAGTTTGTCCAAAGATGAGAAATTCACTGAAGAACTAAAGTATAACTTGAAATTTGCCACAGCTTCTCTATTGAAAAGGGTCCTGGAAGTGGATATAATTTCATTGATTTCTACGAAACTCCTTCCATGTGCTATCAGACACTTGGACGATTATGTTTATATTGAACAAATTGCCAAATTGAAAACTGAGAAAGTGCATAAAATCGTAGTCGACTATCTAGGCAAAAGATTGCATTTTGCAGTAACAAGCAGAAATAATGAAATCAGTTATTTGCAAGAAGTGACTGAAGCATTATTACCATATGCTTTACCCAAAGTTAATGTCCACTGCAGGTAACATTTGTTGTGAATTTATTACACACTACTGTCAACGTTTTTCCAGAAATTATGCTGTTTTAATAAGAGAAATTGTTGCTGGATGGGTGTTATTACCTTTAATGGACGTTTTATCTGATCCCAATATCATAAACTATTTGATAATACTAGCAGCAAACCATATACCAAAAAAATACCATCAGAAAAAGCATCCGCCAAAAGAAGAAATCCTCCAAAATTTCCTACCAACTGAAAATACAACTCAGAAAAAATCATATTTCTACAGAGATTTAAACGAAATCAAGGAAAATACTGAGTTGTTATACACATTCATGCAATTTTTGAAAAATGAAGATCAAGTGCACCTCCTACAATTCTGTCTGGACGTCGGTAAGTCATTATTTATGTCCTCGTGAGATTAAATCGCTTGAAATTATTCTAGACGATTTCAATAATAAGTTGATGGCGCCACATTTAAGCAAGAAAGTACTTGAAGAACTGTACGAAGAAGCGGGTGTGATACTGAAAGAATATTTATCGGCCGATAGTGTTAATTTTGTGAAATGCAGTAACGAAATCAGTGAAGATTTGAAAGTACTTTTGAAGGATGGAATATTGAGCATTGCTAAAATCAAAGTATCTGGACCATTAATTCGTGCTTACAAGGAGGTCTTCGATGAGTTGGAGGAACGTTGGTTGCCGATTTTCTTTCAAAGCGAACAGGTCTGGATTAACGTTTAGTTTCATTGCTTTTATACCGAAATTGTGTATTCAAAACTATGAAAACCATTAACGAATCAACGTGTCATATTTTAGAGGCATTGCGATGTCCGTTTACATTCTTATGACTTTCACCATATATTTCTTATATGATATTTTAATCACATTTCAATTCTTTATGTGGAGGTCAAGTAGAAGGATCTGGGTGTCTACTGGCTACGTTATTGTTAGATACCAAATTGAAGAAAAATTTCAGTTTAATAATCACTTATTTGCAGTATAATCACTAGTAATACTACAAGAGCATCGGAAATAACCGAATATTTGTCCGATTCACGAGACGTAATCTGCGAAAAATGGATTACGAGTGACGAGCGAAAAATATTCTTTATTTTCGATTGCTCGAGTGGTATTTGATGAGATTATACAAAGAATGCATCAAGTGTAATGAATTGTTATTTTGATGTATATTTTGACGTTTGTCGATACAAATATTCACTTCTGTGACAAGTATTGGAAAATGTTCACATTTATATCGTTATTTCTGTGTTCGTTAGTTCAATTAACCCATCGAAACACCAAAGCGATTATATCACATCGTCAACGAGTATATTCACGTGTCTATAAGCGATTGCTAAGCAAAGTGCTCGATTGCTATTGGTCCAAATTATCATGAGTTGTATAATCAAAAAAATATTAACCGTTTCGGAAATATCCAAAAATATAGAACTCTAACAGAATTGTTTATTTGAGTTGAGAATTTTAATTTTCTATACAATTAATTAGATGATTTTTTTATTGATACTCGCATCTATTTATTGCTTCATACAATATTCTTCACTGATATTCTCTGTGAGCTCCTCGAATTAAGCCGTGTTTAAAAACACCAAACACACCCTGCAATAACATTCATTTAATTTAATGTCTGGCTGAAAAAAATAGTTAATAGAATAATAGTCTGGAAGATTATCAATTATTTTTAGTTGTGGTGGTTCTGAAAAGAACCGTTTTCTGTGTAGTCAATCCTACACCGATCAGCTGTTCTGCATCCTCTTCAACTCCTCTTGGGTACCATTTAGGAGACATTTACTCATAGCGTACTTGCGGATGTTCGTCTTCAATAACACTTTCTGTTGCTTCATTTTTATGGAAATCATTTTTAATATTCGTAGCAGAGTTAATATCCTACGGAATTTGAAGACATCATTCTTTGTCAAAACGCTATTATCTGTTTCAGCTTGTGAGATCGTCATCGTTTACGCTTCAGATACAAAACATGAAAAATAAACAGTCGCATCGGTGTTTATAGTTTTGAAGAATTCGCCACTCACGCTTATCAATAGAAGATGAGGATAGGGGCGGGGCCAGGAGGAAAAGTGACGTGGTGTTGCCCTTCTTAAACTTGTCCTATTTGCAACAATAATAATTATTGATTAATCAATTTAAAACGATAACCTAATGAAATGAACACTTGAACTTTCGACAACTTTTAATTATCCAGTTTAACATCCAGAACTGTAGGCTGAGAAAGAATTTGAAGCCTGTATCATTCAACGAATTATATCTTTTGTGAAAAATGAGTTTTTGCAGATGATTCGAAAAGTTTAGTTTGTATGCAAAAAAGTTGAACTAGAATGTTGTAATAATGGATATAGGCATCCACATGGATAATTATTTCCATTTATTTTACTGCACACCGTGTCTGGATAAAGTAAAGAAAAAAACTGCATCATTGAAAGTTTAAAATCACTAATATCGTGTTCACGTAAAATCAATTGTCCAATGTTTAATTAAAAATGGCACAGAGGTGGATTTTCTATGCAGATCTCAATGGTAGTCCTTTAATAGCTCATTTAGTTGAACTTATTCTACTTATAGGTTCAATTCAGTCACGTAAAGATTATCAATTACTCATAGTTGTGATGGTTCTGAAAAGAACCGGTTTTTTGTGAGTAAACAAACTCAAATGTTCTTCAGCTTCTTCAACTCCCTTACAATATTCTGTACCAGTGATTTCGTCATGGCGTACTTTCTAACGTTTGTTTGCAACAACTTCCTGGGGTCCTTTGTTTTTATTGTAATAGTTTGCAATAAACTTATGATTTTCTTCTTTCTCTGCAATATATCACTTTCTGACGGAGCCCGGGAACCCATTATGCTTTGGTGAATCGTTGTCATAAAAGTTTCGGATACAAAATATGAGACATAAAGAGTCGCTTCAGCATTTATAGTTTTGGAAAATCTGCCACTCACTCTTACCAATAGCAGATGAGGGCAGGAGGCGGGGCCAGGAGGAAAAGTGACGTGGTATTATCCATTTTGAAAATATCCAAAAATCAAGTTGTCTAACAGAGCAGTTTGTTTAAATTTGGGCTCTTAAACTCCCTGGAATTTGCAACAACGATTATCAATTGATCAATTTACAACGATAATGTAATGAAATTAGTACTTAAATATTGTACAACTATTAATCAGCCAGTTTAACTCCCAGAACGGTAGGCTCAGAAAGAATTTGAATCCTGTGTCATTCAAAGAACTATTATATCTGTTGTTAAAAATTAGTTTTTGCAAATGAATCAAAAACTTTCAGCTTATGTAACAAAAACTTGAACCAAAATGTAAAAATGCGTATAGACATCCACATTTGTATTTATTGGTTTATTGGTTGAGGAATGGATTAGATGACGCGGTATTTTCAAAACTATATTATCCGTTCTGAAAATATCCGAGAGTGTAGGATTCCAATCGAATTTTTTGTTTCAATGGAAGGTTTTAAACTTCTAAAACTTATGAACGATATTTATCAATTGATCTGTTTGCAATAAGTTAGTAAGAGAGCTTAACTGTTAAATTCTGCACAACTTGCAATTAGTAAATCATGATTCTCTAAGCCTTCCTCTATTCTGTTTGATTAATGCGTAAAAGTTTTCAGATCATATACTGAACTTTTTTTTAAGTAAATTCCAAGAAATTTTCAATAGAATTAATTCAATACTTTTTTATTGATACTTGTGTCTATTGCTTCCTAAAACATTATTCACTGATATTCTCTGTGAGCTCCTGAAATTAAAGCCGTGGCAAAACACACCCTCAAAAACATTCGTTTAATTTAATATCTGGCTGAAAAAAATTAGTTAATAGAATAATAGTCTTGAAGATTATCAATTATTTTTAGTTGTGGTGGTTCTGAAAAGAACCGTTTTTTGTGTAGTCAATCCTACACCGATCAGCTGTTCTGCATCCTCTTCAACTCCTCTTGGGTACCATTTAGGAGACATTTACTCATAGCGTACTTGCGGATGTTCGTCTTCAATAACACTTTCTGTTGCTTCATTTTTATGGAAATCATTTTTAATATTCGTAGCAGAGTTAATATCCTACGGAATTTGAAGACATCATTCTTTGTCAAAACGCTATTATCTGTTTCAGCTTGTGAGATCGTCATCGTTTACGCTTCAGATACAAAACATGAAAAATAAAGAGTCGCATCGGTGTTTATAGTTTTGAAGAATCCGCCACTCACGCTTATCAATAGAAGATGAGGATAGGGGGCGGGGCCAGGAGGAAAAGTGACGTGGTGTTACCCTTCTTAAACTTGTCCTATTTGCAACAATAATAATTATTGATTAATCAATTTAAAACGATAACCTAATGAAATGAACACTCGAACTTTCTACAACTTTTAATTATCCAGTTTAACACCCAGAACTGTAGGCTGAGAAAGAATTTGAGTCCTGTATCATTCAACGAATTATATCTTTTGTGAAAAATGGGTTTTTGCAAATGATTCGAAAAGTTTAGTTTGTATGCAAAAAAAATGTTGAACTAGAATGTTGTAAAAATGGGTATAGGCATCCACATTGATACTTTTTTCCATTTATGTTACTGCACGCCGTGTGTGGATAAAGTAAAGAAAAAAACTGCATCACTGAATGTTTAAAATCACTAATATCACGTAAAACCAATTCTCCAATGTTGAATTAACAATGGCACAGAGGTGGATTTTCTATGCAGATTTCAATGATAGTCTTTTAATAGCTCATTTAGTTAAACATATTCTACTTATAGTTTCAATTCAGTCGCGTAAAGATTATCAATTACTCATAGTTGTGGTGGTTCTGAAAAGAACCGGTTTTTTGTGAGTAAACAAACTCAAATGTTCTTCAGCTTCTTCAACTCCCTTACAATATTCTGTACCAGTGATTTCGTCATGGCGTACTTTCTAACGTTTGTTTGCAACAACTTCCTGGGGTCCTTTGTTTTTATTGTAATAGTTTGCAATAAACTTATGATTTTCTTCTTTCTCTGCAATATATCACTTTCTGACGGAGCCCGCGAACCCATTATGCTTTGGTGAATCGTTGTCATAAAAGTTTCGGATACAAAATATGAGACATAAAGAGTCGCTTCAGCATTTATAGTTTTGGAAAATCTGCCACTCACTCTTATCAATAGCAGTTGAGGGGAGGGGGCGGGGCCAGGAGGAAAGATGACGTGGCATTATCCGTTTCGGAAATATCCAAAAATCAAGTTGTCTAACAGAGCAGTTTGTTTAAATTTGGGCTCTTAAACTCCCTGGAATTTGCAACAACGATTATCAATTGATCAATTTACAACGATAATGTAATGAAATTAGTACTTAAATATTGTACAACTATTAATCAGCCAGTTTAACTCCCAGAACGGTAGGCTCAGAAAGAATTTGAATCCTGTGTCATTCAAAGAACTATATCTGTTGTTAAAAATTAGTTTTTGCAAATGAATCAAAAACTTTCAGCTTATGTAACAAAAACTTGAACCAAAATGTAAAAATGCGTATAGACATCCACATTTGTATTTATTGGTTTATTGGTTGAGGAATGGATTAGATGACGCGGTATTTTCAAAACTATATTATCCGTTCTGAAAATATCCGAGAGTGTAGGATTCCAATCGAATTTTTTGTTTCAATGGAAGGTTTTAAACTTCTAAAACTTATGAACGATATTTATCAATTGATCTGTTTGCAATAAGTTAGTAAGAGAGCTTAACTGTTAAATTCTGCACAACTTGCAATTAGTAAATCATGATTCTCTAAGCCTTCCTCTATTCTGTTTGATTAATGCGTAAAAGTTTTCAGATCATATACTGAACTTTTTTTTAAGTAAATTCCAAGAAATTTTCAATAGAATTAATTCAATACTTTTTTATTGATACTTGTGTCTATTGCTTCCTAAAACATTATTCACCGATATTCTGTGTGAGCTCCTGAAATTAAAGCCGCGGGCAAAAATACCCCTCAAAAACATTCGTTTAATTTAATATCTGGCTGAAAAAAATTAGTTAATAGAATAATAGACTTCAAGATTATCAATTATTTTTAGTTGTGGTGGTTCTGAAAAGAACCGTTTTTTGTGTAGTCAATCCTACACCGATCAGCTGTTCTGCATCCTCTTCAACTCCTCTTGGGTACCATTTAGGAGACATTTACTCATAGCGTACTTGCGGATGTTCGTCTTCAATAACAATTTCCGTTGCTTCATTTTTATGGAAATCATTCTTAATATTCGTACCAGAGTTAATATCCTACGAAATTTGACAACATCATTTTTTGTCAAAACGGTATTATCTGTTTCAGCTTGTGAGATCGTCATCGTTTAAGCTTCAAATACAAAATATGAAAAATAAAGAGTCGCATCGGTATTTATAGTTTTGAAGAGTCCGCCACTCACGCTTATCAATAGAAGATGAGAATAGGGGGCGGGGCCAGGAAGAAAAGTGACGTGGTGTTACCCGGCTTAAGCTTGTCTCACTTACAACTACGGTAACGCGTTGGTACCCGTTTCAGAAATATCCGAAAATAGAGTTGTAATTTGGGATCTTAAACTTCCGCCAATTTGTCATCCTTTGTCACTCAACGAATTATATCTGTTGTAAAAGAATATTCAAAGATTCAATTATCACAAAAGCAAACATTGTACCAAGAAAATTAATCGAAAAATCATAAATTAAGCTCTAGGACAAAGAACTCTTGTCAACAGTTCCGTTTTTCCTGAGGAGACATTCTGGATTCGATGTTTTCAGTTCATCTTCTAACTTTGAAATAATAATCAATAAATCAAAACATCAAATGCTGACGCAATTCATTTTTTTTTTCTAATTTCTAATTTTTCAATTATCATTCGTCTTTCAGTTTTATAATCATCTATGTGGTCCACGAGTAACACCAGACTATAGTAGTACATCTTCGATGAAAAGGTAATTCGAGTTCGTTACCAAAAATGTATACCCACGTTTTTTCTCATGTAGGAATAAACGTACTGAAGGATCATTATTGCCTACTAAATTAACCGGCTTTGAGAAACTTAAGACAGCTTTGAAAAACACTCCAGTGGACGGAGCGCTTTTTACCAATGAAGTACAACCGGGTAGTCTATCTTGTGAGTTGTTCAGCGACGTCGATGTGTCAGTACCAATCTGCTACAGCATTTTGAGAGATATTAGTGATTGGCAGATATCTATTTCGTCTTACGTGGTGAGTGTACGTTTACAATAACATCACGAAAACGTGTTGCTGCTGCTATAGTCCGGTTCCTTGTGCAATTGTACATTGTTTTAAGTTTACTTTCATTTGTCGAACACTTTGTCTAATCGTTAAGAATGTCTGTACATCAAAACAGTCTTGTTACATTTGTCAGCTTCGGTGACAATAATTTCAGGATGACTTTTTTATAAATTGGTTGGTAAGTTTATCAAATATCGTAAAATTTTTATTTTTATTATTACTATAGGTCGTAATTATATTTGTTTCTTCTTTTTTGATATTAATTTTTTATATCATTACGTTGGTTTTTAATGCTTACTTCTGGACTATCAATTACATCGATTGTAGGAGAAATTTTAGAATGAATGGAAAATTTTGTATAATGTATACTACCATTTTTTTTTGAAAAATTATGTTTGTTGTATACTTTCCTGACGGTAAGCGGTTGTTTAACACGGGTTGCAAAAATGCCAAAGATTTAAGAAAATTGCTTAATGTAACTCTTTCTTTTTCACCATTCAGTCACTATCAAACAGGGTTTTAATCGTTTCGATTACTATTTTTGTCTACAATGTAGTGTATCTGAAAAAAAAAATTTGAAAATCATTACACCCTTTTCGGATTTTTAACAAACAATGCAATTTTATCAACAATTGTTTTTCTAACAGTGTCTAGCTACAACTTACCATTTCTGAGAAAATAGAATAGATTCGTTAGAATATCGGTTAAGACCATTTAACATATGAACTAAGACTATCTGCGTATCCGATAGTAAACTCGTTGAGTCTCGACGCGCCGGTCATTGTTAAACTCAAAATTTTGGTTAAAACAGGACATTCTATTAAAAAAATCGATTTGCCCTTGAAATCCCCAAAGATCAATTTTAAGGTCATCACCTTAAATTTAACGATCCGTTTTCGAGTGTTTTGCGGGAATCCATACTTTTTTGACACCCTGTATATTAGTCATAGAAAAAAAGTGAAATACAAGTTTATGGTCGTAAAGTGGTAACGTGGTATAAGATACTCCAACGTTCTTTCGCTCTTTCAGTCTGTAATTTCAAAAAAAAATCTGAAGCCAATTTTATATTACTTTTTTCATGTCTATATGTTTATTGCACGTTTTCCCAATTTTTTACTGCTCAAAACCTGGACTCTAGTTATGACAATTGTGTAGATTTAACAATTTAGTAGCTATACAACTAAACGACGACTTTTTCAGTCTTTGAACAAAGTAATCTATTTTCACGTAAACGTTAAACGAACGGGTCCAATCGACAAGGACATGGAAATACAGCGCGTGGTGCTCAGAAAGGACCAAGATTTTTTTACATTGAAGGCAAAATTAATCGAATTTCACGGGGAAAATGAAATTTGCGATTCGCCTTTGCCCGCTCGAAAGTGCGTTTGCGAGAAAGGAATAACAAAGTCGACATAACGAATTCTACATTTTCTAGAGTCGGATCTGACATTGGCACAAGAATGTTAGGGTACGAAAGATTCTTGAAGAAGCTGTTGCAGAACTCCGCGCTCAAGGGAAGCGATTTGTTGTATTCTTTCTTAACCGTCGAGGAAGATTTTTCGATGTTTATTTCGACTTGTGGAGCACCCCAAACTCAAGATCTGAGTAACATTTATCAATCAGTGGCTCAAAAGTTGCGTAAGGAGAAAGGGCAGCATTTGGATAGTTTCATGCAGGTTTTTATGGGTTCGATCGGTGCGTATAAAGGAGGGTACGAAGAAGTTATTGAAAATTTAAATTAAATTATTAAACTACGATTTTCAGGAGATTCTTAGTACCGGAGATTGGTGACGAAGTTGAAGTTTTAAATGCACTTCATGTTCCTGCGCCGAAAACTTATAGAAATCGCGTTTTCAACGATAATTTTGGCGTGACAACGTGGAAACGAGATTCTATTCCTACATCAGTAGTCATACCTATTGGATTTGTTCATTGTTTTTTCTATTTAGGTGAGTTGTACAAATTCGTTATTTAATTGAAATTATCGTTTGATTATTAGGTCGATTTGTGTTTCGATTACCCCACTTCGTCGTTAAATCCTACGTGGCTGTTTGTCATTTGATTTCTGAAGCAGTTGAAACAGTTTGTCACTTTTTCTTGCAACACGGGTTGAACGCAGGCTTGTCCCAGGATCGATTAAAGGAATTAATCGAATTCTTAGAGGGTGAGTCTGTTTATAACTGATTGTGAAACCTAAGGACTCGATAATATTTAGAGATCGTCTTTGATGACATGACTGATCCACCAACAACATTGGAACTGGAGGATCGCAAAAAAAGAGCTTCAGAAATTTTGAGCGAGCTCTCGAAGAAATTTCCTTACAAGCTGTTAGGTAACAATTTTTTCGAAGGTTTGCGGAGGTTGTGGGAAGTTACGCAACATCCCCACTACAACAAGCAGTTGACTTATCAGCTTTTGGATATTGTGCTTGTTGAACTTTATCCTAATATTTTAAAACAGGTAAAATGAGTTATATTATTTTGTCCCGTTACATATAGCATACAATAAAAGAAGAGAAAAAATGAAAATATTTATTTAATCGTTCGAGTTTCATTCAGTTCCAAAGTAGCGATCACCAAAATTTCCTATCCCTGGCAGGACGTAAAATTTCTCGTTGATTTCGGGATCGATTGCCGTCGTCACGATCTGAACGTCAGGAAAGGCGTAGGCGATCGAATGTACTCCAGACTCCGCCATCAGCAGCGACACTATGATAATATTACTTTCTTGCACATCATGATCTAGTAATACTCGGATAGCCATCAGGGCGGCTGCACCAGTCGCGACCGTTGCGTCCATTAAAATTACCTTGAAGTCTTTGATATCTTTGGGAAGGCGCAAATAATACAGCTACGAATAAAGATATTTGTTTTGGAATCGTCTACACATATTTCTCTCACCTCCGGTTCGCCTGTTTGCAGATTCGTTTGTATTAAGATCTTTCCAATGCGAATGTCTTTGCAAACATCGCAAACAGCCTGTTCCATAGTTTCGCCCGCTCTTAAAATTGATACGCCGCAAATTTTATCGGTCTCCATCCTTTTACCTAAATGTATAATTACAAGGATTATTGCGCTTTTTTTGGGTATAAAAGGTTGATTATATTTTTAAATGTTTATTGAACGAACGAACGTTTCGATGGAGATTCGCATCTTCATCATCAGGAAGAAATGGAATAACCTTGAAATTTTTTTCATTGTTATACATTAAATACGATTCTAAAAATGTATCTTACCAGATCGCTTGTTGATAGATGAATTTGGCAATAATGATTAAATAATGATCGGTTGTCTATGTCTAGACAATTTAACGGAAAGGTTGACCAAAAATGAATAATAATTATTATATTAGATTAATGATGAATGTTGGCATGTTTGTCCAATATAAATTTTATCACAGTTTTGGCAAGGAACGCTATAAACGACTTGAGACATTTTATCTTTTGGCAGTTTACTTTTTAATTTAGTGTAAAGTTCTGGAATTTGGTTTTGTGGTTTATGCGCTACGTGTATGTTGTATGGTTTTAGGATATTTGATATTTTAGGTGATATGAAAGGAATAAATGGGATTGCGATATAAGTTTTAGTAGTTGTGATATCACTTGAATTAGATCTGGTTTGCATTTTATTATGAATTTTGTGTATACGATTTTTTATTATTTTATTGACGATATTTTTTGGGTAGAACCAGAAGAATTTCTGGAAATGATTCATATTAGAAAAAATAAATATTCAATAAACGATAGGACAGATATTAAAAATTTACACAAAATATATTCATTTTTACTTGATAACACATGACTCAAATCAAGTCTCTGTCTATTTTCCTTCTTTTTTCTTTTTACTCATTCATTAATCTAATATAATGATTATATTATTGTCAATCTTTCTGTTAAATTGTCTAGACAACCAATCATTATTTAATCAATATTGTCAAATTCATCTATCAACAAGCGATTCGGTAAGATACATATATACAAAATTTCGAGGTTATTCCATTTCGTCCTGCTGATGGAGATGCAAATCTCCATCGAAACGTTTGTTCGTTCAATAAACATTTAAAAATATAATCAACCTGTTATACACAAAAAAAGCGCAATAATCCTTATAGAAAAAACAGGTAATAAACGAAATTACAAATGAATAATTACATGTAGCTGTTCCGAAAATCACCAAAAGTGATATGTCAATATCAGTTCAAGTGTTCCAATATTCAATTCCGATATTATTAAGAAACAAATTGCCACTAAAACTTGTACCAACGTTGAGAAAATTAATAGGGCAGAAAAAAGTTTCGTTTATTTGTAGTGCGTTAACGAACAAAATCTTGAAATTTACTTGATGACACAGCTGTACCAATGCAGGATAAAACGTGGCAGGAACTTGTAATATCAATGATAAATAAATTAGATATCAAATATTCTCGACTTTATTAAAATAACCTAATATTACTGAATATGAATGAGTCTGCTTTTGTCACCTTCGGCAATTTAGTGACTGTTCTACATGAATAGAAATCTGGATCATAGTCAAAACCTGAAAAGAATTTCAAAAATTTTTGGAATAACATATGGCAGCAATATAATTATGACGCTGCTGGTCTTTTCACAGTATAGCCCATTAGATCGTCTACAAAAAAAGATCTTTAAAAGTATATTGATTTGACCTGACAAACTATTAGATGCAGGACAAGTTTTTGTTACCAACTGTACCATTTGTCAATATTTTTACAAAACGTGAAATACTCGATGCAAAAGTATTGTACTAACAAGACACTTTAAATATTGGTTGAAGAAGCTTTGTGTATTACACCAAAAAATACTTTAACGAATTACTTGAAGAATTGAAAAACTTAAGTACCAATGAAAAATTACGTAAGAAAAAAACATTACAATTGATTAATTGTAAATGTAAGGGTTGTTTTATAGGCCTATGCTTTTAGTTTTGAGTGTTCTATATGTTTTGTCTTTTATTGGAATGTTTCCTCTATGTTTCATATTGTTACATTTATTCTTATTATTATCAGGGGATGTACTCGTCGGTACAGCTATGAGATCTGAAACTTTTTTTTGGTTTTTGGTAATTAGAAAAGTGGAGTAAAAGAAAATGCGACAGAAGCATTTCCGTCTGGCTGACGGATTTCTCAAAAAATCGAGATTGCAAACTTTTTAAAGATGTTCATTCTGATGATTCATTGTTCAAAAATTTTACGAGAATTTCAAAGGCCAGCTTCTACCTTTAATTTAAGTTAATACATATCATATATCAAAAGTTTTTGTAACTCCATACCACCGGAATATAAGCTTGCTAACAACGCTTTTTGGCTACAGGTGCTTGTACTTGAGTTACAAAAACAAACTGAATGACGCAAGAAAACCAACGCTTTCGCTTTGCCGTTCCATTCCACTTTCAACACGTTCAACTCGACAAAAAAGACGCATTTTTAAGGCTCCAGTACACATTGGGCCAACTCTGGCCGTTCGATGATTAGAGAATAAGCGTTCACGCAATCGTACGCCTTGAACATCGACATTTGCATTTAGCGGCACGACGCGCAATTGTCATCCTACACTCACCGTGTAGCCGTTCATACAATTGCGATGTCCTTATCGGCCAGTGTGTACTGGCACCTTTGAACTTTCAAGATCTACCAAACTAAATACACGTTCAAACAATCGAAATTACCTGTATAAAGGACTCCCTGTGGCGTCTCAACGATCGTCTCATTAAATTTCATAAGAGACAACGTGTATTCAATAACCAATCTGATAAGTCGCTTGCTGTAAAAGATAAATTCATCACGAGGCGTGTCTTTGTTTCGAATGAACGTATGCAGCCCTCTAATTTGTGGCGTCGTCGGCAATAACATCAAGGTATTTGGCAGTGGTTGACCAATGAAAGCGTGCGCTTGAGCCAATTCTTCTCGAAATTTAAGTCCCCTCTGTAACAACACAAAAAATATAACAACGAGTAAGTAACAACAAAATACCATCACCGCTTGTAACTGGGTGTTGACGTGTTGTACAATCAAATCAATGGCAACGAGATTTTCTCCACCCCTTGGCACGATTATGTCTGCGTGAATCATCAGTGGCGCTATATAATGATTGAATGATGGTTGCACCATGCTCGTATATTGTTTAAGTACCCCTTCCAAGTCTCTGCCACGTTGCGAAATGTCCCTTTTCAGACGGCGCGCCAATCTGATATCCGCATCTGTATCAACGAATATTTTCATGTCCAACATTTCACGAACCGTTTTGTTGTAAAACGCCAAGATGCCCTCGAAAATAATTACATTCGCCCCATACATCGTTTTCTGAAATAAGACGAAATTTCGGTAATCATAAAAAAAAATTTAACTAACCGTTCGAGATTCCCTTGAGTGTGAAACGAAATTATAAATCGGCACTTCGACTTTGCGGCCTTCTTTTAATTTAGTCAGCGTCTCGATTAAAATTTCAAAATCGAATGCATCGGGATGATCGAAGTTATATTCGTTTCGGTGCGAGGCTTCGTGTTGTTGTGGCGTCAGCACTTTGTAGAATGAGTCCATGCTCAAGAGCGTCACCCACGAGACACCCAATAATTCGATTATTTTCTCAGCGACCGTCGTTTTTCCCGATGCGCTACCCCCGCATATTCCTGTCTCAACAATTACGAATCATTATCAAATTAAGTTACGGACGAACTGAATTATTTTTTGTCCTAAACGATAAGAAATTTTCAACAATTAACTGAACTATCAAAAGTATCAATAAGATATTATTTTAGTATTAGTTTATTGTGGCCTTAATACGCAAACTGAATGTTGCTATTTACCTATAAAAAATGGTTCTACTTTTTGGCCTTCGCTGTTATACCAAGGTGGTCTTCCAGCTGTATAAATCGTCCTATGCCTTGTCCTTAACACAGATTCTGCAGCTGCTTTGTTGTTACTGGCTTGATTCATAGAGGTAGTTCTTTGGCGGCGGCATTTTGGTGATTTTTGCGACCCTACAATTCCAACAGTCTTTCTCGATGTTCACATCAGATCTATTTTTCGCCAAGTACGGTTTGGAATTTTTTAACTTGTTTACCTGCTGAATGTGGTCTTGGGCAATGAGAAATTGTTGTAGGGGAAGCAGAGGAACTGAAGTATTCAGAATGTTTTTCCTCCTCCACCTCGCCATCGGGAAGAACGTCGGAAAAGTCGGTTTGCGTATCAACACCGTCATCACTGGAAAAAATACAATCCTCTCTCTTATTCTTATTGTATCAAAATTTCGTTTCAATTAAATCAATTTCAAAATTGCATTGCTCGATTAATTATTTTCATACAATGTTTGAAATTTAATTTTCATTGTGATTTCAATTTTGTTTTTCAAATTTAAAAACACTTTCCAAATCTCTAAACGCAAACACATTCGAAAAAAGACTGTTCCGAATCTTCAAACTTCCTCAGTTTTTGTTTTATTCCTTTCAAACGCCCACAAACATTTTTGAATATTTCAATTTTTTCCAATTGATGTTCTGAAAATAATTTCTTGAACATCCGTTCTTTCATTTTAACAAACACTTTTTAAACTTCTTTCATATTGTAGTTTTGCATTCTTCATTAAGCTTTGCACTTTCTTTCTTTATGGTCAAATTTCTTTCGCAATCTCTTGGAACGTGTTTAAAAAATCAAGTTATTGGATTTTCAAAAATCTTCTCTAATTGCCGGAAAGTATTGACATCTCTCCAAAGTAATTTAAACTATACGAATTGTCATATAATAAAAAATAATTCAAATTTCCCTTGAAACTTTATTAATATATAATTATAAACTTTCAAAAATTTTTTGTTTGTTTTATTTGAGTATCAAATTATTTTAGAACTTCCCAAGATGTCCAACTTTAGCGTCAAGTCAAAAGTTTTTTTGAACGTTCAGATTTTTTATAAATTTCAGTTTTGTTTCAAAATGTTAATATTGACAAACAACTTCATTTCGAATTCTATTTAGACTTGAAGAATTTTTAATTTCTTAAATTTTCGAGCTTCTTTATATTATTTCAATATTTTACTTTTTTAAATCGTATTTTAAACTTTTTTCAAACTATTATTAAAGTATGCCAAAATTTTTAGTATTTTCGAAAACTCCCATGTTGACGAACGGTTCTCAAACTTCTTTCAAAAATGTAGATTTTATTATCTGCTTAAATTCCAGCTTATTAAGTTTTTGTTTCGTCGTCTCAAACAAACATTGTTGGAATATTTTCCGATAAAACAACAATATTCCCAACTTCAGTTTTCTTTTGAATCCTAAGAAGTTTCATCGTTTTTATACCTTATGAATTGGATTTCAAACTTTGTGCACATAGTGTTTGAATTTCTACAGTTTTATTTCAAATTTTAATGACGACAAACGTTTTTGAAATTTTTAATAAATAAGTAGATTTTCGTACTTTCTTGTACTTTCAAGTATGGAGGTTCTTCATGTTTTAAACTCATTGATATTACATTTGATATTACTTTTTCACATTTCAAACTATTCTCAAATTGTATTCCAAATAGTTTTCCCAAATTTCACGATGCTTCAAAATTTCTCTGAAAAGTTCAATGTTCGCAAATTTTTTAATTCCTTTCGATCTTTCAAATTTTTTGTCTTGTTATTTTGATTTTTGTCAAATTCAAAAAGAATTTCTAAATTTTCAAACCCAAATTGGATTTCAAATTATTTTTAAATTGTGTTGAAATCTGCAAAATATTTTCTCCAACTTTCGTTTTAATAAACTGCCTCAGAATTTCATTCAACTATTGCAACTTTCTTCATATTTTAAATTTCAAACGAAGATTATTGGATTTTTTTAGTAGATACAAATTAGGTTATTGAATTTTCGAATATTTTCTTCTTTTTCTGGAAAAACCTTAAAAGTCTATTTGAATCATCAGATTATAAAAAATTGAACTATTTCAAACTCATGAATGTTCAAATTTTTTCGAGATTTTATTGCGATAAATTTTTGAAACTTCAGAAATTTCTCTTGAAACTTTAATATTGGATCAAGTGAACATATATAAGAAATAAAAAATTCAAAAGAAATTTGAAATTTTGTGAATATTAAAAAATCAGAGGAAAAGGAAATATCATCGAAGATTCAAAAAATTACTAAAAAACAATTTTCAATGTGGATCACATAATAAGAAAAATTCTTTCTTAAAAAACAATACAATAATAATTTTTATGGTTATGTTAAACGATAAGGTAAGAGTTTGGCAAAGCCATTTTTCCATTCAGAACAGCAAGGAAAATACAAACAATTGGAATTATGTATTTTTGAAATTAAAAATTGAAATAATAATTAAAAATTGAAATAATTTTTAAAAAGACCACCATAATCAAATACTTATCTATTTCTTCGATTAAAGTTCATTAATCTACTATCAACTCAATAAAGAAATTATAGCTCAAATAAATAAAGAGTTCTTAGATAATTCTGAAAAAATGTCACACTTCCACATGTGAATTTTACTTTTTTTAATATAAACAATATAAATGTTTGTCAAATCACATTGATCAAAAAATCTGTCTTTTCAATTTAAAAACAATATTTACTTGGCTGTAATCAATTTAAGTGAAATTATATCTTATTTCTTGTTTTGTTGACAATAAACAGAAGAGATAAATGAACAAAATCAATTATTTTCATTCACCTTACATAATCTAGAAAAAAGCAAAACATCCTAACGCTTCTATATCAACATTATTGTTCTCTTGTTTAAATAAAAAGTGAGTCACAATCATAAATGGAACTATATTTTACATCTGATTTGAAGTTCTAACTTGACCCACAGAATCAAACACATTACTTTTTCCATCAATTACAAATGTAATGATACCTTGATCTGAAAATATCTCCCAAATTTTAAAAATATTATAAATTATATATAACACTTACCACATTTAAGGCAGATGATGCAAAACAAATCAAAATAAAAAAAAACCAAAGCATTATTTGGTTTTGTTCTAAGAAATTTCATTTTGTGTGAAATAACAAGAAACAAGAATTACTTTTTTAATGACCAGTTTAATTTTAAATAATTGTTTATGGATTTTCCTAATAATGAATTCAAGCCAATGTTATATAAAATAGGCCTGTGGAGTATCTCAAGAATTAATCTTTGTAAATATTAAATAAACAAGTGGTAAATATAAAGGAATTATTAACGACTTTTCAATATCAGTAGATAAAAGTGAAAAAAATATGATCTATTTTTAGTTTTTTTTTTCCTGACGTAACTGTTTGAATACAATTGGAAACGAGCAAAAATCTATTCGCTCACCTTTCCGAACTAGCGGACGAAGGAGGCTCGTGAACACCTATTTTCGTTGCCATTGGAAATTTTTCGTAATTTCAAATCGGAATTTGCATTTTTTCAACTATCAACGCTGCATAGTATTTTGAGGTTATATTATTTGTACCAATTCTATGGTTTTCTGTTAATCGATAAAAACAGACACGAAGTGTCATAGATAGATTAAAAATGAGAGCTTGAATCCGAAATTCTTAGTCAAATATTAAGTTTTTTCGCAACAATTGAAGTTTTGATAAAACATTGACATCATTCTTTAAAAAACCATTACTTCAAAATTAAATATTATATTAAAAAGTATGCCTCTATTTAAACAACATAGACAGTACTGTATCTTAGATAGTACCCCAAATTCTATGATTTAAATGCATGAATTTTCATAACATAACCTAATATTTTAACCTGCAAAACTGCGAACAAAAATGTCTCTGAACCCACTTTTGGATCAGTCGTTTTCTCTTTTGAAGGGAAGCATTTTAAAAAATGAAGCCGTTGATATTATAGTCAGTCTAGTGAACGACGAAGCTTCCCAGAAAGCCATCGCTGCAAGAATAAACCGGGAGATCAATTCATCATTTGGCGCGGTCGATCAGTTTAAGGTATTAAACAAGTGCTTGCCTCGATTTTCAAAAATTATCGTTGCTGAGAATGCTGAAAATTGGTTGCGATGTTGTATCGAATCCAAGGAATCCTCAACTAAAGCACTACGTTTGCTAACATTAAGAAATATCGTAGAAACGTTGAAAGACAATCCAGAATTTAACAAACTATTTGTAACGACGAATTTTCTAAACCGCACCTTAGATCTTTGCATCAAAGACACCGCTAATTGCGCCTACAGAAGCGAGCAAATTAAATGTTTGATTACATGTTTGAAAAATTATGGAAGTTCATGTGGCAGTTACCAGAAGAAAATTGAAGATGTACTCTTTAATAGCGATCTGATATTCCAAGAGAATTT
This sequence comes from Novius pumilus, assembly GCA_020654155.1. Classification (NCBI taxonomy): domain Eukaryota; kingdom Metazoa; phylum Arthropoda; class Insecta; order Coleoptera; family Coccinellidae; genus Novius; species Novius pumilus. Next base: position 1,142,627 of record JAIFOV010000007.1, read on the forward strand.
AGTACATTTAACAGGTGCCGTATTGTTCCATTTGCAGTTGATTGGAAATGCGGGTCGAGACAATTCAACTCACATTAACAACTTAACTTCTACAATACGTTTGTTATGTGCTACAAGTCACAAATTATTTTCTGAATTGCTAGAAGACGAAATTGAATTCGAAGAAGTGTTAAGTAACGACGTTCGAACATTAGATGTCGCGATCCCAATACATTTAGATGATGAATCCAAGTTGAAATACAAAGCAACGGCGTTGCGTATTATATTAAAATGGATCACAGTTTTGTTAGAAAAGAAGCATGTTAAAGTAATTTATCCATCGGAAATTCTAAATGTCATCAAAAGAGGACTTGCTTTGCATCAATGCGTTAATAATAAAACCTTTCGCATTACTCCAATACACAACTCTCTGCAAATGAAAGTGACACAAATAAGTCTCATTGGATTACTACAGGTTTTAATTCAACAAATGGGACCACTTCTTATTCCATTCTATCATGAGGTTTCAAAGATTATTCTTGATTTAATTACTAGAACTCAAAATTGTGAATGCTTTGTGAAAGATGATATTTTTCGGGCGTATTTATATGAAACCTTGACTATATGGCTAAAGAATGGCGGGGATTTTTTAAAGAAAGCGGAACAGGAAAAAATCATCGTTCGGATAATTGAAGATTCTTTTCCAGCAACCCCCACTGTCTCTTTGAAGTTGAATGCAGAATTGATTGGAAAATCGTCGAAGTTTAAGCAAAAATCGTTTAATGCAAAATTTGCTGCTCCTGAGAAAGCACCTAATGTTGAAGACGTATCGTCAAAAGTTTGCACGAATGCTTTGAAAACTTTGCGTATTCTTTTGGAATGTTCAGATGTGGTAATCGATGCGAAATTACTCAACACCTTGTATATGAAACTGATTGGAAATTTGGTTTCGATTCAAAACGATGGTTGCTTAATGGATAATAACGAGCGCGTCATTATTTTGTATGAATTAGTTGTTGCCTTTTATGAACAAGACAACGTTAAAATTCTTCCTCCAATTCAAACTGTTTTGAATTTACTTTCTAGAGGGTTGACGGCCAAGAACAGACAAGTTGTGGAAGTGTGTGCAAGGGGGTTGAATGTCTTGGAAAAAATTTGTCAACCAGCTTGCAGTTCGTTGTATATTTCGTATCATAAAAATGTCAGCGATGACAATATTTCAACGATGGAATCTATAATAGATGAAAATATTTCGACAGTGGAATCGATAATAGAGGAAAAATTAGATATTTCTGCGGATGATAAGATGGACAAAGAAGTTAACATTTTATCACAAGTTATTATTCAATCTTCAGAAAATGATCAGAGGGATAATGAAATAAATTTAGAAAATATAGATGAAGAAGTTATTTCAATTCATAGCAATCAAGATGAAGAAGTGGTGGTAGAAGTTGTTGATGTGCTACCTGAAAAGCAAGTGAATATGAAGGCAGTATTGATTGAAGACGTAGTGATGAGTGTTGAACCATCTCAGCTTGAATCTTTTGACACCGATACCGATTGTATACTTTTTAGGGATGAAGTTAATGACGATTTCGTGTAGTAGTGCATACTTTTTGTTATATAAGAACTGCTTTTGTCCGACGAAATATGTTATTTATAAAATAATTACTCGAATTTTTTGTGGTACATATTTTCGTTATCTCCTTCTGAACTTTTTTTATGAAGCGAGAAAAATTTTTAAAAAAAGTGGTCTCGTAATTTGCGATGACCACACGTGATCCGTTAAGAACAACGAAATGAAACGTCTACATCTTTATCAAAAGATAAACGACTTTTCTCGAGATAAGATTGCGATGCTTACGGCGCTTGATAGATCAGGTTTGTTCCTTTAACCGGCGATTACGAACAGTGGGTGAGAGTGATTTAAAACAATGGAATTGATAGAAGCGAAAATATTAGCATGCACCACGCTAGGAATCGGAAGTATACTCGCCGGTTTGCTTCCGCTTTGCCTGACTACCAACGGCCGTCATAGCTCACTTTTTATCTCGTGCCTTTTGTGTTTCGGTGGCGGCGTCTTACTTTCGACTTCATTGACGCACACTTTGCCCGAGAATAGAGAGATATTAGGCGATCTTAGTCGTTATGCGGAAATTATATTTTGTGTCGGTTTTTTTTTGCTCTACGCCATCGACGAGATTGTGCATTTCACTTACGGAGGTAGTCATGATCATACAATCTTGAACAAAAGGAATTCACATAATCAGAATGGACGACGGCATTCTTCTCACGATCGGCGACATTACGGTGCAACGGAACGGACGGAACTTTGGGTCGATCAGCAACCGTCTTACAATCCGGGTTTTCTCAAAACAAAGAGCGATAGCGCCTTGTTTATAGACGAAACTCCCCCTTCACAATTGTGTCATGTTGGGCATCAAGAACCATGTGAATCCTCTGCACCTACCATCAATATTGGTTTGGTGGTTGCACTTACTATACACTCCCTACTAGAAGGATTAGTTGTTGGATTAGAGGGAACATCTTCTAAAGTAAGTACGCAAATTTGATAATCTTATTGTATTTATGTATTTTGTATCGATATCTCTCTATAGAAATGATATACTTATATATTTTTATTTCGCAACTGTTCCTGTCGATGCGTTGCCGCAACTTTTTTGACGGGTCGCTTCCACTTATAACTTAGAGCACTGTGCCGTTTGCCAATTTAATTTTTATATTAATGAAAAATAATGATGAGAGTCGAACATCGGTTCAAATTAGATGAAACAAGTCCAGAAAATATAAGAAATTAGTTTAAAAGTCGATTAGCTAAGTTACATAGGCAACCAACATGACAACATGAAGCGTGGCATGTGTCGCATTGGTTTCATCCCGAATCACAGAGTTTTCTGATTCTTGGGAGGTTAAATTGTAATTCGCACATTTATCGCCTTTACCTGAGTGTATTATTTTGATTTTGCGAACCCATCTTTTGTGATTAAAAATTTCGTTTCTCTTAGTTTTAGCTCAAAATCCCGAAAGATTTATAACATATTTAGAAGGATTTTGTCCTTGACTTAAAAGCGAGAATCTTTCTTTTTGATCAGGATCTAGAGCATGCATAAAATTGTGCACCATCTAAAAGCTTTTCTAAGACTGCCACCGAGTCTAACGATTTGCTATTATTTCAATCACTTATACGTTTTTCTCAACAAATAAATAAACAAAATATTGACCACGAATGAAGCTTTTTTTTTTTATTTTTAGGTATTACTCCTTCTTGCAGCAATCGCTTCACACAAACTAGTGGTTGGTTTCTGTTTGGGTCTTGAGTTGGCAACTAACACTTCTATATGCAAACATACTATTGGAATTTTAGTTTTCTCAGTTGGTTCAGTAGCTGGAATAATTTTAGGAGCTTTGGTATCTGATATCCGTAATACTGTATCGAACAGTACCATAGGGATTCTACAAGTGAATATAACCAACGACTTTTTGCTTAAGTTATAATTTTTTCTATAATAGGGATTGGCAGGAGGTACGCTTTTATACGTTACTCTCAGCGAAATAATCCCCAGAGAACGTGCTAGATGGCATCAACAAAATGAGAAACGTCCAGCAGGAATTTATCAATTCTTTTCAATCTGCTTGGGCTTTTCATTGATGACAGTTATGGCGCTTTATCTAGGTAATGTAACATCACTACACTCTTAATTATTGATGTACTTTCTTGATATAATTACAGATGCTGACTAAAATTAAACAACTTTCGAGATGCAAATTTCATATTAATTGACAGTCAATTTATTCACAGTAAATAGTTATATCTAATTTTTGTTTTGTATAACAAATTTTTGTCAGTCTTAAAATGCATTACAAAGCAAAGCAATAATGTGTCTCCGGAAGCTTACCACCAAAATTCAACGTTCCACCTTGAGGACATCTCACTCGTCTCATAATTTCCTTAATTTCACCAACAGATATCGGCAAATGTCCCAAGTTTATCCTACCATAATCAATACTAGCATCAGATCTTCGAGCATAATTCAACATAGTAGTATTAAAAAACGAGCTTTTTGATCGTTCAAATGAATCCAAAGCCCACTGAGAATCCATTCTTAGTAATAAAACATAATCAACTATTTCCGCAACAGTCTGGTGGGCCATATAAGCCAACACTTCGAGTGCTTCCAATTGAAAAATAATCTCACTCTCCGGATTCGGTTCAATCCAATTTTTTAGCTTCGCTAATTTTGCCATTGTTATAGTCTTACAGCCAAACGTTTCAGAACGCGCTTTGCAGAAGTCCAAGTATTTTTTTTTATCTAACATTTGTGACATCCAGTTCGCTCTTAAATTCCTTTCGTGCTTTACTTCATCAGGTTCAGACAGGTCGGTGAATTCGCCAGTTTCATCAATTTTTTCAATAAACTGCATAAGGTAACATTTGGGTTTTTCATCGACATCAGCATCATTATCAATAGGTGCATTGACATTTATCGATTTCAATTTTTTATTGTGGAGGTATCTGACAAATCTCCGCATCTTGCAAGGATCGCGGCGCATTAAAAATATCAGTTCGTTGCCTTTAAGAGTTTTGCCGTCCGATGAATATTTGATGGCTTCTCTCACAATCAATCTCATCTGATCTAAAGTTATCTTTTCTACAAGTTCTACGGTTTGCGGATTTGGATTAGGACAGTCACCAAAACCAAACATCATGTTGGAAATCTCATTCGTGAAACTTATTCTATAACTTTGTTGCATTCTTAATGAAAAGTAAAAATTATGTATTTAAAACAATAACAAACGAGTGATCGCTGAAATGTAGGTTAGGTCAAAGAACATAGAGATAAAGCTATACAGAAAAGTTAATCGTTCTCTTGGTTTGCACCACTGATTTCTACTATTAAAGCAAATCGACAGGATATGTAGACACAAAGTTTTATTTTCAATTATATTTTCTTAAAATACAAAAACAAATTCAACGTTTCTTTTTACTTTTTTTGTGTTTGTGCTTTTTCTTCCGTTTCTTGCTCTTAATTTCTGATACTCTATCTTTCTCCACCCATTCATCACTGCTACTGCTATCCACAATTTTAACAGCGTCCACAACACTGGCATTGCAAATCGTTTTGGTTTCAGGTAGTTTCGGTCCATAAGTATAAGGATCCAAAGGTTTTTCTTTGGTTTCTTCTTCTCTTACACTCTTTTTTTCGTTATCTGCAAGACCTGCCAAATTCAATCCAGAAAAGATTCCTTGTTTTAAAGGTGTAATTTTTGGAGGAACCCACTGATCGTTTAACACGTTTGTTACCATTTCTTTTTCTCTGGCGTCCTCATTCGCGCCTTCTTCACTTTGCTTTGCCACTGGTTCTTCGTCACCGTCAGATTCATCACTACTCTGAAATACGGCTCTAAATAAATCTCCTTTCTCTTCAATATTTAGTCTGTCAGTTATATCGACAACTTCATCTCCTACTGAATCCTTGGGAATATCTGGATCTGTTTTATTTTCTTCTATAGTTTCATTAGGACATTCTTGTTTAATTTCTATAGCACTCGCTGTTTCTTCAACAGATGAAACAGTTGCAGGTGTTTGTTCTATCGTGGACGTATCTTTTTTAGTTAATCCCGGTTGTAAAGGAATGTTTTCTTCGTGATGTTTCTGATATTCAAAGATCAAATTTTTTGTTCGTTTTCTATTCTGCATCGAATTTGGTTTGCTGGAACAAAGATTATTCAATAAAATTAGATAAGGTGATTACGGTAAAACTTACTCTGCCATTGGTTCAGGAACGTTAAATCGCTTGCATAACAAGGAACAAGGTTGCCAGGGTTCAGTTGTATGAGTGAGAGGACCAAACATCTTCAGTTTAGCAGCATCTCTCATCTCTTTACTGTAATGAGGACTCTCGAATTTCTCCACTGGAGCTAAAATGTTCGTTGCTTCATCATCTTGAACGGCAGAAACGAAACGGTTTCTCCATATATCCGTATTTTCAGCATTTGTTTCTTTCTTGATGGTTGAAGTATTTGGCTCCTCTATATTTTCACGTCTTTGTGTTTGATTTGGAATGACCGGTCCTATGGTTTTTTTGGAAGCAGTGAATGATTTGTTAACTTCTTCTCCAAGCAATTCAGCTCGTTTGGTTGAATTAATAGATTTTTCTTCAGATTTATGCTCAAGTTTAGGGACTGTTTCAACTGGGTCAAACCTGGATTTTTTTACTTTATATTTTCCAGAGAAACTTTTAGGGATAGTAGGTGGCAAATATTTGTCTCTCACAAATGTCGTATTTTTTGCTTTTCGAAACATTCCAAACACTAGGTTTTCAACTGGTGTCTTCTTTGTGGTTTCTTTCTCTTTGGTTAATTCAAAATCATAATTTGACATATCTTCCTTTCCATAAATATCGTCATCTTCATTTTCGAAAGCACCAACGCCAAATGCTTGTCCACGAATTGATAATTTCTTGTTTTTCTCGTGCACAACAAGATCTGCACTCTTGAATAAACTAATGTGGCTCTTATCCAAGCCAATGTAGTCCAGGCCAAAACTATCGCTTTTAGGCTTTATGAAAAATTGTTGATAAAGAAGAGGAGGTTGGTAATCATTGTCCAGATTTTCGGACATATCTACCGTTTTGGGTATTTCGCAACCATATACTTTATTTTCGTTCATTTCCTCATTTCTCGCATTCAGTTTGTCTCTCATTCCAATATTCTTCAACAGCATGTAACCAATCGTTTCATTGCCTGTGGTTAGCAAGGTGTGGAGTACTGGTTCACCAGGAATTGGGCCGTCTGTAAATACCTGGAATAATCAACATACACAATGCTCATATAACCATAAATTTATTTTCACCTTTTTTTTCCTCCTTTTACTAGTATCATAGTCTTTCGTGGCTCTAACAGTTTGAGGGGCAAATCCAAATTCCCCCATGTCTTCATCATCCATAAAATCCTCTGGATTCTGAGCAACATATTTTTGTTTGTCACTTCTACTGCTCTTGAAATCACTTGGTGCCCAACCTTCGAGGGACCCGACAGTATTGAAGAAACCGGCGGAAAATCCGCCAGTAAATGCGCCATGAAATCTTCGCCTGCCTTGTGCGTCAGTTGCTATTTGTTCTTCGACACTTATCGGTTTTCTCTTTGGTACAAGATCTAAAAGTTGAAAATTGTACTTAATGTATTACATAAAAGATTTGTTGCGCACTTTCATCGAGGGGGTCCAATGGTTTGCCATAAAATGAAAAAGTTTCCTCTTCGCTATCGGACATGATGTCTCAATAGGAATATTCTATTTTTCAAATTCTAATTTCGTTTTGTGTCATTTGTTTTTAATAACCTTACTTTTGTAGGAAATGACACTGATGTGACTTGACATGTAGACACATAACTTGTCACAGAACTATTGACTAATAACATAGAACATAATTGTAATAATAGAGAGATATTGCAAGTGCCAACATTAATAATGTAAACATTATCTTGACAGTTAGGCATGCGCAATATGGAAATAGTAGTGTTGATGTAAAACTTTATTTAACGTCTTTTGCAATATCTCTCTAATACTAAAGTGTCTTTTGACTTTGTTTATATATATAAACAAAGGTTATTAGTCAATGGCAGAACAAATAACCTGAAATCGATTATTATTTTGTGACCTTAACCTAAAATGTTTATAACATTTTTTGAAGATCCCAATAAAATGTATTGATTAGTCTATTGCATCCCGATATCCGTAATATTATAAACTATTCTTTTACTTCACATGCCAGTACCCAAAATTTTGTGATTCAATGCAGGGAATGAAATCACGAAGAAAACAAAACTATTTAATAGCAATAATTTTTACATGATGGTAACTTCACTTCTTCTCTAACACAGTATCCACCCAGTTGCTCAGTTTATCCTCATCTTGGAGTCCCACTAAACGACTTTCAACTTTTCCTTTCTTAAAAATAATCAATGCTGGAATTGTAGCAACCTAAAACATACTCTATTAAAGACACAATCATTTAATAGAATAGAAATCAAATAAAACCTCATATTTCAATGCTAAATCTGATAGGGAATCCACGTCCACTTTCGCTAATGTAATCTTGTCACTACGTTGTGCAACAACATTTTCCAATCGGGGTTCTAGAGCCCTGCACGGCGCGCACCATCTAAAATGACAGTAAATGATGATATCAGATTCAACATCAATATCTTACGTGGCGAAAAAATCAACAACCACCGGCTTCTCGCTATTTTCCACTTTTTCCAGAAAATCCTGATCGTCTTGGACTTTGAAAGATTTTTGTAGACAAGATGTCGTCGTGAAATTTCTGGCACATATTGTCATTGATCTTGGAAATAATTTACGGAGTTGCAACATACTGATTGCGCTTCGATCGCTGTTTGGCAGGACCGAGCCTAAAAACGACGAATTTTTTTTGGTAATGCGACGAGACGAATAATGAAATGTCAAAAGAATAAGGTTAGGTAACGAATTCATAGACAATTAAGCATAGAAAATCATAGACGTGAGCCGATTTCAAAATAAGATAGGCAACCCGTAAAACTTAAGACAAAGTTAATATAGATATTTGAATTGATGTTCACCAGCATGATACATTAAAGACGAGAAGACATGACCAACTGGAAAGGTACTTCTAAAAGTTGAGGGCATAGATTTTCGTTAATCAATATTATGGGCACAATCTTCCAGGAAGTATATTCTTTACATTGATATGTTATATATATTTTTTTATCCCTTTTTTTTTGTGCCAACTCAATGAGCTCTCAGCAACATTAAAAGAAAGAAGGAGGAAAAAAGGGGAGGAACACAAAAAAATATATATTTGATTGAGATTATCGCAGTTTCAGATTGGCAGTGCATTTTGCACAAACATTTTGAATATCCATGACATATGAAAGAGATAATCGAACTATCATGAAGATTCTAATGAGAGATAAAACGATTGATATCAGCATGAATAATGAACATTTCAATTTATCATCTTTTTACTCATGTGTAAAACCCTTAAAACAGTTCACACTAATTTTTGCAGAATTTATTTGGCTAATAACGAAAACATCCAAAACTATTGCTCCTATGCAAAAAGAGATTTCTGAAAATACACAACGAATTATCTCTATGATTAAAGTCTATTTGTTCTCAAAGTTATCCTTGTTTACTATTCTGAATAACAGCAACTTATCAATGTTTATTTGTACAGATAACTTAAGGAGTTGCTCTCAACCTATACTTCGATCAGTGATAGATGTAAACTGATGGGAATTGTTTATATTAATCTTACTGAAAATATTTAAAATGGCAAATAATCTCTTGAAAATTGGTTTTATAGGTGGTGGAAAAATGGCTCAAGCGATGGCAAAAGGTTTTATATCGGCGGGTATGTTTTCCTTGATTAGTTTCAGTTGATTGAATCATAAATAAATCTTTTTTCAGGACTTGCACGGGGCGATACGATAACTTCTAGCTGCCACCCTTCTGACCTACCGTCGGCGGAAGCTTTCAGGCAGCTAGGTGCAACATCTTTATTCGAAAACGTTCCAGTGGTTGAAAAATCTGACATAGTTATTGTATCGGTTAAACCATCAGTCGTACCTGAGGCTCTAGGTGATATTAAAAAAGCTAATGTACCCGCAGAAAAACTATTTTTATCGATAGTGATGGGTGTAACTATTAAGCAACTAGAACAAGTAAGATTTAAAGCAGCAGCGATGAAATAATGTCGTTTCATTTTCAGTATTTGCCAGCTACGTCTCGTGTGGTGAGAGTGATGCCCAATACCCCTGCATTGGTACAGAGTGGAGCATCAGTGTTTGTCAGAGGTACAAAAACAACGGATCAAGATGCTGAAATTACTAAGAAACTATTAACTTCCATCGGGATCTGCGAAGAAGTAACTGAAAACCTGATGGATCCAGTCACCGCTCTCAGTGGTTCCGGTCCAGCTTATGTAAGTTTTGCACAACACATTTATTATGCTTCCTCTTTATGTTATCTTCATTTTTTTCTATCTCTTCAATAGATTTTCGTTTTAATAGAAGCATTAGCTGACGGTGGAGTAAAGATGGGTCTTCCACGAGATCTCGCATATAAATTGGCATCTCAGACAGTACTAGGAGCCGCTCAGATGGTCCGCGACACGAACACGCATCCCGGAATTTTAAAAGATAACGTGACGTCCCCAGCAGGTTCCACAGCTGCCGGCCTGTCAGCCCTGGAGGATAAAGGTGAGCTTTCCGTTAAATACAAAAATGGATTTGTAACCATATTTTTTTAGGATTCAGAAGCGCCCTTATAGGTGCAATCGAAGCGGCTACTCTGAGATGTAAACAGGTTTCCGGATCATGACCAATGTCAATTTTTGCTATAGGTAACATATAGACGGTTATATCTTCATCTAATTGAGATTCAGGAACATAACTTTGTAATGTGGTTTTTTGCGTAACTATTTAACATCCATCTGATCTGGATTTGGAAGCACGCAGGGTTTTTTTTAACGATGATATGGTTTATTATGCTAAAACAGAATTGTATAAAAATCTTGTTTCGTTAAGGTAATTTAGTAGTTATAGGATACACATAATATAGAAAATCAATGGAACGTTTTTCATTTGAAATTTCTTTGACTTCTGGGATAATGTTTCTCCGTGACATGTCTGAATGATATATGCCGGTAAGGTGTGACGTTTAGAAACGTTTTGTCGCAAAGGGACATGGAACCCTCAGTTTTGGCTGCCTTTATCTATCGGCTCTGATAAGGCGCACTAGTTATTTGTTTTTCTTTCTTGTAAGCTATAAGATTTCTAAATCAATTAAGGGTCCATGGAACCATTGTTCTCAAATGTCACAAGCTATCCACGATGTGGTTTGTGTTTGGTCCATACTCGAATCTCCGCATGGACATTTAGTCCAGTCAATAGAGAAACGTACCAGTGCTGAATAAAAAAAAATTAATTACAGGTAGCGACCTAGCGGAAGTTGTTGGGGGTAGTGGGTATAATATGAGGTTTCCATAAGAACTGCTATCGAGCGTCCTAGGGGGTAGGGGTGCTGTTCAAAGTTTCGAAATCACACGTTTTCGCTTCTAAATTTTGAAATATTGATTTTATTGAAAATGTCTTCGAACAAATGTTTTATATACTAAGAATACCTTCCATTTGAATTAGGTTTTGTTCAATTTGGGCGAACGGTTAACAAGAAAACTGCAAAAAACTGCTCAAAACAGGCGTTTTTTGCAAACGTGATATTTACGACGCCAATTTTTTTTTGAAATTTTTTATCATCTCAAAATGAAGCTTTTATAGCATCAAATTAAACTACATGGAAACAAAAATTATTATATTCATCATTCACAAGATATAGTAATTTGTTTATAAAAAACTGCCTTTTTCACAGGGAAACGTGCTAGTTGTCCGCAATATTTTTCCATTTTTCTTTATTGAGTATTATAGAAGAAGACCTATATTTTACTCTACTGAAAAGTTTCAGACTATAAAATTCGGAAAAGACTACTTTTCATAACATGGAAAAAAAGGTACCTTTTTTTCCCTTAACAAATTGCCTCGGGCGGTTTATTTTGATATTCAGAGGTTCCATTTTCTCGCGAATGAAAAAAGTTATTGAAATAAATAATTTGACCCTTCAAGAAATCTACGACCTTTTGAACGCCAGTTGCATTTTTTTTTTAAAAACATCACAGTGGCTTTATAAATAAAAATGTAGGAATTAATTCGAGTTCATACTTTTCGTAATGAATTATATTTTATCATTTTCAAAGAAAAGTAGAAAAATGCCTGTTCTTGATACAAATAAACAGGTGACAATTTGATTCGGTTAAGTTGCACACTCATTTGCAATCCAAATGCAGGGGGATTCTATTCCGTCCCGTCGACGTAGTCGGCACTTTGCTTTGAAACTCGAGTGGGTTGTTGTTTGTAATTTTGGATTGAGTTTTTCAAAACAATCGCTCGAAGATTATGAAGGCAGTCACCACTACGATACGCGCCGAACTGCTATTCCCTCCAAGACCCCATCGACCGCAAGACGAGAATGCGACGACCCGTCCACATTTTCATCTTTTTTCTTCAACAAACACATGGATTATTTCATATTCCCCTGAAGCATCATCAAATATAATTCATTACGAAAAGTATGAACTCGAATTAATTCCTAAATTTTTATTTATTAAGCAACTGTGATGTTTTTAAAAAAAAAATGCAACTGGCGTTCAAAAGGTCGTAGAAGATTTCTTGAAGGGTCAAATTCTTTATTTCAATAACTATTTTCATTCGCGAAAGAATGGAACCTCTGAATATCAAAATAAACCGCCCGAGGCAATTTGTTTATGGAAAAAAAGGTACCTTTTTTCCATGTTATGAAAAGTAGTCTTTTCCGCATTTTCTAGTCTGAAACTTTTCAGTAAAGTAAAATATAGGTCTTCTTCTATCATACTCAATAAAAAAAAATGGAAAAATATTGCGGACAACTAGCACGTTTCCCTGTGGAAAAGGCAGTTTTTTATAAACAAATTACTATATCTCGTGAATGATGAATGTAATAATTTTTGTTTCCATGTAGTTTAATTTGATGCTATAAGAGCTTCATTTTGAGATGATAAAAACTTTCAAAAAAAAATTGGCGTCGTAAATATCACGTTTGCAAGAAACGCCTGTTTTGAGCAGTTTTTTGCAGTTTTCTTGTTAACCGTTCGCCCAAATTGAACAAAACCTAATTCAAATGGAAGGTATTTTTAGTATCTAAAACATTTGTTCGAAGACATTTTCAATAAAATCAATAGTTAAAAATTTAGAAGCGAAAACGTGTGATTTCGAAACTTTGAACTGCACCCCACCCCCTAGGACGCTCGATAGCAGTCCTTATGGAAACCTCATATTATACTCACTACCCCCAACAACTTCCACTAGGTCGCTACCTGTAATTAATTTTTTCCATAAAATTGCTCTATTGACTGGACTAATTGTTCTGTCGATGTCGGTGCGCGTTGAGAATCACTTATTTCGTCTTAATAATTGGATCATATCACTTCTTTCGATCACAATGTGATTGCGATTTTCCGTGAATTGATAAATGTGTACGGCTTCTTCTTCAACTCCTATGGAATATATCTTCAAGCGCTATCCAGCTTCACGTAGGTTGGAAACTGTTTCAATTATTTTCCGAAGGAAACTCGAATATTTGAATCAAAATGCCCTAAATTTTTATGAAATGACGCTTCTACTCTATTTCTACCAAAAAGAAGTATCATTCCCTATTGAGGTTGAGACGAAAACGAATGATACGGTCCTGCGAAACGTCCGAGCGCGGATCAATCAAAATCGGACACAAAGGATTTTCCTTCCGTCCGTAGAAAGGAGTGATGTAATGCGGGATTCCGGAGACGCGGCGCACGAATGTGCTGCGTCCCGACCCGGCCAGCTGCGAAGTTGGAGCGCAAGCGCGACGCACGGCCCGGTCAGCTGTGCTAGCTGAGTTCATTGTCAAAGTGTATCGAACGCATTGCGATCTGTCGCCGACCGGGACCGCGAGCGAGCCGGACATCAAACGACCGGCGTTCTTCGTTTTGCGATTTTACCAAGTCGGTCGCGCCGCGAATTCATTGCACGTTTTCGCGTTGGACAAGCGATCGTCTCCTAACCCGAGGTGAGTATTCATTTTCCAGTTCTTTCAAATACTTACCGATGTCGGGTAATTAATAGTGAGGTTAGGCCCCTTTTGTCGGTCGACTGCGCAAGTCTCACGCGAAGCGGAATATTCCATTCAAAAGGCGGCTTTCTGCCCGGAAAAGCCGGTCGGTGCAAATTGCTCTTTGTTCTGACTTGTCGATATTCCAATTGGTCCCGTGCTGCGATTCAGTTGAGAACTGCCGTTTCGTTTTTCCGATAGATTTCGTTCTTATTGTCAACTTCATTGCTGTTGCAATGAAAATATCCCTCCCTGATAAAATTCCATTATCTTCATACCCAGGACTGGGTATGGGCTTTGTTTTGATGCAACATGTAAATTGTATGAAAAAGAAATGAACAACAATCGATTGAATCTTTTGTGTTTAGTTATATTGATCCGATATTTCTAAGCAGTAAACACGAAGTTTTTTGGTTATCATTTGGTAAAAAAAATTTCTCTACAACTAAGAAATAGGGATAAAGAGTTTACATCATTGAACTAACATTTGCTGAAACTTAAGTTCAGTTAGTTGCTCCGTCCTTTTCGGATCAAATCTACAACAGACGCTTCGGAGACATGTATTTATAGATTTAGATTTACAGATCCATTTCTTTTCAAAGTGGAGAAACAACATATTCTTCGAGAAATCTTTTACTTTTATGAATTATGGGTTGAAATATAATAAATGATAGTTATGGTATTGAAAAACTATGCTAAATCAAATAGCACATCGCTAGAAAAGATTTCTTTTTGAAACTTTAAAATCCATGTTGCTATAACATTATTATAGCATTATTTGATGCTTTTGATAGCATTTTATTATGGTACGCTAGCCATAATAGTTTATTGAGGTGAAGTAAGGGCGAACGTCCATATAGGCGATTTAAGCTGCACGACAGCAAAAAATGGTCGAGCTCGAAAAGTCTTCTGCTACCAGATATTACTATATTATATTAATTTATGGGAATTTTTAAAGGGAACTTCCTTTTCATTCAGACTCGTACATCGTAAAAGTGTCAAAAATCGAATACTTGGTAGCAGAAGACTTTTCGAGCTCGACCATTTTTTGCTCTCGTGCAACTCAAATCGCCTATATGGACGGTCGCCCTTAGGGGTACACATTGTAACCGTCTGGTTTTTTAAACAAGTAAACGGGTTTTTTCTTAGGACTGACGTATTTTCGTGATCCTATGATACTTTTCATATCCAAGGGGTTTAAACATTGAAAATAGGAAAATTAGCAGGAAAATATGAAAATGCCATTTTTGCCCAATTTGCTGCGAGTCTATTATTCTGAAACTATCTATTTGAATATTTCGTTTAAATCAGATTCTGCTTTGGTTTCAAGCTCTTGCCAAGATTTGCCACATACAAATAAATAGTTAATTTACGACGCCTCAACATTTTGTAACATTTATTCCATTTGATTCATCGCAGTAGTCAATTCGAAATGGGTATAGTTGATATAGTTACAGTTTATTCAAATTGTATTCGAATTCGTTACCTCAGCACGTACATCAGTGTGACTATTTTTTTTTCAGCGTTTCTACTGCGCGCAATTTGAATTATAACCAACTTTTTTTTAGAAATTCCATTCAAATTTTGATACTTGCAGATATTTCAAAAATAACCCGTTGAACTTTCCTGACAGGTTCAGCAACTTTCTTAGAATTTATCTGTGATTATTTTTGGAATCTGTAAAAAGCTACCAAACTTCCGTTCCATTAACACTATTTTCCGTTGTACCAAAAAATGTCAATCAATTTTGGTGAAATTAGTACATCCTAATGCGAAAATGAAAGGAAATACCCAGAAACTAGCAGAGTGTGATTACAATTTTCACAAGAAATTTGAGTCCTACATTTGATGTTTGCAGATAGTTCTTGAATGCTTGTAAAAAAAGAGAGTTTAACTAATTTGCGAAAGAATTTCGTATAAAAAACAGAATTTTTCTGCTCCCACTTAAATATTTCAAAAATGTTATTGTACAATTTCTGATAGATATGTCTTGGAAATTCAAAACTATTTACAACATTTCTTCATCCACGAAAAATTTTGTCGAAGCTGCAGAACCAGCGTGACCACATTTAGTAGAAACTACTTTTTTAATAGTTTCTCCACAATTTGTTCAAATATTGAGTAGAAAGAAATCTTTTGCTACGTTTCAAAAGTTTTACAAATCTACTACTCCACCATTGATTCTGAACGTTTTCTGCAGTTAATTCGGTAGTTCCTCTGAGTTGTATTTGAAAACTTCTGCATATAATCAATATTGCATGCTAAAGAAGGACTAAAAGATGTGACCGGATGCTATTTTCCAACTTATTATGAAGAAGCTACATTCAACGGGGAATAAAAGTTCATATAAAAATATAGCATACAATAACTTGGTCGACGCTGAATAAGTTGTTGGTTATTTAAATTTATTTTAATATATATACATACAGGGTGGATATTTGAAAACGAAACGTCGCCAATTGTGGGCGAACCTTGCACATTGGTCCAAATTCTTGAGACAGGTCGATTTTTGATTGGAGGGGGACGCTTTTTGACCGCTTGAAAAGTTGTGATACAGCAACCCCCTAAGCGGGGTGGCTACCCTTATTAGTTTTTGAATAGGGAATATAGGTCATGTGATACATGATATTAATGTGAATTGAAAGGGCTTTTCAGAAATGTATATTTTAGCATTTTGGACTTAAACTTTGCTAAAATACAGGCTGTTTTAAGTGGTGCCTGGCAATGCCATAGATTTCATGCTCGTTATTCTCGGTATCAAAAACTGCAAAAGTATATTAGTTTTCGTTTAAGAATAACTTTTGCACCTTTAAATGGGAAATAGAAGTTATTATTTTTACTTACATGTTAGTTAACCAAATGTTCAAAATGTCCACCCCCAACCAACAATAATATAAGTTTTGTTCGAAACGGTAGCGTACATTCTGTAATATTGCAGGAGTGATTTGTTGGCATTCATGGACATACGCTGACGTAACTGTTGCAAGGACTCGGGCTGTGTAGCAAATATATTGTTTTTTAAATGACCCCATAAGAAAAAATCTAGCGGAGATAAATCAGGTGACCGTGCCGGCCATTCAATAAAACCTCTTCTCTCGATCCATCGATGTGGAAATCTATGATCGAGGTATTGTCGAACTGGAGCAGCAAAGTGTGGAGGAGCCCCATCTTGCTGAAATATCAAGTGGTCTTCCAGATAGTGTTCATTATTCTCAATAATCTCTGTCAACATTGGGTCTATGTGGTCTTCCAGTAATTGAAGATAAATCTCTCTTGTTAGATTACCTGGTAGGAAAAAAGGGCCAACAATATGGTCGCCGAAAGTTCCAGCCCAAACATTCAGTTTCTCCGGATTCTGTGTGTGAGTTTCGTGCAGTAATCTGGGATTAGAATCAGCCCAATAACGGCAATTGTGACGATTTAGGGTACCGTTTAGGTAAAACGAGCATTCCTCAGAAAAGCAAATATTAAACAGGAACCTCGGATCATTAGCCACTCGCTCACTCATCAATTCACAAAATTCCAACCGTCGGTCACCATCTTCTTCATTAAGTTGTTGTGTCAGGTGGATTTTAAATGGGTGGAATTTATAGTGCTTTAAAATTTTTTGAATCGTACATCTGTGCACACCAGTTTGCTGTTCCAGTTTTCTCGTGCTTGCTCGGGGAGTAAGAGACACTTGACCAAGAACTGCCATATCTACCCCTTCATTTCTATCGAAGTTTCTTTTCTTATTACATACTGAGCCAGTCTCTTGAAACTTTGCCACTAACTCCAGTACATATTTTCGATGAACATGTTGGTCCGCATGCCGCTGATTAAATACATTAGCTGTTCTAAAAGCACATTGATTGTTTGCATAGAAAATTGAAATCATTTCTACCCTCTCCGCAATCGTATAAACCATGATTTTGAAAAACAATGCAAGAAATTACGTCTATCAATAAAACAACTTTAATAGAACTAATAATCAGGGGAACACCTTAAAGTCAGATGGTAAATAAAAAACTTGACGCTTTATCATTCATTAAAATTAGTAAACAAAGTTAACACGCAGTCTCTGATAAAAAACGCCATCAACATGCGGCAACATTCGTAGCAGAACAACAAAAATCTTCATTTCCAGGCGAAATTGATCGATTTCAATTTAAAACTACGCTTTTGGGATAAAAATTGTGCTGTCAATGAGGAAGCCTCAGAGGAAATACCATAATTCTTGACTGTCTCATAAGTGCATGCAAAAATTGACTCGGATAAGATAACACATGAAAGAGCCTGTATTTTAGCAAGGTTTACGTCCAAAATGCTAAAATATACTCTTCTGAAGAGCCCTTTCAATTCACATTAATATGATGTATAACATGACCTGTATTCCCTATTCAAAAACCAATAAGGGTAGCCACCCCGCTTAGGGGGTTGTTGTGTCACAACGTTTTAAGCGGTCAAAAAGTGTCCCCCTCCAATCAAAAATCGACCTGTCTCAGGAATTTAGACCAATGTGAACGGTTCGCCCACAATTGGCGACCTTTCGTTTTCAAATAGCCAGCCTGTATATGTACTTATTAGATCCGCGTATAAAGAAAATTTTCGCATTTTTTTAATCCGCGATTAATGAAAAGGTGAATAAAGGACGCACGAATAATAAGGAGCTTTTACTGTACCCAAGTATGTATCTATAAAGGATTGTGATGTTATAGCGATTATAAGTTTTCGAAAACAAATTTGAATAATAAAATGTTTGGAAATTGCTTTGACATTTCAATAATTTTGATGCCAGTGCTTGTGCAGTGTATTCTTTCAAATCAGACGTAACCAGTGACTTATTGGATTTTCATCTTTTCAAAATAGAAAACTATTAAAAACTCTTTTCACTCGCGGAAAAAACTAGTGTTCCTAACCCGCACGCAAGGTTTTTCCCTCATTCCAAGCTTATCCGAACTTCACTTCGCGTCGTTTGTCCTACTCTCTCATCTACAGTTCTACGCAATCATTTTTTTTTAGTTATTATACTTTTCACTATTTTTAATAATGTCATCTTTTTCTTTAATATCTCCTTACTTTATAATATTTGATGTTTAAACTATATTTCAATGAGTTATTCAAATGTTTTAGACGATTTAGGGCAAGGTAAGTTACGTTGGAAATCTTTTTTCATTAAATTCTGCTTAAGATCTAAAGATGTAATGAGTAAATTATGAATTAAAGATTTACACAATTAATAGTTAAAGTCGCGACGCAATTCGCAGCGGTGAACTAAAAGTGCGATAATGAAGTAACGATGATTAAACAAACGATGATGAGGTAGCTATAATTAAACAAACTATACTTGAAAGATAGATAAAATCGTATGGGATAGAAAACAATTTACAACCTATTCATTTCCTTCGGTCTTCTTCGGAAGAGCGACTCTTTTTCCCCCTTCTTTCCAATCCCAATATTATTTAGTTTTGATACATAAAAGTGTAGTTTGTTGCAGCCAATATGAATTGGACCAAAGAACAGGTGATGGAATTGATTGGAATGTTACGATCATCTACATCACTGTGGGATTATTCAAGCCAAGAGTATCGCGATAAGAATCGCAAATATCAAGAATTGCTACATATGGCTTCTCATTTTCAAACGAGTACCGATGAAATATCGAGAAAACTTAGGTCTCTGAAAACTCAATACTATCGAGAACGAAAGAGAATTAAGGAGAGAAGTCAAAATGGAACAAAGCAGATTTCCAATGAAAATATATGGTTCGGATATGCAATGTTGAAGTTTTTATACGAAAAAAACGCCATATCAGATGGTCGCAACATTATGGAAGTAAGAATTCATTTCTATTGTTCAATTAATCGAGTTATACAAAAAAAAACCGACTATATGCACAGTATGCAATAAATATACTAAAAACAAAAAAATATGAAGACTCGATGAAACAGTCTCAAGGGGAATCTATATCATAAATTGTACTGCATTGTAGGAGGGATATGTAGGATTTTCTAGAGAATATATCAAGTGACTTTAGAATATTTGTGAACATAATCAAGAAGTGTCAGTTGAGGATTTCTTTAAAATTTGTATATCCGTGTTATTAGTGAAATTAGGAAAGTAAATCTTAAAAATATGATGATATATATTGTAGAGTACTCTTTGTGGATTTGGTCCGTTGGTCATTTCGTTGTATCAACCCTTGCTGTGAGCCAAGAATGGTTTGACTTTTTTCCTAGACAAAACACTATTATTGGCTTAGACACTTGAGCCTGAGGTTAATACGCAAACAACTTTAGCATTGCTATAAGTTTTTATATCATTTTCAATTTGCAATATCTTTCTTCGTTTTCCATTTTTCCCCAAAAGAACGTTGCTGTTGCCGACATGATTGCGTTTATTTCATCCAATTTTTTGTTTTTTTGATCGTATAGCCTAGTGACTTAGGTTCAAGTGCGAGATGTTTTCAGGTCGCACTTAAATGACCTAACGGCTTATCATGACGAAATATAAAAAACTTGCAATTTCAAAAAAGGAATTGATTTCCTGTGTTGCTTAATTTGGAGAAATTGAAAATCGGTTTCATGTATAGAAATATAGATTTGTTTTGCTAATCAAGTAGTGTGTGTATGTTCGCGTGAACTGTGCATTTAGTCGAAGGTAATTGTGTACAAAAATATGCATTTTATTTAATTTTAGGGAAACGATGTGAACGTAATTAGTGAGGATGAGAACCTGAATGTATCTACTCCCGAGCAGATCGAAGAAATTAAAAGTGATGATGGTGATGTTTTCAGAAGTGATCCACCTTACAAATCTGATTCAATGTTTGCTCCATCTAAAACGACAATTCCAAGGACGAAGGCTCATTTCCATAAATCCCAATCCATAAGACTACCAGCGAACGCTGGGGAATTCATAAGGAAAAAGCGCCATAAAATCTCAAAAATGGACGTGAGGGTGGATGAAGCTTACCAATTTTTGAGAAACATTCAAGATGATGTTAAATCGAATGATAGTTTTACGATATATGGGGAGAACGTAGCGAGTAGATTGCGCGGCGCTAATCAAAACAGTCGCGCCATATCTATAGCGAAAAATCGTATTGACAATATACTTTTTCAATTAGAGATGGGAGAGTTTTCTTATTCCAGAGACGATACCCGCCAAGCAGCTTCATCGTCTCGAGCATCACCTGCATTTTCTAATATTTCAAGATCACCCAATCCCTATTCGCCACAAAACTTGTGAGTTTTTTCCCATACCACAACGATATATGGGACCGACTGCTACACACCAATCATTCGTCAATTGGTATATAGGTACATGTGTGAATGAATGAACTCAACATTATCAACAGAATCAGTATTTGAAAATTCGAGTATCTAAATGCAGTGGGTTTCTTTATAAAAAACCTTGATAATAAAATGATAGTTGACTGAAGAAATTCACTTGTTTATTTTGCCTATCCCAGTATATTAGATCCCAAGAAAATTCATCCCAAATGTGACATTTAGTTCCATTGATAGCCGATGTAACCTTCACAGTTGTGAATGAAAATCTGCAAACAAAGCATGCATCCTGTCATACAGATACCGAATGTCATTTTTTGGTATGGAGTCTCATGCATGTTGTAATTCTTTGGCTAATACTTCGGATGACAATGCTAGCTGTTGTCATGCTGCGGCTGTAGTCCAATGAAATACCATGTATACACTATGTCGAGCACATGGCGTTAGATCACCAATATAAGAAATGCCTGTCGAATGCTGTTTATCAATAATACTTGTTGGATGAATGAACATATTTACAGTTAACAACCCTGAGACTTCAGGTATAAAAGCGTCTTTCACCAACATTACTACCGCTCGAATATAGCTCATCGCTGCGATATTTAAAATATTTCAAAGCAAAAACTGGTTTTAGCTGACAGCTACATTAACAAACTTCTTTTGAAAGAAGCCCTAAGTCAAATTAATCAGGTGTGCAGACAATTTAATTGCAAGCGTGGATCTTGCCACCCTTTAATCATGATTACTGGGGTCTTGGCAGAACTGGCTTTCATTAGAAAACAGAACAGATTGACACTTCGTCTTCCAATGATCTCTAGTTATATACCAGTGGCGTCGCAAAGGGGTTCGAAGTGATGCTACAGGGTGCTTCAGGTTGGAACTGTTCTTGAAGTTCTTTACAGTTGTGTGGTTCCAGTTGCTACTCGAATTTCTGGTACAGTCGTAGAACGATTTGATACAAACATACACAGGGTACCTTTCCCTTTCCTTTCAAACCTATCAGAACCTATCCTTCTTGATGCAGTACCATCCCTTGATCGCTCCTTTTGACAAACGTCCACCGCGGGTACTTTCTGCCAAATGTTATAATGACATTACTTCCTATAGTTCGGGTGCTAGCAATGTCGAAAAATTAGAATTTTTGATAACTCCTCTCTTCTGGTATTTTGGTTAGGCGATGTGCTATATGACTGAAGACAGTATACTACTTGAACAACGTTGAATAGACTTTCCTGCGTATGCCGTAAGATATGGCAAAAACCCCATGCAAATCGTTACTTTGCCAAAAAAAATGAATTCCATACATTTTGTTATTCCTTAAAATTATTTCATATCTCCATCGTCATCCTGCCAGATTTTGTTTGAATCAAATTTCCCTGATTTCACTCTAGAATGACCAAGAACTGCTCGTCGCTTCGCCAGTAGAGTACTAAAGAATAAAAATAATGTAATGTTAAAAATTCAGACATAAAATTAAAAAAAAATTCAATAAACAGGGTCAAATAAATTGATCAATGTTACCATATTTTGTTTAACAAATGACAAAATGTGGGAAAATAATTCACAAATTGTTTTGTATGGGTTGTTTACTTGAATTTTGCCTTATATTGCACTCTATACTGGAATTTTGTATTCCCAGAAGGCCAGTTTGCGGTTGGCCCAATAACAGTATAAAATGTCATTTTTCGTGGTTAACGAACCATTGATTTTAAAATTGTTCAATTTATTTAGTGTTAAGAATTTTTCATCTAGAATCAAGCGCAAGAGGCGACAGTGGAATAGTACTCAAAAAGCACCGAAAGCAAGGGGCGAGAGGAGACAACCCTCCGGCAAAAAGTGAAATGAAACTAGGCTGAAATTCGGGACAGACGCGGGAAAAAATCGACGAATCAATTTAGAAAAGTATTTGTAAACTTTTATTGGAGTCAATTAATTTTTTAAAAGTTATAACGAAATTAATTTTTGTCGTCTTTTTGGTTGAATACCGATTTCGCAACAAGTAATGAACCAAAATTGATTAAATTCGGTGTGTATATTAAGAAATAGTAGTTGATTAAAATGCTATAACATTCTCCTCTCAAAACTGTGACTTTCTCATAAAAAATTAATTTTGTTATAAACAATTGTTAAGGTACGGCAATTATTGGGAACGCAGTCAAATATTTCTGGATAAGAAAACTCTTATTCCTTGTTGCTCGAGCTTTCGAGGTTTATTTTAATTTTACCTCTTTTTCAAGAGACGCTACTATATGGCTATATTAGTATACAGTTTAACTTGTATTAGAAACTTGCGAATCGAGTATCGAAATATTTTTGAATCAGATGTATAAATTCTCATCATTTGAATTGTCAAAAATATATGTGACACTACTTCGACTAACTCGATTGTTGACAAAATCAGAAAAATCAAGAAAACAATGATAATGGGTGAAAATGGTTTTAAAACGATATGAATGATGGTGTCCGTTTTTAATTCTTTGAAATGTCCATTTGAATTAATAATGCGTAGAAAGGGGTCAAAGAATCGATGTCTCTTCTATTGTTTATGGTATTATCTTTTTGGGCAATTCTGAAAATCGTTTCTATATCAAAGATTCTTTTAAATTTGCCGATTATGTTAAAGATTTTGCTGTACCAAATGATGATGTTTTACAGAGTTGGGACATTATTTCATTATTTACAAATATTTCTTTAGAATTCACCATTTCCGTTATTGAGAAAAAATGGAATGTAATCGAACCACATTGTCCTATGGTCCTTACAACTTTCTTAGAAGTAATAAAAGAATGGTTTGAGTCAACAATTTTTTCGTATAATACAACGTTTTTCAAACAAATAAAAGTTACACCTATGGGCTCAATAGCTTCCCCAATCATCGATCAATTCGTGGTAGATAAGTACTAGATATTATTATTTCAAAATTACCTTTCGATTTACCTTTTATAAAAAAATATATGGATGATATTATTACATCTATCCCTTTTGATTGGACTGAAAAGATTTTGGACGTGATAAGTAATGTTAACGAAGATATAAAATTTGCAGTTGAAAATGAAAAAGATAGAGGAATTCCTTTTTTAGATATTTTTTGATAAGGAATGAAGAAAATACTAATTACAGATTGGTTCACAAAACCTGCGTCATCCCAAAGATGTATTCATTTTTTATCCTATCACCCGATCAAAATGAAAATTAATGTCATCATGAATCTTAAAACGAGAATTAAAAAATTATTGCATCACTCTTTCCTGAAAAAAAATCTAGGGAAGTTGGAAAAGATCATGTCTGGATATGGATACCCTCGTCAACTATTAAAAAGACTTATATATAACACTGTCCTACTTGACAGTCCAAATCCAAGATCACAAGAAATCAATAACGAGAAGATTTTTATCACACTTCCTTTCATCAATCCCCTATTCGAAAAACTTAGAGGACTTTTTCTTAAAGAAAATTTCATCTTATTACCAAAAAATGTCAAACCGATCAGAAGAATTTTTACTAAATTGAAAGATAAAACCCCAATTCTTAATTTGAGCGATGTTGTTTACGAAATTCCATGTGAAAATTGTAATTTGGTTTATATTGGACAAACTTCAGCTTGTATGAGACAGAGAATTCTAAATCATCGTAGTGATATACGATTATCGAAAGACAACTGGGCTCTAGCCAAACATTCACTAGATTTTGCACATTCTCCGGATTTCTATAAGTTGAAGATAATAGACACCGAATCGGATACAAGGAAACGCCTGTTACTTGAAATGATCAGAATTGCCAAAAAGGATAATACCACAAACAATAGAAGAGACATCGATTCTTTGAGCTCTTTCTACGCATTATTAATTCAAATGGACATTTCAAGGAACTGAAAACGGACACCATCATTCATATCGTTTTAAAACCATTTTCACCCATTATCATTTTTTCTGATTTTGTCAACAATCGAGTTAGTCGAAGTAGTGTCATATATATTTTTGACAATTTAAATGATGAGAATTTATACATCTGATCCAAAAATATTTCGATACTCGATTCTTAAGTTTCTAATACAAGTTAAACTGTATACTAATATAGCCATATTATAGCGTCTCTTGAAAAAGAGGTGAAATTAAAATAAACCTCGAAAGCTCGAGCAACAAGGAATAGGAGTTTTCTTATCCAGAAATATTTGACTGCGTTCCCAATAATTACCGTACCTAAAGATAAATATACCAGTCAATAATACCACTGTCATTTAAACAATTGTTAATGTAAATGACTTCTGGAGTAAGTATTACAAAATTTTTTCTGTTCTTTTAATATATGCTGAAAATTTTTGTGCACTCAACCAGGTGAGAAGTTATGAGCACTTGAATATTACTGCAATCCAGGTTTTCTGCTGCATTTGGTCACAATTTTGGTATCAATTTTGGTATTTAATGGGTTTGCAAAATAATTTTGATCTGCGAGTGCAATAGAAGGATGAAACGAATTTTTCCCATTACGTGTTACAAGTAAAGATATGATTTGCAAAAGTCCTATGAAATGAATTATTTGAACCTTTCTCTGATGGAAATGATACAATCTGAAGTGAGTAATCATCATCAATAATGCATTTATCCAGATGACGGTGGCTCTTTTCCGAAAGTCTTCGAACTATTTGTTTTCATATTATCTTCAGACTAAAATACACGTTCATGTTAATCAAATTGTATTACATTATGTAAATGATCGGAATTAGCTGCAGGCTGTTGAGATTTGACGCACGACCCTTAGGACAAAAAGTTTACGAAGATGAGAAACGGGTAACTTATTTCCAATGCTAATTTTGGTCTATTTGCAGAAGCCAGCGGCTCGTCCTTATCGCCCGGTCGGTCCAAACAGGCGTTACATCCCCGGAAGAAAAAAGCAACAATCAATCAGCAGTATTAGTTACAAGTATTTTGTTAGCGTGTCACGAAACGTAGAATTTAGTAAAAGGTGCAATTGAGCTGAGCGATGTTCGTCGAAACAGAAAGCAAACCGAGCGACAATAACAATGGATTGGACCGTGGGGTCGAAGGTTCGCGCGGCGATCTCCTCTTGGAGGACCTGGATCTCGTGTCGCGATTCTGCCTGCCAATCTGTTCGAGCGATAACGAAGTTCGCGAAGTTGCCTTGGACGCCATCTCGAAGACTGTCGAGGGTTGGCTGGATGGCGTCGGCAGTCCCAAACATCGCTGTGTTGTCGGGTAAGTCATATAAAACGACCTGCGGTTGTGTAACTTTGGTCTTCTATCGGCAGGTTGCAAAATCATAATCGCACTGCTCAGGGAAACAACACGGACGCCGAATACGGCGAATTAGTTGCTCTTCATTTGCCGATCATCTTGCGGCTCAGCCTCAACTGTCCTTTCGCCGATGTGCGTGAAAAATGTCAACATATCTTACAAATTATACAGGTAAACTCCTTGTTTTAAGCGCTTCGAATGGTTGCCTAGGTCAACAAATGTAGAACTTAGTTACTCCGAGCTTGGTATTTCGTTATACCTTCACCTATTGTATGTACCAAGACATTCGGAAGCACATTGTGGAAAGACTCAGGAATCCTGTCCTATCCTCTCCTATTAATGTTAGTTTTCGCACTTTAAAAATGAATAACAAATGTAGGTTATGATATATGTGTCAGCAAAAAGTATATCAGAGAATAGAGACAAATATAGATGGACCAGTCATGTACCCCTACTTGGACAGAAATTTTTAAATACAAATGCTCCGAAATATGGAGGCTTTCTTCTTCTTATTCGCCAAACTGCAGAATGAAATATTTGACTTTATTGAACGACAAACAATTGAAAAGTAGCCGTATTTAATGATCTGACTTCCAGATAACTCCGTTCATTTTCTTCCATCGCATAAAAAAAGCAGATCTGGAAAGGTTCACTTTTGTAATCATCTGTCCAATTCGTTCGTGGCAAACGAGACACGGAACGACAACGTAAATCAAAGCGTCCTTTAATGCGGGACTCAAGGTGAATGCCTAATGGTAGTCGGGCAGTTTTCGCGCGAACGACGATGAATTATGGACCGTCAAAGGTGGAGTCTTCGCCCGCCCCACGAGGGATCATTTTTATTTCATTAGGGGGATGTCATTGGTAAAGTTCACGAACGGGACGCTGACGTAGCGAGAAAGCCCTCGAGACGGGGCGCCGTCGGTTTTCCTTGTACACCCCTACGTTGTCGTGCATCATAATTAGGCGCCGGCCGGAAACAAGAAATTTTTCAGGAACCAAACAAATTGTTATACGAAGAAATGTTGTTTCGATATTCGTTTCGTGTCGTTGTAATAACTTTTGGTCTCGAATCGGGAGATATATCTTACTTTGTTTTGAAAGATCCATCTACATGCAGTAGCAAGGCTTTCTTGTTGGTATCACCTTCAATTTCAGCTTGCCATGTGCAAAAATAATACCTATCAGGTATGATTCTGGCAAATTTTTCCCTTTCGATTCTTCTCTTACTCTTACTCTTGCTTAGCTCTTCTATTCTATTCACTCAATTTTTTTAATTTTCTTTATCGTACAACCTACAGACCTGTTGCAAATTGCTGGGAATTACCTCTGACGGTAGAGAGCTTCACATCTGGCTGGATCTGTACAAAGAAAAAACGATTTTTACAGCATTCTGTCCGATCGATGTCTGCTATCATCTTAGAACAAGAGATATTCCATCCAATGTGGTTTATGAATTGAAGCCTTTCATGAAGACCTTTGGTTCGCTTGCTAAATAAAAGAAAACAAAGGACGTCGTTCGCTCAAAGTTATTTCAGATTTCTTAAAATAATTTTTTGA
The DNA here is from genome assembly GCA_020654155.1 of Novius pumilus. NCBI lineage: Eukaryota > Metazoa > Arthropoda > Insecta > Coleoptera > Coccinellidae > Novius > Novius pumilus. Next base: position 1,170,427 of record JAIFOV010000007.1, read on the forward strand.
AAAATCAAAACAACTATTTTGACAAGATTTATTATATAAAAGAAATGCAACACAAGATCAATAATTTAGTTTATGAAAGAAATTAAATATTCAAATCAAGCAAGCAACATGATGAAAGTAGAGACTAAAAAAGACTCCGGTACCGCCTAAACCCAAAGTTCCAATCAAAGCCAAAGAAAGTACTCTTCTTCATCGACACTAGCACGAAACAAAACTGAAATTCACGTCGCTCGATTTTCCATCTGAAAAGTGGAGTAGAGCGTTAGTTTCAATAAAAACTTTATATTGTTACAGAGTCGTGGTTTGCCTATACCTTATCCTGTGATATCTGGACCCAGCGCTTACATTGATGCTGAGGAGGTAAGTTGTACTCTGCTGATTTTAACTTGAACATGCGCCAACAGATGATTGAGTCACCGTTTAACGCTTGCGCAGTACAATTTTAGGGTGCCGTAATTCCTAAAGCGCAAGCGCTGACTGATTCGGAACTGGTAGGGTGGTCGGTTGCTACAAGCCTATAGATACCCGAAAAAAGCGGGAAATTTTAATATGGGACTGATATATGTATTAGGGTGATACAGAATCCAAAAGTAATGTTTTTCGCTTTAAATGCAAATGTTTCTCCATGATATTTTTATTTTCTATCATTTTCATAATCGCAATCGTTTTCGATAACCCTTTTTTACCCATGTGAGTAACGTTTATAACCTTATCGATAGAAACCCATAACGAGGCTAAAAAATTTTCAAGATTACGACGTCTTTATAAACTAGCTTATTAAACATTGAACACCCTCTATAGCATTACATATTTAGATTCTGAATGAAATTTTAAACAAATTGTGTGTATCACTTATACCTCAATTCTTTTTTCATTTATCGAGATATTTCGTAAAATATGTCAAAAATGTGTTTTTTAGGAAGGGTAAAAATTGCATATCTTTTGTATACATAGACGTTCTGCAAAAACTCAATATGAATTTTCAGTCAGAATAAATTCATGCCAGTTGAATTCATGAAATTCTTCAATAAATTTTATACCACATACTCATTTTGAATTCATTGCATATGTAATATTCGATGCCTAAATTTGATCATTTCCGAGATATTTCGAGAAATATGTCAAAAATGTTTTATTCGATTTGGGAATATATATAGGTTTAGCATAAAGGATCGTTTTGTGATTACAAAAATTTTTAGTCAGAATATGATCCATTCCATGAAGGATTTAACAAAAAGCTCAAACATACGAAAATCATCAAAAATCAATATTTCTAATTTTTGTGATAACATCTTACAAATCGATGAAACCGGCGGCACGCGCGAAAACTCGTAGCGTAACGTTCCCTAAAGTGGGTATTCAGTTGAGTACCAATACGCATGAGACGAATCATTTTGATATTTTCAGCAACAACTGCGGAAAAAAAGGCAATTAGGTGCCACATTTTAATGTCTTGATGATCATGATAATATCACACTAGCATCGAAAGTAACAGTTTATTTTTCTGAGTGTTTGGGTTGCGTCGTGTGTCGAGTGAGAAAATAATCGTTATATTCGATTGATCGAGTGGTTTTCAAAAGTATTCTCCAACGAAATCCTGAATAAATATAGCACAAACGTTCTAAGGCAAACCATCATGACGTAATTTGAATTACTCTTCGTTAGAAGTGGATTCCTTCAATTTTTAACTTCCTTCTTTTTTCCAAAGTTGAACGTAGTTTTTCTTATTCGAAAATTTCACTTTCACATTTGGGAAAATATTGGGAAAAATATTCTAATGTAAAGTAATAAATTGTGGGCAACTGAGTAAATACATATCTATATGTTCAATTTTTCTCGAACTTTTGCTGATTTTTTATGAGCATATTCAAAATTTTATTGATCATATTTTTGGGGATCATATTTCGGACCTGCGCGCATATTGGCAGATTTTAGATATAACATTGAGATATTTATTTATTGGCTGTATTATTCTGGTACCTTTTCGAAATACGTGTATTATTCGTATTTTTAAAAAGGCGCAACTAACAACTTGCAAAATATTTTAATTATGTCCTAGGGTGGCTTCTGTTTCTCCGCTTCCAGAATTCAATTTCCTCCAGCGTTTTGCAAAAGATTGGTATCTATGGGAAACCCAAACATTTTACATAAAAGAACGTTTGTTTCCGATATATCAGTACGGCAATTTTGATTGGTAATATTCACGGTTCTTTATTTTCATCGATTCATTAGCACTCGATAAATATCGAAAAGACCTTGACGAAAGCTTTTATTTTCTTATCGTAACTACATTATTAAGTCAACGATGTTTGCTTTTAAATTTGGGTTGGCGTTGAAACAATTGGCCGCGTAGAGACCAGGTGTGCGTTTTTTATTGCCAATTGAATCACCGCTATATCGAGAAATTACATCAACACGTAGTCCGGTGTGCCGCCAACCAGCAGCGGTTGGCACTTTTTTCGCATTTGCTAGACCGAGTGGCGTTGGTCCCACGTAGTAAAGTACATCGCGGCGGCGGCACTGGGTTCTTCTAGTTGTACTGCTGTATAGTAAATTGAGTTGGCCCTTTCTTCTCCTTTGTCGAAAAATCATCCAATGTGAGGACCCAGGACCAAATACCAGGGCAGCACTACGGTAATCAACAAACAAAAAATCGTAATGGCAACATTTATTGCACATTCTCTACGTTGCTTCTTTTCCCGTTCTTCCTTATCAACTGCAAATTCTTTCACCTCGACGTCTTGCAGAAATTTTACCCTGAAAATTCTAAGAAATTAGTACGTTTTGAATAGTTATTTAAGACATGTAGATCTTGCCTATTTCTCGTATGGTCGGAAGTTTCACGCCGCCAAAAATATAAACCGTTTTCAGTTTGATCCAAAATCCAGCGCGGTTCCGTGGTTGTCTCATCGTTGATCTCTACAAGTAAATATTTATGTGTTTTAAAAATAAATCCATTCATCTGGCGCATCGCGGGGCGTTTGATGCGCTAATGATGGTTCTCCCACTTTAGTCCAATCAATCTATCTACCTACGGTTGCTCTTCCGGCTACGAGGAATACAACGAGAAAAATATTACGAATGATGCTAATACCGTATTTCCAAGATTTTTAATGTCAAATCTTTCTCAAAGATTTTGCATTAGTCCAAAATCGGAACGGTTCGATTGTCAAATAGAAAGATGGGCTTTTATCTAGATAAGTTCAATGCAAAATTTGTAGATCGCAATATTATGTTTGCAATTCGTCTCGGGGTATCGATTTTTTACCTCATATATAACGAAACATGCAAAAATCTTTGAAGAAATAGATCGTAATTGCGGTTTCATTAACGAAATATTACAAAACAAAGCGGGATAATTATTAATTTTTCTATGTGATCGATCAAGCAATTTTTAAAAAATTCCATTATTATAATAATTATTCAACTTTTTTAGTCCAGGATAAATGCTGTATTGTCATGAATCATTTAACATCATCACACGGAATTTTTCATTGTCTGTCTCATATATTAAGTTATTCATTTAGGGACCGTACGTAACGCAGTTATCGACGATTTTCAACCCCCCGCCCCCCAGGTAATGAACCGTAACGTCTTTCATCGCATTGACATGTTTGGGCTAGATTTCGGTGTCGCAGCTATGAGAGGATTTTTCAAGAAAGTTTTATCACGGTGCGGCCACTGTACGAGTTGTAATCGCTGTCCAATTTTTCTAAAACGCGCAAAAAGAGCGCAACATTGATCATTTTTTTAATTTTCATCGGATTGACATATTTGGGCTAGATTTCGGTGTCGCATCTATGAGAGGATTTTTCAAGAAAGTTTCATCACGGTGCAGCCACTGTACCAGTTGTAACCGCTGTCCAATTTTTCTAAAACGCGCAAAAAGAGCGCAACATTTATCAATTTTTCAAATTTCCATCGGATTGACATGTTTGGACTAGATTTCGGTATCGCATCTGTGAGAGGATTTTTCAAAGAAAGTTTCATCACGGTGCGGCCACTGTACGAGTTAATCGCTGTCCAATTTTTCTAAAACGCGCAAAAAGAGCGCAACATTTATCAATTTTTCAATTTTCATCTGATTGACATATTTGGGCTAGATTTCGGTGTCGCATCTATCAGAGAATTTTTCAAGAAAGTTTCATCACGATGCGGACACTACGAATTATTATCGCTGTCCAATTTTTCTGAAACGCGCAAAAAGAGCGCAACATTTATGAATTTTTCAATTCTCATCGGATTGACATGTTTGGGCTAGATTTAGGTGTCCCATTTATAAGAGAATTTTTCAAGAAAGTTTCATCACGGTGCGGCCACTCTACGAATTGTTATTGCTGTACGAATTGTAACCACTGTGCAATTTTCCTAAAACGCGCAAAACGAGCGCAACATTTATGAATTTTTCAATTTTCATCGGAATTGACATGTTTGGGCTAGATTTCGGTGTCGCAACTATGAGAGAATTTTTCAAAGAAAGTTTCATCACGGTGCGGCCACTCTACGAATTATTATCGCTGTCCAATTTTTCTAAAACGCGCAAAAAAAGCGCAACATTCATCAATTTTTCAATTATCGTCGGATTGATATTTTAGGGCTAGATTTCGGTGTCGCATCTATGAGCGGATTTTTCGGGAAAGTTTCATCACTGTACGAATTGTAACCACTGTCCAATTTTCCTAAAACGCGCAAAACGAGCGCAACATTTATGAATTTTTCAATTTTCATCGGAATTGACATGTTTGGGCTAGATGTTTGGGTACGGATTGTAATCGCTGTCCAATTTTTCTAAAACACAAAAAAGAGCGAAACATTTATCGATTTTTCAATTTTCATCGGATTGACATGTTTGGGCTAGATTTCGGTGCCGCATCTATGATAGGGTTTTTCGTGAAAGTTTCATCACGGTGCGGCCACATTTATGAATTTTTCAATTTTCGTCGGATTGACATGTTTGGGATAGATTTCTATCTAGTTGGGAATGTGAGAAAAAATCACAGAACATTCGCAAATTGTCGAGGAGTTTTCCTCTGCTTGAACTCGTGTCTTCATAACAAAAAAAGCAAAAAAAACCACTAAATGTGATAATAAATTATTCACCATCGGGACTGTCCAAAAATTGGTAGATTTTCCAACGATTTTTCGCATATTCACAGAAAATGATGGAATTTTTCAAATTACGCAGAATTTTCAAAACATGGATCATATCGGAAAAACTAAAATTTTTCTAGCATGATAGTGAATAGGATTTCAAACTCTTCCCAATAATTGGACCCTCAATATTTATTGTTAACGAACAATCTTAACATGTATTAGGGAATGCCACCCCAGCTCGGAACGAATATCGTAGCCCCACGAAGTCTCAATCACAAGATATCCTCTGAATAAAAATTGCATTTTTCGGTGTTTCCCGGAAAACTTAGTCGCAAGGAATTATGGAGCTCGACACTTCAGTGAACTTATGCGATGACTCAATGCAATTTTCTCTCGCCACAGTGATTCAGATTTCAAGTTTAACGATGATAACAGAAAATGCGGGAAACATTTTGTTCATTGATAAGACAACTACCTGTAGAACGGCACGCGAGAAGATAATCGATTAATATTTGGACATTATCGATCGAATTTTGGATTGCTTCCGCGTACTTTTTTCCATTGTTGTTGGAAACTACGTTACAAATAAATGAACGCAAATTGAATGTAAAACGCACATACGTTATCATTCCAAAGTTTTCAGACCAATCAAATATTTGCCACTGACTAAACCGATTGAAAATTCGAATTTCTAGACCAAACGAAGATTAATCGATATCACCGACGATAATTTATTATAAAATTAAGGGCAAAGTCAGAAGTTGTTCAGACGAAATCCCTTCCGGTGGCTCGCGTTTGCATCGCCCCCATTGTTGTTTCGTTTTTTTTTCGCGAATGTCTCGAAAATTGTGCCTTACCCGTTTCTGGAAGAATCCGGAGCCCAAAGCCAAGAAGAAGAGAAAACAGGACGAGGTGAGAGACTTTAGCTTTAACGACTTATTTAGACATAATTTGTAAAAGTAATTACCTGTTTTATGGGAAATCTGAATTAACGCCTTCGACACCGTTTCGTCTGTTTCCATGCACGCGCCAACACCCGTTTTATGCATTGTTCTATTTATACAAACGAATCTAGAATAATGGACGACCTGTTCCTCGTACTTTGGTCCTACTTCTCGGACATTATCTAGATTGCGCGTTCGCTTTTGTTTTTGAAAGTGGTACTATGATAGGGAATCGTTATTTAACGCTTTCGTTTTGTAGCATAATCATTTTTCGATTCGATATGCGTTAAGATAGCAAGGTCCGATTCGATTAGAAGATAGCGATTCCTAAAATCTAGAATCTAGAGAGAGAAAACATTTCGGATACTGTTTTTGTACGGATAGCGTATGTTGCGTTAGGCGCTGCCATCTGTTACGGTAGTTAGCAAATGCTCATCCCGAAGCAGTACCGACTGCTTCGCGACGCATCCGTGAAGCGTCGCCACTATTAACAGTATTGCTATCTATTGTTAAAACAATCTTTTTTTCGAATACAGCGGATTTAAAGTACGAAAATCGTCTATCGAGAATCTGGCATTTAATTGATTTAAGTAATGTTGAAAACTTCTTATTTTCGACTTTCCTGACGCAGTTTGGAACTATTTATTGAATTGTAGTCTTAGAAATTTTATATAGGGTACTGATAACTGCAAAGGACATTTTTTTAGTAAACCAATTTTGAAGGAAGATTAGAATACGTGATATAACGATGAATATTATGGATCATTTGTATTCTGTGACGTGCAACCCCTCCTGGAGGTGCTCTACAGCCCCAAAAATTTCAATAGAAAATAGTGATACTTCAATTAAAAAGTTTTCAAATTCTCTTTTGAATGACGGAGCAGAATTTCTTACACGTTTTCTCTTGGCACAAAGCGCCTACTTGACCATTCTTCTTGAGCTTCATCCGTATCCGCGCTTCATTTTCTGTCTTGGCAACTTATATCTCGGAAATAAGGGGTGTCCCAAAATTAACGCAAGATTTGAATTACATAGAAAACACAGTTTTTAGTCTTTTCATTGAAATTTTTTTATAGAATTATTTTGTACACATGTTAGGGTTAACAATGAAATACCACATCGGGCAAATGGCCTCCACGACTTTGCTCGCACATGCGTACTCGTTTGTCGAAATTTTCCATGACTTTTTTGCATAAATTTGGCTGAATTTCGTCGATGCAGCGTTGAATCTCCTCCTTTAATGCATGGGTGATCGTGGGCTTGTTCACATAGACCTGTGATTTCAAATAGTCCCATAAAAAAAAGTCTAATGGTGTTAAATCACACGATCTAGGGGGCCAATACTGATCACCGCGCCGAGAGATTACACGACGAGTGAGTATACGCTGTAGAGAGCTTCTTGGAATTTGCAATTCTTGTCCACGACGCCGAATTGAGGTTCCTGGATTATCACCAACACTCTCACGCACTGCGTCAATATTGACATCTGAACGGCTTGTTTTTGGACGACCAGTGCGTTTGGTGTCTTCAACAGATCCTGTCTCCCTAACTTTTTTAATTAATCTCTTCACAGTTGATGAATTTAAAGCACTATTCCGACCATATTTTGTTTTAAATTTTCGAACTGCAGCCTCCAAACTTTCATTATTTTTGAAATATACTTCAACAATGAAGACACGTTGTTCTATCGTGTAGCGCTCCATTTTTACTAACCCTAAATTGTCAGCTGTCTAATTGTTGATTTTCAGGGTTGCCAACTCATTATTGCACAAATGGTGCCCAATTAAAATCTTGCGTTAATTTTGGGACACCCTTTAAAATCTAGAACGAAACAATTTCCATAGTTGGTAGGCGATTTCCTAAGAAAATTTTTCAAAAATATTTGATTTCATTTCGGCTTCTCAACATATAGAGTAAATTCGCAATATTAAAAGATTAATTAATTTTGAAACATAAACTAGAAAGCTGGGTATAAGTTTTGGGTTTGTTCGTTTGAATTCATCGAGTACTTGTAACTTGGATCGGAGTCCGATGAGGCGCGCATGGGGCATACAGCACTGCGGCAAGCGTGATGGGGGCCGCATGAGAACCTGACGGGGAACACTTCACTTGCGATTCGTTTAAGAAGTAAAAGTGGCCTGACCAAATCTTAGTGGGTCGCTCATGCGAGCCTTGTGGTACCTACCCCATATGCGGCGTTGCTTCACTTTACCTCATCAGGGCCTCACGTGGCAGAGATGGGGGGTCGCTGGATTAGCAATATGTTGAAGCCTTAATTGAAATACATACTCTCATTATTTGATTTATCCATCTTATATTGGAAAAAATTCGGTTTGACATTGCTTCTTAATCATTGCCATTGATCTGAAAAATGTGTTTTCATTCACCTTATGCGATTTTTCAGCAGTTCTTTTCATTTTGTCATTTCAATAAGAGAAAATTTGGGGTAATACATCAAAAATTCGAATAATTTTGAAAATTGGAAGACTCTTTCTGATTTCCTCAACCAACACTTCAATAATTTTCCGATTATTTGTGTACTGCTTGAAGATTCGGAAGAAAGCAATGAAAAGTTCTTAGGAAATCTTCAATGCATTCTAAAATTATTAACAAATTTATGAAAAATTTCCAGAATTCAACGGTATACTTTGAAACTTAGTGAAAATGAAGGAAAACTTCTTCATATCCTGCAAATTTCCAGAAACTCTCAATTTTCTGTCCAATGCATTTTTTGGAAATATTTATGGCAATAAATTTTCATTCACATCTTGTGATTTTGAGGAATTTTTTTCATTTTCTCTTTATGATGAAAAGAATTCCTCCAGTACAATCTTAGATTTCTCCGAAAATTTGGCCGATCCATATTAGTTCCATATTCCATTAAATACTTTAAAAAAATTTTGTAATTTTTCCGAGAATGGGGAGATGGACAAAAAATTTCTTTGTTCATGTATTTTGAATTCAAGATATTAACAGGAACTGAGCAAGACCCAAAAAACCTTTGAAATCCCGAGAAACTTTTGGTTTAGCTGAGAAATTTTTTGAGAAGTCGATTATCCTCTTCATTCAAGAAATCCCTCTTACATTTTCATATCAGAATCTAATTTGTTGAGAAAATTCAGGAAATTTTTTTCGTGATAATATTCTTGTCACAATTTTTTATTTTACTTTCGTTTTCGCATTTGGAAATCATGAGAAAGAAAAAATCGGTCGACAAATTCCAGTTCCTTTCGAACAAATTAAAAATTTCTTTTTTATTTCCCTTGTACTTCAAAATCATTCACGGATAATTTTTGACAATGTTCAGATAACCTGAAGTTTTCAAGAAATCAGGAAATATTTTGGGGATTTCAATGATTTATCACTGAATTTCCGATAATCGAATAGAAATTTTTGAAATTCTTGGTTAATTCGACAAATTGTTTGAAGTTGGATAACCCCAAAAATTTACAAAAAAATTTTGATCTGTATCGGCATTTTGATAACCTATCATTCAAATTTCTGATTCTTTCAGAATTCTGATTATTTTGAGGAATTCTCTGACAACCATCACAATTTGCTACAAAATTACAAGGAATCTCAGTACAATTAAATATTTGTGAAAAATTATGAATATTCATGAAATGACATATTTCAAGTCACATTTGCGAACTTTCCAGGATTTCTTTTAGTTTCTTATGTTGAATTTGCAAACAATAGATCAAATTTTTTTATTGGAAAATTTGAATACATATTTCGTTATTATCTTGGGACACTGAAAATATTGATGAAAATTTTTTAGAACATTTTCAATTTATTCTGAAATTTTCAATAAATGTAAATCAATCCCAATAAATGTAAATTTATTTTCATGAAATGATGAATTTGAAAGATTGGAAAATTCTGTTTCAGATTTCCTACTTCAGAACCCTTGGGAAATTTCTAGAACGTTTTGTTACTTTTGTGAAATTTCTAATACATGGATAAAAATTATAGTCTCTTTGAAAGTATATATTTCCGAATTTAGAAAACATCTATGAAAGGTCAACAATTCATTGACATCTTTAAACTATGAATATACAATGACTTCAAGGAATCTCTGTAAAATCTATAAAATGTGCTGTAAAAGTTCTATTTATATTTTGCCATACTTTTTGGATTCCTTTTCATTTTTGCATTATGATGAAGAAATTTCGCCACAATCGATTGACATTTTCCGGCTCCTTCGAAATAACAGAAAATTAATTGACAGTTCCTCTAAACTTCAAAACGTTCAGAAGTTTCGCATCTTTTTTCAAATTCTAAGAATGTTGCAGATAGCTAGTTAGAATGAAGATTTTAGCGGGTTTAATTGCCTTTTTTTGAATTTACTGCAAATTAGAAACCAATCCATCCATGAAATTCCAAGAAAAGTTGGTAGGAACTGTCGATAGTCACAGAAAAATTTCTGTTGGAGCTTAACTCAGAAATTGTAGAATGACAGTTAACATAAGGTAATATCATCTCTTCTTTCGTTCCGTCGCTCATATTTACACAGAACGAATAAAATATCCGTACTGCTTTTATAGGAAATGAATTATATTTGTAGTAGAATGCATGTAACTTAGAAGTTTTCCGATTCGTGCGCACTAGAAACACTGCAAAAAAGATGGTCGTGCTTGTGAAAATCCATAGTTTCGATATCATATCAACAAGTTTACAAAACATTTTCAAAATGTCCCAATTTTTGGTGGATGCGCCAATAGCTTCCGTAGAATGCCGCGAACCGCATCTACAATCCATGCTAAACTATTTTGATTTTGTCAAATTTGGTTGATCTACCTTTGCATTGAGGTTCCTACCTCTTACCGAAACCACGATTTTCGATAGAATTTTAACTTTTTCGACTCGAAAACACAATTTTTCTGTTGAGTTCCAATTTGGGAAGTAGGCAAACCGATTTTGCTGTTATTTCGTGATCACAAGACTGACGAAAGAATTCAAATTTTGTTCAAATCCGAACGCTTGAAATTCATTCCGCATACTCTTCAATTTACGATTCAATGACTCGTTTATATGAGACCAAAATGCTTGAGTGAGACAAAGTAAAAAATGTTTTTCACGCGTTTTGGTGGGGCGTCATAAGTATCGCTTTTTGATTTTATGCTCCAAAGTAAAAAAATTAATATGTATATCAAAATTACTCAGAAAACAAATATTCATAAAAGTTGACCCCAACCTGAACAATGCGACACGCTTTTTGATTTTTTTTGTTACTTCTTTTTTTTTTAGTTTTTCAATTACAAATTAAGGGTGGAGTGTGGCAATTCTCTTAGCCTGACCCCCCTAAATGACATTTTATGGTCATGTCGCATCATATAGTAATCGGCATCAGGCATCGACTCATTATTCGCGAACACGTTTCAGTTTAGAAAACAAAGGAAAGGCCTTATCTACAAAGAAAATCAAATAAGGTCTTTGACATATAAGCCAGTTAGTGTGCTCCTAAAAATAAAAGTTTTTATCGCAATCTACTTAGCTAAATAATGCAGAACAAAGAGACATCCCGCGTGGAGAAAAATTGAGACAAATACGAATGTGTTTTCGTGACCTTCGACCCAACTTTATTGACCCAAAGTGGTATCTAATCGACTAGGAACTTTCATGCGCTAATAAAAAAATTATGTAACCATTTAGCGCTTAATGATAAAACTTCGACTACAGATGATATGTCGATAATATAATAATTCTTAAATTTTGTTTCAGCTGCCGCATTTGGGCACTTATAATGAACAGGTGAGTACAGTTTTGTTTATCCCGAATTCGATCCGGAAATAATGCCTCGTTACACAATGGACATTTCTCAGCTGTTTGGAATCGACTCTGTGTGCCGTTCCAAAAATAGTCCTATCGCTATTTCGAGTACTTATTTAAACGCGATTTATAGGCGTTACGTTTATCGGCGATGGGGCGTCTTCAGCGCTCGAAACGGCGTTTTTATCGTGAGAAACGATCGGGCGCGACGATTTCACATCAGCCAAATTGGGCCGAGGGTTGGTGGAAAAACGATAATCGTTCGGCTTTCGCGAAACGAAAGTAACTTCGCTTTGAAGTTGCAAAGAAGATTCTGCGAGTCCGAGGCTTTCGCAAAAAGAAAAGAAAGAACCGGAGCGAGTGAAGGGAAATACTGACCCAACGTTGTCGTTTAATCTACATTTAAATTCGTTTCTCAGCTCGCAATTTACGCGTTACGATACGAAAGGACGAGAATATTTCTGGAATGGACAGAATCGGGCATTTCTCGTTTCGGTCTTTCTCTATCTCCCTTCCCTGGAAAGCCTGAAACTTTGTGGCGTACAAAGGTTTTGGGGTAATTGAATGAAAACGGAACATTCGTTTTATCTTCCTAATTCGTATCGCATCGCACAATTGTGCGTGCGAAAACCAACTGTTTTTACAGAAACGGGAAAAGTATTACTGCAGTACAACAAATTGATATCAGAGCGGAGCCGGTGCTTCAAACGGCACAAAAAATAGAAATGATTCAAAAGGAATCTACTGACGGCCAACCCAACCGCCAACTCCTTCGAAATTGTTCGGTTATTGAGTTTTCAAATCCCAACTCCAATTTCCAATCGTCCCATCTCGCGACAATTTTTCGCGCGGGGCGGCTGTGATGCCATAATGATTATCGTAATTTCACGATAGTAACAATTGTAGACCGTTTAATGCAACGACAAAGAAAATTTTGGATTAACAATAGGTTTGTTCCAAATAGCGTTCTGTACTGTCAGGATTCTGCGCTGTTCTTAAAAAGTACCTTATTTTATGAACAGCGCAGAATCGTCACGATACAGAGATCGTTCACAACGCGACTTGGAACAGCCTAGAACAGAAAAGGTGTGATTTGGAAACTTTCAGCTGCACCCCCATCCACTAGGACGCTCGATAGCAGTCGTTATGGAAACCTCGTTTTGACTGACAACCCTGAACAATCTCCACTGGGTCATTACCTGTAATTAATTTTTTTTTATTTAGCACTGGAAACTCTATATTGACTGGACTAAACAGTAACATCAAACAACCGCGTCAATGTCAGTCATTGACCAGGGGAGACACCACATTACCAGAATAGAAGCATAAATACAACCTTCAATCCAGAACTCGTCAGCCTGCAAAGTGCATCGAAGATGTTGATTTCTCTGAAAAAGCTCGCCAGCAAAACGTTAGAAAGTAATTCCAACCAACGACGTCCAATACACTCGAAGAAAGTGTGTTCTAAGAATTTTCGAAATCGAAGTCGGAATTCGCAATTTTTCAATAGAATTCGGAGAGTTTAATCGATTTTCGCAGAATGTTTCTATGTTCAAAGAGAATTGAAACAATATCCTCAAAAATAGTAAAATACGACGAAATATTTTATGGAAATTTGAATCTCCACACAGAACATTATAATTGAAAAGAAATGGCAAATCGTCGTTCCCTTACAGGGGTACGACACTCCCGCTCCACAGCCAAGGTCAGGCCGTTTATTGGGAACTGGGTACATTGGTATTGCCAACCTCATAAAGTTGAAAAATATTAAATTTTCAAGTCTGTGCCAACCTCATAAATTTAAAATGTATTAAATTGTCAAGTCTGTGTTATTCGTAGAACCACAGATATAAGAATAAAACGTCAACCGTCAACTCCAGTTCTAAATTGACGCCGTTATAAAAGACGTTGATTATTTGAAGTGGATATTTTTTGGATTACAAAACTTACAATTAGATGTGTTTCTAATAATTGATCGTTCATAGTACATTACTCTGAAGTGGTATTTTGGTATAAAGTGCTCATTGTAGTTGAATGTTAAACGAATTCGTGGAAGATTAAATAATTAAGAGACTATTGAATTATTCGATCATTGGATTTCAAAATGGAGCAGAAAAAAAGGGTCGTCGTCGATGTGCGGTAATTACATGTTTAAATCGGGAGTCCAACTGCAGTGAAACGTTTTCTAGATTTGAAAAATAACTGTTTTGTATTCATTTTTTTGATAAATGGAATGATATCTCAGTTTCCGTTTACAATTTCTGCTAGCCAGTAGCCTAAAAAAGCGAAGCAATTCAATTGAACAGGAAGAGAATCTTTTATTATTTGAGGTTATGTGCATATTTTGTAATCAAAGTTTTCGTAACAAATCACGAATATGGATATAAGATATGATGAATCTTCACTTTTTGAAGCTATTATGAAAATTCTGAGCTCAAATATACGTTATTAAGTGAGAATGAGAGAATTAGTGGAACATCATTTCCATGTATTTTTAGCAGACCATAGTGTCCTGGTGACACAGCTTCTGTTCTTCAAATCCTTTTCTGTACGCCCTGTGTGGGTGAGGATGTTAATCCCCACCATTTTCATGTATTTTTACCAGGCCATAGAATCTTGGTGGCACGATAACTGTTCTTCAAATCCGTTTCTGTAGGTTCTGCAAGAGTGAGGAGGTTAACCCTCCTAAGTTTCGCGTTGGTAGGATCATTTTTTAAAGGTCGGTAGATCAGAGAGATGAGAAAGGTCGTCTGAGGTGGAGTGCCCTGTACTGTTTGATAATTATGGTCTCTAGGATTAGACGAATTTACAAGTCATCAGAGTCATCTTCAAAATTTTACAATGACTATAAAGAGTTTCTGATCAAAAAGAAGTTCCATCGGAGACTAATAAAGGCAGTATTTCTTTCACTGCATCCAACAATCCCCGCTCGTATGCCCATTAAACATTAAAAATTGTACGTCAATTAAATGTCCAATTAATATCCAACCTCGGACCTAATCAGCACGAAATGGACGTCCGTAAGGGACTCTCTGGTCCTTTTGTGGGTATCAGTTCCACGCCACGTGCGCCGTGCGTCATTCTAGTTCTGAAATTTTCGTGAATGATTAGGAAGTACCCGTGGATTTTTATGTGCTGCCGAACATGACATGATCATTCGAAATGAGATGATTATATTATTTTATCGTGTACCGCCATCGCCGCCCAAAAAAAACTCGCACGTGGGAGCAAATGTGATAACCTCGAAATGAAGGAAGGCAAAAACCTCCGAAGAATCGCGTGGTGCCGATTTTTGGGATTTATCTGCTAATGTGTAACCTTGTACATAGCGCTGATTTATAGCGGAAACGTTCATTTAGAATTTCGATCTAGCCGATGCGGAAAGAGGAAAAAAAGCAGCAGAAACAAAGGCGCGACTGACGATTGAAAGTAAACTCGTCCCGTGCGTTAGGTATATGAAAATGCAAATCGGCGGAATAATAATTACGTAACGCGCACGAGGTCGCCGCGAGGTTCCGAAATTCCTCCGTTTACGATGTAAATATTTGCGTACGCTCGAGGGGCTTCGAATGCACTTATCATTAAAAAAAGCATTAAATTGGGGCGCCGCGCCCTCTCCGGCCGAATTCCCGTCCGAAAATTGCCGAAACGAAATAATATCGCGCCCAACCGAATTAAACATTCGACAAGATAGAGGAGTGTTTGATTATTTCGGAAAATCGGTTGAGTTTCTGTTTTTTCAGGGGGGAAGCGGGCGAAAAGCTGGCCTTGGGTGTCAATTGACGTCGTCGGGAAACGAAGTGGGTCAAATGCCATTAGATTAATAATCATAATTCACAATTAGCTACTTAAATGCGATATTTTAAACTAGGTAGGCAAATATCAAAACAAGCTAGTTGGAGCTCGTTTAACCTCGTTTAGCAATTGTACGAGACGACAACGGCTTTTCGTAATTGAAGAAGGTAAATACGACATTTTGCGGAATGAGAAAAATTTCATTCGATCTGTGGAAATCGTTATCGTTACCGCAACCGCCCTTGGCGATATAGGTCACGTTCAAATTCAGATCGGCGTTCGGAAATATATTTCCACGTGTCAACTCGGCGCGCTGACCGGCTGAGGCTCCTCGTGTGAACTTGTTTTGGACGAGCATTTTAGGGGACGAAAAACGCGATCCCGTCGATATCATAACGCTTTTGCCTATAAATAAAGCCGAGCGACCTTGACGCCTCGTGCCGGCTTGGGATCCGATCGAAAACTCATTCGAAAGTGAAACCGATGTTTCGCAACCCACCGTATGGCCGAATTAAATGGCGGATTAATTACTCCACGACGAATACCAGATCTATGGATGCTTTCAGAAATGCGGAACATTTCAGATCGATCTTGATAGCTTTTCAACTTGACGTGTCGTCAACTCATTAATCACCGCAATCACAAAGGATTATTTGGGGAAACGAAATCGTGGATGAGGGGGCGTTCGAATTTTTAGATGATCATAGAATGATCATCGAGTTTGCTATTTCGGGACTGATAATCACGAGGGACTGTGTCGATTAGTTCACTATCACTTTGTGAAAAAAAATTTCGGATTCAATTTTTAACTGACTCATAAATAGGGTCCGATATAGGCAATAACCGGTTGATGAAAAAAAAACGTATGAACCGCTTCATCATAACGAAATTACGAAAAGCTACAAATTGCAGAAATAATTTTGTGCCGCTGTCTTGTATATAGTGTGAGAATTTAAAAACTTACCATGGGCTACATCTCACAAACGAAAGATTATATCAAAAAATGCTCAAAACCGTTTCTAGGATAGAAAGGGGGAACTAAAACGGCATAAAATGATAACTAAGGTTTGAATGGCAGACCCCCCTACTTGTGATCATTGAAAAAAAAGCTTATAAACAATGCTATCCAATGGTAAAATAATAATTTTACGGGGTAAATCAATAATTGTGAAACCTTGCCTTAACAGATTTAATGAAGTTTGTGCTGAACTACAAATTTGTTAAAAATGTCAAGTCAATGAATGTTCAAAGTTTATTCCGTTATTTCGTGAACAATAAAGGCCAATTCTCACTGCAGCAGGCACGGGCACGGCACGGTCACGGCAAACAATTAAAATACGATTTATGTGTTAAATCAAACGATCGTCGACAGGGGTTGTATATTTTTTTCTCGCAGATATTTGTCGATACATGTGCTATACAGCTCATTTAAAATAGTGAAACATATAGAAGAATACCTGGGAAAAAAGGTACCTAACTCCCGACGCCCGACGGTTGAAAGTGTCACTGAAAATCTTATTTATTAAAAAAAAAGCACAAACTCTGACGACGATCGGTTGAAAGTGTATATCCTATTTATTAACACATAAATCGCTTTTAATTGTTTGCCGAGACCGTGCCGTGGCCGTGCCTGTCTCAGTGAGAATCGAGCTTTACTAAAACAACATTTGTCAAAATATGTGCAGACGTGGAAAATAGGCTGGATTAAGGCCGATTCTCACTGCGATGGGCACGGGCACGGCACGGTTTCGGCAAACAATTAAAATGCGATTTATGTGTTAATAAATAGTATATCTACTTTTAACGACGGGACTTGTCTATTTTTTTCTGCAGATATTTGTCGATACATGTGCTACACAGCTTATTCAAAATAGTGAAACATATAGAAGAATATCTGGGAAAAAAGATACCTAACTCCCTACGCTTGGTTGAAAGTGTCACTGAAAATCTTTTTTATTAGAAAAAAAAATGCACCAGCTCCGACGACCATCGGTTGAAAGTGGATACCCTATTCATTAACCCATAAATCGTTTTTAATTGTTTGCCGAGACCGTGCCGTGGTCGTGCCTGCCGCAGTGAGAATCGGCCTTTACTAGAACAACACTTGTCAAAGTACGTGCCGACGTTGAAAATAGACTGTATTAAGGGCGATTCTCACTGCGGCAGGCACGACCACGGCACGGTCTCGGCAAACAATTAAAATGCGATTTATGTGTTAATAAATAGGATATCCACTTTCAACCGATCATCGTCGGGACTTGTATGGTGTTTTGTCGCAGATATTTGTCGATACATGTGCTACGCAGCTCATTCGAAATACTGAAACGTATAGACGAATATCTGGGGAAAAAGGTACCCAACTCCAGACGATCGGTAGAAAGTGTCAATAAAAATCTTATTTATTAGAACGAAATATATACCAACTCCAACGAACACAAGTTCAAAGTGAATACCCTATTTATTAACACATAAATCGTATTTTAATTATTTGCCGAAACCGTGCCGTACCCGTGCCTGCCGCAGTGAGAATCGTCCTTTAGTTTTATACACAACTAACTTGAAATAAAAAATTAAGTGACGTTAAGTTTAAGTTAGGGCTTGGGTCACTTCATACCTTTCTTGCAATAATCGTTGATTTTCAAAGAATAGAAGACCAAAAACCAGAGGATTTTCAGGGACCAAAACGTGCATCAGGTGCACTTTCAAAATGATATTGAGGTGGAGTTTTAAAGTCATTACAAGGTTAAGTTGCTTATTTTGATATAATTTCCTAATTTAAACCCAGTATTCTGAATTATGAGTTTAGAAATGATTTCTTTCAAGAACCCAGAAATGTACGTGTCCTGGATCGTTATTTGGTACGTGTCACGCGTTATTAGGTTCAATTTACTAGCTGTTTTTATCAGTACATGGTAAAGAAGAAGTGTTAAGTCTTCTGACGCTAATGGTAAGTTCCGAAAAAATTATTTTTAAACTAAAAATTTCATGATCTTTCCAAATATTTAGTCGAAAATAAG
Source organism: Novius pumilus (assembly GCA_020654155.1). Classification (NCBI taxonomy): domain Eukaryota; kingdom Metazoa; phylum Arthropoda; class Insecta; order Coleoptera; family Coccinellidae; genus Novius; species Novius pumilus. The sequence continues at coordinate 1,189,049 of JAIFOV010000007.1, forward strand.
GAGTTCTATCAAAATAACCATGACATGACCTTAAAACTTTATCTCAAGATCACTTTGAATCTGATGCACCTTCGCAAATCATTCAATTTCGATCTTGAAAATATCTTCGATTTCGGGCTTCTTTTTGGGAGATCAACAATGATGGTGAAAAAAGCGCTAAGTCTTCCCAAGCCACAGATGAGTCCCAACAAAATTTGAAAAATTCTTTTTTAAACTCAAAATTCAATTACCTTTCCGGATCTAGAGTTCAAAATATTTAAAAAAAACTGACTTTACCTTGAGAGGACCTTTAAACCACCTTAAGGTCAATTTGAAGAACATCAACTGGTCCGTCTTTAAAAATCATTCAACTCCAATCACCACAAATTTTTCAATTTGAAGTTTCGTTTTTCGGTGATTCTATACTTTTTCCACACAAACAAATATATGTGAGAAATTTCGAAAAAAATTCATATGCTGTTTGATCCCGAGCAATAACAAATTTCTTTTCTTCTCAAATCACGATTCTATGGTACAAAGTCCTGAAGTTTTCTTAGAGTTTTGGAAAATCTTCGACATGGTGATTTTTCCATGAAATTAGGATGTGTAATGTCAGCAGTTTTATTCTTTGAGTTTCATAGGAACATTTGTTTATATATCTTTCTCTATTACTGATTTCCTGTACAAGTCTCATTCCACAATATTGTTTACATTTCTAAAAATAAGTTGTCCAGGAAGGGAACTGAACATTTTGTTTTTCTCTTGTGACGTTGTCGGTAGATGTGGGCACGATACAGGGAACCATCTTGGGACCCTTCTTAGTCGCACTGTATGTGACCGATCTGCCTGACTACTGCTTCAGTTGGAACTGTGTAAACCTAAAACAATACGAACAATTATATAAAGATAAATTTCTCACGAAATGTACAGCTAATTCTTCTATTGAAGGTTGTTCAGTAATAGCCATAGTTAGAGTAGTTCTATTTAATCATTGACATTTCATTTCTAACTGCAATAGATTGATAAATTTGTTTGTTACGTGCATCATCTCAGTGAAATCAAACACAAAGCAAAAACAATAGCGGCACTGTTATAATAACTGTCATTATAGGCTCAAAAGATTCAGTCACGTCATTCTGGGCTGCGCATCAGCACACTCTTAAGAGTATATTCTAATTTAAATTATTCAATGTTGTTATTTTCGAAATACATTTCAACCATTGAACGTTGTAAAATGCTATTGTTAAAATTGGATGCCTGCTGATTTATGCAGCTATATCTGTGATCGGAGTTACAGTAATCGAAGCGAACGCTCGAAATTGCACTTGTTGATTGATGCTCGATTTTCTTTATATTTGCATCTTGGGAAAGTCTTTAACTTTTCAAACGCTCTAAAGCGATGAGAATTAGGAATCACCCAAATGAAGATATTTCGCTTCCTAACAATATATATATAGTTCGAATTTTTTACGCAGACTGTTCACGGAATGCAAGATAGTATAGGAACCCAGAAACAGTTCTTCGATATTTTTTGATCCAATAAAGAAAAAAGTCACCACGACCAATGCAAAGTAATGCCAGTTTTTTTTACTCACGTTCATCTCCGCAAATATCCTCTTTTCATTGGAAGCAGAAGAGATCGAAAAACACCATACGCTCTAACGGATTTGCACTAAGAGGAAAATTCTATTTGCCGAAACGAGCGGCTAAATTTTATCCGGAAAATCGTCGTCGTACTTCACGGTCTTCTCGTTCCGCCGAAACGAAGCTGTCAAATTAATATGCGCGACGTGCGTAGAGCGGCGGGCGCCGACGCCTCCTCCGGTTTCAAAAACGAACGATTTAGACGACTACGGAGGCTTCGGGGCGAATGAGATACTTAGGGGATTGCCGCCAACGGCGAGTTCCGATTCAATCCACTAGCGAGCGGATCTCGACGGATTTCCGCGCTACCGAGTTTTTTTCCGCCGTCAATTTTCCGAACCGTTCCCTTTTCCGAAAGTTGATTTCCGGTTCAGCCCTCCTTTAAGAAGTGTCCCGGATATGAAGCTACAGTTATTTGTCGCATGTGTCGCGAATGAAAATTCTAATGCGTTGACGCGACTTTGCTGATGGCCTAGCGTTCGGCACGCCATTTCACCATTGCCAAGGGAACAGATTCTTGTGTGACAATATCACAAAGTTTGTGTGTGTGTTGATAATGCGCATCACTCTTTTGGTCCTCGACTGGCCTATGCGAGAAATTCGCTTTTCAGTTTTCCCAGCCATTTAAGATCATTATTAAATTAAGAAAAGTAGAGGACCCATAATTGAGCCTTGAGGCACGCCAATTCTAGTTTTTTTGACTTTTTTTCGTTTTTTTAATGAAACGAAGACAAAGTATAGGGTTTTATATTCGCTTCCTTCGTTGGCTAGGCAAGCGTATGCAACCAGGGTAGATAACAGAACAGGATTTCCTATGATGCTTCATTAAGGAAACGATGTCAGTCTTGGCTCTTTCGATGAGGTACATTTCAAGTAAGTTACTCTTGACAAGTTCAATAAAGTTAAATTTGTTGCAATATCAACATGAAGGATCTCTTAATCTGGAATGATCCTCTTGCATTCCCTCTGAAGAGACATCATAACTAGATTGCCCTCAGGCCATATTGGCTGCTCTTGAGCATTCTTGAGATCCGATTCATTAACAATCATTTCAAAACATCTTTACAGAAGTATATGGTCTTATCCTTCCTTCGTCATCCTTATACCTTGCGTTGGACGTATTCTGGGACTCTGCCACCTTTCCGAGTGTGCAGCAGTATCCAGAACAGAGTGCTCTCCTCTATTGCCTCATCCGCCCGAAAACGGTCGCTGCCAGAGGGTGATTGCTTATTCCAGCAATCGTTCAGCTAACTAATTACTGGATTACGGCTGGATTACGACTTCCAAAGGCTTACCAGGAAAATTCATATGACAGACAATGAATCGCCATAATAATTAAGGCATCGACTCAACTTTATCCCATTGTAGAACCCTGTTTGAATAATTTCTTTGGTTTGCTTTTTCACTATTCTTCTAGCAACACTGACATAAAGACGGAATTTATCTGAAATACAGTATATCACCACAACAATTCCCTTCGAGCCAAACAGTGAAAGTGGTAATAATCAACGATTCATCGTTTTTGTTGTGTCTCCTTCGAAACGTACTTGGAGGAACCTGGTGTCTTGAATTAACTAACTCCAAAATTTGGGTTTATTTCATTTCTGACTCCATTTTCTGCATCATTGTTTCCATTGGTCATATTCATAATTTCCGTCCACCTTTAACGCTAGATGCAAAGGCAATTCTGCCACAATGCGAATAATTCTTTCGGATTGCATTCGGAAGAAATTAGACGGAAGGGTTGAGTGGGGCTAAAAATGCATCGGTAGTTCAACGACACGTCCTCGTCCGTTCATCGATCTGGCTTCTAGCCAACGCAACGCAACGCGGTGAATGCAACGGCACCGAAAAACATATTTCGTGGCATCGCACACATTCGCATCCCGATATGTAGGAGAGAGGCGTAACAACAAACCTCCGCGTTTTTTCCGTTCCATTTAACTGAAAGTCCGAATAAAATCTAATAAACTGCCAATATCGTGAAACGCATCAATAAAACTGAATTGGTTAGACCTCAGTATTTTTGCAGTAAAAGTTTCAACCTCGATTATTGATAGAATTGACTTTTTATTGCCGTTTTTTGGTACCGAATTCGTGTGCTTTGTAATCTATGTCATGTTCTGGCTTGAACCATTTTTTGATACTTTAAACATATCACGCATTAAAAATGCGTTTTTTCATCATCCTCTTCCTTTTTTTATCACAGGACGATTACAGATAAACTCAGATTCAAATAATAAACTGCCCATAATATTAATGATCGTTCATTTGTCATAGACCGTTTCACACTATCTTGTGACCCTATCTAGATCCTCGAAGATCCTCGTCTGCTAGTGTCACTCCACGTTGCCAACGATTTTGGAGGTACTGAATACCATAAGCCCTACACATGTGTGAATCAGGTCTCCTGTTGACGCAGGCTATTAGCAATGTCCTCTCGAGTTGCAAACCGATTGGTTCTTTAATCTTGCGAATCAGGTCAAAGTCACAAAGTCAGGAAAATAGAGTGGGTGCTTCAATTCTTGCCGTCCCCAACATCATGCGTAGCTGCCCGCAAGATTCGGACGTTTATTCCGAACGCCACGTTGTTTTGTCACACCAGAAAGTTTCGGTGGTACTATGTGGTCACTAATCTTGAACTAAAACTCAGCACATAGAAAACAATGTAAATAGGTTGTTCTGTTATCCTGCCAAGCAATTGAATCTTGGACCCTTCCTCATCTTTGTATTCGACCTGTGACAAGAAACATTTGCCATGACCAAATTTCTACTTTTTACAAGTAACTATCGTGAGTACCTTTTAATATTATCTGGCTATATTGAGAGGTGAAGTTGATTCAATAATTCAGTTCTTCACTATCGAAACAAGATAAGACCACTTTGGGAATCAAGGCTCTAAACATTATGATAGCACATGATTATACTAATTACATTACTTTAAAATTGAGAAATGTCATTAAAGCTGTATCTTACTCTTCGGTGTAAGTGAAGCTCAATAGGATTTGTCTATGCTTAAAGAGGATTTTTGAACCGAGCTAGATCTATGAATTTTGGGAGAGGATGCGAATTTACCATCCTTCAAGTATCATTTCATCTACATCCAATTCGGCGAAGATTTAATAAAAGTTTTTTCGAAAATTTCAGAATATTCGAGACTGTGTTATTTTGCAATTTCTTTTCTCACTAATTTCCTTTCATTGCTTCATCACAATCTATTGAGAATCTGAAACTCCTTCAAAAATTTGGGAAAGTTTTGAAGTAAGTCACGTAAAACATGTCTCAAATAAGCGCAAGAAACTTTGGAATTCAAGAACTCGAATTACAGAAAAAATTCTGAGGGAAAATGTTTACATACAAAGAAACAAGCAAACGCTGAAAATAATAAAATAACATTTTATAAATCTTTTTTATGTAATTTTTATCAATTCATTTTTTGTCCAAAAATTTGCAAAAGAAAACTTTAATTTCCCCAGATATATCAAAAACTGTCTGTGTACATTCACGTATAAATTACCTTGGTCGACAATACAATTACCAATATATCAAAAACTTTATTAGAAAATTGAAAAATGGAACAATCATCTTCAAAAATGAGTTAAAATCGTGAAGAATGAACAAAAATGTCAATTTTTTATCTTCCTATTTCCTCCCATTTTTGGTCTTCTGTGTTAATATTTGTATAATTTTTATTGTTTTACAATTGATATTCCCTTTTCTCTGTTCAAAGTTATAAAAATCTATTTTGAATACTCCGATAACATTTTTAAAATCTTCTGTTTTTCGTTAATTTTGTGCTTTTAAACTTGATTTTCATTTTTCTCTAGATTCATGTTAATTTTCCACCGAAATACAACAATTTTGGACAAGGGACAGAAAATTAGGAATCTAGAATTCATATAAATGTCGATTTCTGAGAATTCTTGCTTTTTAAACAATTTTTCAGTGAGGGTTTGAATCGCATTCCTGACTCATTCTCAAAATTAATCGATTTCTCCAGTTTTATTGTGTTTTAGATGGTTCCCAGATATTTTGAATTCATTCTTGGAATGTTTTTTGTTTTTCGGTGTTTTCAATATTGTTCCAGTAGTTTTTGTACATCTTTCAGGATTTTCTTGAAAGTTGCAGTCCACAGGGTGAATAGAAGAAGTACGCTGTTTCGATCGATATACGATCATAAAATTGTATCCAACTAATTAAAAAACTTCGATACAGGCTTGTAAGTGTAGTTTGACCCTCCGATGTTGTTGATTTTACAATTGTGCATCTTTATAACGATTTTTTTTTATATTTTGTATTATCATTCATTCTAAATTCATGTAAACTGTGGTAGTTTGTGTTTTTATGTTTATTAATTTCTGCGGTCTTACCATTTTCATTTCGATTTTCATATTCCGTTCGATTCCTGATTATTTCAACCTATTTCAGAATGTTTCAAAACCCCTTTCAGGTTCTCAAGAGTAATTTTAAATTTTCTGCTATTTTCTTTGAATTTAGCGTTTCAAGGGATGATGTCCGTTTGATTATTTCTTTTCGAGAAATTTTGCGAAATGTTGTAACTAGAAATCCTGAAATTTAAAAAAGGCGCAAATTTTAATAGAAGAAAAATGTCAAAATTTAATTTGTGTTAAAGATTTTATTTATTAAATGGATTCTGGGAAACGTTCCATACATTTTTAACAAATAGTTCAAAATTTAAATAACTTGTACAACTTGTTTTTTGTCAAATCAAAAAATTTGGCAATGAAGCAAAAAGCAGAAATTCTACATTATATAAGTTTTGTTTGATTCTGCTTCGTTAATTTTTTTTTCCGTTTTGTAAACTGTGAACACTTGTTTTAAATGTTATGGTGTTTCAAATTTTCTAGTTCTCGAAGAAGTTTTGTCAGCGAATTTTCAATTCCATTTTTTAATCGATTCTTTGTATATTTTTTGGTTCAAGGTACATACTTGTCAATATGTCTTCGATTATTTCATTTGTAATAATATCAATTTCTTCATCTTCGACGGGTTCTCATAATTTGCGTGATCTTCTTCAAATTTTTGGTGTCTCCTTGATACTTTCTCAATTTTTCTGGCTTTACAGTTCTTGCAAAGTTTTTGAAAGTCTTAGATGAGAAACATTTTGAAACGAGTTTCGATTCCTTAATAGCTCCTCGGATTTCTTATTATTTTTGATATCTTTGCGATGGGCAAGAATTCCCATTAGCTCCTTGAAAATGTCTTCAGCGAAATTTTGATGGTAATTGTGATTTCTCAGTGAAAACCTTTACATTTTAAGGCATTTTTGCAATTTTTTGATGATTTTATTCGTTTTTTTCATAATTATTGATACCTCTACGAAGTCTCCAAACTCAAGAGTTTGTCCATTGAGTTTTTATTCATCAGCTTATATTCAATGTTTGAATGAAATATCTCCGAATTATTTCTGATAGATTGTTTTTGGAAATTGATGAACGTTTATAAACTACCGTCTTAGATTCGGCTGTAATTTTCAGTTCAAGATAGGAAAACGACATTACAGATATTGAAATGGTATTATAGTCCGGTCAATTTAGACATTCGAAGTTACCTAAATTACCACCAAGCTGAAAATCCGTAAGGTTGTTTGAAATATCATTAAAAACAAAATTTGAAAGTTCCCCATCTTTTCACCGTAAGGAAAAATTTTTATTCAAGGTCAAATGTAAAAAAAATTAGTTTTTCGCGATTTTCAGCAGAATCGTAAGTTTTATCATAAAAATATCTCAGACAAAAATTGAAGATCATAAAATTATCTACAAAAAATTAATCAATACTTTTTTTTCTACAAGCCACCGTTTTTGAGATATAACGATTCAAAAACAAAAAACAGTTTTGGAATCAGGATTAAAATCTGAATACAGTGGGTATAATTTCTTTTAGATTATCGATTTTCGCGCAGATGAACGGCTACCATATACGTGGCGATTACAACTTTTACAATTTTCTGGATCGTTATATCTCAAAAACGGTGGCTCGTAGAAAAAGAAGTATTGATTAATTTTTTGTATATAATTTTATGATCTACAATTTTTGTCTGAGATATTTTTATGATAAAAGTTACCGTTTTGCTGAAAATCGCGAAAAACTAATTTTTTTTCCTTTGACCTTGAATGAAATTTTTTTTCCTCACAGGGGAAAGATAGGGAACTTTCAAATTTTGTTTTTAATGATATTTCAAACAATCTTACCGATTTTCAGCTTGGTGGGAATTTATGTAACTCTACTCTTATTTTTTGGTCTAATTTGACCGGACTATTAAAACAGTTTATCTTACGTTTCGGTGTGAGTAAAGTTGCATGTGTAAATTGGCCCGAAACATTTCTTCACTTTATTATGCTCGAACAGATATTTCTACTATGGAAAAGTCATCAAAACCGTCTATCTTTGGCTCAGGTGGAAAAGGAATCGAATCAATGATTCTATCATGGAGAAATTGGAACTTTCGTTGACATTGACAGTGCGTTAGAAGTCGCGGACTACATAGCGATAGGGGCGCATAGAGAAAAAATCCGGACGCATAGAGAAATCGGATTGGTTCAATACAGAAAAGTAAACTCAAAACACAATAGCCCAGTTAATGAATCATGAAAAATCAGCCTTACCAAAATAATACCTCTACATCAAATAATTGGAATTTAAAAGACGAAAGAAATGGCGAATGCGCCACTCGTATACGGTATGCACGCAAATACAATTCCAGCTTGGATGAACCATATATGCAGTGTGCAATGACTTCCGTTTGCTGGAATTACTTTCTAATGTTTCGCCTGCACGAGTGATTGGCATCTTCACGGATCTTCTCATTTTGATACATTTGATTTAATGCATTAACTGAGAAGTCCTCTAGAGATGCCTGCCACTCGTGCAGATGGTTCGTTAGGAAATAATCACAACAAAATAGAACCATTAGACCCGATTAAAAACAGTTTTGAAATTTCAGCTTTTTGGCACGTTTATAATTGGTGGTTAATTGCAGTTGGGCCAACCAATTAAAAATTATTTTTTTATAGAGTGCAAATTACCGAACATCACTCTCACAATGAAAATGTTGAAGACGAGAGTATGATAAGATCCAAAAAATCAAGGACTGTCTATACTTTCCAACGATAAGATAAGGAAATACGAAAACAGACAGTTAGATTAGGGGGAACGAGAGATCAAGAGTCCATTCAACTCGCATTTTCGCCCGTGGGCTATCGCGATTTTTCGCATTTCCGCGAGCACCTCGCACGAATATCCGTAGGAACTAGGAATAAAAAAAACGCGGAACGCTAATAATAGACCTTCCAAATTAACAGATAGAAGCGGTGGCGAATTCGGTCGCATTCTCTTGTCGACCGCGGATCAGCACATCTGTTCCGCCAGGGACGGACGCGCGAAAACCTATGGAAAATACGCGAAAAACTAGGATCCGCACGTCCGCAACGACCTTTCCATCTCGCAATTCCGTCACTGTTCGCGCGTTTTATATAACGTTTGGCAGCCGATCTTGTTTGTTTCGCATCGCGTTAGCCCACTTTGAATCAATAACATTTCAGATATGAAATATTAACGAAGCGTACGATCACGAGCCAGGATCGCTTCGAAAACATCGTCGCGTCACATCGAGTAAATTCGAACGTGTTTTTTTTGTAACGAAAAACCACCCTTTCGTTTCCGACCTCCTTTCGATTGTTTAGCCGACCTTCTGGTTAGTTTATCCGACGTTGGCGGAAAATATTTGCGCTCCACATACATTACCGTTGATAGTCTAGACCCGGTGGGGTGAACGACGTTTCAGCGTACTTAGGGAGCTCGTATAAAAACTTTGTCGAACGATACGATAAAGTTTCCCTGCCTTTCGACAGTTTTTCCGTTGTTGTTCTTACTTTGGTATTCTGTATTGGAGAATTCCTTCGCAACAATGTATACGGGAAAGCGTTGCGAAAACATTTTGTTCAAGAAAGAGAAATTCATTGAATTTTCCTTCGTTTCGAGACTTTTTTGGCATAGTTTGGATTATTCGGAACAAATATTTCTTTCTGAACTTCAAATTTCAAAGGCATTTTTCCAGTAAAACTCTTTAGGATTTGGTATTTTTGTCTACCTGACATAAGTAATCACGATCCTACATTTTCAGGAGAAGGATAAATCCAAGAACAAAACGCAGAAAGTTAAGTGTCAAGTGTCAAAGGCTTCGCAACTGACGGTTCTGACAAAAGAACTAATTAATGTAATTATCAAAAAAGCATTCTCATATTCCATAATCCATACTTTGTTCTTAAAGTGCAAACTTCTTTCGTCCCATTTTTGGACGATTAAAAATCATTGGATTGGCGACGCCTGCTTAATGCGCATGTGCTAACTGGTGGGAGTGAAGGGTCTCGAAGAATAATCACAGTTACAAACGCACTAAGAAATGGAGTTCACTCCACAAAAAATGATATGCGGTATTTGTGCTTCCTCCAGTCGGCGTCAAACGATTGCGTTTCATCGGTTCATGCGATTCGTTGAAACGCTGATTTCAAATGCCATATTTTCTCGAGTGAACTCGAACTCGTTCGCTGGACATAAAAGCTCTTTAAATATTTTATTTTATTAAATGTATTTCTCAGAAACAGTTCATTTAAGTCAGGAATAGTAATCGAGGCGATTATAGCTCCATTTAATAATAATTGAATGGCGAAAAACTGAAAGCGATGGTGGTTTCAGAAGTTGAGTTGTATTAGAAAATGTTTGAAAATCTTTGGTATTTTATGTGTTTCGATTTGTTTTCGTTCCAAAACATCAATTTTTAGTACCTTTTTCTGCAGAGATAATCATAGTGAAACATGTAGCGTCGGACAAGAGATATTCTTACGAAAATCAATAGATTTCGACTTCTAGAAGCCAAAATATGGGTTTCTGTCCTGCTCCCCCAATCTTTTTGGAGCTCGTTAGCAGTTGTTTCACGTTTGTTATTTCAATGCTTTCGAACAGTACATTCTCAAAAAAAAAGAACGAATTCTTTTCTAACTGATAATTTACCACAAAAACTAATCCGACTTCTAAAGTCAGGTTCTTTGTATCAATCGCATTTGATTGATCTGTTATGTATCTGTTACTGAGAATTTTGTTAAACAGTCACTATGCATAAATTACCAGTCATTATAAATAATTACTAAAATGAGTAGACAATGTGATAAACTAATCACTTTATCTAGATATTACTCATAATAATGATGTTGACCAAAGTGATAAATACCGCAGATACCAAATATCGTTCCTAGGAAGTTATATCAAAGAAAAGACGAAAACATTGGGATTTAAGTATCACTGATATAGGC